>JARBWK010000010.1:49033111-49722920 GCA_030556195.1 Anolis apletophallus
TGGAATGATATCAAATGTAAGCAGGAACACTTGGGAAGGGATGTGGAACAGGCTCGGTTCATGATAACGATCGTTCTCCTGTCTTGGAAGCAGCGCTGTGCTTCAAATGGGAGAATGGTGGGAGAATGTATGAAATAGGCAATCAGAGGCTTGGCATATATGAACGTTTCAATTGGATGGAGCTAGGCTCTTATCCTGCATGTAATCACACGATTACTGTGCATAGCAGATACAGGGCACGTTGTGGCCAGAGGACAAGAGGTGTTTGGACTTGGGGAGGGGAAATTTCAAATTGCACTCACATATTGTTTGGAAACCATCATGAGAATGCCATAGTGAACTTGGCCCAGAATTTGCCAGCCAGATGCACAGGGCTCCGTGCGACTGGACTTCCTACTGGTGTTGTTTGGATTTGTGGAACGTGGGCAATGTCAGTGCTTCCTGTGGCTTGGAATGGAGTGTGTACCCTTGGCACCCTGCAGCCTGGGGGTCTGAGAGTGCTCCCCAAGGAGACACCTGTCACTAACTTGCATTCACATGTCCAAAAGCGCTCTTTCGCTGATGTGAAACGCTATGGATATGACCCGGATAAGACTTTTCTTAATGAAGGCCAGAGGTTTGTAGTAATAATGGCACCCAGGTTGGGTGTGGTTGGAGCATAAAACAGCTGCGTGTTTTATCACATGGTTTGGAATCTTTGGCCAATGATACTCTGGAAGGGATGTCCTCGTTACAGGTAGAGGTAGATTCCCTTGCAAGAATTGCGATGCAACAGAGATTAGCTTTGGATTACCTGTTGTCCAAGCAAGGTGGGTTCTGTGTGTGGTTAAACACAACCTGTTGTCATTTCATAAATAAGTCTGGTGACATTGAACTTGACCTGGTCAAGATTCAGAGTGTTGCTAAAGAGGTGGAGAAGACTTATTTAGCCCCAGGTGATTTTTGGAGCTATTTGTTGGGCTGGCTACCGAATTTGCATTGGCTACGCTCACTTGTGATGATAATCATTGTGGTTATATGTTCTGTACTGATCATTATGTGCTGCCTACCAATTTTGCTGAAATGTTGTGCTTGTGCAATGCAGAAATCCATAGATGCAGTGAAAGGTGTGCATGCAGTCAAGACTGTGGAGACCGTGGTCAAGAGGGATTGGAGAGTGAATTGGTCCTCTTGAGGGGTTCCAGACGTATGTGTAGGTAACTCCCTGTGATGAGTTACCCACAAAAAGAAAAACTCTGGAATAAAGCAGTGTTGGGACTTTCCAACAGGAGTACAGTCAGAGAGTGATGCTGCACACGTGTAGAGCTTAGAAAAGTGGGTTTCTGTGCCAAGAATCAGGCAGGCACTTGCTCCGTGAATGTTACACTGTGATTGGTGTTTCAAATCAATGCTATGATTTGCTAAAGTACACCCCGTGCCTAGCGTAAGATAACGTAGGCTCAGATTGGTCTAACAGTACAAGGCGTGCTGCTTGTTGACATCAGTGCTAAAGGGAGAAGAACTGCGCATGAGCAGAGGGATTCTGCCCCCTCCGTTGCTGGCAAGGAGAGGCAGAAGCGAAATGTTGCTACTTGGGAACATGAGAGTCCCAGCCACTGATAGTTGTACTGTGGGAAAGACTAACTTAGAAGTGTTCATTGTTTTAACACATAGGAGGGGTTTGAAGTGTGATGCTAATGAAAATGTAATGTTTTATTGGATCAATGAAATGCTATGTAACACCAGCCAATGATGTTTGTGAAAAATCCATGAAGGAGGGCGGGCTTTTGGAGATGCCGCCATGAAGGGTATAAGAACGTTGTGCTAAGAATGACCGGGGCCGTTTTGCCCCTGATAGCAGCGTGTTCTGCTGGCAACCCCACCAGCTGGTGTTAAGCAATAAATCTCTTTGATTTCACATTGAGCAGTGAAGTTGTTGCGTGATTCCTCATCCTTGCGCCCGCACGTCTACGCGCCGTTTTGGTAAGAAGTCAACTTGCCACCCAGAGTTCCATAACTCCCAAATTTGCTGCTTCATCGCAGGGCTTGATGGGGCCTCCTTTCCCAGAGGTGGGTGGAGGAGGCTCAAAGAGCTCCCTCCCTCCCTGAAGGGAAAACAAGCTGTGGGGGCAGGCGCAAAGGAAGCCATGTTGCGCCCTGCATGCGGGGGAAGGCAGCACAACAAGGGAAGGGGGTGCGGAGGAGGGGAAGGAAGCATCGCCAAGGAAACCGCCGCTGAGGGACCCCTCCCCCCCTCACCCAACATCCCACTGTTTTTAGATTGATTGATTCAAGCCAGGCCCTTCCTTACCCATACTGCGGGAGCCCCGCCACAGGGCCAAAGCGCCAACGCCATCCCCGAAGAGCCCCGCTGGAGCCGAGGCCAAGCTCAGGCCGGGCGCGGCGGCTCTCCCATCTGCAGGGCGGGAAGCGAGGGCCCTCCACAGGAAGAGGACGGAGCCAGGAGGGGCTTTCCTTGCCTCACTCCCCTCCTCCCTCTCTCTGAGGGAATGGAGGCTGGCCTGGAAGCAGCCGCGAGGGAGGAGGAGGCACGCGCCTAGGCCGGCCACAAATCCCGCAGGACCCGAGATTTCGGCAGCTATCGCCAGACTACGCAGCCACAGACGGGATTTTGACCTCCCTCGAAATCCCGTCTGTGGCTGGCGTAGTCTCACGATGCTTGCTTAAACCTGGAAGTAGGTATTTTTATTTTATTTTATTTAAAATTTGTATTTTATTAAAACAAATTAGGGGGCTGGAGGGAAGGGGCTCGGGGGCCGTGTACGGCCCCAGGGCCGCCTGTTGGACAGCCCTGTGCTAAACCATCAGCATTCCACTGCCTAGAATTCAGGTAGGCAACTTTATACGCCAAGATCTCTGCGCTCAGAAGAACAAAACCTTCTGATGATTCCATCAGTTCGTTCCTGTCACCTCTCAGTGACAAGACAACGAGCCTTCTCCGTGGTGGCACCGACGCTATGGAACGCGTTACCAGATGATGTTCGGGCTATCACGGAGTTAGCCCCCTTCCGGAGGGCCTGCAAGACGACCCTTTTTAAGCAGGCCTTCAATTTAAGTTCCCACGGACAACTCTGACCATGTCCTTGTGTTTTATATAACAAAGTGTTTTATCTGCATTTTAATCTGTTGTTTTATGTAAACTGCCCCGAGCCTGCAGGGAGGAGCAGTATATAAAAATGAACAATAAATAAATAAATAAATGTTTCAGCCAATAACCAGAGTTTGTAAGTAATTAACGACAAGGATCACAGTTATCTGTGATGAGTTACTTTTAATGAACACATTAGGAAGTTTCAAAAACTCAATGACTGAGAGCAACACTTTCCTATTTTTAATATAATGAATAGAGTTTTTGACAGAAATTACTTTAAACCCAGATATTTTTTTTTTACAAAGAGCATCAATGGGCAAGATGGGCTAGAGACCTTTTGACAACCATCCCAGGAGAAGGAAAACTCTAATTTCAAACCCGGGCAGATGGTACTCTTTTAACCCTGTAAGGTCAATCATCTAAGAGAAGGAAACTCAAACCAAACCTACGACCTGAGGATCTTGCTGCCACCGTCCAAAGTTGCTAGGCCCCGGCAGATGAACATTTGGTTGAAAGGATAAGGCCAGTTCTGTGCCCGCTGAGCTCCACCAGAATAATCCATTGCACAGGCTCGAAGGACACATCCAACCTCCGAATCATCAATGCGCTTGTAGAAAGCATGGGATGAGTCCTTCCTCAATCTTCGTTCACGAAGAAAAGCCAAGAAGAAGAAGGAAGAGGGGGCATAACAGAAATCTGAATCATGAATGAAACCGTGTCTTATAGATCAGTGTTTCCCAACCAGTGTGCCGTGGCACACTAGTGTGCCGTGAGCTATCATCAGGTGGGCCGTGGGAAATTGGAACCTCCAATACCCTTTCTTCCCCCTCCTGCCGAACACTTTTTCTTCTCCACTCGGGCTCCCTTCTTCCCAGCCACGCTCTGCTCGCTTTGCTCTGGGGCGAGTCTGCGCAGTAGCGCCCACATGTCTTCCTCACTCGCCTCCTGAACATGCTCATGCTGCCCCCTTGGATCAAAATGGCAGCAGAACCGGCAGTGTAGAAGAAAAAGTAAGTGTTTGGCAGGAGGGGGAAGAAAGGGCGCGAAGGGGGAGGAAGAGGTCTCTGTCGAAAGCTGGCATGGGCAAACTTGGACCTTCCAGGTGTTTTGGACTCCAACTCCCACCATACCTAGCAGCCTCAGGCCCTTTTCCTTTCTCCCCCTCAGCCATTTAAGCAGGAAAGGGCCTCAGGCTGTTAGGAATGTTGGGAGTTGAAGTTCAAAGCATGCAGAGGGCCGAAGTTTTCCCATGCCTGTTTTAGGGCCCTTAAAGTGGTGAGCCTCCTTCCAACATTGTGATTCTGGATAGAAAACAAACAACATAGCATAACATTGTTTGAGTCCACAGTGCTCTCTGGATGTAGATGAACTACAACTTCCAAACTCAAGGTCAATTCCCAAGCAAACCCTTTCAGTACTTTCTGTTGGTAATGAGAGTTGGTAAAAATCAAATCCCTCCAGAATGCTTGGAAACAGTTTAAAAATACTTTAAAACAAGCCGAACTAAAATGCATTCCTAAAATAAGAAAGAGGCCGGGAAAGTCCAAGAGGACATCGGTATGGCTTACAAATGAAGTAAAAGATGTGATTGGAAAGAAGAAAAACTCATTTAAGAAATGGAAGGCTCTTCCTACTGAGGAGAACAGAAAGGAACACAAGCTCTGGCAAACTAAATGCAAAGCAACCGTCAGGAAAGCCAAGAGAGATTTTGAGGCACATATAGCAAAGAATATTTTAAAAAATAACAAAAACTTCTTTAAGTACATCAGAAGCAGGAACCCAACTAGAAAAGCAGTTGGGCCACTTGACGAAAATGGTAAGAAAGGGACAATAAGTGAAGACAAGGAGATTGCTGAGCGGCTAAATGACTTCTTTGCCTCCGTTTTCACACAGGAGGACAGACAACATATGCCTGCAGCTGAGTCAGTTTTTTCAGGGAGGGAATTAAATGAATTAAACCAGATAGAGATAAACAAGGAGGATGTTCTCACATGCCTTACTAAACTAAATGTCAACAAATCACCAGGACCAGATGGCATCCACCCCAGAGTTACTGAGTTAGCCTGAGTTACTGGAACTATTTTAATTAATTTTCCTATTCTTTTAGCTTTTAACTATTGAACTCTTTTATGTGTTTTATGTGTAAGTCGCCCGGAGCACTGACGTGGAGGGCGACTCATAAATAATAAAATCAATCAATCAATCAAGAGTTCTTAAGGAACTCAAGTGTGAAATTGCTGAAATTCTAGCAAAAATATATAACCTTTCTCTAAGATCAGGCACTGTACCCGAGGACTGGAGGGAGGCAAATGTAACTCCGATCTTCAAGAAAGGATCCAGGGGTGACCCAGGAATTTATAGGCCAGTTAGTCTAACCTCAGTTCCAGGCAAAGTGATGGAAACCATTATTAAAGAAAAAATCACTAAGCACATAGAAGAACAGGCATTGCTGAAGGAAAATCAACATGCTTCCGCAAAGGCAAATCATGTCTTACTAACTTGATAGAATTCTTTGAGGGTGTAAATAAATACATAGATAAAGGGGACCCAGTCGATATTGTTTACCTTGACTTTCAAAAGGCTTTTGACAAAGTCCCTCACCAAAGGCTCCTAAATAAGCTCTTCAGCCATGGAATCAGGGGACAGGTCTTGTCCTGGATTGGAACCTGGCTAAACTGTAGGAAACAAAGGGTGGTAATAAATGGACACTTCTCTGGATGGAAAGAGGTGAGAAGTGGCGTACCCCAAGGTTCAGTTTTAGGACCGTTACTTTTTAATTTATTCATAAATGATCTGGATGTAGAAGTAAAGTGTAAGGTAGCAAAGTTTGCAGATGACACTAAACTGTTCAGGGTAGTTAAAAATGAAACTGATTGTAAAGAGCTCCAGAAAGATCTCTCGAAATTGAGTGAATGGGCAACAAAGTGGCAAATGCATTTTAACCTAAACAAGTGTAAAGTCATGCACATCGGGGCAAAGAACCCCAAATATACTTATCAACTGATGGGATCAAAGCTTTCTGAGACAAACCAGGAAAGGGATCTTGGGGTTTTGGTGGACAGCTCAATGAAGATGTCAACCCAGTGCGCTGCAGCAGCGAAAAAGCAAATTCTATGCTTGGCATGATCAGGAAGGGAATCGAAAATAGGTCGGCAAATGTTGTATTGCCTCTCTACAAATCTATGGTGAGGCCACATCTGGAGTACTGTGTACAATTCTGGTCACCGCACCTTAAGAAGGATATAACGGAACTGGAAAAGGTACAAAGAAGGGCAACAAAAATGATCCAAGGGATGGAGCAGCTCCCTTATGAAATCAGGTTGCAACGCCTTGGTCTTTTCAGCCTTGAAATACGGCGTTTAAGAAGTGACTTGATCGAAGTGTATAAAATCATGCATGGGATAGAAAAGGTGAATAAAGAAAAAATATTTTCTCTGTCACACAACACTAGAACTAGGGGCACTCCCTAAATCTCCAAGGTAGGAAAGTTAGGACTAATAAAGGGAAATATTTCTTCACCCAGAGGGTCATTGGGTTATGGAACTCACTTCCAGAGGAGGTCGTGACAGCTGTCAGCCTGGACAGCTTCAAGGCAGGATTAGACAGATTCATGGATACCAAGGGAATCAGTAGCTACTGAAATGGACATCCAAGTGCCACCTCTGTGTTGATGGAGGCAGGCAGGATTTTCCCCGGGTACTGGTTGTGGGGGGTCGGGAGCAGGTGAGGGTTTTGCCTTCCTTTCTGCTAGAGATCCCCATGTACAACTAGTGGGCCACTGTGTGACACGGAATGCTGGACTAGATGGGCTGAGGCCCGATTCAGCATGGCTCTTCTTATGTTCTTATGTTCTTATGTTCAATATGCCAAGTTTAGTTCCATTTCATTGTTGCAAGAGTTCAGGATGCTCTTTGATTGTGTGTTAACTATAAATCCCAGAAACTGTAACTCCCAGATGTCAATGTCTATTTTTCCCAAACTCCATCTGTTTGGGCATATTGAGTATTCATGTCAAGTTTGGTCCTGATCCAACATTGTTTGAGTCCACAGTGCTCTCTGGATATAGGTGAACTACAACTCCAAAACTCAAGGTCAATGCCCACCAAACTCTTTTAGTATTTTCTCTTGGTTATGGGAGTTCTGTGTGGGCAGTTTGTGTCTTTCTGCCATTCCTGCCAGGATATCTATGTTGTGTTCATCGAAACAGGCCCAGGTTTCACACTGAGTGTATAAATACATTAAAAAAACATATTAACTATATGTAGTCTGTGTTAGAGTGTCATTTTGCATCATTTTGGTTGGTGGTGTGCCCCAGGATTTTGTAAATGTAAAAAATGTGTCGCGGCTCAAAAAAAGGTTGAAAAACACTGCTATAGATATCCTTGGTCATGTTAGTCATCACATTTGCTTAAGCAAAAGCAGGGAGACATCTGTTAAGGCTGCCATACTCTCAAGATTGCTGTGCTAAGTGGGCAACTGGATCAGATCCAGATGCCTCAGTCTATCAGCATTCTTCAACATTAACTAGCCTGGCTGAGCTTTCTAGAACTTGAACTCCAACACATTTAGAAGACCAAAGGTTGGGAGTTGCTCAACTAGAATATTTCCAAGGTCCATTCTAACTGTTCTTCAATGTAGCTGTTATCTGTTTAGAGATAGTCTTTTCTCTGGGGTGCAGAGGTAGGGGGGGGGGGACATCGCTGCAGAAGGAGTGGACATCGCTGCAAAAGGGCTGTTAATGTATAACAGCAGTCAGGAGGAAATCAGCAGACAGGTTGAAGTCAACAGATAGGATAAAATGAACAGACAGGATAAAGCCAACAGGTCAACTAATGCTTAAGTGAATCCACTCTGACAACTGCAATAACTATTAATGATCATTGCTCCATCGTCGGTGCCATATTTACATGGCTCCAATGACAAGGGGCAAGTTCTGGAATGGCTGGTCAAATTTGTCTGATGACCTGACCCAACAGGTACAGGCAAGGGAACAACTGTATGAAGACACCAAAGAGCATTGTATTGCTGGTTCACTGAGTTGTAGATATGAAGATAATCAAGAAAATGTGGACAGTGAGGAAAGGAGACAAAATATCAATGCTCCCCATTGGTACCCCCAGAAGTGTATACTCTCCAATTGCAACCATCCACATACAATATGACCAATAGCCAAGCTGTTGGTGGTTTGGGGATGGTGGCAGTGTTCTATATGTTAATATCAGGGTAATTATTGTTTTTAAAGATACATAAAGAATATACAAAGAAAGTGTCTAGGTTTAAAGTTTGCCTTCAAGTCATTGATCTCTGCTACTCCTTGAAAGGTAAATACTAGTTAACAATATGGTTGATATTAAGAACATGATGGATGTGCAATGCAAGGCCAAAGGAAGTGTGTGTGAAAACCAACGGGTGTGTTAGCCCAAACTTTTAGCCAAGTATCAAAGTTTCAGCGTGAAAGGATATACTGGGTATACTCTATACTGGACATTGATCTCAAAGCAGGCAGATTAAACTAAGCCAGCGGCTAGAAGCAAATACACTTGAACTTTACTCTATTAGGCATCTCTGTCTGACTTTTATATCTATAGTGTTACCTCTTGAACTTTAACATAGTAACCCAAGGTCAAAGTACACATCAGCAATAGTTGTGTGTACACATTTCCCCTGTGGAAGGGATGTGAGCTGGAGGGTAACAGTGTTGCAATGCGGACTGAAAATTCATGCAACAAAGAGAAGAGAGTTTCTTTATTTCCCCAGGGCTGCTTTTCTTACCCAAATCTCTCCACATGCCAACTAGTTTTCATTTCACCAGGGTTGAGGAGGGAATTTAGACACTCATACATTTTCATCCTGATATAGAACAAGTATCTCATAGGGGCCAAAAAAAATCCAAGGTGAAAGAGACATGCCTCCAAATTACACACGTTTTCTTTCAATTCAGACAGCAATTTTCTTGCATGGTTGGCATTCGGATTATCTAAAGCAGGGCTGTCCAACTTCTACCAACCCTGGGGCCTGATTACCGGACACTGATCAACTGGGGGGGCCTAAGGGTCTGCCCTCCCGGCTCCGCCCCCCCAGCTCCGCCCCCCCGGCTCCGCCCGCTGTATATATTCACAAACTCATATTCCCTTTATTTCTAATAAAATACATTTGTTATTAATATTATTCCATTCCTGCCATATATAGATAGATCACAGATTAGGAAAGGCATACAGTGCATTTGGAAGGCTTCACAAAAGAGTCTGGAGCAACAAGCACCTGAGGCAAAGCACCAAAATCAGTGTGTACAGAGCTATCATATCATACAGTTCGCCTACAATCAAAGAGCATTCTAAACCCCACCAATGATGGAATTAACCAATCTTGGCACACAGAACTCCCATGACCAACAGGAAATACTGGAAGGCTTTGGTGGGCATTGACCTTGAGTTGTGGAGTTGTAGTTCACCTCCATCCAGAGAGCACTCTGGACTCAAACAATGTTGGATCAGGACCAAACTTGGCATGAATACTCAATATGCCCAAAAGTGAACACAGATGGAGTTTGGGGAAAATAAACAGGAGCCGGAGGGAAGCCGAGAGCATGGTTTGCGGCTCCCCCGGGCTTGGTGGAGCCGCGAACCGGGAGGTTCCCTGCAAGCAAACGGAGGGGATGCCTCTCGGGGCCTGGCTGCTTCCAAACCCGGGGTTTGGAAGCAGCCAGCCCCTGAGATTTCCTCCCTTTCTCCAAGTCCCCTTCCCAAGCGAGAGAGACTGGGGAAAGGGAGGAGATGCCTCTCGGGGCCTGGCTGCTTCCAAACCCCAGGAGAAGGAAGGAAGGAAGGAGTGGAAGAGAAGGATGGAAGGGAATGGAGGGAGGAAAGGAAGGAGGGAAAGTGAGAAGGAAGAAAAGATAAAAGGGTGGCAGGAGAGGAAGAAAGGGAGGTAAAAGAGAGAGGGGCAAGGAGGGAGGGAGAACAGTTGAAAGGGTGGGTGGGTGGGTGGAAGGAAAGAAGGTGAAAGAGAGGGACGGAGGAAAGAAGGAAAGAGTGGAAGGAAAGGGAGGGGGGAGTAGAAAGAGGGAGAGGGAAGTGGGGGGGGGGGGAAGGCCGGGTGATGGAGGCGAGTGCGCTGAGGGCATGAGCGCCTCCGAGCGCATGGAGCAACAGGAGGAGGAAGCGAGCGAGAGGAGAAAGAGAGAGGGAAGGGGCAGGGAAGGAAGAAGGAGGAAAGGGTGGAATGGAAGGAGGGAGGGAGAAGAAATGTGCTCACCTTAGCGCTGCATGCTTCCTTGCAATAACTCCTCCCTGGGAAGGGAGGGAGGGAGGATGAGAAGGAGGAAGGAGCTCTGCCGAGCCATGCGGCCGGGTCGCTCTTCCTGTTTGCTGCCAAGGGGGCGGGGCCCGAGAGACGTCACTCCCTCCCATTGGCCTCCTCCCTCAGGAGAAGAGGAGGCGACCAATAGAAAGCCAAGGAGGCGGGACCAAAAAATAATAATAAAAAATAATAATATTTTTAATTGAAAAAATATTTTTAAAAATATATTATTTATTGCAGGAGGGTAAGGGGCCGTAGCCAAGGGGCTGGGGGGCCGTGTACGGCCCCAGGGCCGCCTGTTGGACAGCCCTGGTCTACAACATAGTTTCCCTTCAATTAAGTAGCACATGTAGCCTCCTCACTTTATTTTCACAACAGCCCTATGTGGCAGGTCAAGTTGAGAGAGTATGATTAGCCCAAGTGAGTTTTTATAGAATCATCAAGTTGGAAAAGACCAATAATCCATCCAGTCCAACTCTCTGCCATGGAAGAAAAGCATAATCAAATCCCCCCCCCCTCCCCGACAGATTACCATCCAGCCTCTGTTTAAGAGCCAGCAAAGAAGGAGCTTCCACCATACTCAGAGGCAGAGAGTTCCACTTCTGAGCAGCTCTTACAGTCAGGAAGTTCTTCCTGATGTTCAGGTGGAATCTCCTTTCCAGTAATTTGAACCCAGTGCTCCGAGTCCTAGTCTCCAGGACAGCAGAAAACAAACCTGATCCCTCTTCCTTATGACATCATTACAAATATTTATACCTGGCTATCATGTCTCCTCTCAACCTTCTCTTCTGTGTTATGACCTGGTTGAAAATGAAACACAAAACACCACTGGTGCATTTTAGTTTTTACCAACATGATGCCCCCAAGAACATACTACCTCACCTATTTTTTAATTATTTGTTTTTGAGGCCCAATATGACAATAAAGTTTGAATGCACTTCATAGAAATCAGGGTAAATTATTTCTACAGTTTCTTCAAGAACACCTTTTCCAAAGATAAACTGCCATTGTGTTGACAAAGGCTTTCATGGCTGGAACCACTGGGGTGTTGTGTGGTTTCTGGACTGTATGGCCTGCATCTGTGGCTGGCATCTTCAGAGGATCTTTGAAGATCTTCTGAAGATGCAAGACACAGATGCAGCAAAATGTCAGGAGAAAATGTTGCTAGAACACGACCATACAGCCCAGAAACCATACAACATCCCATAGACTATCGTCTTTATTGTTGGAAAAGGTGCCTTGAAGAAACTATAGAAATAATTTATTTATTATTTATTTATGGCATTTTACCCCGCTCTTCTCAACCCCCGAGGGGGGACTCAGAGCGGCTTCCAAAAGGCATAATTTGATGCCTACATCACAATCGCAGTATAAAACACAATATAAAACACTCCAGCATTCAACACTAAAATACATTAAAATACAACTATATTCACACATCCTATGCATTCACCTATGTTAAAAACAGTGTTCCGTCCATAAAAGCATTGAGCCCTATTCACCCACTTTCCATTAAAACTATTAAAGTGCTGTCCTGTGCTACTATGCGAATGCCTGGTCCCACATCCAGGCTTTCACTTTTTTCCTAAATGTCAGGAGGGATGGAATTGATCGTATGTTGCTAGGGAGCACATTCCACAGACGGGAGCCACCACCGAGAAGGCCCTCTCCTCGTCCCCACCAGCCGCACCTGGGAAGCCGGCGGGCGAGAGCAGGGCCTCCCGGATGATCTTAAAGTACGAGGTGGGACGTAGCGGCAGATGCGTTCGGACAAGTAAGCTGGGCCAGAACCATATAGAGCTTTAAAGGTCAACACCAGCACTTTGAATTGAGCCCGGAATTGGACCGGCAGCCAGTGGAGCTGACACAACAGGGGGGTGGTATGCTCCCTGTATGTAGCTCCAGTTAATAGTCTGGCTGCCACCCGTTGGACTAGTTGTAATTTCCGAACTGTCTTCAAAGGCAGCCCCACGTAGAGCGCGTTGCAGTAATCTATTCGGGATGTGACCAGAGCGTGGACGACCGTAGCCAGATCAGACTTCCCAAGGTACGGGCGCAACTGGTGCACGAGTCTTAACTGTGCAAAAGCTCCCCCGGCCACCGCTGAGACCTGGGGCGAATCCAGGATCACTCCCAAGCTGCGAACCTGCGTCTTAAGGGGGAGTGTAACCCCATTCAACACAGGCTGTAACCCTATGCCCTGTTTGGCCTTTCGACTGACCAGGAGGACCTCTGTCTTGTCTGCTCCTGATGTATGTGTAAGATAGGAGTAATGTCCTTAGGACAGCCAGCACGGTATAGTGGATTGAGCATGGACGACAGCTCTGGAGATAAGAGTGATATCGGAGGTGACCCCCCTCCCCAAGGACTGTGTAAAAGATAGTTCAAAACCAAGGAATTAATAGTTTTACCAAGAACACCAGGCTGGAACGATCCCATAATCCCCTATCTCTCCCTAATGTGGGAACCTAAGGCCCTTCCCATGGCCCCATGGCACCACATGGCAATGCCCCTATAACCAACACTTATGAATTTTTATGAACTTTCATGAACTTTTGCCCACTTTTAAAGGACTTTTATAAACTTTTGGAAACTTTTCCTTTTCAAACTCCATGGACTTTTCTCATAATTTCTGACTCCTATGGACTCTGGTGGGTGGGATGGGCTGGTATGAAATATGGTTCCTATATGCCTCTCTTCCCTGTGTCCTTATATGAAATATAAGATATGAAATGCCACCTTTTCGTGACCTCAGCAAACCAAGGCCCCAGCGAATCTCCCATTTCCTGGGCTAGTGATCCCAAAACAAACAAGAACTTATCAGGAACATTTTGCATGGGCAATAGCAGCAAACATGTTCCTTTAGACTTCGGAGCTGGCCCCTCTAAAGGAAATATGTCCCTGCAGGCACACGTTATCAGATCTCGGAGCAGGCCATCTGATAAAACGTACCCTATTGTGATTTTTGCCATTCATCATAAAAGAGGTATCCTGCCCTCAGAAAGCTATGGATATCTCAGCTGCCTCACCCTTTTGCCCATTTCCCCTGGCCAAAACCCATGGCAAGATACCTTTAAAAATACATATCAAGGATTAAGAACTCCCGGGGTCTGGGCATCCGCGCCAGGCCGAAAAGGTTTATTTCCTTCACTTGGACAATAGAGGAACTAGCTTGAGGATTTTTGAAGTAATTGCTGGTGTTTGGACATTTATTTAGTCACTTAATCTATTCAATCTCTCCTTCCTGGTTCATTGTTTCCTGCTGGTACCACCTCCTTCACTCTCATTGGATGAGAGCTCAGAGCCTCACTGGCTTTCTGATTGACTGAGGTGGGGCCAAGTCGGCAGCGCCTCCCAGCCAGCTGATGACTCCAAACAATCAGCTTAAAGCCGGCTGAGGTGCGGGGGGAGGGAAGTTTGAACTTTGACAGCTCTGTATTTAAAAATGTAATGTTTTGCCTTGCGCTTTATGTCAGCTTTGGGTAAATGATTGCGGCTTGACATCCGCTCCAGCTGGAACTAAATAAACAACTTGGTGGTGTTTCTTCAACTTGGAGAGATCTTTATTGGGAACATTTAGGGAAACTTGGATTGGCTGCTTCCTATCTCGCAAGGGCTATATCGGATCCTTTTTGATTGGCCTGACTTGTCTGGCTTCATGGTCAGACCCTCAAATTCTGCTCGATATCAAGAGGATGATTCCTTGCTCAGTCATGGGAACCCACTGGGTGACCAAAGGTGAATCACACATCCTCAGCTCAGAAAGCCCCATGGTATATTTGCTTTAAGATCTTTATAAATCAGAAATGATTTGAAGGCATACAACAACATTATTATTAAGTGCTTTTGAATTGTTAGTTCTAACTAGAACAAGGTCACTTCTGGCTGCTTCTGGATGCTTCTGGTGTGAGAGAATCAGCAGTCTACAAAGAAGTTGCCCAGGGGACGCCCAGATGTGTTGCAATTCTGCAAGGAAGCTTCTCTCATGTCCCCCATGACCTGGCCTGACATCCACCAGGAACGTGCAGCCAATAATGAAAGGACCAAGGCAGTTACATCTCTGGCCCACCCCCTCTTCAAATATCAGCCAGCGCACCAGTATCTTAAATCAAGAAATTGTTTTAAAGATCTATAGAGATACTCGCAGGAACACCTCAGTAAGTGAGAGTCTAAAAGTGGCAGGCTAAAACCTGGAACCTCAAGCCATGGCTGATACCAAATGAGAGACTCCCCTCTGGGCACACAGAAGACTGGTGACTTGGAAGGTGCTGAACAGACTGTGCTCTGGTACCATGAGACGCAGAGCCAACCTTAAGAAATGGGCCCACAAAGTGGAGTCCACAACATGCGAGTGTGGAGAAGAGCAAACCACAGACCACCTATTACAATGCAGTCTGAACTTTGCCACATGCACAATGGAGGACCTTCTGACAGCGACACCAGAGGCACTCCAAGTGACCAGCTACTGGTCAAAGAACATTTAATATAATGCCAAGTCTTAAAAGGAGGCTGTCCAGACTTTGAACCGGTGCTTGGCTGCTGTGTCGGACTGGATGAGGGCTAGCAAATTGAAACTTAATCCAGACAAGACAGAGGTCCTCCTGGTCAGTCGAAAGGCCGAACAGGGCATAGGGTTACAGCCTGTGTTGGATGGGGTTACACTCCCCCTGAAGACGCAGGTTCGCAGCTTGGGAGTGATCCTGGATTCATCGCTGAGCCTGGAACCCCAGGTCTCGTCGGTGGCCAGGGGAGCTTTTGCACAGTTAAGACTCATGCGCCAGCTGCGTCCGTACCTTGGGAAGTCTGATCTGGCTACGGTTGTCCACGCTCTGGTCACATCCCGAATAGATTACTGCAACCCACTCTACGTGGGGCTGCCTTTGAAGACAGTTCGGAAATTAAAACTAGTCCAGCGGGCGGCAGCCAGATTGCTAACGGGAGCTACATACAGGGAGCAAACCACCCCCCTGTTGTGTCAGCTCCACTGGCTGCCTGTCCACTTCCGGGCTCAATTCAAAGTGCTGGTTTTGACCTTTAAAGCTCTATACGGTTCTGCCGCTACGTCCCACCTTGTAACTTAAGATCTTCCGGGGAGGCCCTGCTCTCGCTCCCGCCAACTTCGCAAATGCGGTTGGTGGGGATGAGAGGGCCTTCTCGGTGGTGGCTCCCCGTCTGTGGAACGCGCTTCCTAGTGACATACGTTCAACTCCATCCCTCCTGGCATTCAGGAAAAAAGTGAAATCCTGGCTGTGGGACCAGGTGTTTGCACACTAGCACAAGGCAGCACTCTGGACTGGATTTTAATGGCAAGTTGGTGGATATGGCTCAATGCTCTTCTTATGGACGGAACACTGTTTTTAACTTAAATGAATGTGTATGCTGTGTTAATGTTAATTGTATTTTAATGTATTTAATGCTGAATGTGTTTTGGGGGGGGGGGTTATATTGTATTTTACTGTGTTTGTTAGGGCACTCTGAGTCCCCCCTTGGGGGTAAAAATGCCGGAAATAAATAAATAAAAAAAACGTTTTATATACATTACAACTGTACCTTCAGTTCGTTTCTGATACGATAAATAAAAATACTAGAACAAAGTAATTAAATCAATGTAATTTACATAAGTTGAGATATTGTGTTCCCATTGATTCAATGGTTTCACTTGAGTTGGGACATGCAATTGGATTTGGTCTGGAACTTGTGTTTTATATATAGATGTGTACCTAATCAAATGTAGCTTAACTTGTATTTGAATTTGCATTATGTTTTGATGATTGCTTTTTTAAACAATTGGCCTGTGGAAGTTGGAAAGTGGGGAACAAATAATGAATCTACCTGCATTACTATCCAAACCATGACTTCTTCAACCAACTGATAAATATTAACTACTTCTGCCAGATGGAAACAGCAGGAAGTTTCATTTGTTCCTTGTGTATAATTGAGCCTTTTTCAATCTGTTTCTTTCCTGATGTTTTAGACTACTATTAACCAAATCACTGGATGTTTGGCTATGCTGTTTTTAATGAGATTCTTTGGGACGGAAAAGGTGGATAGTCCAACATCTGCTCCCTGCCTCATATTTGAAGAGCTAGGAACAAGGGCAGGTAAGATTATAAACACTATAATAAACTACCTGTTTCTTCCCTCCTTGGTTTTAACCATTCACCCTGGAAAGCTAACTTGTAGAACAGGTTCTATTGTATTTCAGAGGATTTCCCTCTAGGGTTTATGCCATCCATTCAGGTGGAAAATTACAGCCTGTTCTTTGAATTAAGACCTGACTAGGGAAGTCAAACTTTTACTTTACTTGTATACTTTAGGAACAACAGGATTTTCCAAATAAAGCTTTGGATATATTTTCATATCAAGTAAATTATAATAATAATAATATCAAAACATTCAGAAGTTTTGGGTTTCAACTCACAGAATCTACAGAAACCATGAGAAGGGATTTTGAAGGCTGATGTTCAAAATGTTCAAAACATGTTCCACACATTGCCACTCCTGCTATAAACAAAACCCACTAAAGAGACACATTATAAGGGCTGCTCATTTTGATGACCCATATTCATTGAGCTGCCATGCACACCAATGTCACTTCAAATAGTGCCTTCGACAATACAGAGCTGCATGATACAGTTTGTCAGGCGTCAGGTTGCTTTTATAGGCTCTGCTCTTAGGCTGCTTGTTAAATCTTATCTATGCACTTGTCTCGCTCCGCAGCCCTTAATGATGCTTCTACTCTTCTGAAACCTTATTTTCTCTTTAAAAAAAAGACTAATGTGTGTACATGTAATAGGGCTTTGAGGAGGAAGAGTTCCTCTTAGCATTGAAAAGGGCACTAGATTTATTTTGCATTTACCCAACTATTTCAGATCATGATAAAACTTTAGATCACTTTTTTTAAAAAGCAGGCTTATTTAGTCCTCAGTCGCTCTTCTTAGTATGATGGAGTGATTTACATGTTGGACTACAAATCGCCACTCAGCCATGAAAGCCACTGGGGCCCCTTCCACATAGCTGAATAAAACCCCACATTATCTGCTTTGAACTGGAATATATGGCAGTGTGGACTCGGATAACCCAGTTCAAAGGAGATATTGTGGGATTTTCTGTCTTGATATTCTGAGTTACAGTATATGGCTGTGTGGAGGGGCCCTGGACATGCATGTAGCCTGGGGGGGGGGGCTTGAGGGGCTTCAGCCCCCATTCTCAGGATGGTCTGCGAGAAGGCCTTGCTGGTACATTATTTAAACTGTTATGTTTATTCATATCATGATCTGATCACCATGCTCAATATATTCCATATGCATGGGGGTATTGGGATAATGATACAAAATGTTTGCTAGGGTAGATCCTCTCTCACTCAGACTCAGCCCCCCCCCCCCCAAATCCTGGCTACAGGTCTGGCCCTGGGTAGCTTTGAGAAACCCACACTATTTCAGCCATAGAGGAAGGCAATAGCAAACGTCCTATGATACAGTTTCCAAAGTTGGGTTGTCTTGACTGCACATTGCCACAAGAATAACACACCTCATTTCAGAAACCTTAAAAGCTATAGTTCAGAAGAACACTCTTGCTCCCTAGTAGAAATTTCTACATACCTCATTAAAGTAAAATATGAAGATACCTTGCTACTGAGATAGTCAAAGCGATGGCAAACTTACATAACTATTCACTTTCAGAACCAGATTTTTCTTCTTCTGAACAAGCACCCAAGTCAGGAAATATACTTTTTTCCTATTCCAGAGCACCATTGTTATTACATAAAACATGTAGTAGTAGTAGTAGTAGTAGTAGTAGTTGTAATGTTAGTTGGAGTAGCAGCAACAGCAACATTTCCCATTCATATAAACTGAGCAGTCTCTAACCATTATTATAAGTCAGTTATGCAACGAGCTGTAGCACTTTCCAAGAATGCTATTTCCTTAGGGCTTCCATGTCAATTTTTGACAGTCTAATTGCTGAAGGTCTAGTCAGTACATGTTGCAGAAATTAAAAGTACAGCAATAATACTTTTTTCTTGCATTATTGTTTTATTTTATTTAGAGCATTTATCCCCTGCTCTCTGAGCAGTTTACAATTTGTTCATTTGCCCTCAGGCTTACTAAATAAATAACATGCAACAGAGAAGAAAGGGGCATTTTCTTTTTTCTTAGGCAGAACTATGGGTACATAAATCTTGTTCTATGGTTACTGTTATAGAATCCTAGAGTTGGAAGAGACCTCCAAAGAAAGAGTCTCCACCACATTCCAGGACAGAGAGTTCCACTGCTGAACAGCTCTCACAGTTAGAAAGTTCTTCCTCATGTTCAGGTGGAATCTCCTTTCCTGTAGTTTGAAGCCATTGTTCCGTGTCCTAGGGCCCTTCCACACAGCCCTTTATCCCAGAATATCAAGGCAGAAAACACCACATTATCTGAGTGTGGACTCAGATAACCCAGTTCTACCTTGATATTCTTGATATTTTCTACCTTGATATTCTGGGATATAGGGCTGTGTGGAAAGGCCCCCAGTCTCAAGGGCAGCAGAAAACAAGCTTGCTCCCCACTCCCTATGAGTTGCTTTCACATATTTATACATGGCCATCATGTCTCCTTTCAGCCTTCTCTTCTGCAGGCTAAACATGCCCAGCTCTTTAAGCCGCTCCTCATGGGGCTTGTTCTCCAGACCCATGATCATTTTAGTTGCCCTCTTCTGGACCCATTCCAGCTTGTTAACATCTCCCTTCAATTGCGATGCCCAGAATTGGACACAATGTGATTCCAGGTGTGGTCTGACCAAGGCAGAATAGAGGGGTAGCATGACTTCCCTGGATATCAACACTATACTCCTATTGATGCAGGCCAAAATCCCATTGGCTTTTTGCTGCCGCCACATCACATTGTTGACTCATGTTCCTCTTCCTTTCCGTGAGGGCTCCAAAATCTTTTCCACATGTGCTGCTATTGAGCCAGGCATCCCCCATTCTGTATCTTTGCCTTTCATTTTTTCTGCCTAAGAGGAGTATCTATCATTTGTCCTTGTTGAACTTCATCTTGTTAGTTTTGGCCCATCTCTCCAATCTCTCCCATCTCTGATTGTTTTGAATTCTTCTCCTGTCTTCTTGGGTATTAGCTATCCCTCCTAACTTGGTGTCATCTTCAAACTTGATGATCATGCCTTCTAACCCTTCTTCTAAGTAATTAATAAAGATGTTGGACAAGACTGGGCCCAGGACAGAACCTTGCAGCACTCCACTCATCACTTTTTTTCAGAATGAAAGAAGTTCAAAAGCTTTGGTTTTACAGGCTACAAGACAGGAGATCAGATGTTTCCATGTTTAATCCCAATTAACATCAGTGTAATACTATCCTAAAAGCCTATACTCTGATTAAAAATTTAAGCAACGGGCTCTTGTAGCATCTTAGAGGATAACTGAGGGAACAAAGTTTGGAGATTTTGTAAACTCAGACCCCTTCCACACAGCTGTATAAAATCCACATTGAATTGGATTTTATGGAAGTGTGGACTCAGATAACCCACTTCAAATCAGATATGGTGGATCATTTGCGTTGATATTCTGGGTTATATGGCTGTGTAGAAGGGCACATAGTCTACTGAGGAAATAGATTTGGTCTCTGAAAGTTTATGCCACCAACTTTGTTCTCCCAGTTAGTATTTAAAGTGCGACAATATCCTTTTGCACACTGATATCCCAGATTAACATGGCCATGTTTTTGTAATCTTATTATATTTATGGAAACAGGCTATTTTCATACACCATGGTATCAAGTTGGCTTGTTTCTGCAAACCATAGTTAGGTTTAGAAATACTTGTTGATAGTTTAAAACAGAAGCAACACTTTTCACCTCTGACTAGAGGTTATAGTTTCATCCATTGGCTACTTCCCAATTTGAAAGGCAAATGACATGTGCTCCAAAATTTCAATCTTCACAACTCTAGGATGTGTGGTGTGTGTGTGTGAGAGAGAGAGAGAGAGAGAGAGACTTTGGGGATGAGGAAGACTATGAGGTGTCTCCAGACATCCATTGGATGGACTGGGAACATCCACAAACATGGAATTATCCTTTCTTATTGTTATATTTGAAGGAGGATATTTATTCTGCTCGAAGAGAACAGAAGTTGAATTAATGGAATGTATATTATTATTGACTCGATATGCAACAGTTGATTTAGTAGGTCTACCATTGTATAGTTGCAGCTATCAGCAGGATTCAGGCCATAATGATAACTCCAGTTGTTATATGTAATTGCCATGTTATTCGCTCTCTGTAAGCTATTTTTACAAATAATTTCATTTTCCTTCTGCTGTATTTGCTCTTTAAAAACTGTTCTGCTTTTCTTTAATCTTCTAATCACCATATAATCTCCTATTTAAATAATCTGGGACTTGTATTGTACACTTAGTAATCCCTGTGGCAGGGTATTACTTTTTGTTCTTTGAGGGTTGTTCTATGCAAGTGTAAGATAAACCTGCATTACAAAATTCTCAGAAAATACATGATTGCAATGATAGTTCTATAGATGTTTTGAACAGTTTGCCAATTTCCCTCTAGTGTAAGGTTTTAAGAAAACTAACCAGTATTCTTAAAACCCACCCCCATTTGAAAGATTGCACTTAATTGCAATGTCTCTTTATCTTTTGTGTGTTAGTGAAATACTATGTGCATTTTGCTTCAAAAATAGTCTTTAATAGATATACTTTATAGATTGTGTAAAAGAGAGGTAGGCAATGTTTGAAGTTTTGGAGTGGCACAGACCATTCCCCAGATCTCGGAGGTCTGGAGGCAGAACCTTTCTATTTAATAGGGGAAGCATTGTAGTTTCTCTAAAACTGAAGCATTCTGCTGAGCTGGTAAGAGAGAGTTTTTAATCCACCTGGGCTGTTCTAGATCCAGGAAGGGGTTTTTTTCTGAGTAAGATGTGAACCAAATATTGCTGAAGAGTGTTTTAACCTTGATCACTAAAACACCCTACTACATGGCATATTAACTATTTTGCACCTTAAAAATGGTGCAAGATGTATTCTAATTAATTCTAAGGGGCTGTAGCATAGTGGTTAAAGCTGCTATCTGCAGGAAAGGCTGCTGTCTGGAGAGTCAACAGTTTAAAGCCGCAAGTCGGGGTGAGTTTCTGACTGTCAGTCCTAGCTTCTGCCAACCTAGCAGTTCAAAAGCATGCTATGCAAGTAGATCACTAGGTACCACCTTGGTGGGAAGATAAAAGGGCACCCTATGCCGACATGCCGGCAAAAAGATCTGAGATGTCTACGGGCAGCAAGCTCCTTCTGCATGGAAAATAGAACAAGAGCACCTCTCCATGGCTGGAAGTTGAGCATCACCTCCAGACGCCGAAGATGGAAAAAGGGGGGAGCCTTTACCTTATCTGTGTATTGTATGTCATTGTTTGGGTAAAATGGCATTGAATGTTTTCCTTATATATTTATTGTAATTAGCTCCGAGTCCCTCTGGGGGGATAAAGTGGAATATAAGTAAGGTGTATTATTATTATTAAGATGTATTCTGAGTAATTAAAGACATTCACCCATTTGAGAGACTTCTTGGAGACCAAAAAATAGCCTTGAGGGTCATACTTTTCCTACCTTTTCTACACATAGTCCAAGATAGCTGCTATATTAAAAATATTTCAGATTCCTGACCTGTATTAATCAGGATTTAAAAACTTCAATGGAAGATAGAAAAACACATATGGACTTATATGAGAGGATACAGTCCTTTAGATCAGGGCTGTCCAACAGGCGGCCCTGGGGCCGTACACGGCCCCCCAGCCCCTTGGCTACGGCCCCTTACCCTCCTGCAATAAATAATATATTTTTAAAAATATTTTTTCAATTAAAAATATTATTATTTTTTATTATTATTTTTTGGTCCCGCCTCCTTGGCTTTCTATTGGTCGCCTCCTCTTCTCCTGAGGGAGGAGGCCAATGGGAGGGAGTGATGTCTCACGGGCCCCGCCCCCTTGGCAGCAAACAGGAAGAGCGACCCGGCCGCATGGCTCGGCAGAGCTCCTTCCTCCTTCTCATCCTCCCTCCCTCCCTTCCCAGGGAGGAGTTATTGCAAGGAAGCATGCAGCGCTAAGGTGAGCACATTTCTTCTCCCTCCCTCCCTCCCTCCTTCCATTCCACCCTTTCCTCCTTCTTCCTTCCCTGCCCCTTCCCTCTCTCTTTCTCCTCTCGCTTGCTTCCTCCTCCTGTTGCTCCATGCGCTCGGAGGCGCTCATGCCCTCAGCGCACTCGCCTCCATCACCCGGCCTTCCCCCCCCACTTCCCTCTCCCTCTTTCTACTCCCCCCTCCCTTTCCTTCCACTCTTTCCTTCTTTCCTCCGTCCCTCTCTTTCACCTTATTTCCTTCCACCCACCCACCCACCCACCCTTTCAACTGTTCTCCCTCCCTCCTTGCCCCTCTCTCTTTTACCTCCCTTTCTTCCTCTCCTGCACTGTATGCCTTTCCTAATCTGTGATCTATCTATATATGGCAGGAATGGAATAATATTAATAACAAATGTATTTTATTAGAAATAAAGGGGAATATGAGTTTGTGAATATATACAGCGGGCGGAGCCGGGGAGGGGGCGGAGCTGGGGAGGGGGCGGAGCTGGGGAGGGGGCGGAGCCGGGGAGGGGCAGACCCTTAGGCCCCCCAGTTGATCAGTGTCCGGTAATCAGGCCCCAGGGTTGGTAGAAGTTGGACAGCCCTGTTGTAGACTATCACAAGTACTCTAAGAAACAACCAGTTCTTGCCTTTGCCGGTCATTGTTCTGCATGCATCTATAAAATTCCCCTTGAGGTTCTAAGTCAGTGTATATATTTCATAAAGTGACCTTTCTTTCTTCACACACAGCACAGTCCTAGGTTAAGCATGTAAGTTCCTCTATATAGGACTGCAGCCTATGCTTCCCAGTTGTGTGAGTAGATACATAGGCTATGCTAACATGACATAGCTTGTAGCATACCTTGGAAACAAGGAAATAAAGGTTGCATTTGGATTCCTAAACCCCATATGCAGGTATTACAGGTACCTCTTTCTTTAACCAAGAGCAACAGCTAAACAGAGAAACAATACTTTGTGGCTAATTGTGCAATTTTTTTAAACACCTGTTTACTATACAGACCTATGTAATGTTTGCAGAAGAACAGGTTTCCCATTTAGTTTTTTAAAGCTTTTTATCTGTCTGTCATTTTATACTAGGGAACACCCAAATCATATTACCATGGGCTGCAAAGTTTTGCTCTGCACCCATGAATCTACTGCCTCCTATAGGGGGTAGTTGAGATGCTCACTATCAGGGTTACTAGGCTGGGTTTTTGCCCCAACCCAAACACAGGGTATACGGCAGGGTATATTTTGGTTCAGAAACTGTAGTAAAGCTTCTATTTGTTTATATCTACAACCTTCCAAAAGTTTGTTTGATCACAATGAAGTAAAAGCTTCCTAATTCATATCTAACTCTCTTTTTTCTTTTCTTAATTCAAATTGTTTAAAATAAAAACCTTAAATAAATAAAACAATACTTATACATGTATGCGTAGTAGCTACACATAAACCCACTTAAACAACAGCTAATCAATTCCTTCTGCAAACATGCATCTCTGTTCTAATTACGTATAACTCTATAGACCACTCATTCTTTTAACCACTATGCATATGCCACTTTTTGCACAAAGGCATTCATGTCTTTCATGAAGGAGTTACTATCAGTATAAAATTCTATACTTCACACTTTGTTGAATTATATAATGAAGATTGGTAAATTCTAGGATGTCCATCTTATTGCAAGAATTGTAATAATTTGAAAACTGAATCAGGATGCCAAAACAAACTGGTTTGTACACTGGTCCTTGTAAACTGGTCCTTAACCTGGTTAAGGATTATAATCAGTTATAGCATTGTTATGGGTTATAGCACTGTATCTATATTTTCAATAGGAGAGCTATAGTTCTTCACCAAACTACACACCCCAGGATTCCATATGATGTTGCCATGATAGTTAAAGGAGGATTGTGTAGTGTAGTGTGGCCCCTGGATGTAAAACCTTTCCTCTTGTTTGCAGTTTGCATAATATAATTATCTTATGTTAAAACTCAAACAGACTTTGTACCATGCAGGTACATACCTGATAACATCTACAAAGTTTTACACATAATCTGATAAGTCAATTGTGGAGAACCTTTGGACTATCAGATGGTTTGGGTAGAGCTTTTATCTGCGTCATCTAGCATGGCCAATGTCAAAATAAGTTGTGGGAGTTGTAATACAAAACATATGTATGGATATAAATGATCCATTCTGCATTTGTTATTTACCATGCCATCATAGCTTAGCCAAGGACCATATAAACCTGTTTAGTTTTTAAAAAATTAAAAACAGTTTCTTAAAATGACAAAGAAAAGTTGCTAAAACTGAAAATCCTTGAATGAACTAAATCTAATTTTAGTTTAACTAAAATAGACCAACTGAATAAATGAAAATTATGTGTTAAGCAACCTACATCCCATTCATTCAATGTGTCTTCTGTGGCTGAGACAAGCAGTTGCAAGCAGCCCTAAAATGACATTGATTAACTGTTTTGCTCAAGTGCCTTTTGATTTCCCATACTCCCATGATAAACACTTTGCTTTAAAAAAAACAACTGGTGTCTCATGCTTGCCATTAAGCAGGTTAAAAGTAATGATGTTATATGATTCTTGGCTTGCAATACTAGATGCTTACTCTCAAGGAATTCTTGAACAAACACAAGCAAGCATAAATAATACAGACAATACTGTTCTAATCCTAAAGTACACCAGGTACAGGGTTTTAGGAATACACAAAATTATCCTTTGCCTCCAGAAATAGTTTCTCCTGGCTGAATTGTCTTCTGCCAACTCCTTTCAGAGATCAGTCAAGAGGCAAAATAATTGGTTGACAGAAGTACTAAAAAAACATGGTGATGATGGTGGATAAGAAATTATGAAGTTGTGCCACATCCAAAAACCATCTCCTTCAAGGGAAAAATGGCAAGGTTGGCACAAAGTTAGACTAGGGCTAGAATAGTTCTAAGTAATTTCCCTTGACTAGGAGGGACCTACATTCAGTTGATCTAGCACAGTGGTTCCCAACCTGTGGTCCATGGACCACCAGTGGTCCACAAGAACAAAAATATTGTCCACAGCCTCACCATTACTAAACTGTTGCAATGATCTTGCAAAACCATCTTATATTGCCGAGGCCTATTAAATATGGTATTCTGTGGGCGAGCCGATGGCGTCTACTGGATGGCATATGTTCTGTAGCAGAAACTAGAGCTGATGTGGTCTAGCCAATGCAATTTTCTCATTCAGCACTCCAAATAACCAAACCAAATCTAAAGTTGACCAAAAACTGATTTGTAACCCTTTCGGTACTAATGTTGGAGAGTGGTCCCTGGTCAAAGTGGTCCCTAGTAAAAAAAAAAAAAGGTTGGAAACCCCTGGTTTAAATTAAGTGTAAATGCTGCAATTAGCAGGCTTGAGTTAGCCTTCGAGTAGCCATGAAGTTTGCAAAGTCAGTCAGTGAGGGTAACTCTCAGCAAACCAATGATTCCAGCCATGAAAGCCTTTGACAATGTAGTCTTATGTCCTTGATTTTTTTTTTAAAAAAGGCTGGGAACCACTGATCTAGCATTAGTGCAGAAGACCTTTTGCCATCTTTTCTTATTAGGTTTGCTGTGTTAAATGCACATTTTAGTGCTATCAGAATGTCCAAGCAAATAAGTGTTGAATTTCAGCCATTTCAGTAAGTTTTGCACAAGTTTTCCAACTTTATTTGCTAATATTATTGTTACTTTGAGTTACTATGTATGTTGTCAATAAAAATTGTTACTAAAGCTTTACAAACCTTTACTTATTTATAAACCTTTGTTTAATCAAAACATTTGCAAATGTGTGGTTAATCTAAATGTTGAGCTTGATTGTATCTTCCTAACTGATGCATGCACAAAAGTCAATAATTAACTAAGGGTAATGTTTGATTTCTCACCATAAAAATCAGGATGTAGTTTATAGTTGTAATTATGTTTCAAAAACAGATAACGCCATTTAAGTATGAAAATTGATTCAAGATTAGTGGCCTAAATTATCTAATTCTATAGTCAGAACCATTCAAACCAAATTTACAAACCATTTTTACATTCAAACCATATTTACAAAGGCATTAACTCTAATTATACCATAGTTACTCAGATATAAGAGCTTTGATTAAAGGTTAAATTTCCATCTGAGCCACATTGATCCTACATATGTGTAAATCCAAGAATGCTCACTAAGCAAGGGGCATGCTTTATGAGAACGCTCCTAAATAATTGTCCTTAGCATTGCAGACCCTTTAAAAATGTATACAGTTCCAACTGTGGTTAATTAAAAGGGCAATCTGAGGCTCCGACTTCCGGATAAGGTTGGAGTAGCAGCAACTTGTGAGTGCCCTCCCAAACACTCTTAATTTTTTTAGGTTATTAGGAGTGCAACTGGAAACAATTATCAGCTACAGAGGACTGATTTCTGTTAGTCCTTTTAAGGTCAGTGTGCTGTATGAGGTTTTTATGGTTAATTAAAAAATAAAAACAAAATTGCTGCAAGATTTTTAAAAATTGTCCATGAAAATTTGGGGCAGGGGTTGGAGAAGCTGAGGTCATTGCCGGCATGCCAGTATAGAAGCAGAGTGGTCTCATCCTACAATGTAGGTGAAGAACGTGGTAGGATTTGGTGATGCACATGGCATTATGCAATAGAGACCAAAGGTAGAGGTCCTGTTTCAATGCTGATTTGCCTTCCACCTGCAATAAAGTCCTAACTTGATGACTCTTCAATAGATAAACCTTTTAAGATGGCAATTTAGGCATTTATCAGTGATCAGGATAGCGACAATTTGTATTTATTACAGCAGATAATTTACCCAACTTTCTGGCACAAGAGGTAGCACAATGGCTTCTTGCCATGGCTGCTATGTTTCACTTGTCATTCATACAGCAATAAAGAACATTCACTTCTATTCTGTAGAATATTTTAAAGCCCTTCTATACTGCCATAGAATCCGGATGATCAAAGCAGATAATCCACATTACTTACTTTGAACTGCTTTATCTGAGTCTACACTGCTATATAATACAGTTCAAAGCAGGTAATCTGGATTTTATGACAGTTTAGAAGGGGCCTCAGAAAAATAATCCTGTGCGTTGAATCTCACAGCAAGGTTGAATATGAGACAGCGCTGAAATAGATTTATATATTACACACATAGAGATGCCTTTTCTAAAACGAACCTCACAAGATTAAGTACAGCTGCCCATGTGTGCATTGGAGGAACAGCTGTCTGGCTGTTTTTCTCAGATTGTCAGACCACAGAGGGTTTTTTTGAAAAAATTCTGTTGGTGTAGAACATTCAGTACACAATTTTCAATCAGCTCAGTATTTGTGAATGGTTGCAGACATCTCTGCCTGGTGAATGACATACTAGATACTGCAAAAGGACAGACTGGCATGGTTATTAGTTTGTGTGGATGTGTTTTTTCTGAATGCAAATGCATTGGGCTGCATGTTTTGCCATGTTTTCTTTCTACTTTTTTTTTCTAAATCAGGGGTTGGCAGCATTTCACCCTCTTGAAGTCATTGGACTGCAGCTCCCAAAATTCCCTACCACTTACTATCATCTGATCATCTGGATTCTCTTGGATTCACGGGAATTGCAGTAATTCAGCATAGAATGACAGAATCATGGAGTTGGAAGAGATCACAACGGTCATCCAGTTCAACCCCATTCTGTCATGTAGGAATACACAATCAAAGCACTCCATACAGATGGTCATCCATCTTCTGATTAAAAACCTCCAAAGATGGAAACTCCACCTTTCCCTCAATTGGTTTCCATTGTCCAACAGCAATGACCATCATGGTTGCTTTTTCCTAGTATTTATTTATTTATTTATTTATTTATTAGTCAATTTTATATTCCGCTCCTCCCAGCAGGCTCGGGGCGGATCCCAACAAAGATAAAATGTACAATACAAATGTACAGCAATAAAACAATAAAAACACAGTCATAATCCATAGCCAACTGATTACAAGTCATCGGTCTTGGATTCGAGTATTAGTGAGCCTCTTCGTTCGGATCAGCCGAAGGCTGTTCTAAAAAGGACAGTCTTACAGGCTCTTCGGAAAGGACCAAGTTCATGTATTGCCCGGACATGGTTGGGTAGCGAATTCCAGGACATGGGAGCCACAAATGATGTACTTAGAATTCATTGTTCTGTGTCTTAGGACCTCATCACATGGGACTTTTGCTCCATCATCATAAGGCAATTTCAATGGTACGAAGCCTGCCAGAACCCATCACATGATGTAGGATGACTTCCATCGGGGCTCTATGACGGCTCCATGTTGAAAACATGGAGGAAGGAAGAATGCAGCAGATGGGGGACTGTCCATGTTCTGATTAAGTAAGCTGGGGACAGCACAGAGGGAAAACCAGACAGTGATGGCTTCCCCGTGTGATAGGAAAGGGGGCAATGTGGGTGATGCGGGGTGCGGAGCAACAGTTTCCTCCGCTGCCCCACATATTCTCCCACTGTTGCCCAGTGTCAGGACCTTTATGTGATGACGTCCATAGTCTTTGGAATAACAAAAACAAGCTTGCTCCCTCCTCAATATCAAAGTCCTCATATTGTTCACTCCATGCTAATATGGTCAACATGTGTATATGAGATGTTTCCTCAAAATCATAAATGAGGTATTTTCTTATTGGTTTTGTCAGTACTGCACCTGTTCCTGTCTACTATTATTTATTACAGATCATATTATTTTTGCTGTAAGTAGGCTGCAAGAAATCTAGGTATTATTGATGGAGCTAAAAGCATAACGTAAATGTCAAACCAGTAACAAAGTCGACCTTGCAAATATACTCAGTAGTACAGGTTGCATCAATATTCTGGAACTTGGAAAAGTTTCTTTTTGGACTACACCTATTAGAATCTCTGCTCAACAAGCCATGCTAAATGGGGATACAGGGAGCTATAATCCAACAGTGCCTTTTCCATACTCTGCAACATTCTGGCAAAGAGGACATAAAGTCCATTAGTCAAAGTCCATGCAAAATAGATTATTCTGCAAGAACAAAATAGGGCCTCAACAAAATCTTAGTTCCAAGAAATTGAGTTAAGTGGGTGAGAGTTCATTTGATAAGAGAGTGAAAAGGTGGGAGAACTGGTTCTACTGGTGTGAATATATACACATATATATTCAAAAATATTGTGGGCCAATCCCCACCGAAATGTGGATTCTTCTGTTACAGTATTAAAAATAGAATAATGAATAAGGTTTTTGGATTGGCTTGTGTGATTTCATAT
The DNA here is from genome assembly GCA_030556195.1 of Anolis apletophallus. Taxonomy (NCBI): domain Eukaryota; kingdom Metazoa; phylum Chordata; class Lepidosauria; order Squamata; family Anolidae; genus Anolis; species Anolis apletophallus. The sequence goes on from JARBWK010000010.1 coordinate 49,062,875, forward strand.
GCCTGTTTACATAGGAAAATCTAGTTAGTATTTGTCATTGATCAGTTTTCCCTCAATATATTTAGCAGGAGTCAGGAATGTGTGTCATTTCTGAATTTGTTGGACTGCCAGTTCTCATTTGCCCCAGCCAGCATGTTCAAGGATAGTGGAAAAAGCAATCCAACATCCAAGGGATCACATTAATGGGTGCAATACCAGAAATGCTTAAAATTTAGATCTTTTCTGTAGCACATGTTCCCAATATATTGTGTTATAAGGATGGTCTGGATATTTTTTTTAAATGTTAATGGACTTTATGCTGTTAGTGATATTCAGGAGAGAGACACTGAGACATTTTAAAAAGTGAGACAATGTAGGTTTAATTGGAACTGTCTCTAAATTCGTATAGTTAGAGGGTGTGAAATCATAGCACTATAATTTGTGGTGTGAACTGGTCCGTAGGAAAAAAAAAGTATTCCAGATTTTACACTGGAGTGGGCAAAGTGTGACCCTGTGTTTCCCCTTTTTGGGAAATTAGAGGTTAAGGGAGGAATCCATGTATCTGTGAGCAAAAGCACTACTAGTCTTCAGGCTCTATAGTTAAAAGGGGACCTCTTCAAGGAACACCTCCCCCCAACCAGCACGGGGTTTTTTTTTCATTTGCTTTCAGAAGGTGAGACAGGTGATTTGAAGATGTGCATACATGTACACATTCCTCTCCTCATGCCTCTCCTCAAGAAACAACTTAATATTAACTATCAAGTGTTGTCCTAAAGCTAGGAGAGGTTGCATTGGTTTGCTTTTGCCTGAGCCTGTTGGGAAGGGTGACACTGTGACTCCTCCTTTCCCCTCCCACCTGAATGAACTGAGTGCTAATGTAGTAAGATAGGGAGAAATGGAGATAGCAACTGGGACATTTAAAAAGCAGCTGAAAAAGTAGGATGGCAGAGGATGGATTGTGTTTGTTCCTCCCAAACAAGGACCATTGAAAACTGTTCTCCTCCCTGAATTCTTTTCACATTCTCAGCTCTCAAAATCCTATTCAGAGTTCACCCATTTGCCCAGGAGGTCCTCGCCATTGCCCTCCTTGAGGTTGACATGGGGCCCAGGAGGGCCTCATCATCACCTTCTACCAGGCCATTGCAGCTCCAGTTGATTTGTTGTTGTTTGTTCATTTTGGCAATTAATGTTTGCCACTTTGTACTTTTGTATGTAAACCACCTTGAGTCTTTTCGGTGAAATAGGATGGTATATAGATTTATTATTTTTATTATTGTTTTCCTAATTGCTTCTATACAGTTTTTTAAAATATTTAATCTATTCCTATTTGTCCCTATCTCTATTCTATCTGGCCATAGACATGCTTCTGATTTTTATATTTTCCCCCAGCACCCTTGTGGCATCCTGCCAGGGCCAAAAAAAGGCTTTAAAAGAATGGACGAACTCTATAGGCCCTGGGGGTCGCGTTCTAGCCTTCCCATAAAAGAAAACCTGGAGAGTCTCTAAGCAATGAGTTCAGGACTCAAAAAGGGTGAACTCAAACAAGTTTATTGAATAACAACCAGTAAAAATGCTGGTGGCTCAAAAGCTTGAGGTTGGTTGCTAAAAAGAGTCCTTCGAGAAAAGGGATTGCGTCCACTTGCCTTTTGCAGAGTGAAGGTGACTCTCTTTGATTCCAGGGTTTCTTTTATTGCTCCCAAATGGTCCTCTGGCGCACGAAGTCCTCGGGTCCCCACAGATTACAGTCTTTGGGTGAAGGGCTGGCCTTCCTTTTATTGTAGTCTTGGTTTGAGAGCGTTGGTTAGCTATAGGTAAACCAGGTAAACTCAGGAAGGGGCAGAGTTCAGGGTGGTGATGCCAGGTTTGGAGCCAAATGCAACTCCTCCCATCACAGTCCACATGGCTGAACAATGGAACAAAGGCCCATGCAGGTAAAGGGCAAACAGGTACCCAGCATAGATACAAAAAACAAGCCCCGTGGGGCGCAACAACCCCTCTTCACTAAACATTTCACGAGCTGTAATTGGCCAGCTCTATCTTAAAAGCAAAAGACAAAAACAGCAGTAATAAGTTTTTCTGTTTCAATGAGCTGATCAAAGTGGATTTGTGAAGCAAGTGAAATGATGATTCAGACACTGAGGATCCATCTACACTATACAATTAATTCTTTCAGGAGCATCAATTCACCTTTTAACATTTTTAAAATCTATTTTTTTAAAATTTGAAGATTATGTCTGGCCACATTTTGTTCCCATTTTTGGAAACATGTGCAGCTACAGAAAATTGAACACACACTGGATTGCAGAATCCTTTCAGATATAAATCCCACTATGCCATTTAAGTAAGGGTATATAAAGTAGAAGTTTTAATTTAGCCAACCCCCAAAGTCTGTTTCTGTAGCCATCCTTTATCATCATTTGAAAGCTGATGCTGCTTAAAAAATCCAGTTAAAGGATGAGAAAGTTCAGAGCTAAGAAGTCGTTTTTAAAAAAACTTTGTTCAAAAGGTTTCACTGCCAAAGGCTTTATTATCGTAACTCAGGTATGCCTGTATTGTCATATGTTGTGATCTACTATGGCAATCCAAATTGATCTTATTTGTTCTCTTGCTGACAAGTATTTAATCTTCACTTTCATTGTCTTACCCCCAGCATGATACCTGCTTTAAAACTGTTTCTTAGATCATATTGTAAAGAATCCATAGGAGTTCCAAGTACCCAAAGTTGCTAAAGAGCTTATGTAAGTTAATTACTTTGCCTGGTTAATCCTACATAATGCAGATTAGCACTGTCAAATATTGCTCTGATCAACCTGCTGTCAGGTCGTTAAACCATCTGATAAATTGTGACTGATGCCAGCATATGGATATAAAAGTGAGTGCGCATACAAAGTAGATTAGGACCTTAAAGCAATTCCAAAAACCAGACTTCCTTTCTGCAGGTGCACAGACTCTCCTGTTAAGAGTACTTGCTTCATATTGTGGCAGATTGGATTGGTAGTGTTTTCCTGGGATCAGATCATCATCTAGCTCCTTTCATGCTCAAGCAAAGCAGTATGATTGTGGGTATTTCCCTTTTGCCGGTGTTCAATTTTGCTTGGTCGATGGTGAGATCTCAGAGGTAGTGGACACTATCAGCCTCTTCTTCATTTGAGGGCAATGCAACCACGGAAAGCCTCCCATGTTTCTGATGCTGGCTTTTTTCAGTGGTGAGTCCAGTTCCACAGTGGTTTTGCCACGGAGCTGTCCTCCTCTAGTGTGTGATGGGAACCGGCGGGCTCTGTGGCAAAGCTGCTTTGGAATCAGCGTTGCTGCTGAAATTTGCTGCATCTGAAGAGGTTCCACGACAGTTCTAGGAATCAACCACATTGTGGATATGAGTAGGTGTGACTTGTAATAACCTCTAGCAGGTGTAAGGTACCTTATTGTAATTGAGCTAAAAGGACATCCAGTAAATTTGAACTTGCTGACTGAAAGGTTGCAGTTTCGAATCCGGGGAGTGGCGTGAGCTTCCGCTGTCAGCCCCAGCTTCTGCCAACCTAGCAGTTCGAAAACATGCAAATGTGAGTAGATCAATAGGTACTGCACAGGGAAGGTAACGGTGCTCCATGCAGTCATGCCGGCCACATGACCTTGGAGGTGTCTACGGACAACACTGACTCTTCAGCTTAGAAATGGAGATGAGCACCACCCCCCAGAGTCAGACACGACTGGACTTCATGTCAGGGGAAAACCTTTACCTTTATCTATCTATCTATACGCACACACACAATACATTCACAAAAAGTGGACCAGACACAATGAAAGAATTTTTTTTATATCCCTCAAAATCAAACGCATAAATTAATTATTAGAATTTTACTTAACAGTCAGAAAATTAAGATGGTACTGAAGCAGAATTGAGGAGTATGGAACTCCAAGTACCAAGTTAACCTTACCAAAGCTGCCCGAACGTGCGGATACTAGGATGAGGGAGAACACGTGACAACTGTGAAGTAGGGTGAAAAGCAAAAAGGTTTTATTCCTGGCACCAGCTGGTGGGTTTTGCCAGCAGAACACAGCTGCAGATAGGGGCAAAAAGACCCCGTTACATCTCATACAAAGACATTTATACCTCAATGGAGTCCATCCAGTTAAACCCACCCCTTCTTTATGGTTACAACAATCATAATTGGCTGGTGATTACTGTTGTTACATGACATTTCATTAATCCAATAAACATTGCACAAATCATTTGCATCATTTCTCTGTCATCACTAAAAATGAGAACAATAGCCATCTATAAGGTATTCCTTTTCTCACAGTGCAAGCTATCAATGCTGAGCCTCTCTGTTCTTTTACTTGCAACATTAGTTCCGGGCTTCCTGCCAGCAGTGAAGAAGGTCGGACTTTTTGCCATGCGCAATGGTGTTTTCCATTCACATTAAGAATCCCATTAACTTTCATAGCTCAAGCTGCACTGTTTCCCACTCATCTAGCCTATATGGTTTAAATTGGCACAGAGTGTATTAAAATGCATTTAATCAGGGTGTTAGTCTTCCATAGCATGTGCCTGTCTGATTCCAGACACCAAAACCCTCTTTTTCAGAGTTGACACGCAAGTAGCATCACTCTCTGACTGTACTTTTTATGCTCGGAAAAGTACCAAACCTGCTTCATTCCAGGATTTCTCTTTTGTGGGAAACCCATCACAAGGGGTTTCCTACACCAACATCTGGAACACCTTAAGCCGACCAACTCCCTCTCCAGTCCCGTGGGACTCCAGGTTTTCCAACCTGTACAGCATGCACAGTCTTTGCTGTATTTCTAGAACTCTGCACTGCCCTAGCAAGGCATTTGAGCAAAATGGGCAGGCAGCACATAGTTACTAACACTGAACATATCACTACTGTGATTATCACCACAAGCGTGCGTAACCATTGCCAGTTCGGCAGCCAGTCCAGCCATGTGCTCCAAAAATCACTCGGAGCTGAATAGGTCTTTTGTATTTTTCTAACAACACTCTGAATCCTATCCAGATCCAGCTATCTGTATCTTGATCTAATTGCCCTGCGTTGGACTATGGTCAGTCCCAATAACACATTTTACTGATCAGCCTTATCACTTCTGCTCTCCGGTGGAGGCCTACAAAGGATCGTCTTACACCACCAGCAGAGCCAAAACACACAAAATTATACAATACACAGAAAAACCCAAAACTGGCACCCCCAAGTCCCAATGTCATGTCTTTGGGCGACTCTCGGATGACTATCCTCCTCTTCGGGGGTCTTGCGATCAACTTTGGTCAGGCATATCTTTCTGGTCATCGTCCACCTGGATAATAACATCTCCGCCATCCAATGGCTTATTTCCATCTGTATCTCTTTGGATTTCGATATATAGGTCCAAGGCCTTAATCTCTTCGCTTGGGGGGCAGGAAAACATCATCTCACATCACACTGCCCGTTTTACTTCCAATCTCATGGGCAAAGTCTCCATTTTATTTATTTTATTTTTTTTTTTAGCTTGCTTGTCTTAATACCACATAAATCACCTGAGGAAACATAAATAAAACAGTAACGGGGAAACACAGCACATCATTTCAAACAAATAGAAACCCCTTGGAACCAATACTTGCACCTTTTTCCATTTTCCTTTCTTTTCAGCTCTGTGGAATCTCTCTGTGATGGTTTTCCATACCTCAATTCATAAATAACAATCTCAAACAGTGTAGGTGAACAATATCATAAGAAGAATTTGGATTTCATTCAAATCAGTTTCTTGACACATTTTCGCTAAAGTTCCTTTCAATGTCCCATTCCAAGTCATCCCTAGGGAATGGAATCCTCCAATGAACAATACCTGGACCATTTGCAACCAACATCTCTTGCAATCTTTTGACAATCAAATTTTTATCAATTGGTAGATGGTATCTCTCTCCCATTCCATTGTATTGGGGCGTGACATCCAGCTGTGGAAGACATCATCTTCATCTCTTTTTTTTTTAAAGACACGATTCTGAACACTTGACTAAAAGGGCACAAACAAATTAATCTTTTTATCAAATTAACAGTCCAAACTAAATGGTGGTAATGATCACTTTAACAATTCAACAAGAGAAATCATTTAACTTGAAAAGGATATAGCCTGGTTATTTTTAGGCTCAGATGGCCATCCCATGTCCAACTTTTTATCTCCTTTGATCTCTGGCATAAGAAAACAATCTCAGTCATCCTTGATTGAAGAAATAAGTCTATTAGATTCCAAGTAAAATGAGAAGAATATCTATATTTTGCAATCTGTAGTCTCTGAAATAAGTCTCTGTATAAGAAGGCCTGTAAATAAAGTCACTCATCCGGCCAATTCTTATGGATCTCAATTTATAAGCATGGTTCCACATAATTTCCAGGCCTGAGACCTGAAAAGCAAAGATAGTGAATAGAGAGAAGGGGGAGAGAGAGGGGGAGGGGAGCTAATTACCCAGTCGCAGGATCCTCCTCTGATTTCCATCGATATCACATCTTTTGCTTTCACAATCTCTCTCCACGGTTTATCTCACATTTCTCTGTCCATCTGCTTTTATCAATTCCATCATGACATCATCCCAAGGACACTAGGTGTCGCTGTTGTAATCGCCTTTCATCAATTCCATCCCTTGTTTATTGTCACTCTCAGATTTTCTCCCATGTACCTTCAGTTTAATACCAATCTACGACTTGCTTTTTCCAACGCAACAACACAGATCATCTCCTTTCCAAAGTACACAATTCATTATCTAAGGCCTTCCTTTTAAATCAGTTATTAAACAAAAATAGTTCCAAAATGTCATTTTTCATTTCCAAAAGGTTGCTGTAAAATAATTCTCACACTGTTCCAGGCCAATGTCATTCATATCATTTTTAAAAGACCTTCTTTTTCCTTTTGCTCAAAACAATGTCTGCCGCCACCCTGTGGCAGTCCCATGTACTTCTTCATGACGGAAAGAAGCCCCCAAGCAAGGGCGGGCGACTTCCCCCACAGTTCTGTGTTCTTTTCCCACATCTCCTTTCTTGAAAACAATAGATAGCCTTTCTCACATCTTTAATCTCATCCTGGCTCTTCTTTTTATCTCTGGAACATACTGTTCTCAAACTCTGGACACAGTTCCACAGCCCAACCTCACATTTTACAAGCAAATATTCATTTTTCAGAATCATTCATTCTCCACAGATATGCTTGTTAGTGATTTAGAGAAGCCTCATTCACACACGTTGGTGTATTAATTAAGAAATGCATATGCTTAGAGAAAGATTGAATTAAACTACACAGACATCAGCTTTTGAATGGCCCCAAAAGATTTTCATTACTGGCTTTCCTGCCACACATGCATTTCTCATGGCCACCACCCATTACATTCTTTTGTACACTTTATTACAGGTTTAAACCACATATATATTCCTATAAATGTATTTCATACTTTTTTTTTTTTTTTTTTTAAAAACATATATAGTCCTTTGCCTTGGCTTAATCAGTCACATAAAACAATTTCACACTTTTAACATTCCTTTGACCAAACATTTACTAGCTCATGCATACACACAGGATTTGATTTTATTTTCCCTCTCCCTTCTTTCTATCCTTCTTCTCTGGCCATTAACACTTGATGTTCCAATGGGAATCTGGCATTCCCAAATGCAACAGCTTCCATCTGCCCATGCCCCTCTTGAGCTATCAATCTGGCCTGATTGATAATGCACCTTCTCTCTGCCACAGTGAACAGGGCGTTTTAACAGCTGTCTGCAGACCCACCAGGTGGGACCCCTCATCTCACGAGGTTGCTCAGAATATGGGGGGGTATTATGTTTTCAATTAAAAATGTCCGAATTTGAGAACGGGACTATTTGAAAAGCTTGTTGGACTCTGTTGTGTACATTCAGAAGTGGTATCTGTCTTATAGGGCATGCTAATGCCCCTCTCTCCACCTTTTGTCTTCATCCCTTGCTTCCTGCCCCTGGTTTGACTTCTGGTTCCCATTGGTGAAGCGACTCTTCTTACACTGTGCCTTCTGTATGAATCCGGCGAGCGCTCTATCGCTCTTGTGGATTCAAAGGAGCTGCTCCTTTGCGCTCTGGGGGGTCGCACAATCAACCTCCCTGCTGCTTCGGGGCACTCATCCTCTTCTCCCTCTCCGCTTTGGGGACGCACTATCATCCTGCCAGCATTAGGGGTTGGCCATCTCGCTTCTCTCTCTCTCTCTTGCTCTCTTGCCTTCCTCCAGGGGTGAATGATCTTCATGGAGAGAGGGCCCGATAGGCAGGCAGCTCTTCACAACATAAGTCCCTTTCTGACGGGGAAACAGGGAATGTCACTGTTGCTGGTGACTGCAATGAAGGGGCCAGCGCGGGCTGGGACGCTGCTCTGGCAGACGGAAACGTCCCGCCGAAACCCGCATTTGCCTGGTTCCCTAATTCGAATTGGAAAGTCTCTGGGAATTTTATTGCAGTTGAAATTGGAGCCACGGGAACAGGAAAGAGCTCTGGGCTTGTTGGCAAGGCGGGGACAACTGAGTGGGGGCTGGGGCAAAGGGACCTCCTCTGATTGCCTCATAGCTTGCCCACCTAGGCTGCTGGGCTTGTTCCAAAGGCTAAAGTTGGAGCTTGCTCTGTGATGTTCAAACTTGCATAGAGCGGAGGCTGCCCCCTCCCCCATCCTGGTTGGGGCAATCTGTCTCTCTCTCCTCCTTAAGGGGGGGGGGGAAGATCTTCTTGCTCCGCCGAACACCGGAGGCTTTTCCCTGCCTTTTGGTCACAAAGCACCCTATCTTTTCATAATCTTTGGGCCCTGTCCCCCTTCCCCAAACGCCCTCAGCTCATTTGGATGGATTTTAAAACAATAGGATTCAAGTTGTTTATTTCTCAAATCCCAGGACCCTGTGTTTGACCAACCACTCACATGGACGATCGGCCAAACCTCTGTGCACAGATTGCTAAGTTCAAAAGATTTCAGATCTTGGGGCTTTCCTTCCACTGCCAACAGGCAGAACCTGTCCCAGTTCTCTAACACACATTGCAAAGGGGTCTCTTTCTCCTGTTTTGATCCTGCACTCCCCATGTCTCTCTAGCCTGATCAAACCCACACTTCAGTGCTCTCCCCCAAACCCCCAATGTGTGTTCCCTCAGAGTTAAGTGCTTGAAAGAAACTAATACTTGCCGGCTTCCTGAAGACCCTGGGTCGCGTCTCGCCTTCCCACGTCACCAATCGAGTTGCGTCGGCTCTTTGGCGATCGGACCTGACGTCGCCTCCGACTCCTCTGCGCGCTTATGCCAGTTTGCTAGCCCTCTTTGGCTGGGCACCGTCTTAAGGTGTCCCTGGACTTATACTAGCCGGCTCTCCAGAGGCCGCTTCCCAGCCAGCCTCTCCCTTCAGGCTTTGTTTTCACCCTCAACGTTAGTTGCAGTCTCTCTCGGGTCACCGGCGTTCGTTTGGGGCGAGTCAGGCGGCCGGCTCAGTGCAAAAACGGTCAAAAACAAGCGGGGGGCCCTTCCCAGCCCTCCTGAATTGCCTCACCTTACTAGCCGGGGAGCGAGCGCTGTCAGCAACGGAGATCACGTTTGTTTTCCCTCAACACAGACCCGTCTGAATGCTAATTTGCCATCACGTCGGCCGAGGTCACCAAATGAAGCAGAATTGAGGAGTTATGGAACTCCAAGTACCAAGTTAACCTTACCAAAGCTGCCCGAACGTGCGGATACTAGGATGAGGGAGAACATGTGACAACTGTGAAGTAGGGTGAAAAGCAAAAAGTTTTATTCCTGGCACCAGCTGGTGGGCTTTTCCAGCAGAACACAGCTGCAGATAGGGGCAAAAGACCCCTTCACATCTCATACAAAGACATTTATACCTCAATGGAGTCCATCCAGTTAAACCCACCCCTTCTTCATGGTTAAAACAATCATAATTGGCTGGTGATTACTGTTGTTACATGACATTTCATTAATCCAATAAACATTGCACAAATCATTTGCATCATTTCTCTGTCATCACTAAAAATGAGAACAATAGCCATCTATAAGGTATTCCTTTCTCACAGTGCAAGCTATCAATGCTGAGCCTCTCTGTTCTTTTACTTGCAACATTAGTTCCGGGCTTCCTGCCAGCAGTGAAGAAGGTCAGACTTTTTGCCATGCGCAATGGTGTTTTCCATTCACATTAAGAATCCCATTAACTTTCATAGCTCAAGCTGCACTGTTTCCCACTCATCTAGCCTATATGGTTTAAATTGGCACAGAGTGTATTAAAATGCATTTAATCAGGGTGTTAGTCTTCCATAGCATGTGCCTGTCTGATTCCAGACACCAAAACCCTCTTTTTCAGAGTTGACACACAAGTAGCATCACTCTCTGACTGTACTTTTTATGCTCGGAAAAGTACCAAACCTGCTTCAGTATATAACTAATTTTCAACATTTTACTATGTGCGTTTTTGCCCAGAGATAGAAATATGTCAACCGTTATACTTGAAGATGGTACATTTCACTATTTCAGAATCACACTATGTTTCAGAATTCACACAGAACTAGCATTCTATAATGTTGGGATTGTAATATAGTGTCACCAGAAGAATGGCAAACAATGGCTTGCATCCCGTTAGGCAGTTGTGATGTCATAAAGTAGCATTATGATGCTGTAGCTGTTCAGTGTTCACATTTACAATTCTGACATGATTGCAAATGTCCCTCAAACCCACCTGAAAATCTATACAGCTGTATTGATGGATGAAGGGTTTTTGGCACTGAAAGACGATGCTACCATTTCATCACACTAGAGAATGAATCCACTTTAAATCTGGTTTCTGCCTCCTGCAGAATTCTGGGGTTTTTAGTTTAGTGAGGCTCTTAAAGCCTCCTCCCTAAACTACAAACCCCAGAATTGTGTAGGAGGCAGAAACCAGATTTAAAGTGGATTCATTCTCTAGTGCAGTGTTTCTCAAACTGGGGGTCGGGACCCCTGGGGGTCGCGAGGGGCTTTCAGAGGGGTCACCAAAGACCATCAGAAAACACATATGTCTAATGGTCTTAGGAACCCTTTGGTCAGAGAAGGCTGAAGATCTCTCTGCCCATTCTTCTTCTTTTTGGTATTCGTGAACTACAACTTCCAGAATTCAAAAACAGCTCCCACCCCATGTAGTTGGCCATGTAGGTAGTGTGCCATGTTTTGGTGCAGATCCATTGTGGGCTGGGTTCAGAGTGCTATTTGATTGTAGGTTAACTATAAAACTACAACTCCCAAATATCAAGTTCTATTTTCTCCAAACTCCACCAATGTTCACACCTGGGCATATCGAGTATTCATGCCAAGTTTGGTCCAGAGTCATCATTGTTTGAGTCCACAGTGCTCCCTGGATGTAGGTGAACTACAAATCCCAAACTCAAGGTCAATGCCCACCAAAACCTCCCAGTATTTTCTCTTGGTCATGGGAGTTCTGTGTGACAAGTTTGTTTCATTTCCTTGGTTGAGGATGTTCAGAATGCTCTTTGATTGTAGGTGAACTATAAATCCCAGCAACTACAACTCCCAAATGACAAAATCAATACACCTCAACACCACCAATTTGGGCGTATCGGTTATTTGTGCCAAATTTTGTCCAGTGAATGCAGATACATCCTGCATATCAGGTATTTACATTATGATTCATAACAGTAGCAAAATTATAGTTATTTATTTATTTCACATATTTGTACCCTGTCCTTCTCACCCCTCAAGGGGTGGGGGGACTCAATGAAGTAGCAATGAAAATTATTTTATGGTTGGGGGTCACACAACATGAGGAAATGCATTAAGGGATCACGGCACTAGGAAGGTTGAGAAACACTGCTCTTGTGTGATGACATCCTACTAGTGTCCAGTTCCTTCCTGTCCATCAACTGCCAAATCCATCTCCATGTAGCTGTATCATGATGATACCACACACACAAATGGTCTCTGCTGGAATACAATGGTGTAATTGTACAGCCAGAAACCTAAAAAGAATCTGTCAGAAACCATTACATGTATAACCCCTTTGTATAACTCCTCTGCTAATCTTCTTTTTCAAAAACTCTGTAATTTCTGTGAAAATACCTCATTTCCTGTGCTACAGAGAGTTCAAAACAGAGCTCTTTGTTACAAGCAATAGAAGGCATTCCCCCTACTTTGTTATTTAGTGATTTTAATGTGAAAATAATGACTTTAGGCTATAGTTTACTGTTTATTGCATCAAAAGAAGAAGCATGCACAAGGCATTGAGTCAGAAATAGATGTGCATGTTCTTGCTTATAATCCAAGTCTGAAACAGCAAATATGTACTACTCTCTCTCTCCTACAGTTTAGTGAACAGGTAGAGAATGGAAAGAATAGATGCCATCTAGTGGAGCTAAAAAGAAATATAAATTAGATTTGTTTGAGTCAGTGTTTCTCAAACTCTGCTCTTCCAGGTGTTTTGGATTTCAGCTCCCAGAAATCCCAGCCAGTTTACCAGCTATTAGGAATTGTGGGAGAGGAAGTTCAAAACATCTGGAAGAGCACAATGAATATTCCTTGTCCAAGAAACCCCATGAAATTCCTGGTGATGCCATAAGTTGACAGATGATTTGAAGTCACATACACATACACGTTTCATAGAATAATGGAGTTGGAAGAGACCTCGTGGGCCATACAATCTAACCCCCTTCCAACAAGCAGGAAAATTGCATTCAAAGCACCCCGACAGAGTTTGCTCTGAACCACTGTGGTACAACTGTTTGAGTGTTGGATTAATACTCTAGCATTCAAATCTCCTCTCAACCATGGAAACACACTGTTCAAGTCAGCTTCACTGGAAGGCGAAGTTCTACTTAAGAAAAATTGCCAAGAGAACTGTATAATGGGGGTCTCTGTAATTTGGAGTTGTAATATGCAAAGGACCAGACAACAACAAACATTTGCTCCAAAAAGTAATAGTAATAATTCTGACTTGCATTACTGCACAAGGCAACATCTACTTGGTCTAGCAATACAACTTTTTCTTCTTCTACATTTCCAGTAATATGATTATCAGTTGTAATTGGGGGCTTATTCTATTCTTGTATTCTAATTCTATCGTAGTAACTTTCCACATCAATACATTCATTATTCATGTCTCCCATAACTGGGAATAAGAAATGCATATAAACCTACTAACTTAGATGAAGTAAAGATCATCTGAGTTTAACTGTAGACATCATGGCCACTGTATTTGGCCCGGGATTTTGGTGTTGGATTTTTTAAAAAAAATTGGAATCAATCTTGCCAAACTTTTCTTTCCCCCTGCTTCCATCTGGCCATGTGAAGAATTCTGCAAAACAAAAGATTGAAAAGGGTTGTGATGTTTTTTTAATAAGTCTAATAAAGGAATACTCCAAACATAGTTTTAATCCCCACATATTATGCTTTCATCTGCTCTCATTCACTTTCATTTCATTTATTTAGTGCAATGAGGTCTATATCGCCATTTCGAACCTGGTACCCTCCAGATGTGTTGCACCATAACCCTCATCATCCTAGGACAACTTTGACCAGGAAGATGATGGGAATTTGCAGGGCACCATGGTAGGGAAGGCCAATCTATACAATGATTGACATCAGGTTTTTTTTTCAACAACACATTTTTAGAAGTCCTATTTGGAAATGCCAAAGATTGAATCACAGTCTTTTAAAATTAAAAATATATGCTCCGTCACTAAGCAACAATCCTATATAAACACTTTCATTATATTAGTCAAAATACCAAATAATGTATTTGTTAAATGTATGTCATAATTAGTCATGTGTGTGGTATTTGTTTCTTTTGTTTCATTTGTTGTTTTGCCTCGCCCTCCATTGCTCTGCAGACTGAGGGGAAAGAATCACAGAAATACTGGTATCTTAACCCCTATTGTTAACCTCAGGTCTCCTCTGCAGATGGAGAGGAAAGCATCTCAAAATCAGTGGTATCTTGAAGTTAGAGGATTGGGTCAGTGGGGGAAAGAGGGAATGTTTTATAAGGAGATTTTATTTATAGAAAGAAAAAAAGACCTAAAAATCAGGGGATGATCCAAACATTAACTTGATGGGCTAATAGTGGTCAATGTGCCCACCATGTGTGGTGATTTTCACCCCTCTAGCCCTGAAACTGAGGGGAAGGGGAGCCTGGGAAGACCACCTATGTTGGCTAATGGTCCAAAAATTTTTGTTCTTTCAGACTCAGAATGAAAAAGCTCATTTTCAAAGGTGTCCATTTTCAGGAGATACACTCAAAATTGAAAATGAGGCTTTATGAATGAAACAAACTTAAACGGATAGCGGTTCTATATAAACGCACAAGACTAGTCCTAATGAACAAAATGTTCAGTGACTATAAGGTGACATACACGGATTTTATCTCCATTTTACCCTTGCAACACTTGTATGAAGGAGGTGAATGAGGCTGAATGAGGGAGTGACTGATACATGGTCAACCAGTAAGTTGCATGGCTCAAGTGTTCTTGAACATGGATGTCCCAATCCCACTCATTCTACCTTGCTGGCTTTCATTAACGAGGTTGTTTCCTAAGTTCCAAAGGTTAAATAATTTCAGCCCCTGCCCCCATGAAGCCTTGTCCTTTTTTGCAATATTCTGTGATTTTAGAGCAAAATGTAAAGTTGCAAAACTTTCTGGGAAAGCAAAGTTTGACAATGTTCTTGGGGAAAGAGATTCTACCCAAGGGAAATCCTCAGAGGAATAGACACAACAGAAGAAGAAAGTAACAAACAAGGAACAAGTAATGCTTAGTATTCCATGAGTTTAGTCCACTCTGAGATGCTCCCACATCTCTTCCCCTTCATAATTTTGCCAAGAGCAAATGAATTTAGTGTCAAATACAGTCAGCCCTCCACATTCACTGGGGTTAAGAGCACAGGACTCCCATAACACTGGGGAAAAAACATGAATAAAAACACCTTTTTAAAAATCTGAGAGAACACCTTTTTAGGAATCTCTTGGTTTTGAAGAATGACTCTCTGGTTAATTTCCTCTAGTAGTAGACATAGAATTGCACTGGAACTTTTAGAGATTTATTGGGAGTGTTCTCTCTAGGAATTTCTAGGTCCTCCTGGAAAATCTGGAGGAAGTTGATCATAGAAGTATGCTAGAAGAAATCCAGCATCAAACCTATGAATAATCAAATCTGCAAAAGTCAAACCCCGAAATATGGAGAGCCGACTATACTAGGGAAACTGGGAAACTATTATACAGATATTTTGTTAAGTAATATGGCTAAGACTGTTGACTACTCATGGAGTTCAGCAGGTTTGTGGAAAAACAGTGCAGAGTAAATAGCATGAGATTTATACCTTAAGAAAAGGAAGACAATATAATAGTTAGATGGGAGGGAAGACATTTTCAAAAGACAGATATATACATGGTATGTAAGTACCGGTAATTG
The DNA here is from genome assembly GCA_030556195.1 of Anolis apletophallus. Classification (NCBI taxonomy): domain Eukaryota; kingdom Metazoa; phylum Chordata; class Lepidosauria; order Squamata; family Anolidae; genus Anolis; species Anolis apletophallus. The sequence goes on from JARBWK010000010.1 coordinate 49,078,266, forward strand.
ATTTTACTATATTCCTCTTACAGATCTTCACCATATATGCTGAGGAATTAGCTTCAGCGGTGTTGTCAGACCAAGAACATGGAAATATCCACACCTCTAGAATGCCAAGAGATTTCTTGTTACATAGAGAATATATTACTGCAGTGTGCTCTATGTGGGATTGCCTTTGAAGAGTGTTCAGAATCTTCAAGTAGTCCGGCAGGCAGCAACCAGGTATTTCACTGGAACAGCATCCAGGGAGTACACAACTCCCTTGTTATGCCAGCTCCACTGGCTACCAGTCTGCTGCTGAGCACAATTCAAATTGCTGGCTTTGGCATAAAAAGCCAAAAAACCTGGCTCTGGCCCAGTTTACCTGTCCAAACATATCTCCCTCTATGAACCATCACATAGGTTAAGATCTTCTGGGAAGGCCCTACTCTCGGTCCCACCTGCTTTGCAAGTGCAGTTGGAGGAGATGGGAGACAGGGCCTTCTCAGTGGTGGCTCCTCAACTCTGGAACTCTTTCCCCAGTGAGATTAGATCAGCACCCTCCCTCCTGGTCTTTAGAAAGAGAGCAAAGACATGGTTATGGAACCAAGCTTTTGACTAGTAAAGTAACACAGTACAAGAAGCAAATATGGAATTTGTGTAATCAACATCTGGAATAGCCCAGTCTACGAGTTTGGATCATGTGATTTTAATGTTTTTGTTAGATGTTTTTAATTTTTATACTTCATGTTTAAATGAACAATTATCTTATGGAGAATTTGACCTATTGTATTTTATGCTTAGTCGTATCTTGTTTGATTTATTATTTGATTTATGTATGTAAGGCATTGAATTTGACCTATTATATTTTATGCTTAGTCATATGTTGTTTGATTTATGATTTGGTTTATGTATGTAAGGCATTGAATTTTGTCATTCTTTTCGTAAACTGCTTTGAATCCCCCCAGGGGGCAAGAAAAGTGGTATATAACTACTGTAAATACATAAATAAATAATTTTCAGGAATTGTGGTCCAAAATTAATGCTCCCACTAATTGAAATGAAGGCACATTGTTTTCTGCCATTCCAGAGACTAGGGAATGGGGCAGTGGATTCAAACTACAGGAAAAAAGAGCCAGTCTGGCTGTTCTAGGGGAAAAATTCCAGAAATTTCAGCAGTCACTGAAAAGACCTTAACTCATTTTTATAACATGTTCCCATGAAGAATCAACAAGAGGGACCTATTTTCTATGCCAGGAATAGCTGACCTGTGGCTAATTCCCAATACCCATGACCTTGGACCACTGGCTATGGAGTCCAGTAACATTAAGGGACAGGCCATAGGCTCCTCACCCTGTCTGTGCAATGTGTTTTCTAAAGCTAAACTTTTTGAAATTAGGACTTTGAAGTTCCTACTTTTTCTGGACCATATTACCTACAGATAATTCTGTTTTGCTTATTTTACTGAATGTACCAGGGAATGATTTGACCAACAGACTTTAGACAATTGTCTTAACTCGAGAAAAGAGCCCAGCTGTAACAAGAGTGCTTTGAAATTATACAATGCTAATAATGATTATCACCTCCTTCTCATATTGCAAATGATAATTCACTCTAGTCCCATAGTAACTAGCTGGAATGTCAACTTTCCATTATCAAAGTGCAGAGCATTGTACTATGAAGCAGCTGTTGCTTTCTTTCATTCATCCTCCCTACAATGAGACAATACTTCATTATGACCTTTTATTAGGCTTTCTTCTTGCCTTTTCTTGATTTATGTTACGTCACAGTGTGCTGCTTTCATTTCATTATGGAACGAGTACTACTATCACAAACACCAACTCCTTTGAATGGGGCTGGATTGTATGACATGTCTGCAGATTAGCCTAGTGGAAGATTGCTGCCAATATTAATAGCATCTTATATTGGAATCCTGGTAAAATCATCATGGAAAGACAACGACTTCAGACTGTTTTAGTAAAGCCAATTTTTTCATACAGGGATAATAAAAAAAACACAATGTGGAATATGGTAAGTTAAGTTGGAGAAAGACATATATTGCTGACAAAATAATGTGTTATTTTCACTCTTTCATTCAACATAATCATAATAAAGTGATATGCTAGCCACAGTTGGGTTGGGAGGGGGCATCAGAACACAACACTCAAAGGGCAGGGAAATCATCCAATGGCTTCTGTGATCCCTGGTTGGTTATTATAATCACTCCTTTGGCCCAAATAGGAAACACTGTTTTAATTCTAAGTTACTGTATATACTCAAGTATAACCCTAATTTTTAGCCCCCTTTTAGGCTGAAAAAGTCCCTCATAGTTTATACTTGAGTCAAGTTATTTTTTTATTTTACTCTTATTATTATTATATTACATGAATTATTTTACTCTATTTATTGTTATTATTACATGAATTATTTTACTCTATTATTGTCATTATTGCATTTCCATTATTTTACTTTATTATTATTATTTGAAATGCAACAAGATTTGTACTAATCTTGTGTTTCAAATAATAATAATAATAATAATACTAATTTGAAACACAACAAGATTAGTACACAGCAAACAAGATCACTATGCTGGCTGTTCTTTTGGAGCACACATTGGACACTTCCCAAGTGTCTAGGACTGTGTGATGTATTGGTGAATAATTTGTGCAGATCCGAGTAGGGTGGCCTTTTGCATCTGACAGGTGGTAATTTTGTCAACGCCAATTGTGTTTACGTACAGGCCAAGATCTTTAGGCACTGCACACTGCACCCAATGTGCCGATCACCACTTGTACCATCTATACTAGCTTGTGCCAGAGTCGTTGCCATTATCATCATCATCATTACATTTATTATGTTACTCTTGTTATTATCATTGGAAGGATACATAAACACATTTACATTGAAGAAGGTTAGAACAATGGTTTGATCAGAGTTGGGCAGTCTTGTCTTAGATTACAGTTTTATGTAAATATTCGTAAACATTTAACTTGCTGATGCCTCAATTAATGTAATTGTATAGATATCAATTTTTGTTTTGAAATTTACTAGTAGCTGGTGCATTTCCCACCCTTAGCTTATACTTGAGTCAATCCATTTCCCCAGTTTTTTGTGGTAAAATTAGGGGCCTTGGCTTATATTCAGGTCGGCTTATACTTGAGCATATACAGTACCTTCCCTGAAAATATGGAACTCTTCCTCATCCTGAATCAAGCCATCAGTTATATTGTTTCTGAGCTTGTAGTTTAAAATAGCAGGTCTTAAAATCCCTCAATCAATGAAACTGCTGAACGATTCTGAGTATCATATTTCAAAGAACTGCTTTTGCATCCTTTCTTTCTCTTTCACACATTTCCTCACTGACATCCAAACACATTTAACATAATTTCGAGGCATAACCAGAACTGAGCTTAAAAACCAAGGTCTTGGCTTCAAAAAGAAGGTGGGTGGAAAAAGCACATGCTGACAGCAGGCCAATCTTTGAAGGAGAGCAGCTGCTCAGATATCACAACTAGTCTGCCCTGTCATCAGCCTGAACGAAAAGGAAAGGAGTTAAGAGCAGCAATTTTTGTAGATTGACTCAGACACTGGAGATCCTCCCAAGTAGAAAAAATATTGACACAGCCTCCTTGTTATCCTGGTCTTCTTTAACTTTAAAGTTCTCGGGTAGTGTTATCTACATGTATATGACAGACAGCTGTTCAAACTAAACTGCAATACATCCATTTAATGGCAAAGCATCGTTCAATAATATAGAATTAGATTTTTTTAAGAGGAGGGTTATAAAATGAAATGTCTCATCTGTGAAAATGTCAATAACAGTAAATGAGGAATTTAGAATTCCATTGTCAAAATTTTCCAGATTTTTCAACCAAACACCTGTCACAATGCACGGACTTGGCGGGCCCCTTAATCACACACACGGAGACGTACTGAAGGCTAACTACTTTATTGAGTATAAAAACAGTTCCAAAGAATATAGTCCAATATGAAGTGATATAGTTCAAAAGGCTTGAAGTTAGAATGTCCAAAATAACGAAGCAAACAGGCAAAAAGCTTGACAAGGCTCCGCAGCCAATGCGGATCAGGAAACAAGGCAAGGCTCCGCAAACCAATGCGGATCAGGAAACAAGGCGAGGCTCCGCAAACCAATGCGGATCAGGAAACAAGGCAAGGCAAGGCAAGGCAAGGCAAGGCAAGGCTTGATGACCTCAGCTTGACTCGTGGCCCCACTCCGCTTCACGCCTATTCAGGTAAGACGTGGCCGGAGAACTGAGGATTCGTTCCCACGGATCCTATACTTAATCCTTCGGCCGAGGTCCTCGACGCTCTAGGCTTCTTCGTCTCCAATCCCTGCTGACGGACCTCGGCCGGTCTAGGACCCGGGACCAATCCCTCCTACTAGCCTCGATGTTCCGTCTCCTATCAAAGGTTCGACCTTGTCTCTCGGCAGCTGTGTTGCTATCTCCCTGAGAGCTTTCCTCCTAGCCATTTCCCATGCGCTTTGTTCCATATCTTCCTCAGGGGCTCCTGGGAAGATCTCTCTCCGGTGTTCATAACTCCTGGATCGCTATCAGACTGCACCTGGTGATCTGAATCATCCCTTGGACCAAAACACATTTCTTCCCAGGCCAAGCTCTCTGTGGGCGAAAGAGGCCCTTGCGGGGAAAGCTGCCCTTTGCCCCAGTCATCTAGCTCATCCTCAGAATCCTGTTCTAGCACGGCCGGTTCTAATGCTAATGGGACCCCAGGCCCTGTCCCCTGCCCTCCAGGCACAAACGAGAACTGCTGTGCTACAACACCCTATTTTTTTACTGCATGAGATAGAAAAAGCTGTGGATGCTATAGTGCAATGGTGTGGAACTTGTGGCCCTCCAGAAGTTTTGGACTTCAGCTCCCAGAATTCCAGGCCATTGGACCAGCTGGCTAGGGCTTCTGGGAGTTGGAGGCCTAAACATCTGAAGGGTCACAAATTTGGCACCTTTGCTATATTACAACCGTCTTCCCCTTTAGCCATACTAATTGGGGTTAAAATTCAACAGTGTCAGGATCCTTGTCCTTGCCTTATAATTAAAAATAATCTGGAATGGAAATCAAATGTTTTGGATAGTTTAGATCAAAGTAACACATTGTGAGATGAAACACACCTCACCTGAAAAATCTGCACTTTTTCAATACTTTGGGGAGAAGTAAGCATGCACCAAACAATCTACGATATTGCTAAATATATGTATGCAAGTTAACAGGTAAAAAAATTGGAAAACTCATTTTATTTAGTGGGAAATATTTGTACATTTAGTAAAATCCATAAGTAATATGAGGGATAAAGTGTGTACAAACTGCAATGTGAAAAGAAGAAAAATCACAACCAATGATAAATAGGGAGTGGAAGGTTGGAATATACAGGTCAAATTTGGTAAAAGCCAGGTGGCATTTAGAGAAAGGCAACAAACAGTGACAACTGGCAGTGATCATATAAATGAAGAAGTGAATGTATTTTTGAATTTAACCTCAACTAAAGTAACTAACTATCCTAAGTGCTGAACCTACTGATGATATTCAGCACCTTGAACAGCTCCTTTAAAGTTTGGATAAAAGCCTGGAGTAGATTTATTGCCCCACTAACATCAGAGACTGGGTGCTAATGGCAGCATATTAATTTTTCATATTCCTGAAAATTACTGAAATGTCTATGTATTTGTTTGGTTTTATTTTCCTATTAGCAAAATACCTTGAGGTTTTTAAATATACTTTGAGAATTTATATCTGAACATAAATAATATGTACAAACTCCAGTGATAACTAGAATCAGCATACTCCCTTTTCAAATAGTGTTTTATAAAGCAATTTTGTTATATATTTTCAACATCAGGGCTATACTTTTGTCCTCCATAATATGATCAGATAGTCAACTTTAGCAGAGGGCGCTTCCAGACAGCAATTTAATTTAAATTAATCCATTTTTGCCCACATTGCTGTCCCCACCCCTCCCCTCCCCTGGTCTTTCTCAGGTGATGTTCCCATGTCAGCGGGCCGGGGGAGGCGTAGGAGCCATTCCCCTCCCCCCCCCACCTCATGGCACATCATTTCTATGTGCCAGGGGGCCTGGCAGAGGAGCTGCATGGCAGTCTGGTAGTGTCACACCACAGCCCGGTTCCGGTGAAACAAACTGCCACCATGTCTCTAGCAAGAAGGCAGAGAGGCCAGAAAGCCAGACGCAGCCGTTTCCCTCAACAGGGCCCCAGCGGGTCAGAGAGAAGCGCAGCGCGGCCCTTTCCCATAGAGATAACAACACCTGGAGCCGAGTCAGCTCGCAGCCTCCCTTTTCCACAGCTGTCCCAGCACACGAGGTGGAATTCCAAAAGTCTGCAGATAGGAGAGGAGCGAAAGACTCCCTTTCTGTTCCCGTGGGAAGGCCCAGGAGAAGCCAGCGCTTTGCGGAGCTAGGTATTTATTTATTTATTCAATTTGATATACCGCTCTCTCTGGCGCCCAGAGCGGTTCACAGGAATAAAACAAATAAAAACGCATAAAATGCAATAAAACAGATTTAAAACCCCCCAATTAAAACATACCAAACCTATAAAGGCCAAAGCAAGACTTCCGTCTTCATCTCGTGCCAACTTTTGAAATACCTTGCCAAGCTCCACTGAGGGGACCAGGGAGGTCTTCCTAGCCGTGGGGACCTTGCTACCAAGTCAGGCTATCGGGCCTGTGGATTAGCCCTTGTGGCATCAAGAGACTTTATCCTTTGCAACTTCCAGAGACTTTGTCCTTGCAACTTCCAGAGACTTACCCGGCAGCCAAAGACTGATTCCTGACATTTTATTGCTTCCAGTTTGATTCTTACTTTTGCCTTTTGTATATCATTTATTCTAATTAAAGCATTTAACCGCAGAGACTGTGTCGTGAGTGGGTTACTAAGGTCCAGTCAAGCCTAGGGTACAATAGGTAGGTTTTCTTTTATTGTAAAATCCTTTGGGGGGAGGGAGTTTGGGGAGGGGATGCCCTCCTTGGTTCTCCTGGCTGTTGTAAAACCGAAGAACCAAGATAGGCTGTGGGCAGGGCCGTAGCCAGGATTTTGATTCGAGGGGTGGAGGCTGAGTTTGGTTTGGGGGCTGAGACTGGGTGGAAGAGGGTCTACCCTAGCAAACCTTTTGTATTGTTATCCCAATAACCCCATTAATGTGGGATATAATGAGCATGGTGATCAGATCATGATATGAATAAACATAACAGTTTAAATAATGTACCAGTAAGGCCTTTTCACGGACCAACCTGAGAATTTCGGGGGGGGGGGGGCAGAAGCCCCCTTAGCCCCCCCTGGCTACATGCCTGGCTGTGGGGACTGACCCCCGGGTACTGCAGAAGCAGTCCTGTGAGTCAGTCCCACAGGCCCCATACCCCATTAGACCTGGGCCTTTCAGGAAGGCCCAGGTCTAATGGAGTATCAAATTCAGGAACACCAACCTCAGGCGCCAGGTTCCCCCATTGATGAACCCCCACCCCAGGAGGCTTGATGATCCGACGCTGGCGAACCCGGAGCCACAGGCTTGCGACGATCGCTACCGTATGGATCTCGAGTCCCTGAGGATGTTGTTCGATCTGTGGAACCCTCCTAGGCTTCCCCCATTCGACGGTCGAGCCTGTTAGCTGACCTTAGAAAGCTCTGACCCACATGGGCCCGAGCTTGGCTTCCCCTTCTCGTTAGTTTTGTCATTCCCTGTCGACGTTGTTTGTCTTGTTGTATGCTCTGTATTTTTTATGTCAAACTGTAAACCACTCCGAGCCCTCGGGGAGTGGCGGTATAGCAAGTTTGAACTATAAATAAATAAATAAATTTAGGACAAAGCAGGGTTGACCTGCTTTGTCCCAAATTAATCCTCTTTTACCAGAGGCATCATTTTGAGTGCCTCCTGTAAAAGTCCTATAGGGCCCACATTTGGGGCCCTGTCTGGAAGTGCCCAGGCTCTCACAACAATGTTTCAACTAAAAAGAAGGAAAAATGTTATTTACAAGCAATAATTGAGATTATAAATACTTAATTATCTGAAAAAACATTGGCTGAATATCCTGGAAACAAACAGAGGAGGCTCAACTTTTTTAGCTTCAGCAATTCTAAGCCTTTGTGTAGTCCCTAAAAAAACTGAAAAGGGTAAGAAAGCTTAGTAAAATGCACCCTCTAACTAAGTTCAGCCCTCACTTTTTTGTATATCTGACAATTAGGGAATTAGGAAAATACTGGCAATCTCAATCAAGTTCTGTGGATCATATATCACCTCCACTCTAGTGTTTACATTCCCTTTACTCAGATCTTGTGGGAGAAGTCTCTTGTTCTTCCTTTTTTTTGCTGTTGTGTTTCCCTGCATTGATTATTATAGTAGTTCTTTGTCTCTATGCACAAGCCTATGCTCAATGCTATTGTATTTAGGATTCTGAACCCATTTCTGTCACCAGTTACGTTTGCTTCTTATCTGTCCTTAACTGCTTGATGAGTTTTATCTGCCATCCACTGAGCCTTCTATTTCTTTTGGCTGTAGATTCCTCCCTGATTTTCGCCGTTCTTCTGTTTCCCAGTCATTTAGGATTAATAGTACAAATCTAAGTTTGCATTACTTTAAAATTCCACAGAGAGTTATTTTTCAGGTCATATTTCACCCTATAGTGTAGTGTTCTCTAACTTTACTTTATTTTCCCCCCTATTATTCTTGGTCTGTGGCACAAACTGCTTCTGGTTATGAGGTCTATTCGATTTCCATATTGCTTATAAGGTTATGTCCATGCATACAGTCACTGTTTTGGTTGCTCGAAAAATGTGTTTGCAATAAACAAAATGTTGGCCTTGCAAAAATTCATCTATCCCTTTTAAAAATTGATCTTAAATCAAATTTTCCTACATTCTTTGATTTTGCTTTGTTTCTTATTTTTGTATTTCAGTCATCTATGATTAGCAAGTCCGACACTATCTCTTAGATGAAGCATATGGTTTCCATGGTAAAAGTCATTTAAAAGAACTTTACCATGCCTTCTTCTGCACAGTACTAACACGTCTCAACTATTTTTGTTTATTTTATGGTGGCACTGCTGTCATCCCTGAGAGATCCTCTGACAATGTCTTTCACACCGCACTACTACTGCTGCTACTATCTTTTGGGCACTTTTAACCTGGGTCCTCACTGAATGTTTTTCTGACACAGGAGACTCTATCAATAAACCTATCACCACAGAAAGGTAGTACCATGGTGTAACATCTCCACATACCAAATCTCATTGGCTACACAGTGTGGTGACATCATCTCATTCCCTCAGTAATCTTCAATTTAGGCTAGATTTACACTGCTTTATAATCTGGTTTCAGAATGTGGATTAACTGCACTGAACTGGATTACATTCTACACTGCCCTATAATCTAGATCAGGGCTGTCCAACTGGCGGCCCCCGGGCTGTATACGGCCCCCCAGCCCCTTCCCCACGGCCCCCTACCCTCCTGCAAGATATCTGCCTTTTAAGATTTTTTTTTTAAAAAAAATTTAAAAATTTTTGGAATATTTTTTGGGAATATTTTTTGGAATATTTTTTATTCATTTTTTTCACGGCGGGGGTGAGGGGCGGGGCAGGGAGGAGGAGCAGGCTCTCTTCCTCCTCCTCCTTCCCTCCTTCCCTCCCCCCTCTCCCTCTCCCTCCCTCCTTCTCTCTCTCTTTCCCCCTTTCATTCCTTCCCCCTTCCACCACCTGAAGGAAAGAGGGAAGGAGAGAGAGAGTGCACGAGTGAGAGGGGGCGTGGCCAGAGCGAAAAAGGGGCGGGGCCGAGTTCGGAGCACGGGGGGGGTGCTCACCCATTCCCTTTCCGGCTTCCTCCTCTCCTGAGGCTTCGTGCCAAGTTTGGTCCTGATCCATCATTATTTGAGTCCACAGTGCTCTCTGGATGGAGGAGAACTACAACTCCCAAACTCAAGGTTCAGTACTTTCTGTTGCTCTCATGAGAGTTTAGGTTTGATTCAACATGGCTGAGGAATGCTTTGATTGTGTTTTCCCCTTATGGCAGAAGGAGATTGGACTGGATGGCCCTTGGAGGTCTCCTATTCTAGGAACCCATTGTAATTATTATTATTATAATAATATTATTATTATTATTATCATCAGAGGCTGAATGGCCATCTGTGAGGAATGCTTTGATTGTGTTTTCCCCTTATGGCAGAAGGAGATTGGACTGGATGGCCCTTGGAGGTCTCCTATTCTAGGAACCCATTGTAATTATTATTATTATTATTATATTATTATTATTATCATCAGAGGCTGAATGGCCATCTGTGAGGAATGCTTTGATTGTGTTTTCCCCTTATGGCAGAAGGAGATTGGACTGGATGGCCCTTGGAGGTCTCCTATTCTAGGAACCCATTGTAATTATTATTATTATTATTATTATTATTATATATTATTATCATCAGAGGTTGAATGGCCATCTGTGAGGAATGCTTTGATTGTGTTTTCCCCTTATGGCAGAAGGAGATTGGACTGGATGGCCCTGGATGGCCCTTGGAGATCTCCTACTCCAGAAACCTGTTGTTGTTGTTATTATTATTATTATTATTAGCAGAGGCAGAATGAATATTATGCCTTATCATTCAGGGTTATAGGCCTGTGTGGAAGGGCCCTGGCTTCTTATTTGACTTCCTTTCCACACATCTGAATAAAATCCCATGTTATTTGCTTTAAACCAGATTATATGAGTGTGGACTCCGATAATCCAGTTCAAAGCAGGTATTCTGGGTTATATGGCTGTGTGGAAGGGCCCTGAGTCCACACTGCAATACAATCCAGTTCAAAGCAGGTTTTGTGGGGTTTTCTGCCTGGATATTCTGAGTTATATGGCTGTGTGAAGGGCCCTGAGTCCACACTGCAATATAATCCAGTTCAAAGCAGGGACTGGGACTTGAGACTGGGATTTTGGTGTTCATCTCTATCTCCAAGTCAAAGCCCCGGTGTCCTCCACAGACACCTCCAAGGCAGGGTGAGGGCGGAGCCGGGGAGGGGGCGGGGCAGGGGTGGAGCCAGGGAGGGGGCGGAGCCTGGGCAGAGCCAGGGAGGGGGCGGAGCTGGGGTGGGGGCGGGGAGGGGGCGGAGCCGGGGGCGGAGGCAGACCCTTCGGCCCCCCAGGTCATCAGTAACTGGAATTCCGGCCAAAGGTCCGGTAGAAGTTGGACAGCCCTGATCTAGATCAATGTAGTTAATCCACATTCTGAAACTGGGTTATAGGACAGTGTAGATCCAGCCTTACTTGGACTGGTCACGGAACTAAGCCACGAAGCACTGTTCTAGTTCTAAAATGTCTCTGAGTCCCATTAATAAAAATCTGATCTCCTACATGTTATTAGTATAGAGAATGACCTTCACTAACTAGTGTGTCTGGAACTTAAAACACTGTGTAATCAATCTGAAGGGCTAAAACAGTGATAGATTTTGGTAATGATGGTGACAATATTGATGGAGTTGAGAAAGTTACAAAAATGAGAGTATTCAATAATTTCTTGAAAATATGTTTAATGAAAATATTCCACACGTACATTGCTGTTTTCAGCCTGAAAGGTGAAACAGACTATTCAGAATGATGCTGTTATTTACAAAATTGTAGAACAAAACACCAATTGCACCTGTTCCCATCTGTCCCTTTGATGAATGAACTTCACAATGCAAAATACATTATACAAAATTCCTTCTGAAAAACACTCTGTGGGTCCCACCTTTTAATGGATATATGTCAGAATTTGTAACGAGAACTCATAAAAGAGTCAAAGGATACCAAAATCCACCACTAGGCAGATTTTCCAAAGGAAATGTGTAGGCTAGTCAAAACAAATAGTTGAAAGGGGGTCCTTCTCGATATTCTCTGTACATGTTTATGAATAATAGAATTATAAAAACACATCTATTAAAAAGGTAGCAGTTTTCTGTCCATAGATAGAATATCCATTTTAGGATTACCTACCCCGTCCACTAAATAATTCTATTGCATAATTGGAAACATAGAGCAATACCTAGACAACTAAACAGAGATAAACATTCAAAAATCTCTTGAGCTATCAGATAAGAATGGCTGAAGTGCAGTCTACTGACTACACACAGCCTTTATGGCTCCTAGCACCACCTTTTAAAATAAGCCCTCATGCTTATCCAATGACCACATGGTCCAATGACCACATGGTCCACAGGGGCTGTGCTGTTGCACTGGCAGTTGCTGGCAAAAGAGAAGGTGTGTGGGGTGCCTTGTGGTGCACCACGTGCCCTCCTTCCTTCCTCCATCACATGGTGGGGATTAGACAGGTTGCATTGGCACCCTGTCCCCATCAGATGAGAGAAAGGGCGGTAACGCATGTTGCCCTGCTGCCCTTTCCCCCCATCATATGGGGAAAGGGGGAGGAAAGTGCAGGTAGCTCCATCAGAGCTACCCAAAAACCACTTTCCTCCCTGTGGAGGTGAAGGAAGGACATTTTGACATTTCCCTTCCACTTTGGGGCCTGCCGTGCGTTGATTGATAGTTGATTGATAATTCTCGGCAAGCCCCAGCCAAAAACGACAAAGCAAGGCTATTTTGTCCCATGTGAAGAGGTCCTTAGTCATATTTTAATTTTCCCAACTAGTTTTAAACGATCCATAAAAAAACAACAGAGACTGGCCAAATGCCAAGGTAAAATTATTTCCATGATCCTAGAGGGCATGTGGCGACTATTAAGCTAAAAAATAATGGGACTGGGTTGTATGGGGTCCTAATGTTACTGAAGGCTGCAAACTTTGTCATAAATACACAGATAAGATCATCCTAGTCCCATTTAAGAATAACTTCAACCAATATCCTCAAATTAATGGAGCTTATTTCTCAAGTTCACCTTTTCCCCTTTTCCTGGAGGTACACTATTTGTAATTTGCCTGCCCTAACCATGGTGATATCAAAATGATCAGTTCAAGAGCAGATTTCTGGGGCTTGAGTTTTGTTTAGTGGGGACTGTTTATTTCTCTAAAAATCTCTATTTGTTTCAGGAGGAGCTCACACAAAAGAAAATCCTTAGGGAAACATGACTGTTATTATTTCGTATCAAAAGCATTGCATAAATTATATAATTGTATATAAATTATATACTATAAATCAGTGTTTCCCAACCAGTGTGCCATGGCACACTAGTGTGCCTTGAGCGATCATCAGGTGTGCCGTGGGAAATTAGAACCTCCAATACCCTTTCTTCCCCCTCCTGCCGAACACTTTTTCTTCTCCACTCTCTTCTCTATTTTCCCCAAACTCCATCTGTGTTCATATTTGGGCATATTGAGTATTCTTGCCAAGTTTGGTCCTGATCCAACATTGTTTCAGTCCACAGTGCTCTCTGGATATAGGTGAACTACAACTCCAAAACCCAAGGTCAATGTCCACCAAACTCTTATAGTATTTGCTCTTGGTTATGGGAGTTCTGTGTGGGAAGTTTGTGTCTTTCTGCCATTCCTGCCAGGATATCTATGTTGTGTTCATCGAAACAGGTCCAGGTTTCACAGATTGTATAAATACATTTTAAAACATATTAACTATATGTATTACTGTGTTAGAATGTCATTTTGTGTCCTTTTGATTGGTGGTGCGCCCCTGGATATTGTAAATGTAAAAAATGTGCCGCGGCTCAAAAAAGGTTGAAAAACACTGCTATAAATTATATATAGTATATAACTGATAAAATAGAAGGTGCACAGGTGGCTAAATATATTTTGACCAAAAATGGGCAACAGCAATGACATTGTTTATAGCCTCCAACAATTCCTCCTCTGTACATGAGGCAGGGCACAGTGGACAAGCATACAGATGCAGAGTTGTCTGTTCTGCTCCACAGTCACACAAGGTATCGGATTCTTTTAGGTAGTGCCATTTTGCCAGGTTGTCTTTTGATCTGCCCACTCCGTTTCTGAATCTATTCAGGGTTTTCCAAGTTGCCCATGTATACAGGAAACACACAGAGACATCACACAATGAGAAGACCAAAAATCCTCAGAATGCAACTGGCAGTAGAACGCCCTCACAGACAATATGGTAATGCCATTTTTGTATGATCTGGTACAGCAATCTCTGCAACCTCTCTCACAGAAGTGAACACGAATGTTGACATTGGAACTAAATTCTAATTTTATGTGAACAACTCTGTCACTGTGCAGATTTATTATTGTTGCTAACAGAGACTCAGAGGAAACAATTTTTAGAGATTTGCGGTGTTCTTGAACACAAAAATTGGCAGGTTTCGGGGTGTGTGTGTGTGTTTTTGGAGAGAACTATTTGCTAACAAGGTCTTGATAGAAAAGATATACAGATAGAATTAAGGATTTTGTGCCAGTAACTTGATATGAGTACCAGAATAATATTCATAGTCCTTCCATATGAAAATTCATTTTGGGTTACTGTAGGCTTTTTTATATTAGTATAGGCCAAGAGAAAATGCTTTAGTTGCTCTAAGAGTTAAATAATTGGGAGGTAGAAACCCTTGCCAATTTGTAAGAAATCACACTGGAATCCAACTTTTTTGCATCATGAAATGGTTCTCAAACTTTGATTTTCCAGTTGTTTTCACTTTCTGTTTCCAAAATCCTGACATTGGCTGTGGTGATGGAGACTTTTGAAGTTTGAATTCCAAAATATCTGGAGGAACAAAGACTGAGAAACACTGAACTACAGAATGCGTTAATAAAAACACAACCATTTGAAAGAGGAAGGGGAAGAGAAGTAGCTTTTACAGCCAGTGATTCATACAGATCAGAAAAGTCAATTTCATAAAGAAAAAAACGAGTAAATATCAAGAATATCTTCAAAACCAATAACTTCTTCCTTAACACAAAATGACAGCAGTTCCACAAGAAGAGTGTAACTCTTGAAATCTCTGAATAGAAAGAGAGAGTAGTGGAGTAAAAGTATCCTCATCAGGAGGCATTTGCAGCAGCTATCCATCTACTTGCACTTAGGAAAAGATGAGAGACATGTTTTCAGGTATGCCATATTTTTCTTTGTTTTTGTCAAATAAGTTTTGTAGTTCCTGCAGATATTTCTCATGCAATTGATCAATCTCTTCGAAGGTGGGATTGAGGTTCTGTTTCACAGTGATAGGATTCCCAACTATGGAGTAACAAAAAACAGTCAAGATTATATTACTTCCATTTTTATTTGTAGAAATGAGGTATGGGGTGAATATGGTCCTCCATATATTGGACTGCAGCTCCTAACTATTGTTTATTTTGGCTACATGTGATGTGTGTTGCAATCATAGTATAACTAATACAGTGGGTTGCTGTAGGTTTTTCAGGCTATACGGCCATGTTCTAGAAGCATTCCCTTCTGATGTTTTGCCTGTATCTGTGGCAGGCATCCTCAGAGGTTGTGAGGTCTGTTGAAAACTAGGAAAATTGGGTTTATATATCTGTGGAATGTCCATGGTGGTAAAGAACTCTTGTCTGTTGGAGGTAGGTGTGAATGTTTCAATTGACCACCTTGATTAGCTTTATATTCTGCACATCATACTGTATTTTAATCCTGATGTTTTATTTTATGTGTTCTCTTTTAATGTGTTTTAATGTGTTTTTATTGTTACCTGCTTGTTGTGAGCCGCCCCGAGCCTCCCGGGAGTGGCGGCCTAGAAGCCGAATAAATAAATAAATAAATAAATAAATTGATGGCCTAGCAGTTTTTTGGTGTGGCTTGTTAGTGCCTGGGGGAAACTTTTGTTGAGATTCCCCCAGGCACTACCAAGCCACACCAAAAAATCTGGCAAGCAGCTACATCATTTTAGACCAAAAACAGGCAACAGTGACTGCATTGTCTGTAGCTTTAAACTGGTTACGAAGCTGGGCATTGTGGGCAAGCACACAGATGCTGAGTTTGTTTTGCTCCACAGTCGCACAAGGTAGCGCCATTTTGCCAGGTTGTCTTTTTTAATCTGCCAATTCTGCTTCTGAGCCTGTATAGGGACTTCCAAGTTGCCCATTCTTGGTTTGCCCCTGGAGGAAGTCCCTCACAAGGGACCATTCAGTTGGGATTCCCTGATTTTGCTGCCCACAGGGATATTCTTGCTGTCACTGGAGAAATGTTTAGAGGTTCTCATGAAACTTTTCCTTGATTTAAGTCTACTGGGAGGAGGCTGGTAGCCAAACAAGGAGTAGATTTCACAGTGTTCAATCTTATTTCTCTCACAATTGGGAGCAACTTCCTGTCACACGTCAGGGAAAGCAATTCCAGCTAGCTTATAGAGTCTATCAACAGATGTAACTTTAAGACATCCTGTGATTATTCTACGTGTCTCAGTCAGTGCTATATTTACCTGCTTTGCATGGGAAGATTTGTGCCAGAGGAGGCAGGCATACTCAGCAATGAGGAAGACAAGGCTAGGGCTGATATTCTTATTAAGTTTGGGTCTGCACTCCATGCACTATTAGTAAGTTTTGCGCAGGATGTTATTTTGTGTAGCTACTTTGTGCTTGCATAGATTGTACAGTATAGCTTGTACAGTACAGATGCAATTCTACTACTGTATGGGTGAACAACATGAGATTTCCCTAGAAGTTGTTGGATTGCAACTAAGTTCTACCCTAGCTGCAGCAATTCTATTGTGTAATACACTTTATGTCAAGAATTTCAGGGTTACTGTTGGATTTTGTTTTAATTCAATACGCATTTTCATCCTTTCCCTTCATTCCTGTTTTCAGTTAAATACATGCAAAGAATTATCTATGTATTTTAAAGTTTTCAGACTCATATGTGATCTCAAAGACTGTTAAAGATATAAAACAAGCTGTAAAACAACAGAACATTAAACTTCTCTGGGCATACAAGATGCCCTTCCTTCTTATCGGGCACCACCTGTAGGATTGCTGATTCTGACTGGATCCATTACTGCATGACGAAGTACCACTTCTCGTAGATGTGTCAGTTGAAAATAGTGGCTTGCTTAGGTTGTTTCCATTGGCTATTGTAGGGATTTCCAAGTGCTTTTGGGCTGTACCTTGCATCACCCTTCACCTTACTCATTAGTATTGAGTAGAATCATTAATATTGAGAGGAACCAGAAATCAGCTACTGTAGTTAGTGGTGAAGACTGATGAGAGTTGCAGCTAGAGTGTCACAGATTGCTCACTTTTGAACTAAAGCATCATATTGTAGAGGATGTAAACATCCCTCCTTGCTCAACTAAACTACGTTTTCAGGAATGCTTTCTCATTGGCGGGTTAAACCATTTTATGTTTTAAAATATTTCCATTTCCACAGGTTAATAATGTTGTTCAAGGGAGACCAGAATTATTTCATCCATTGCACATTGCTAGTATTTCCTAATAATTTTGCTTTTTGTTGTAACTGATTTAAATTTTTAAAGTTCAAGCTAGCAACTTAAATGAGCAAATCTACCTAAAAGACACTTGCTGGTTTAATTTTAATTAACAATATCAAATAAATGCATTCACCAGAACCAGCTAACACCTCCCAACAAAGGATTCCTCAGGCAGCAACCAGCCAGGCTTTGAAGCTGCAAGGCCATTCAATGCTAATCAAGATAGTCAATTGCAACATTCTCGTTTGTCTCAAACAGGAAAGAGTTCTTTCTTCCACCCTGGACATTCCACAGATCTATAAACCTCACTTGCCTAGTTTCCAACAGACTGCTCAACCTCTGAGGATGCCTGCTATAGATGTGGGTGAAACGTCAGGAGAGAATGCTTCTGGAGCATGGCCATACAGCCTGGAAAGCTCACAGCAACCCAATGCCTTCATTATGTTAGAATAGATTCTGGGCTTTTGCAATAGTATTCACTTCCTTTTTCAGTTTCCTTGCCCAAAGAGTTGAAAATGGTACTTAAGACATGTTAAGTAAATTAACATTAAACCTCTCAACATCCTTTGTGACCTCTCACATTATACTGAAAGATGTAGCAGGAAAAAAAATGCTATATATTAGAAGAGCACTTCTCTTTATCAGCTATTGAGCCACAAGTGGTTTTTCAGTCCTTTCTCCCTATCACTATTTGCAAAAGAGCTTTGGAGCTCTCTTCTGGCTCTTTAAATACTATTGACAGAACAGTTTTACAAGATCTCAACAAAAGAGCCTGTTGTTAGAAGTTTGAAATTTGAAAAGGACATGAATACACTGAACTCAAAACATTCAAGATCTAATTGTGAAATTACTCTCCCTCTCCCCAACACACACACTCACAGTCTGTGTTTAAGGCTTATCCAGATGTTTGCAATGACTGGATTCCAGTACTAAACTGGAAGTGGGGAAAATATTTGCCCAGAAGCACCACAAACTTTTCATTACCACTTGAAAATGCATCAAGTGGTTATAAAAAAGCAAAAAGTCATGACTATCTCAGAGTAGGGATGGCGATTTGTGACACTGCACATTTTGTTGCACTGCACCTCCTACCAGCTATAGCTAGCATAGGCAATGGTGAGGGATGATAGGAGCTGTAGTACATGAAGAAGATATGGTAGGCCACCAGTTGCCACCCCATCTTAAAGGGATGAAATCCATCCAATTTTAGGTAGGTAACCAGGATTGTATAAGATTACAAATCACTATTATCTATACACCCATATACAATCTTCTTGGGCTGGCTCTATACTATAGAAGTAAGGCACTTTGACACCACTTTAATTGTCATGGCTCAATGCTATGGAATTCTGGGATTTATTAATTGGTGAGGCACCAACACTCTTTGGCAGAGGAATGTGAAGACACTGTAAAACTCTAGCTCCTATGATTCCATAGCATTGAGTCAAGGCAGTTAAAGTGTTGGGTTTGTGTGTGTGTGTGTGTGCGTGTGTGGCTGGAGGACTTAAGAAACTGCAAGTCGCTTCTGGTGTGAGAGAATTGGTTGTCTGCAAGGACTTTGCCCAGGGGATGCCCAGATGTTTTACCAACCTGTGGGAGGCTTCTCTCATGTCCCCGCATGGGAAGCTGGAGCTGACAGAGTGAGCTTACTCTGCTCCCCAGATTTGAACTGCTGACCTTTCAGTCAGCAGTCCTGCCAGCACAAATGTTTAACCCATTGCGCCAGCGGGGGCTCCTAGTAAAAGTGGTATCAAATTGCATTAATTTTAGAGTGTGACCTGCATGGTGATTATCCCAACTCATCTTCACTATAACACACAGTGGTAAGTTAAGTTGAAAGAAAGTGCAATTGTTAAAGACAACGGGAAATAATAGGACTTACTGTAGAAACACCTAGTGACTGAACCCATCTCTTTGATCCAAATCCAGCATCACATATGAACTAGACTTCATTGATTTTGTAATGGAGGGGGTGTGAATAATGAACCATACACACAGGCACAGTGTATAGAATATTCAGAATGGATGAGTATATTATATACTATGAGCTACACATATGTAATTGCATCACAACCAAAGCATGGAGAATTAAGGAGAGGAAAAGTGCATATTGCATTTTAATATGTTGCTGTTCCTTGCTGCAAACCACTGAGAGAGGCAGATAAGAAATAATCATAACCATCACAAAATATTTTAAAAGGCACTAAATGTCATTTTCAAACATTCCTTCTCTTTTAACATGGTTGACCAGAGAATATTTTACAAAAGATTATTGGTTAGGGCTCACACAGCCCCAAATGCATATATTTAAAATGTGCACATATGGAATCGAAAGTTGCAAAGCCTACTTACCAACTGTATGGATAGGTTTCCTATAAGGCATGAAGCCAAAACTATATTGAAAGATCCCTCTGCCATGAAACAGAGGCATAGCAAATCCCATAATTTTCTGCAATTTCTCTTGCCATGTCCTGAGCCAGGATCCTTTTGGGTTGGCTATTTGCTTGAACAGTTCATTTTCACCAAAAGAAAACACTGGGACCAGCTGAGCCCTTTCAGGAAAAAAACCAAAACAAAACACAATAGGCTCTACTGATGAAATTCGCGCCAATAATTTGAGAACTAAGGCAAGATAAAGAGACAAAAAGATTGTCACAGATAATCAGGTTTAAACACACCAAGTTCATAAATTTTCATTCTCATGCTGAATGAGACCTTTTTCTGAAACATTTAGCAATCTATAGACCTTAAGCAAAGTTTAACAAAGTAGTATATCTGAACATCCATTTATCCAGGTAAATGCAACATGGAGGGCCTACTACATTGTGCTTGACTATTGTGGAAAATAATGGGAATTAAATGTAGGGTCATAGGAAACATGTCCAATTTTTAGTATATTAGACCATTTGCCTTAGAGGAGGAAAGAGGAAAGCAATACTTGGCATGCCAATTCTTGACATTTCATATAATTTCATTCTCAAGTTTCATGTTACAAAATCTCGTCTGGGTTACTGGGCCTCCTTGCCATTAAATTCTTGAAAATTGGACCAAGCAGTTCCTAATCCACTTGCCAATGATGTCCAAATGTTCCCTTCACTTCAATTTTGCAATCCCAAAGCTTGAGCCAAGCCATGCTTCTGGAAACAAAAGGGAAAGTTTATGGCTGCGCCTTTATTTATTTATTTAAAACTTTTGTATCCCAATCTTCTCACCTCCGCAGAGGGACTCAGACCCGCTCACAGCAAAGATTTAATGCTACATAAAAATTAAAAACATCTAACAACAATACAAGATTAAAATATAACAGAATAATAGTATCCCCCTATACCATAATGATCATTTGGAAACAAATAGCACTCTGTTCTTACCTACCTTTATGAAGTTTATTTCACTGACTAAATACAAGATAACTCCACCTAGGCAGAAACAATGAAATGCAAAGCTACAGAATGGGGGGATGCCTGTCTCGACAGCAGTACATGTGAAAAAGATCTTGGAATCCTCGTGGACAACAAGTTAAACATGAGCCAACAATGTCATGCGACAGCTTTAAAAGCCAATGGAATTTTGGCCTGCATTAATGGGAGGAGAGTGTCTAAATCCAAGGAAGTCATGTTACCCTTCTATTCCGCCTTGGTCAGGCCACACCTGGAATACTGTGTCCAATTCTGGGCACCGCAATTGGAAGGAGATGTTGACAAACTGGAATGTGTCCAGAGGAGAGTGACTAAAATGATCAAGGGTCTGGAAACAAGCCCTATGAGGAGCAACTTTAAAAACTAGGCATGTTTAGCCTTCAAGAAGAGAAGGCTGAGAGAGACATGATGGCCATGTATAAATAATACATCTCATTTTATTTTATGGTTATTTAATATTTAATGTTTATTTTACTTACGTTATATTTGTCTTTAGTGTAACATAGTACAGATCCTATGTAAAATCATACTACGTATTTTTGACATTCATATTGAAATCTGAAATATATACAGAAAGTATTTACTGAATATACTAAGGGGAAGTCATAAGGAGGGGGAAGCAGGCTTGTTTTCTGCTACCCTGGAGACTAGCATGTGGAACAATGGCTTCAAACTACAAGAAAGGAGATTCCACCTGAACATTAGGAAAAATTTCCTAACTGTAAGAGCTGTTCAGAAGTGGAACTCTCTGCCCCAGGGTGTGGTGGAGGCTCCTTCTTTGGAGGCTTTTAAACAGAGGCTGATGGCCATCTGTTGGGAGTGCCTTGAATGTGATTTTCCTGAATCTTGGCAGGAGGTTGGACTGGATGGCCCATGACGTCTCTTCCAACTCTATGGTTCTATGATTCTATGACTTATGATAGAAGTAAAATAAGTGATTCTATGAGGAGTTTTGTAAAACAATAACATTCCAAATATGTATGTAAAAGACTGAATCCTGTTGGTTAATCCATACTACAGTAATCCCATTACATTAACTGCTAACTGGTGAGTAGACATGTAGGTAAATTTTACTGTCAACAGGTCTATTCAACATGGAATGGACAATAGGATTAAGGCCATAATCTGAAACACAGCTTTCATATAGGGCAGGGCTGTCCAACTGGCGGCCCCGGGGCCGGATCCGGCCCCGTAGCCTGTTGGACACGGCCCCACCTATGCCCTCAGCCGCCATTTTTAAATTTTTAAAAAAATTTTTTTTAAAAAAAATGGCGGCCGGGGGGGGGGGGAGGCAGGGCAGGGAGGAGGAAGAGAGCTAGCTCCTCCTTTTCGGCGCCCCCCTCCCTACCTAGGGCGGGGGAGCCGCCGAAAAAGGGCAGAAGGCGGCGCCAAGAGCAGCGCGTCGCCAGAAGGCGGCGCCACGGCAGGCCTGTGACACGCTGCCGTTGGCGCCGCCTTCTGCCCTTTTCGGCGCCCCCCTCTAGGGCAGGGAAGCCGCCCGAAAAGGGCAGAAGGCGGCGCCAAGAGCAGCGCGTCACAGGCCTGGCGTGACGCGCTGCTCTTCTGGCACCTCCCTCCCTCCTCCTTTCGGCGGCTCCCCGGCCTAGGAAGGGAGGGGCGCCGAAAAGGAGGAGTAGGCGGTGCCAAGGGCAGCGCGTCACGCCAGGCCTGTGACGCTGCCGTTGACGCTGCCTTCTGCCCTTTTCGGCGGCTCCCGGCCTAGGAAGGGAGGGAGCGCCCGAAAGGAGGAGTAGGCGGTGCCAAGAGCAGCGCGTCACGCCAGGCCTGTGACGCTGCTCTTGGCGCCGCCCTCCCTCCTTTCGGTGGCTTTAGGAGGGGCGGGGCCTGGCCTGGGGGCGGGGCCTGGGGGCGGGGCCGAGCGGCCCCGCAGGTCATCAGTGACCTCTTATCCGGCCCTGGACCCGCCAGAAGTTGGACAGCACTGATATAGGGTGAAGAATTAATAGAGTTTGACACCAGTTTAACTGCCATTGTTCAATGTTATGGATCATAAGAGCTGTGGTTTACTAAGTCTTTAAGTGTTCTCTACTGATAGTGTCAGTGTGACACCATACTAGAACTCCCTGGATTCCATAACATTGAACCATGGCAATTAAATCCACACAGAACTGCATTAATTCTACAGTATGGGTGCACCCTTATTGAAATGACCATTTGCCTAACATGGTTATAGTTGTCAAACTACAATATTTTTCATATATTGTCATAGGTACTTATTCCATGAAGTTAGATCATCCATTCATCTAGTTTAATATTCTCCACATTATACGAACATACAAATAATGTGGGCTTGTGATAGAAGCCTCACCATTTTTGATTTGCAAATCTCTGCAAATCACTTACTTTGATACTCTTAAGACATTTAGAAGAGACACAAATAAAATATATGTGTGGAAAGAAAAACATGATTTTGTTGGCTAAGCTCGGGAAATTGCATCTGGACATCTCTTTCACCCAGATGTAAAATTAGATGTATCAAGATATGCAATACATTTTGAAATCAGAAAGGATCCCCATTGGAAGGAAAAGGTCTGTACAGTTGCTGTTGGCTAATAGCTCATTTACAAATAGTTATTACGTACATAGAGCAAAAGAAATTAGGAAGTTTCCACATATGCAGTTTCACTAGTGCGATAAAGTTCAACCATTTTTCTCAAGGTTGCAGTCCTATATCCCACTTACTCAGAAGTTAGCTCACACTGTATTCACTTTGGTCCTCAAAGTGTTTTGGACTTGAGCTCCCACAATGCCTAGGTAAAGTAAAGGTTCCCTTTTGCATTAAGTCTAGTCATGTCCAACTCTTGGGGGGGTGTTCATCTCTATTTCTAAGATGAAGAGCCTGCGTTTTCCATAGGCATCTCCAAGGCCATGTGGCTGTGGTTAACTTCCCACCAGAGTGGTACCTATTGATCTACTCACATTTGCATGTTTTTGAACTGCTAGGTTGGTAGAAGCTGGGGCTAACCCTGCTCCACAGATTCAAACCGCTGACCTTTCGGTCAGCAAGTTCATAGCTCAGTGGTTTAACCAGCTGTACCACCAAATTATCTGGGATTTCTGGGAGCTAAAGTCCAAAACACCCGATAGTTTGGAAAAATGCTGCTTTAGAAATATAGAATCCTAGATCTAAAAGGATCACACACACACCCCAAAGTGTATTTTACATTTCATTATGAATACCCCTTTGACTCTTTTTCACAGTGGAAGTGATTTCACCCTAGATTTCTTATTTTTATATTGTTTAATTACAGTATACGATCCATGTCAATCTGGTTAATACCTGGCTGAAGAATTACCAAGGGATTCTCTAGATAGCAGCTACGGTAAGAAAAGGAAACTTGCACATCTTATACAAGCCAGACTAAGTTCTCAGATCCTTGGTACAAAACATTTCTCAGATATTGTTCCTAGAGTTTAAAGGTGCCGCCTACACTTCTCCTTCCACTTGCAGGTAAAGGGTCTTTTATTTAGACAAGTGGAGCCGCAGTGGCACAATGGGTTAAATTCTTGTGCCAGCTGAACTGCTGACCTGAAGATCAGTGGTTCGAATTTGTGAGACTGGGTGAGCTCCCATCTTTCAGCTCCAGCTTCCCATGAGAGGACATGAGAGTAGCTTCCTACAGGATGGTAACACATCCGGGCATCCCCTGGAAAAAGTCTCTGCAGACAGCTAATTTTCTCACTCCAGAAGCGACTTGCAGTTTCTCAAGTCACTTCTGACACGAAGAAAAAAAATAGACTAGTTTTCATGGTGGTTGTAAATGTGTTTTTAAGAGCAGCAGTTTACTGTTCTCCTTCTTCTCCTGCAAATGTATAAGGTTTGTAAATTATATTTAACTAGGTGCCATTTTTAACATGAATATTTGCCCAAATGAATGGAAAGAATCCAAAAAGCAAACTTTACTTTTGCCATTTTATACAAGGGACATCATTTTATCATGCTATTGTATATAATGGAACTTAAGAATCCAATGAGTTTGGTATCCCCAGCAGATACCAAGGGCAAAAGGTTATTTTGAGTGTTTGAAGGAGATACAATAAGAAGTTACGACTGTCTCTGTTAAAGTTGATAATTATGATTATTATCTTTATTTATGCCCCACTTTTTCTCTCCACAAAGAGATTGAAAGCAGCTTGCACTAAAAGTATTTCAATACAATTTAAAATCTACAAATATGCAAACATTAAAACAGAACTAAATATCAATGGTATTTTTAAAAAATCTAGAGTTAAAAGCCATAAAAGCATATTTAAAGCTAATAACCACAGCACCCCCTGACTTCATGAATCCTACCCAGATCCCAATTGCATATTGTTGGAAATTACAACCTTCATCAAGCCATCTCTAGCAATGTTTATCTATGACCCTGTTGCATACTGTTTCCTGTATGTGTCTAGATATGCAACTTCCTTTACTCTGTGGTTTCTGAGAAGTTATAAAGGTGCTGCAGACCACGTGCACCCTCCCCTCTCTCTTAGCTGTTTTTATGCACTGGCAAATCTCTGTTTTCCTGACAGATTGGCAGTTGCTGGTTATTCAGTCTAACAACTGAAACCATTGCCTAACATAATTATATTTGATTGTATATTGCAAAAAAAGATTCTGCTCTAAAGTGTTTTTAGCTCTTCTCTAGAAGGTCATGATCTCTAAAAATTGTTGACTATAATTTTAAAATATGTATTGTATAGACATTGTGTAGACAGTGTAGGTTTTCTAGCAGTGGTTCTCCAAATGGCTACGATTGGTTTACGGCTCCCTGCATAACTACAGTCAATTACTGCCCATACTAACTAGAAAATGCTGGAAACTGAATTCCAAAATATAACTTTTCCAAATGAAAAAGAATCTTCTCTATTTTGGGCAACACTTTCATTAAGAAATGCTTAGAAAATAAGCAGAAATGGTCTTGCTGGCTTTCCAACACACAATATGGAACGTTTGCTGCTAGGATATAGGCAAATGAGTTTGTCTTTGGGCCAATGTCCTGTGCTGCAAAATGTATTATGACATTTGAGGAATGAAACTTACCCGTGTTTCAAGGCTACTTTAATGAAGCCTTTCCTTTTGAGGATATTAAGAGTGAGGCTTTCAGGACGGGCATCCAAAGACTCTTCTGCACCTCCAATTACAATCACAGCCACATTGCCACCCTTTTCATGGCTCAGCACATGAGATACACTCTTCTTCGATGCTGAAACCAGCCCTGAAAGTGTAACAACACAAAAGTAATAAGCCCAACCATTTTATCTATACCATCTAGAATCTTAAAGGTATTCGTGACCACAGTACACATCTTGAAATTAAACATTAATGCTGCAAACAGCACCATGGGCAGGGTAGATGTTTCATGGGCAGGAAGGACACGTAAAATGCAAAATATATAACAAGAAGGAGAGCCTTATTATGCTATAGTGTTATAGAACTATTATTTTATTTTTACTGCCATTGTAACATCCTATGGAATGCTGGGATCTGCAGTTCAGGGACAGGCATTTAGAGAACTCTTGGGTTCCACTAAACTACAAAGTCCAAATTCAGCATGTTGCCATGGCAATTAACCTAGAATAATAGCATTATAACAGTGTGGTGAGATAAGGAACCCAGATTACCCACTACTCCCCGTCCATGAGAGGAAATGCCTGATAAAGGGCCAAATTTTTACAATTGTATGTATGTATGTATCTATCTATCTATCTATCTATCTATCTATCTATCTATCTATGGCTAAGCTACATAGGTTTCAAGCTGACAAATACCTGTATATTTGTATTTTAAGAGGATAAAATGTATATTGTACGTTGTGTCTGCACTGTCTGTTTTGATAAGGCGACCTGGCTAATCAATAAAATCGTTCGGACTCATATATGTATATAAGCAAACTTAGCATCCCTGTCTGTGTTCCCCGCAATGTGTTGGATTACAACAGGAATGGGCAACTTTAGTAAATCTGTGTGGCCAATGTTCCATCCCCAATGCTTGCTGGAGGTCTTGCTAAGTCCAGAAATAATCAAATCCCTAAAACAAAATAAGAATCAGAAGTGCCTCTATGACACCCTTCCCCACAGAAATTGTAAGTTCTGGAGCTCTCCGGGAGCGGGAAAGCCAGTTTTGGAGATGGGAATTGACCTGGTAAGGACACTACAGGATCTCTATGGTGACTGAAGCCTTCCAAACAAAGTTGTTGTGGCATTTTACGCTCACCGGCCTACAACCATGCTGACTGGATATGATGAAAAATTTTGGGCTAGCTGTCTTAAAAGAAAGAAACCATTTAGGTGATCCAAACTGACTTACCGGCAGACATAATATAATCTCTAAAAAAGGGACATCGAAACCAGAAAGGCAAGATGTGGAGGTATGGCGTCAGGCCAGGGAACAACTTCTGAAATCCTGTGTACTCTGTGCAGAAGTTTCCAAAGGCTCCCGCCACAAGGACACCATGAGGATGGAATCCAAAAAGGTAATTTTGACTTGGATCCAAATCGGAAGATTTGATTAGCTGAAATGAACACACAGTGACATTTGTTTAAAAAAGATGGGGGGGGGGGATTTTCTTGCTGAGTACTAGCTCGGAGCACCTCAACTCCATAATGTTGTGCTTGCACAATATACATTTTTACTCAGGAACTCAAAACAATTCTGTTGAAAACAATTTTGCTTCAGTGTAAATGCACAGAATTGCATCCTAAATATGAACTGCATCTCAAATATGAAGAAACACACACAAATCTGTGGTTTTCATATGCTTCTTGAGAAACACCATAATCATTGGCATTGAGTTTATTAATTTATCTGTTGTGCCAGAAACAAAATGAGGATACAGTTATAATGCATTTAAAACCACAAACAATTTTTAAAAACTTGGCATTATACTTAATGTCCTTTGACCAGAAGCTGGCCACTTGGAGTGCCCCTGGTGTCGCTATGAGAAGGTCCTCTGTTGTGCATGTGGCAGGGCTCAGGTTGCATTGCAGTAGGTGGTCTGTGGTTTGCTCCCCTCCACACTCACATGTTGTGGATTCTTCTTTGTAGCCCCATTTCTTAAGATTGGCTCTGCATCCCTTCTGTGTGCCCAGGAGAGAGTCTCTCATTCGGTATCAGCCATGGATTGAAATCCCAGGTTTTACCCTGCCACTTGCTAAAGGTGTTCCTGAGAGTATATCTGTAGATCTTAGGAAGCTATTTCTTAGTTTAAGCATTGGCTTACCGGCTGATATCTGAACAGAGGATGGGCTGGAGATGTCAATGCCTTGGTCCTTTCATTACAGGCTGCTACTTACTGGCAGATGTCAGGTAGTACAATACCAGCTAAGCAGTATATGAGCAGTAATGAGTTTATGAAGCATAAGGTTCCTAGCTATGATGCCTGTATATGCCTTTGAATAAATATGCTAGTTTTTGGATGACAGAGGAAGGCTGTTCAGCTTCTTAGGACCCTTCTGCACAGCCCTATATCCCAGAATATCAAGGCAGGAAATCCCACAATATCTGCTTTGAACTGGAATATATAGCAGTGTGGGGTCAGATAACCAAGTTAAAACCACATATTGTGGGATTTCCTGCCTTGTTATTCTGGGATATAGGGCTGTGTGGAAGGGCCCTTAGCAACTTCAGTCTGATCATTCTGGGAACTAAATCTGTTTTTGGCCTGATTCAGAATGCCTTTTATTTTCCCAGTTTTTCTTCTGAGTCAGTGGCAACATAGCACACAGCCTATCTTTGTTTTAGGATGGCCAGAGAATCTTTAGGATTTTGGACCTTCTAAAAGCCCCAACATACATGGCCAGAGGAAATATGGTGTAGTGGTTTAAGTGCTGGACTACATTTCTGGAGAAGGCGAAGGCAAACTCATCTGAACAAATCTTTCCAATGAAATGTTGTGAGAGGGTCGCTTTAGCGCCATCATAAATCGGAAACAACTTGAATGCACACAATACTGACAACTGCAAGGCCAATGGTAAATGAATGAGGTTTTCCTTTCCAAAACATCAGGAAAGCTAATATTCACCACCTCTGTTTTAAGATAATAAATCCAGACATCTCATCACCTATTCTTACAAGGAATTCTTACAAATATATTTCCTGTAAGGTAGCTTTCTCATTTAAAGCAAGTTGTTTAAGAGTACAATATTCTTCGTGGTATTGGCCCAGACTGGAGTGTGTAAAAGTTTCTTTCTGGACTATAACACCTAGGCAGGTTGTCAAATAGTTGAGATACTGGAAAGTTTTCAAAAGTAATGTATATATTTTCCTTAAACAAAGCAGAAAGTAGCTTAACTAGGATTACCGTTCAGAATAAATTGCACTTTTTTTCAATTGTATCTTTGAGACAAATACCAAATTGAAAAAATCACACCCATTGAAGGTGTGATGGAACAGAATGAATTTAGATTTTAAGAAGTCAGTTTCCCAATTAGTGATACTCACTGTGTTTTGGGGTTTTGCTTACTCACATGAATTGGAAAGTAGTCCTTGAAATACCTCCACACAGTCCAGTTTCGGACCCACCGAGATCTCCTCCCTCCAGTCTGAGGTGTTTCCCAGTCAAGGTAGAGCCAGAGTGCATAGAATGCTGATATAAACCAGTAATCTCCAAAAACGATAATCATAAAGATTGCACAGCAACATTGTGCTAAATAGAAAAGAAAGAAAATGGTATTACAAATATGCATTTACAATTAAATCTCAATAGTAGTTTTATTCTCCTTTCTTGTGATTCCCTCCACGGCCCAAGTTCAACCACTGAGACTACATATAGAATCTTCCCCAATGCTTACTAACACGAACGTCTGGACCTTACTTCCCTTAGAGATATAGAAAAAACCCAAAACTATATGTACTACAATGTTGTAAGACTTTTCCACTGATGTAAACAAGGGTTTGTGTGAGTTCTTTTAAGACTGTGAAAAGTCATTGACATTTAAAATATTCTATATTGCTAAGCCAGAAATTAGCAACTTGTCATAGAATGTACCAACTTGCTGCTAACAATCTCATCAGTGATCACTTTATTCTGCCATCTAATTTCAGAAACACTACATTGAGATGGAGACACTGGAGCTTTCAATCTGACTCTATGGGTTAAACCCTTGTGCCGACAGAACTGAAGACCAACAGGTCAGAGGTTCGAATCTGGGGAAAACATGGATGAGCTCCCTTGTCAGCTCCAGCTCCTCATGCAGGGACATGAGAGAAGCATCCCACAAGGATGGTAAAATATCAAAACATACGGGCACCCCCTGGGCGACATCCTTGCAGACAGCCAATTCTCTCACACCAGAAGTGACTTTCTGAAGTCACTCCTGCCACATAAAAAAGTTCCTACTGATAGCCATTCCACCAGTGTTTGGTGGCTTCATTTTGCATACTCTCTAATGTCCTGATTTGATAGGAACAGTCCTGATTAGTCTGCTTTTAAAATGCTGCTTTTTCAGTTGCCTTTAAAATGCTCCGGACTCTAAGTAAAGCTCTGAGTCCCCCCAAAGTATCATAAATGTGCAAACCATTCAAATCAAGAGTATTTGCTAGTTTTGCATCATTTGAAATGGGTGGAGGCAAGTTGCACTGATGAGAAAACCAACAGATATAATAAGGAGAGATAAAGAAGAAGATAATGGATAGGAAAATACTTGGAAGATTAAATCTGAAATCTTCACAAAATTAGCTAGCAGTCAGAGCTTCATCTGAATGTCCAGAAACGTCTTCTTCTTTATGTCAACTCAGTGCTGTGAATCACAACAACTTCAATATCAAATCAGGGTTTTTTCCCATTCCCTTCCACTTCCAAACATTTAACACCGTCCCTGATAATAGGATGTAGAACTCTAAAAAATGAGCCTAAATTCTGTGCTTTTTTAGCTGGTTGATGTTAATGTGGATTTTGGAAGTCTTTAAAGAGAATGAAAACCAGGAGTTCTTTCACAGGGTGCTCAGTTCCAATAGGGTCAGAGCTTGCTTGGCAATCCTATGTATGTGAAAAACATACAAAAACCTCAGGCTGAGATTTCTTCAGAAAAGTTCACAGCCCTAATCAAGTTTTGCTTTCCCTCCAACTTTTAATCATCTATCAATTTCCCTTTAAAAGTATCCTGGGGTTAATTTATCTACATAGTGAGGTGGCTGTATTGAGTTTGTGGCTCAGTGTGTTCCTGACATGAAGATGACTCAACAGAGTGTCACCTGGCTTGACAGAATTACCACCCTTTCAGCTACTTGGCAGGCTTCCATGACTTAATACCAATATGACCTCAAGACATGTAAGTCACACAATGCAGGGATGACTAGTGCCTCAGCAGGCTATTCAAAAGAACTCCACAATCAGATGGCAATACAAGGTTATGGGTTTTATTTTAACTCAGCTAACCCACCTCTCCTGCCTCGCTGATGTAAAGGCAAGTGAATTCCAAATTGCTAAGCTCCAAACACAGTTATAAAGAAGAGTTCAGCACAATTAATATCATACAAAATATATCTATATTAATCATAAATCAATCAGTAGTATAAGTATACAAGTAACATTAGAGCATATCCATCACTCTACCGTGTCCGGGGCGCAGCCTGGAAGATGCAATGTCCAATACACAATGTTCTGGTATAAAGGGTCTGCATCCCAATAGATAATATGTCCAAGTTCATAAAGATAATCCACAGGTAGGATGATATGTGTAAGCAAAGGTAATCCAGTACCAAAGACCAAAGAACCGGAGCCGCCAATCCGGGCTCCACAAGGAAAATCCGATAGAAAGCAAGCCGACGGGAGGTTATCCAAACAACATCGGGGCCGCTGTATTTCCATTTCGAGGTCTTTTTCAAGGCTAGATATCCATATCAGGGTTCTTGTCCGAATGTAAACTGACCGGCACCTGTGAAAGGTCTCCATGTGGAGGAACGAAAGGTTTTTCTAACACGCAGCATCTTTAAAACTATTGGTGTTAGAAAAACCTTTCGTTCCTCCACATGGAGACCTTTCACAGGTGCTCCAAAGGCTTGAAGTATTATGGACAATCAAAATTCACTCTGAATTACCTTTCGGCCTCAATGAGCTGGTCAGTTTACATTCGCTCCTAATTTAGGAAAGTGAATTTAAGTGTGTGTGTTTCCCTGTTAATTCACCTTATGGTCACCTCGCCGGATCGAGTTGAGGTTATGCTAGAATCTTCTCTACTTTGGTATGCTTTATTTGCGACTTCGCATTGATGTATTTATACTCTGGGTTATTTAGATGTTTGCCTACTTGTTTATATTGTATATTTGCATGTAACCCTCCAGGACAAGAACCCTGATATAGCTTCAGGTTTTTTTGTTTGTTTGTTTTGGTGTCAGAAGCGACAAGTCACTTCTGGTGTGAGAGAATTGGCTGTTTGCAAGGATATTACTCTAGGGACACCCAGATGTTTGACCTTCCTTGTGGGAGGCTTCTCTCATGTCCCCGCATGGGGAGCTGGAGCTGGCAGAGAGAGCTCATCTGCGCTCTCACTGGATTTGAACTTCTGACCTGTCGGTCTTCAATCCTGCCAGCACATTGTACCGCTGGGCTTCAGTTAGAAACTGTTCATCTGTTTGTGTGTTTGTTTAAAAAACCCAATTTATAATTCCAATTTTACATTTTACATTTATTATCTTTTAATTTTTGCTCCTAATAGAATATGTTGTAATGTGTGCCTTTTTATGGAATGTATTTTAGTATTATGATGTATTTTAACTGCTTCAAGCCGTAAGGAAAGACAGGTAATAAAAAAAATCATCATCATCGTCGTCATCATGATGTATACATATATGCCTTCTAGTTGCCTATCAATTTATAGTAACTTTATTAATTTCATAGGACTAGTCATAGTTAAATAAACTGTGAAAAACTTGATAAAGACTATTCACATTTTTGTGGCATGACTCCCATATCTGTGGATGATACATTCTCAGATATAAGTGAACTCCATTGAAATGAAGGACCTCTGGCCCAATATTACCATAGTCATCCTTAAGGACCTAGAAAATGCTTGGAGAGGACTTATTTTCTCAGACATGGATAAATGAATCTGCAGATACTGGTTCCACGGATATGGCATTGTACTGTATTTTAAGTATCTTCTGAGATGTCTGGTTCTATGCTGCAAATATAATTTCTAAGCAGAAGAAACATAACAATGCAAACATGTGGAAAGCAGTTTATCTGTGTGTGGTTTCAACATGAATGAAAAATTGACAATTGTATCTCCTCTTCCTGTCAAACTTTGTGGCTCACAGAGGCTGCGGATGACCAAAAACACTTGGCTGCCTGAGGTAGAGCAGCAAATTAACACCCTGCCAATACTGGTCATGGGGAACGGTTCCCAAGGCCAGCCAAATTGTTTTGGCTCATAATATAGAAAAGCCTTCAAGTCCATCTTCTAATTTCTAACAATAAATAGCAAATGCAATGGCTAGCAATTGATGACCATTTCTTATACCCCTATCTGCCTCCCACAGTGGCTGCTTCTTCCTAATGGTAGAACTGGCCCTAGGATAGGCAGCTAGAGTTTGCAACAGCAGAGCTTGTATATCCTTTAAAACAGCATTTCTCAACCTGGGGGTCAGGACCGGGGGGGGGCACAAGGGTGTGTCAGAGGGGTCACCAAAGACCATCAGAAAACACAATATTTTCTGTTGGTCATGGGGGTTCTGTGTGGGAAATTTGGCCCGATTCTATCATTGGTGGGGTTCAGAATGCTCTTTGATTGTAGGGTGAATATAAATCCCAGCAACTATAACTCCCAAATGTCAAGGTCTATTTTCCCCAAACTCCACCAGTATTCACATTTGGGTATACTGAGTATTTGTGCCAAATTTGGTCCAGATCTATCATTATTTGAGTCTATGGTGCTCTCTGGATGTTGGTGAACTACAACTCCAAAACTCAAAGTCAATGCCCACAAAACCCTTCCATTATTTTCTGTTGGTCATGGGAGTTCTCTGTGCCAAGTCTGGTTCAATTCCATTGTTGGTGGAGTTTAGTATGCTCTTTGATTATAGGTTAACTATAAATCCCAGCAACTACAACTCTCAAATGACAAAATCAATTCCCCTCCCAAACCCACCAGTATTCAAATTTGGATATATTGGCTATTTGTGCCAAATTTGGTCCGGTGAATGAAAATACATCCTGCATATCAGATATTTGCATTACAATTCATAACAGTAGCAAAATTATAGTTATGAAATAGCAACGAAAATAATTTTATGGTTGGGAGTCACCACAACATGAGGAACCGTATTAAGGGGTCACTGCATTAGGAAGGTTGAGAACCATTGCTTTAAAAGTACTTCTCTGTGACTAATAATGGCTCAAAGCTCCTGAATTCACCAAAGCGCTGTCTGTGAACTTCTGGCTTGCAGTTCATTTGTCATGCTTTTCCTCTAGCATTTGCCAAAGGGTATCTGCACAAAGAAGAACAGACAACTGCGGCAGTTCTCTTATTTATCATTTGTACAGATTGAGGGTATTTTATCTTGGATGAAGATGAGTGTAACTTTATGGGAAACAGAGCTCAGAAAGAACAGATGAAAGGACCGTAATCTTTCCTCATTGTTGCTCAAGTCAAGCAAAGGTTTCTGCACATGAATGGAGGAAAGGCCTTTCCAAACCTAATGTAACTGTAAGGGGGGCAGGGGGGGGGGGGATACAAGGGAGGAAAATGTTGCAAACAGTTGGAGAAGGGAGATTAATCTTTGGCATGGTGTGTCCTCTCAGCTTGCCTGCTCCTTTTGTCAGTTAAGTGAGGCAACTTTCCACCATGCCATCCAAAACTTTGCCAGACACAATACTCTTCATTATTCAGTTTTGGAGCTACAACACTGGGCAACTCTTTTCTGTCTAATCCAATTAGTGTCATGTTTTACTTTTCAGGACAAATTAAATGAAGAGGGATTAGCTCACTTTAGCACTTTAACTTTGCAGAGAACGCTTCTGGGATCGCTCTCGTTGCCATTTTTAAAATTCTGCATAAAGCAATACCTTTAGAAATCTAAACACAGCCTCTGAAATTCCCTTAAAACATTAATTAGATGCATCTTTGGAGTGTAAAGGGATACATATGACCTTGGAGGTGTCTACGGACAATGCCAGCTCTTTGGCTTAGAAATGGAAATGAGCACCAACCCCCAGAGTCGGACACAACTGGACTTAATGTCAGGGGGAAACCTTTACTACCTACAACAGAAACAACATCAGATACAAAACATGGACATGTGGGTTTCTGTGAGTGTTTTTGGGCTGTATGGCCATGCTCCAGCAGTATTCTCTCCTAATATTTTGCCTCCATCTGTGGCTGGCATCTTCAGAGGCTCTTTTGGCAGTGAAGCAAGTGGAGTGTACATATGTATCTGTTGAATGTCCAGGGTAGGAAAAAGAACCCTTGTCTGTTTAAAGCAGTGGTTCTCAACCTGTGGTCTGTGGAGCACCAGTGGTCTGCAAGAACTAAAATATGGTCCATGGCCTCATTGTTACTACACTGTTGCAATGAAAGTGACTGGTCTCGCAAAACCTTCTTATAGTGCCAAGGCTTATCAAATATGATTTTCTGTGGGCGAGCTGATGGCGACTACTCGATGTCATGTTCTGTGTCAGAAACTAGAATGATGTGGTTTATCCAATGCAATTTTCTGAATCAGTACCCCAAATGACCAAACCGAATCTAAAGTTGACCAAAAATAGATTTGTAACTAACCCTTTTGTTACTAATGCTAGAGAGTGGTCCCTTGTAAAAAAAAAAGGTTGGAAACCCCCCGGTTTAAAGCAGGTATGAATGCTGCAATTAGCAAGCTTGAGTTAGCATTTGAACAGTCATGAAGGTTGCAAAGTCAATCAGTGAGGGTAACTCTCAGCAGCCCAGTGATTCCAGCCCTGAAAGCCTTTGGCAATGTAGACGTATCTCTTTCCCATAGTTACCCTTCTTCTCCATAGGTTTTTAAAATATCTTTTGAGTGATGACGGAGACAGTGGAGCATCAAAAGCTTGCACAGTATATTTTCTTCATCTGTTTAGCCAATAATGGTATCAATCTTTTAATGGGATTTTGTTGTGTTTGCTAAATGGCCAACACAGCTCTCCCTGGATGTGTTATCTTGCCCAAGGAGATAGTTAGCTTTGGTTGGCTGATTATTCACAGGTTGTTGTTGTTGTTGTTATATTTCTTTATACTCTGCTTTATCTCC
Organism: Anolis apletophallus; assembly: GCA_030556195.1. NCBI lineage: Eukaryota > Metazoa > Chordata > Lepidosauria > Squamata > Anolidae > Anolis > Anolis apletophallus. The sequence goes on from JARBWK010000010.1 coordinate 49,114,208, forward strand.
CCCAAAGGGACTCAAAGTGGTGTGCCATAAAAGCATTAATATACAATTTAAAATGTACAAAAAAGTAAACATTACAATAGAATTAAACACAAGCAATTTTTTTAAAAAATCAGTTAAAATCCATCAACACAGTTAAAAGCCACAGCACTCCCTGACTAGATCTTAGACACTTTCATCTTTAACTGGCAGAAATGAAATTACCACACACATTATTAAAAGGTGTTTAATGCAACATTCTTGTGAAAATGTTGACCATTGTCCACAATGCACTACAGAAAAGCACTTAGCTGTGGTCAAAGAATACTTGCATGAAATATGACATTTGGACCATAAAATAGTTAAAAGTTTTCTCCCAGAATTTACTTTGGGGGAGGATGTGAACTGTTGTTGAGAGATGACTGGACATTGTTTAATAATGGCATTGGTGAGTTGAGTTTCAGTTACTCCTGTCCATGTTCAGCAAAATGACTTAGATCTCTGTCACTCTATTGCTATGACAATGAACACATTTACTTGGAAGTATTTTGAAATGATTAAAACTTACTCCAAAGACAAATGCATTTAGAATTGCAGAAGTAGCCTTGCTTTCAGAACAGGAAACATAAAGTTGGACAGCTGAGAAGTTGCATTGCTAAGTACTTGTTGCTTTGCAAAGGAAATGTATGTGTTTAATGCAAGATGATTTCCGACCTAGATGTACTGAATATTTTCCCAAAAAATCTGCTTTTAGAAGATTCAGAAAAGCAAAAGAAAACTGACAGAAGCCATTAAAAAAACTGATTGAGAGCTATTATGTTTTCATTACTGCTACACAGTATCAATCCCATCAAACCCTTATTCTCCTAAAACTCTGTGGAACAGCCAACACCCAAATGCAAATACTGTTTTATGGTTATAGCTAAGCAAACACACAGCTCAAGCTCACGCTAAATGAACGAAGCTTTATAAAGTGAAAGATGAAAAAAATGTGATTCAACAACATAAAAACAATTGTTAAGAAAACCGAGGCTCAACCAGCAACAAATGACTACTGCAGGGAGAGGCAACTGTTGGCTAGGGACTCATTTCAGATTTCAAGGGGAGGGGGTCTTTTGTCTTCTCAAATGAAGAGCCAGATTTCATTGGCTTGCAACAAAACCAAACTTGTCTTTCTTGTTCCCAACAGGGTCAGGAGTCCTGGTGTAGCCTGATGACCCTAAATCAGTGTTTTTCAACCTTTTTTGAGCCGCGGCACATTTTTTACATTTACAAAATCCTGGGTAATCCAGTACAGTAAACAACAAAAGGAGTTGCAATGAAGCATCTTGGAAACAAGTCACTTCAAATGGATAACAGAGTGACAAAATTGAACAGAAAGTGGGGGTAGCTTTTCTCATTTTCACAATAAACAAGGGCTCAGGAAACAAATCCACACATGCCTTGTATGTCTATAAATTATGTCAAATGATAGTTACTAATATAGTGGTTTCAGTGTTGGAGTATAATAGCTTTATTTTTAAACCATCCTCTCTCCCCAAAGGGACTGCAGAAGGGGCCAGAGTCTTCTCCTTCAACCATTTACTAGTGAAAAAAGCCTTGCCAGTTTGTAATTATTGAGTCCCCCTTCAAGGGAGGGTTTAGAAATACATGAAATAATAATTATGGTAAATTACTTTTATTTATTCCCACTTGACTTCAATTGATGGTTTATTGACCAAAATAAAGGCTACTGACTGACTGAATTAAATTCCATTTTGCTACTTTCAAGTAAATATAGGTTTGGTTGCACAGATATCCATATACAAGAAGTCCTTTGAGGGCTAAAAACTGGTTAACTGAATTATACATACTGATATTGAGTTTGGGCTGCTCGTGCAAGCTAATTAATGCTTGTGGGGATTCGGTATTAAAAAGATGATGTAGTGGATCAAAGATTCCCAGTAATCAATTCAGTTCTTCAGGAACAAAAATAATATTTAGGTAATAATCACTATGAGGGTAATATGGAGCAATAATTCCAAATAGGAAAAAAATAATTTTGCAAATTGCACCACTGGAAGCAAAGGCAAACCAGATACTACAAAATTACTTTGTGAGTAGAACTGGATGCTATTTGCATGTGAGAAAACTCTGATTACACCATGAAGTGAACGATTACGGTATATCACTGCTGCACTACCCACTTCGTTGCACTCTGATGAATAGAAATGGCCTTAAGATTTGTATGTTTCAGAAAACACAAAGTAGGAGACACAATCTAGGTTTGTCAATGTTTCTACCATGTGGCAAACCTAATTACAGGTTTTTCTTGGCAAGGTTTATTGAAAGGCAGATTGCTGTTGTCTTCCTCTGAAGCTGGGAGTGTGACTTCCCCAAATTACAGGAAAGGAGATTCCACCTTAACATGAGGAAGAACTTCCTGACTGTGAGAGCCAGGGCCGGAGCCAGGATTTGGATTCGGGGGGCTGAGTTTGGTTCGGGGGCTGAGACTGGGTGGAAGAGGTCTACCCTAGCAAACCTTTTGTATTGTTATCCCAATAACCCCATTAATGTGGGATATAATGAGCATGGTGATCAGATCATGATTTAAATGCACATAACAGTTTAAATAATGTACCAGTAAGGCCTTTTCGCGGACCACCCTGAGAATTTCGGGGGGCTGAAGCCCCTTTAGCCCCCTGGCTACATGCCTGGTGAGAGCTGTTCAGCAGTGGAACTCTCTGCTCCCGGAATGTGGTGGAGGCTCCTTCTTTGGTGGCTTTTAAACAGAGGCTGGATGGCCATCTGTTGGGGGTGTTTTTTCCTGCTTCTTGGCAGCAGGTTGGACTGGATGGCCCATGAGGTCTCTTTCAACTCTATGATTTTAGATCACTGATTCTCAAAGTGGGCGGTAGCACCCCCTAGTGCGCGGTGAGGCGATCCAAGGGGGTGGTGGGAGACTCAGTGGAATTTGGGGGATGGTGAACAATTGGCCATTCAGGAGGGGACTCGCAGCCTTCTTCTTTGGCCCTGCCCCCTTTGCTTTGACCCCCGCACACAGTGCAGTGTGAAGGCTGCAGTGCAAAGGCCTCTGCGTCCTCCGGCGGAGCCCCCCCCCCACTGCGGAAGAAAGCGCGGCCTTCCCCAGCGGAGGCAATTTATTCCAAACCCCTCCAGTATTTTCCATTGTTCATGGGGGTTCTGTGTGCCAAGTTTGGCTCAATTCCATTGTTGGTGGAATTCAAAATGCTCTTTGACTGTAGGTAAACCATAAATCCCAGTAACTACAACTCCCAAATGAGAAGGGCTATTTTCTCAAAACTCCACCAGTGCTCAAATTTGGGCGTATTGAGTATTTGTGCAAAGTTTGGTCCAGATCCATAGTTGTTTGGGTTCTCAGTTCTCTCTCGGATGTAGGTGAACTACATCTCCCCTAAATCACTCCCAATTCCTCCCAAACCCTTCCAGTATTTTCTGTTGCTCATGTGGGTTTTCTGTGCCAAGTTTGGTCCAGGGCTGTAATTTATGGGGGTCTCAGTGGTCTGTGGAAGTCAGAGCGGAATCGATTGAAGGTACTGCAAATCCCATCATCCGTTGTCCATACTCCGCCAAACATATTGTTTTTGTGATTAATCACTACTCTTTAATTATGTTCAATTTGTAACAATGAAAATACATCCTGCATATTAGATATTTGCATTAGAATTCGTAATAGTAGCAAAATTATTTATGAAATAGGAACGAAAACATGGTTGGGGGTCACCACAACATGAGGAACCTTATTTAGGGGTCACGGCATTAGAAAGGTTGAGAACCACTGCATTAATACATATATCTTTCTGTTTAATTGCTATTAATATTTTTTTAAACATAATTTCTAGGGGGGCGGTGAGTAAATTTTTTTTCTGGAAAGGGGGAGGGGGTAGACCAAAAAAGTTTGGGAACCACAGTTCTAGATGGCGCCTCCACCTGTAGTTCCAAGGAAGGGACTCCCCAGAGAAGGGTGGCACATTCCGACGATGCACATGTTCACTGGGAACTTCTCCCCACCCATCTCCAGTGGAGGGAGCTCACCCTAAACCCCAAGCTCCTGATCATGTATTGCAGTGTTTCTCAACCTTCCTAATGCTGCGACCCCTTAATACAGTTCCTCATGTTGTGGTGACCCCTAACCATTATTTTCATTGCTACTTCATAACTGTATTTTTTAGGGGAGGGGGTTGTTTTTGTCATTTGGAAATTGTAGTTGCTGGGATTTATAGTTCACCCACAATCAAAGAGCATTCTGAACTCACCAACAATGGAATTGAACCAAACTTGGTACAAAAAAACTCCCACGACCAACAGCAAATACTGGAAGTGTTTGGTGGGCATTGACCTTGAGTTTGGGATTTGTAGTTCACCTACATCCAGAGAGCACTATAGACTCAACAATGATGGATCTGGGCAACACTTGACACTAATCCTCAATATACCCAAATGTGAACACTGGTGGATTTTGGGGAAAATAGATCTTGACATTTGGGAGTTGTAGTTGCTGGGATTTATAGTTCACCTACAATCAAAGAGCCCCTTGCACCCCACCAATGATAGAATTGGGTCAAACTTCTTACGCAGAACCCTCATGCCTTGAAGGGACTGGCTGGCATGAGCCTCCATTCCACTTCACGCACTCTCCCTCACCCACACATGCGCATCATGTTGCCATGCGCCAAGCACGCCTGCTCTCCCCTCCTTGCTTGGAGTCCCAGAAACAGCTCTCCCCTTGACTGGGAGGCCTGCCAATCACAGCAGAGGAGAGCTTTAGGTGGGAGAATTCGCAGTCTGTTTCCAAAAAGGAAGAGGACAAGTGGAGAGATCTTCAATCTTCTCTGCCAAGGGGCTTCCGAAGACCATCATAAAGATATGTTTTCTGATGGTCTTTGGCGGCCCCTCTAAAACCCTCTCGCGACCCCCCTGGGGGTCCTGACCCCCAGGTTGAGAAACACTGATGTATTGGCTGGAAAGCACTGCCCTTCCCCTCCAGGCCAGGACCTACTTGTGAGCAAACCTGGCCGGGGGCTCCAAGGGAGGCAAGCAGGGAAAGCGCCAGCCCCTCCCTCGAGTAATGAGCGCCTTGGGTTACCTAGCAGCAGGAAGGAGAAGACCCACTGAAGGACCGCGGCGGTCTGCGCCCTCCGGCCCAAAGGGATGTGGAGCGGGGCCAACTCGACCTTCATGGCACCTGGGAGCCGAAGGGGCCGGGCGGCAGCGAAGGCAGGAAGAGGCGAAAGGCTGTGGTGGGCACGGCAAAGCAGCCAGGAGGCCAGGCGGGGTCCTAGCCTTCGGAGGGCGGGCAGCGCAGGCCAATTGAGCGCCTTCTGAGTTTGCAGGCTTCCGAGCCCGAGGAAGACGCTAGCCAAGAAGGCGGGTCGCTCAGCCCTGGAAGCGTTGGGATCCCCTTCCTCCCTCCCCACGCTTGGAAGGCAACTTTCCTTCCCCTTAGCCCGGCCCTCGCTTTCCTTGGTGTGGCCAGAAGGATCCGCCTTGAATCTTGGCTTCGCCTGGAGGAAGGGAAGGGCCAGCAGGCACCGGGGGCTTGAAGGGCTTCAGCCTCCCACCCCCCAAATTCTCAGGACATTATTTAAACTGTTATGTGTATTCATATCACGATCTGATCACCATGCTCAATATATCCCCTATGCATGGGGGTATTGGGATAACGGTACAAAAGGTTTGCTAGGGTAGACCCTCTCTCACTCAGACTCAGCCCCCCTCCCGAAGCAAACTCAGCCCCCCCCCCCCCCGGGCCACGGGGAAACTAAAGGGGGTCTCCCCCTTTCCTTTCCAAAGCCTCTCTTTTGAAGGTTTGAAAAGAAGGAGAGGGATCCTCTTAAAAGCCCATCGTTTAAGGGAAAAGGGAGTTCCCGTTGGCGAAGTGGGTTAAAGCGCTGAACTTGTTGACTGAAAGGTCGCAGGTTCGAATTGGGAAGGGGGGGGGGAGGTGAGATTCTGCTGTCAGCCCCAGCTTCTGCCAACTTAGCAGTTCGAAAACATGCAAATGTGAGCAGATCAATAAGTACCACTCTGGCGGGAAGGTAACAGCACGGCCGCATGACCTTGGAGGTGTCTACGGACAGCGCCGACTCCTCTGGTTCGGCTCTTCGTCTTAGAAATTGAGATGAGCACCAACCCCCAGAGTCAGATACAACTGGACTTAATGTCAGGGGCAAGGCCGTACCCAGGATTTTGATTGGGGGGGGGGGGCTGAGTCTGGGTGAGAGAGGGTCTACCCTAGCAAACCTTTTGTATCGTTATCCCAATACCCTCATGCATATGGGAAATATTGACCATGGTGATCAGATCATGATATGAATACACGTAGCAGTTTAAATAATGTACCTGTAGGCCTTCTCACGGACCACCCTTAGATTTTGGGGGGGGGGGGGGCTTCAGCCCCCAAGCCCCGGGTACATGCCTGGACAACCTGAAGGAGCCCCTGGTGGGGCAGTGGGTTAAACCCTTGTGCTGGCAGGACTGAAGACCGCCAGGTCACAGGTTCGAATCTGGGGAGAGTGCAGATGAGCACCCTCTATCAGCTCCAGCTCCCCATTGTGGGGGACATGAGAGAAGTCTCCCACATGGATGATAAAACATTACAACATCCGGGCATCCCCTGGGCAACATCCTTGCAGACGGCCAATTCTCTCACACCAGAAGCAACTTGCAGTTTCTCAAGTTGCTCTGACACAACAAAAAAAACCTGAAGGAAAACTGTTTGCGGTGGGGGCTTTGGAAAGTGGGTGGCAGAAACAGAAAGCACATTTTGCAGAAGACCCAGTTATGTGATAGCTGAATATTGTGAAAAGGGTCCACTTTACACTCATGTTTTCATTCCCAACGAATTGGTCAAGCCCCTGGAGTTGTATTTATTTATCGTATCAGAACCGAACTGAGGATACAGTTGTACTGTATTTAAAAAAACACAAAGTTTAAAAAAAACTTGGCATTATACTAAATGTATACTAGTTGGCCACTTGGAGAGCCTCTGGTGTCACTTGTAAGAAGGTCTTCCATTGTGCATGTGGCAGGTCTCAGACTGCATTGCAATAGGTGGTCTGTGGTTTACTCTTCTCCACACTCGCATGTCATGGACTCCACTTTGTGGCCCATTTCTCAAGGTTGGCTCTGCATCTCGTGATGCCAGAGCACAGTCTGTTTAGCACATTCTAAGTCACCCAGTCTTCCGTGTGCCCAGAAGGGAGTCTTTCAACTGGTATCAGCCTTGGGCAGGGCCGTAGCCAGGATTTTGATTCGGGGGGCTGAGACTGGGTGGAAGAGGGTCTACCCTAGCAAACCTTTTGTATTGTTATCCCAATAACCCCATTAATGTGGGATATAATGAGCATGGTGATCAGATCATGATTTAAATGCACATAACAGTTTAAATAATGTACCAGTAAGGCCTTTTCGCGGACCACCCTGAGAATTTCGGGGGGGGGGGCTGAAGCCCCCTTAGCCTCCCCCTGGCTACATGCCTGGCCTTGGGTTCCAGGTTTTTGCCGGTCACTTTTGGACTCTCGCTTGCAGAGTTGTTCCTGCGAGTATCTCTGTAGATCTTAGAAAACTATTTCCTGATTTAAGACATTGGTGTGTTGGCTGATATCCAAACAGGGGATGGGCCAGAGATGTCAGTTCTTTGGTCCTTCCATTATTGACTGCTACTTCCCAGCGAATGTCAGGTGGTGCAATACTGGCTAAACAGGATAATTTATCCAGTGGTGTAGGGTATAGACATCCTGTGATAAAGTGGCATGTCTCATTAAGAGCCACATCCACTGTTTTAGCATGTTGAGATATGTTCCACACCGGGCATGCATACTCAGCAGCAGAGTAGCATAGCGCAAGGACAGATGTCTTCACTGTATCTGGTTGTGATCCCCAGGTTGTGCCAGTCAGTTTTCATATGGTATTGTTTCTAGCACCCAGTTTTTGCTTGATATTCAAGCAGTGCTTCTTGTAGGTCAGAGCACGGTCCAGGGTAACTCCCAGGTATTTGGGTGTGCTGCAATGCTCTAGTGGAATTCCTTCCCAGGTAATCCTCAGAGCTCGAGATGCTTGTCTGTTCTTAAGATGAAAAGCACTCGTTTGTGTTTTATATGGATTAGAAATCAGCTGGTTTTCTCTGCAATAGGCAGTAAGAGCACCTAAAGCTAAATGTTCAACCATTACAAAGCTCCCTGCTTGGGCGTTGATGGCACGATCATCAGCATAGATGAAACTCTGTCCTTTCTGGCAGTGGCTGATCCTATGTGTAAATGTTAAACACTGATGGAGTGAGCACACTCCCCTGAGGCAGGCCATTCTTCTGTTTTTGCCATCTGCTTCTCTGGCCCTGGAATTCAACAAAAATGTTCCTTTTGTGTAGCAGATTTCCTATGAAGCAGGTGAGGTGGTAGTTCCTCCCTAGCCCTTGGTGTTAAGTAGATCCTGTTGATCCATCCACACAGCCATATAACCCCGAATATCAGGACAGAAAAATCCCACAATATCTGCTTTGTACTGTGGCCCCTTCCACACAGCTGAATAAAATCCCACATTATCTGTTTTGGACTGGGATATATGGCAGTGTGGATTTAGGTGGGGTTTTATTCAGCTGTGTGGAAGGGGCCTTCTTTAGAGAGAGAGAAAAGACTTGTCTTCTTGTTCCACCACCTCTGCGGCCTTTCCGTCACCATGAAATGAGTTTTAATTCCCAGCAGCTATCCATAGGACTGCAATTATAGAAAAGGAAAAGTGAGAACAGCCTTGCGTATGTGTGTAGGTAAGTGTTGGCAAGTGAGTAGTTTGGATTCAGCAGGGATTGCCAGAAGCAACAGAGTGATGACACTCTATTCTTAAAGATTCATTTTGTACTTTGAACATCTATCCACTTTAAATCCAGTTGCTGCCTCCTGCAGAATTCTGGGTTTGTAGTTTAGCGAGACTCAGGACCTCTCTGGCTGAGCGGTTTAAAGGCCCCTCTCTAAACTATAAACCCCAGAATTCTGCAGGAGGCACCAACTGGTTTTTAAACATGGTTTTTAAACAGATAGATGCTCTAGTGTGGTTACAGTAAATTCTTAAAGTTGAAACCAAACCAAGATTTCCAGGATAGAGGAAATTCCAGAGGTGGACCCTGCCTAGGCATGAGCAGAAGATAAAGCAAGCTTTCCAGCTGCCCAGAACATAAAAGTGAGTCTGTGGGATAGGCCAGGCAAAAGATATTCTACTGTCTGAGCAAGATGGCACCCTCTCTTCCACTCCACCTGGACTGACAACTGAATCTTTCCTCAAAATTGGCATGCTTCTAGCCTTGTTAGGGCCTTTGATACCACCGACCATGGTATCCTTCTGGAACGCCTGGAGGAGTTCGGAAACAGAGGCACTGTGCTACAGGCAGATTCCAGTTGGTGGCACTTATGAATAGCTCTTCCTCCAAAATGAGCTGTTATGTGGTGTCCCACAAGGTGCCATTCTATCCCTAATGCTCTTAAATATGTACATGGGAGTAACTGGGAGATATCATCCATAGGCATGGGTTAGGGCAGGGATGGGCAATTATTTTTTCTAAGGGGCCACACGAGACCCAAAAAATATTATGGAGGGCCGCACCTAAAGGCTGAACTACATTCTAATCTACATTTATTTATTTATTTACTATATTTACTATATATTACACATCATTAATATTAACATATTAATATATCAAGAAATATTCATATATTATTAGTATTAATATCATAATTATTATATTATAGTATATATATAAACATTATAATATATTGAAATTATAATATAATATAACATATTATATTATGTATTATATTATTATATTATTATAATAAAATTCTTATAACATAATAATAAAAACCACTAAAATAAAATGAAATGAAATTCAAGAAGACAAGGTGCAAACCAAGGTGGAGGCTGAGATGGAATGGCCCAGTGGACCCAGGCCAGATGGATGCAAGGAATAATCACCCCCCCCCCCAAAAGGCCAAGAGGAAGAGGGCACCCGGTTCCTGACTTCTACCCACCTCTGGCTCCGGTTCCCCCTTGGAGTTTCCACTCTGAAACAAAAAGAATCCGGATTAGGAAGGCCGGTGGAAAAGCAGAGGCAGGCACACTCAAGCTCTTTGGGAAACCCCACAAGTTTCTGGGAAAAGCTGGCTGCGTTTTCTCGTGGGGAGGGCTCCGTGGCCTTTTGGATGCAAGGAATAATCAACCAAGGCGAGGGAGGAAGAGGCGGCGGGGCTTACCTTGTGCTGGAAATGGGGGAGCAGCACCCAAAGTCCAGAGGCGAGGGAGGGAGGGAGCCTGCCTGGCGGAGGGTTTCCTTGGGAAGGAAGCTGAGGCAGTCCTGCTCCACCCCTGCCTGGCTCCAGTGGGCGAGGATCGAGCTGGGAGAACTAACTCTCAGGTGTCGGAGGGGGATTCCGCCATGTCAGTCACAGGCGGCATCGAGCAGGAGACCCTCAGGGAGGCGGGGCTTACTGCAGAAGTTCTTCAGGAGCCGCAGCAAGGGACAGGAGGAGGCACTCTGCTCCCTCCCTTCCTTTTTCCCAATACGGACACAAAGCATCACGTTGCTTTGTATCTGCCCCAGTGGGAGTTCGCCTCCCTCTCTTCGGGAAGGAAGCCGCAGGCAGGACGGCATCGCCCGGAGGGCTGCATTTGGCCCACGGGCCGTAAGATGCCCGGGTCTGGTTTAGGGTGTTATCAGTATGCAATGACACCCAAATATATTTCTCCATGCCTTCCAAAACAGCTTCTGTTAAGGATAGCATGTCTCCTCTGAATGAATGCCTGGAGGAGGTAATGGGCTGGATGAGGAAAAACGAATTGAAACCGAGCCAAGACAAAACAGAGGTGGTTACCATCAAGGGTCCTAATCTGGGGATAGAGGTGTGTCAACCAGTTCTTGATGGGGTTACACTCCCTCTGAAAGACTGTGTTCGCAGTTTGGAAGCACTCCAGGAGTGCTTACTATCAGCTTCAGCTGATCCGCCAGCTAGTGCCGCTTCCTAGATTTGGACAACCTAAAGATGGTAGTGCATGCACTGGTGACCTCAAGGTTGGACTTCTGTAATATGCTTTATATTGGGCTACCCTTGTACCAAGATCGGAAACTCCAGCTGGTTCAAAATACAGGAGCCTGATTGGTCACAGGAATATCTAGGTGTGAGCATATTACACCTATCTTAAAGTTACTCCACTGGCTGCTAATTAGTTTATGAACAAAGTACAATGTGTTAGTTTTGACCTTTAAAGCCCTCGAGGTTTGGGTCAAGGTTACATAAAGGATTGCCTTCTCCTGTTCATATCTGGGGAGCAATGTGAGCTCCCGCTGTTAGGCCCAGCTTCTGCCATCCTAGCAGTTCGAAAACATGCAAATGTGAGTAGATCAATAGCTAACGTTCTGGTGCGAAGGTAACGGCGGTCCATGGAGTCATGCTGGCCACATGAACTTGGAGGTGTCTATGGACAACGTAGACTCTTTGGCTTAGAAATGGAGATGAGCACCAACCCCCAGAGTCGGACATGACTGGACTTAATGTCAAGGGAAAACCTCTACCCTTTCCTGGGATATAGGGCTGTGTGGAAGGACCCCAGTTCAAAGCAGATATTGTGGGATTTTCTGCCTTGACTTTCTGGGTTATATGGCTTTGTGGAAGAGACCTAAGATTCACACTAGGCAACATGTGGACTAGGGCATTCTTGGATTTACAGTAACATTTCTAAGGTCTGTAAGGGAGAAAAAAAAGTTACTTATTTATAAACTTGCATGGAACTGTGCTACAATAGAGCCTATCTATTGCTGTCAAACCATCAGTATCTCTTAAGTATTTCTGTCAAACTATCAGTATCTATAAGGACTCTTCTACACTGCCATATAAAATCCATATTATCTCCTTTGAATTGGGTTATATGGCAGTGTAAACTCATATAATCCAGTTCAAAGAATATAATATGGATTATCTGCTTTGATAATCTGGATTATATGACAGTGTTGAATGTAATATTCAAAATACTACATTCACAAATAAAAATAAATAAATCGCACTTTAAAAACAACTTTATTGTAATAATTCCCTATATTATGAAAAAGGCAACAGTGCCCCCTACAGCAGAATTTCTCAAACTGGGAAGCTTCAGATGTTCTTTCACTTCAATTCTTGCCATTGTTTTGCTTCCAATCATTGTTGACGTTCCTCCCCGTCCCACAAATGTAACACTCCTATTTAGTGTATTTTCTGGCGTATAAGACTACTTTTAAACTCAGGGAAATCTTCTTAAAAGTTGGGGGCCGTCTTATATGCCAGGTGTCATCGTATAGAGTGGGTGCTGAGCCAGATTGGAGAATCTGTGGTTACCACATATGGTGGGGAGATCTCAAAAACGGTCACGGCCATGTCCCTGCCATATGTGGCAAGCGTATGAAAGCAGCAAGGGTGGCACAGTACAAGTACGGTAGAAGAAAATCCACTCACCAGGATTCGTAGAAAGAAGTGACTTAACACAGTCCCGATGATAAGGTGAGGGGGCGCGTCACCGGGAAGGTGTAAGTGAAGGGTGGAGCAAGCTGGCCCACTCCTGTATCCTATGTATCTCTGCCTCTCAGATCTCGCTCCTGCAGTGAAGCGGCACAGGCGCGCATGTATAGATCTGACAGGCAGAGAAGGAGGTACGGTAATAGAAAAATTACCATATTGAAATCAAATCTGATTTTTAAATTTTTTTATTTGATGTGCTTGGAGGGGTAGTCTTATATGGCGAGTATATCACAAACTGTATTTTAACAGGAAAAGTTGGGTGTCGTCTTATACACCAGAAAATACGCTAGATCCAGAAGCTTTGTTTTGCTTTGTCTGTTGCTTTCCAATACTGTATTTTCCGGAGTATAAGATGACTGGACGTATAAGATGACCCCAATTTTTCCAGTTAAAATATAGAGTTCGGGATATACTTGCCATATAAGACTACCCCTCTTCAAACACACACCAAATAGAAAAACATGATTTGATTTTCACTCCCTCACCTCATCATCAGGACCACGCCAAGTCACTTTTCTCACAAATCCTGGTGGGTGGATTTTCTTGTATAGTGCCATGCTTTCTGCTTTCATACTGTCACTGCATATAACAGGGATGCAGCTACGGCCGTTTTTGAGCTCCCCCCACCATATGTGGTGACCGCAGAGTCTCCAGTCCAGCTCAGAAGTTTTAACACCCACATATAACATGACACCTAGCATATAAGATGACCCCCGAATTTGATATTTTCCTGGGGTAAAAAGTAGTCTTATACGCCAGAAAATACAGTACTAAGATATGTGGGACTGTCACAAAAAGATAATGTGCAGATTTGAGAAATGTGAATTTAAAATGATGTGTGGGTATGAATGAATAGAATGGAAGGATGTGTGCCTGGAATTAATAATTTTGGAAGCGCCAGTATAATGTTAAGGCCTGCAATGACTAACTACCTGCTTGCTAGACTGTAATTAAAAGTTGCCAATGAGAATTGATAAGAACTGTGACAATGGTTCTCTCAAGGAAATGTTTGCAACATTCCTTATGTTAAGAAGGAAGTCAATACAAGCCTTGTGTTTGTCAACACCAATCAAGAAGAGTCAACATCTGGCCAGATGGATCCAGGATGGAAGACGTCTATAATTCATTTACAACTTTGGGACAATATCAGCAGAATATTCCTATAAAAGACTCAGTCTAATAATGCTCAAACTATGGCAGACCTGAGAAGTCTGTTCCACCCTCTATGCTCTGCTCCATGGGAAGGAGAGAGATGGTGTACCTATGGAGAGTGTCAGATATGCTATGGGAAAGCATGATTCTGGTCACTTTGGGGCGTCTTTCTCAAGGGAAGAGGAAGAAGTGCACTTCTGGAGTCTTAGATTTTGTGCAGGGAGTCAGGTTCTGCTGTACGGAAAACAGAGACCTGGTCCTTGGCATTGTGCTTAGGGAAAGGATGCATTTTGGTGTTTTGAAGTTATGGCGTTATGAAAGTTTTGGGAATTATACGTTGGAAAGGCTGCAGGAAAGCAGTGTCTGGCTTAACTCTCCAAGGAGGGAGAAAAGGATATAATAATATTTTGATGCAGGTGGATGAATGTGTGTCCATGTGTGTGAATGTTAAGTGAAAATGTAATTCCCCTTTGATTGTTTGTTAACCAACATAATTGTGAATCCAATGTAGTTGCATAGAATCTGTATGTCTAATGTCATTCTTTGTCGAAATGTTTTTCTGTAATCTGATATACCCTCTCACACTGGAAATTGCAATTAAAAGAACCTATGCTTTAAAGTTATTGAAAAGTCATCCATGACAGATCCACCTAATTTAGGTGACACACAAGATGAGACATAAGAATGATGGATCAAAGCTGAGAGTACATCTGGCCGAGGGTACATCTATCCCAGGCATGGGCAAACTTCAGCCCGCCAGGTGTTTTGGACGTCAACTCCCACAATTCCTAACAGCCAGCTTGTCTGATCTTGAGCATTATTACCTTACTGGCATGTGAAATAAGTGCTGCTGTACAAAATGCCTGATCTACACTGTGGAATTACTGCAGCTTCACCCCATTGTCACAGTTCAATGCTATAGATCAAGGGTGCTCATTAGGTTGATCGCGATCAACTAGTCGATCGCGGAGACGGGACTGGTCGATCGCGCAGCCAGGGCCGGATTTCTGAGGGGTGCTTCAGCTCCGTGCGCGGCACGCATCTTCCCCCGGGCTGCCCGGCTCAGGCTGCCCCTGACGCGACTCCCCCGCCGGCGCCTCCATCTTCAGTGCCGACTGCTGCCGTTGCAGCGTGGCCTGAGGAGGAAGGAGGGAGAAGAAGGAGGGCAGCAGAGGGAAGGAGGGGGCGGGCGCCTGGCCCGCGCATTTGGAGCGTGCGGCGGCGAAGACGAGCCACGAGGAAGGACAACAACAAGGAGGCTTTGGCAGCCATTTTCTGCCAAAGCCTAAGATCTGCGACTGCGAGGAGTTCATCTGCACAGCAGCTTTGATCAGCATTGAATGGCCTTGGAGCTTAAAGGTCTGTCTGCTTTCATTCTGCCTGTTTATATCTGTGGAATGATGTCAGGGTGGGAGAAGGAACTCTTGTCTGCATGCATTTTATGAAGTGTCCCTTATTTTGGTGAAAAAATCACGTAAATGTCCCTTATTTCTTCTATCGAAATATGGGTAGGTAGATCATTTTGACTTGGTTGGTTTATAAGTAGCTCGCATGCTGAAAACGTGTGAGCACCCCTGCGATAGATCCTTGGGAAGCAACACTGCAACACCCAGGATTCCCTAGCATTGAGCCACAGCTATTAAAGAGGCGCCCAAGTCTCTCGGCATTACTTCGCGAACGAAGATTCTTAGGAAGGACTCATCCCACGCTTTTTACAAGCGAGTTGATGACTAAAAAGGCCAATCTGAGATAGGCAAGTTCGGCTGCAGAAAGCACAGCAGAAAGTCTCCTTGGGTGATGTTGTTTCCAAGTTGCGGTTCTTTCTGCATTGTCGTTTCTCTTCGAGACCCATTCGGCGTGTCTTCTCGAAAGAGGCCGTAGCGTTGTGGATAGTGTGTCTCCATGCCTCCCAGGGTGGACCATTGTTGGTGATCAATCTGGCCGAGCCTGAGATGTTGTTTCAGGGAGTCCTTATATCTCTTTTTGGGAGCACCTCTATTTTGCTGACCTGTAGAGTAGTATCTTTGGGAGGCGGTGGTCCTAGAGATGTGCCCTGCCCAGCGCAGCTGTGTTCTCAATAGCACTGGCCTCAATGCTGGCGATCCCTGCTTGCTCAAGGACAGCAACATTAGTCACATAGTTGGGTCCAGTGTATATTTAGGATTGTGCAAAGACAGCACTGAAGAAAGCGTTCGAGGAGTCGTAGGTGTTGGCGATAGGTGACCCATGTTTCAGACCCATAGAGGAGAATACGCCCAAGTACATTAAATTCTATTTACCAAAGTCACCCACCCAGTGGTTTTTGCAGGACCGAGCGGGAATCGAACCCAAACTCCACAGACTATAGTCCAGCGCTCAAACCACTACACCACGGTGGCTAAAGCCCAGCCTCCGTACACCGGAAGTCAGGTGCAGTCCGTTCCTACCCCTACGTCAGTCTTCAGAGGCTCCGGCTGATGAAACACTCCGAATTTTAGCTGTCTACAGTATTGCCTGATAGAAAACACACGCTTCAAATTTCGTACAAGGGATATTTAACGCGTGGGGGATAATATCGAGGGGCTTATTCTTCCAGACCACCGGGGAGGGATTCGGAGGGGCGCCATTGGAGCAGGCATTAATATAGACAGAAGTATTGGTAGCCGTGGAGGGAGAGGCCCCGCCCGGCGAAGGGTCCTTCCTGGCTAGAGTGCAAGTGGCGCATGCGCACTGAGGTGGTTCTTCCCCAGCCAGCCATGCCGACTGTCAGCGTGAAGCGGGAGCTGCTGTTCCAAGCGCTGGGAAGGAGTTACAGTAAGGGAGGGGGGGGGCAGCTGCTGGGCCTCTCCGGAGCCCTCCTTCCTTAGGCCTGAGGGGTTGCCAGGGAAACTGTTGCCAGGGAAACAATGCCAGGGTTCTACCTCGGCGCTTTTGAATGGGTGCTTCTACACAGTAGCATTGACGCAGTTTGGTAGCCCTTTGAACTGCCATGGCTCAATGCTGTGGAATCCTGGGAGCTATAGTTTAGTGCAGCGCCAGCCCTCTTTGGCAGAGAAGGCTAAAGGCCTTGTAAAACTACAGCTCCCTGGCAATTAAAGTGGTGCCAAACTGCACTGGTTCTACTTTATGCCACTGTTTCCTAAACCTTACTATTCTGGACTCAGGGCGGATTACAATGCACACATACATGGCAAACATTCAATGCCATAGACCAGTGTTTCCCAACCAGTGTGCCGTGAGCGATCATCAGGTGTGCCGTGGGAAATTGGAACCTCCAGGAAGGGGGGGGGGGGGAGAGTCTAGTGTGTTGAAGTATAAAAACCCTAAGAAACCTACCTCGATGAAGGTACAAAATTACAACCACCCCCCTCCCCACCCGTTGTCTACTTGAGTCTTTCTCAACCAGTGTGCCGTGACGGACCTCCTGCTGTGCTACGAGAAACGCTCTCTGCCCCCCTTCCTCCCCCCTCCTGCCGAACTCCTGCTGCTTGGGGGAGGAGGAGGAAGGGCCGGGCAGTGGCGAAGAAGAATAAGAAGGGACCGGGGCGCCGCCTCCTCCGGCCATTTCCCCAGCCAGCCTCCAATCCGCCATGACTCCCACCATGACTCTTGCTCCTCGCTCGCTGAAGCCGTGTGGAGGAGGAGCCCCGCCCACTGAAGCCCGTCCACCGCTCATGCTCCTCCTCTGTAGGAGAGCTGAAGCTGGGGGGAGGAGGCAGGGCATGGCGCGGCCTGTAGGAGAGCTGAAGCTGGGGGCATGGCGCGGCCTGGCTCTGCCCCCTCCCGTGGCTTCGGCACTCCCAGCAGCTGCTCCAGCCTTGAGGGGACAGTGCCAAGCCAGCATTGTGCTGGCTCTGGCACCGCTGGCTTGGCACTGCCCCCTCAAGGCTGGAGCAGCTGCTGGGAGAGGTGAAGCTGGGGAGGGGGCGGGGCATGGCGCTGCCTGGCTCTGCCCCCTCCCTGGCTTCGGCACTCCCAGCAGCTGCTCCAGCCTTGAGGGGACAGTGCCAAGCCAGCATTGTGCTGGCTCTAGCACCGCTGGCTTGGCACTGCCCCCTCAAGGCTGGAGCAGCTGCTGGGAGAGGTGAAGCCGGGGGTAGGGGCGGGGCATGGCGCAGCCTGGCTCCGCCCCTCCCCTGGCTTCGGCACTCCCAGCAGGCCACCAACCCCCAGCCGTTCTTTACTGTGTTAGAGTGTCATTTTTTGTCATTTTGGTTGGTGGCATGCCCCCGGATTTTTTAAATGTTGAAAGTGTGCCGCGGCTCAAAAAAGGTTGGGAAACACTGGTCTACTTGGTCTCTCCCTCTCCATGCATTGGGAAGGCCCGCTTCCTTTCCTCAAATAGAGACCTCCTCTTGCCTCCTGGGGGTTCTGTGTGGGAAGTTTGGCCCAGTTCTATCATTGGTGGGGTTCAGAATGCTCTTTGATTGTAGGGGAACTATAAATCCCAGCAACTACAACTCCCAAATGTCAAGGTCTATTTCCCCTGAACTCCATCTGCGTTCATATTTGGGCATATTGAGTATTCATGCCAAGTTTGGTCCTGATCCAACATTGTTTGAGTCCACAGTGCTCTCTGGATATAAGTGAACTACAACTCCAAAACTCAAAGTCAATGCCCACCAAACTCTTACAGGATTTTCTCTTGGTTATGGGAGTTCTGTGTGGGAAGTTTGTGTCTTTCTGCCATTCCTGCCAGGATATCTATGTTGAGTTCATCGAAACAGGCCCAGGTTTCACACTGAGTGTATAAATACATTTAAAAATATATTAACTATATGTATTACTGTGTTAGAGTGTCATTTTGTGTCATTTTGGTTGGTGGTGTGCCCCAGGATTTTGCAAATGTAAAAACTGTGCCGCAGCTCAAAAAAGGTTGGGAAACACTGCCATAGACACACAACACATATAGACAGACAGTCAGAGGCTATTTAACATTCCAACTTCTGGCCACCAGGGGAGCTGTCGCTTCACCATCCATCTACGACACTGCTGAAGTACTTTCCGCATTCCCTACTTGCTTTTACTGGAGATTTTTTTAATGGCCTTTAAATTTTGTTAAATTAGCCTCCCCGCACCTAGGTGGTAACTAAATTTCCTACTTGACAGATGCAACTGTCTTTCGGGTTGCAAAGGTCGACAACAAGCTACACAATTGGCCGGAAGCTCACTCCAACCCAGGCTGGCTTCAAACTCATGACCTTTCAGTCAGTATTTATTTATTTATTTATTTATTTATTTATTCGAACTTGTTAGCCGCCACTTCCAGCCGGTTCGGGGCGGCTCACAAACCAATCACAATAAAACAATTAAAACATCCCATTCAAACAGCCCATTAAACAGCATAATCCCATCAAAACTATCAACAATAAAACAACATTAACAGCAGAAGGGGAGTCTAACAATTTTTCAAGACCCGAAAGCTTGCCAATACAATAGCGTCTTGCAAGCTTTCCGGAATGCTGGAAGGCTCTGAAGGGCATGAGTTTCGGAGGGCAACGCGTTCCAAAGGACCGGGGCTATGATTGAAAATGCCCTTCTCCGAGTTGCTGTCAGGTTGGTAAGCCTTAATACTTGGAACAGCAAGGAGATTTTGTTCCTCTGAATGTAAGGATCTAGTGGGACAATATGGGATCAGGCGGTCCCTTAGGTCAGTGTTTCCCAACCTTTTTTTGAGCCGCGGCACACTTTTTACATTTGCAAAATCCCGGGGCACACCACCAACCAAAATGACACAAAATGACACTCTAACACAGTAATGCATATAGTTAATATGTTTTTAAATGTATCTATACACTCAGTGTGAAACCTGGGCCTGTTTCGATGAACACAACATAGATATCCTGGCAGGAATGGAAGAAAGACACAAACTTACCACACAGAACTCCCATAACCAAGAGAAAATGCTTTAAGAGAAAATGCTATAAGAGGAGGGGGAGGAGGGAGGGGCAGGGCTGGTGCTGGACTGAACCATCCGGCATTAGGCCCCGGGGGGGGGGGGGAGGCAACAGGAGGTCTCTACTTGGGGAAAGGGAGGCGGGCCTTCCCAATGCATAGAGAGGGAGAGACCAAGTACACAACGGGTGGGGAGGGGGGTGTTTGTAATTTTGTTCCTTTATCGAGGTAGGTTTCTTAGGGTTTTTATACTTCAACACACTAGACTCTCCCCCCTCCCCTCCTGGAGGTTCCAATTTCCCATGGCACACCTGATGATCGCTCACGGCACACTAGTGTGCCCCGGCACACTGGTTGGGAAACACTGTCTTAGGTACACTGGTCCCAGACCATTCAAGGCCTTAAAAGTCAAAACTAACACTTTGAAGGTAGTGTTATCTTTAATGCAGCTGACACCCAGCCACCTGCGCCACAGTCCCGGTGCAATGGGACTGCCAATGGGAGGGAGAAATCACAATTTGATGTGTCCTTGATGTTGTGTAGACGTGCCTCGGAAGCCTTAAAGGGCTTTTGTTCAGTCTCAGACATGGGCAAACTTTGTCAGGAGATAACGCTTCTGGAACATGGCCATACTGCCTGGAAAACTCACAGCAACCCTGTGATTCCAGCCACGAAAGCCTTTGAAACAACATTCGACACATGAGAAAATTACCTTCTCGGTTGACAATATAATGTGTTGTATTGTCATTCTGGAAAGAGCACTGCATGTGTGAAGAGCAAGTGATGTTAATATCATAGTCATCTGAAGACTGAATCCTAGAATCATTGGGTTGGAAGAGACACCATAGGCCATCCAGTCCAACCCCCTGCTCTGCAGGGAAAGAACAATCAAAGCATCCCTGACAGATGGCCATCCAGACTGTTTAAAGGGCTTCAAGGAAGGAGCACCCCCCTCACTACGAGGCAAGAGAGTTCCACAGTTGAACAGCTCTTCCAGTCAGGAATTTCTTCCTAATGTTCTGGTGGAATCTCCGTTCCTGCAATTTTGACCCATCGCTGCAAGTCCTAGAGCCCTTCCACAAAGCCATATAACCAGAATATCAAGGCAGAACATCCCATAGTATCTGCTTTGAACTGGGTTATCTGAGTCCACACTGCCAGATTTTATTCAGGTATATGGAAGGGGCCTCTGAGTCCTAGGGCTTTCCCACACAGCCACATAACTCGGAGTATCAAGACAGAAAATCCCACAATACCTCCTTTGAACTGGGTTATCTCTGTCCCCACTGACATATAGTCCAGTTCACAGCAGAAAATGTGGGACTTTATTCAGCTGTGTGGGAGGGGCTGCAGGCCCGTCGTCCCTAGTAAAGAGTCTGGGGGTCTAATTGGACCCGCTGCTGACAATGGAGGCCCGGATCTCCGCTGTCAGCAGACCCGCTTTTTTCCACCTGCGACAGGCTAGGCGGCTGGCGCCCTACCTCACTGGGAATGACCTTGATACGGTGATCCAGGCAACGGTCATCTCGAGGTTAGACTACTGTAACGCCCTCTACATTGGCCTACCTTTGGCGGTTATCCAGAAACTTAAACTAGTGCAGAATGCAGCAGCGGACCCATATCACCCCAATTCTGCGGCAACTGCACTGGTTGCCAATCGAGTACCAGATCACCTTCAAAGTATTGGTCTTGACCTTTAAGGCCTTATATGGTCTGGGGCCAGTGTACTTGAGAGACCGTCTACTCCCATATGTTCCCCAGAGATCCCTCTGATCAGAAGATCAAAACCTATTAAAGGTTCCCTCTATATGATCGATCCATCTATCATCCACCAGACAGAGAGCATTCCCTGCCGTGGCACCGAGCTTATGGAACGCCTTGTCGACTGAGGTTCGAACGATCAAAGAGGTACCTGCTTTTCGTAAGGCCTGTAAGACAGCTCTTTTCCGGCAGGCATTTAACTCTTAGTCACCTTCCTAGGGTGCTGAAAGAATACTGTTCAGTGGTCTGATACTTTTATTGTTTAATTACTTTTATTGTTTTAATGATTGTATGTTTTGATATGCTGTAAACCACCCTGAGCCTGTGTGGAAAGGGCGGTATACAAATCAAAATAATAAATAAATAAATATTCCAGAATATAAAGCCAGAAAATCCCACATTATCTGAGTGTGGACTCAGATAACCCAGTTCAAAGCAGATATTGTGAGATTTTCTGGGATATAGGGGTGTGGAAGTGCCCCTGTCTCCAGGGCAGCAGACCATGTCTTTACTTCACAGTTAGGACACCATTGTCAGTACTCCTGAAGTAAATCCAAATTGTTTATCATGACAGAATAATACTCTTTTATTTTTTTAAAGGAGGACTTGCTGGATAGAAAGTTTAATGTATATTGGAACTAATTATAGAATGAAAAAAATGATGTATTGTGATTTAATTTCAGCGGATGAAGAATTTGATGAGCTGTGCTTTGAATTTGGTTTGGAACTTGATGAGATTGTAAGTAATTTCTTTTATTTTTATACTTCAAAATCCATAGGAATATATAAAGGAATCCTGTAGTGCTTAGGAAACTGCTTAAGAGAGAGAAAATCCAGTGTAAGCTTTTATGGTTTTTAATCTATTTCACCAGACGTGAGGCCTGTAAAAAAGCCATGTAAACTAAATTAGATTGTACATAGTGCAATCAAATTCCTCTCCTTCTAAAACCATTATTACCCTATCCTGTAAATAGCTTGGCCTTATAATGAAGTCTCAGAACATTATATAGTCTGGATGTTTTTCTCAAATTCTCAATACCCTGTGAATAAGATCGCAGGAAGTAAACAATGCACCTTGTATCTGTAGCATACCTGTAAAATATTACAATAATATTGATTTACAGACTGTATTTTGACTTGATTATGGTGAGTTAGTTACAATAAGAAGCGTCTACAAGTTGTGGGATTTTAAAACATTCAGAAACCATTGGCAACCAATCAATTATGTTTATATCATGTTGTCTATTCTGCATCCCATCAGTTTGTTTCTACTGGAATTGGTATGCAAATTTAACATTGTATCTGCAAGTAACTGATAGCATGACTGCTTGGGTGATTTCTTGTATTTTCTTTCTATAATCTATGATTCTACATCTTTAAAAAAAATACAGGGTGGATGGATCCAATTTCAAAGCAGTATATTTCACGAATGCAACATGTTACCCTCCACCTACTGTATGGACAACATCAAATTTCAAATTGAGTCAGTCTTTGAAACATTGTAGTTGTAAGGATATTCTAATGTATAGTTGGAGTAGTGTTTCTCAAACTCTGTTTCTCCAGGTGTTTTCAACTTCAGCTCCCAGAAATCCCAGCCAGCTTACTAACTGAGGAATTTTTGGAGCTGAAGTCCAAAACATCTGGAGGAGTACAGTTTAAGAAACTTTGAATTGGAGGAAGTAATTGCTATCATTATGTACTATTAGGTGAATATTGCTATCATTATGTACTATTAGGTGAAACAGGTGTATTATCAGGGCATCAATTATTTTTAAGGTAGCTTGTAGCAAGAGAAAGGTTTCAGTTTGATGCAAGCTAGGAGGTGTTTTCTTTATCACAGGCTGAAATCATGTGTGCAGTTAGTAGAAGAAACTTGATTGAATTTAGGGGACATATTTTTGCTAGTCATGTTTAGGATTATGCTATCAAGCACCATGATGATTTGATCTGATTCGGACTGGGTTGATTCTGAATCGTATACGTTTTTAATTTGTAAAAAGCTATATTTCAACTATTTCTGTAACTGTTAATCTGGGTGTGAGGGCATATTAAACTCATTGTATTCTCCAGTTCACTCGCATATATTGTACAAGGTTTTTGAGATGTATTCTCCTGATTTTTTTGTTCATTTTAGACTTCTGAGAAGGACATAATAAGTAAAGAGAAAGGTGATGGAAAAGCAGAGGGTGCATCAGACGTCATTCTTTATAAAATTGATGTTCCTGCTAATCGCTATGATCTCCTTTGCTTGGAAGGTCTAGTCAGAGGTCTTCAGGTCTTTAAAGAGAGGTAATGTGGTATTTGGAAATATTAATTTTATACTATGACTAGGCGGACCTTCTAATTGACAATCAGAGGAAGCACTTAAATTTATTTTAACCAGAAAAGCATTTATGCAACTTGGCAGTTGATGCTGAAAGCCAGCAAAGCTTATTTGGAAAGAAGAAACGAAGTATTCTGATGTTAGTTGATTTCTAAAGAGAGAGAAGTAATTATTAGAATTATTTAAAAGCCATTTTGCCATATTTGGTGTTTACTTGTGTGATTTTAAATGAATGTCTTAATAATTAATGTTTTAATTAACTGCTTTAATTGTAATTGTTATTTATACATTTGTTTGATGGCATCAAATGGTTGCCTGCTCTCAAGCTGCCCTGAGTCCCCCCTCGAGGTGAGAAGGACGGGATACAAATATGCGAAATAAAAATAAATAAATATTTCAGATTTAATTATTTTGGCCCTTTAGTGTCTGTTATATATAAGTAGTCTAGACTTTCTCAGACATGCACTATGAGACTGTGTTCGGTCAACAACTGTTCTGTCAACAACCAATCTTATTATGTTCATTGAGACTTTTTCTTAAGTAATTGTGCAAGATTTATTTATTTAATTTATTTATTCGTATTTGTTTTCCGCCCCTCCCAATGGTTTGGGGCAGCTCACAGCATATCCATAAAAACAGAGCAAAAAAAAAGATATTTCAATCTTATTTAAAAATTAGTTTCAGATCATTACAATGATCCAAATGCTGTTTATAAGATATTAGTAGGGATCCCCATATGCAATTGTTGGGTTTTTACATGTAGTCTCAGCCTCTGTTTGCCAAACAGGTGGTTATCATTGTAAACTTTCACAGTTGCAGTAACCTGGGAAAGAGAGGGAACTCAATTCATGACCTATAGACCATGATATTCCAACAGACAGCCTGCTGATTGATCAGAACCAACCATCTTTTTGGCAAATGCTTGCTGTGATCTCAAACAACAGTTGAGGTTTGATATACAGTCTCAGCTACTCAATGCGAGTTTTAAAAAATTCTGTACAGTGTACATATGTGAACTACACAAGATGATCTGTACTTCTTTGGCATGAGAATGTTCACAATTTAGAAAACACTTCTTAAGAATGCAGATAGGTATCTTTTTAGGAAGCAAAGTGCAGGTTTTCAGGGTTAGGGTTAGACTTTGAAGTCAATGAAATTAAACTATTTGAAATGCTGAATACTGTCTTTGTTCTGCACACTTTGGTGAATATCTAATGGTAAGGTGACAGAACATGGTTTTGTACCTTAATTCAGGAGGGGATGATCTGATGTCTCCATTATTTTCTATACCTGTAAAATTGTCCTTTAATGTGAAAGGATAATCTCTGTTCTTACTCTTTTAGAATCCGAGCCCCACGATACAAAAAGATTACACCACCTAGTGGTGAAATTCAAAAGCTTATTATTACAGAACAGGTAAATAACACTGAATTGTAACTTGGATTGATGTTTAGATTGTACAATCAATATTAGTCACAATTGTTGCTGTAGAGCAGAAGTAACTAGCAATGGTGTAGCTGTTCACTTTGATTCCATTATAACCAAATGATACTTTTTCTGTGAATTTAGTCATATTTTTGCAATTGCTCTTGGACCTTTTTTTGGAGGGATGGTTGAGAGGTTATAAGTTCAAAATCACATCTGATTTTAGGAGTTAGCTATACAACAGCCCATTTGCCGAATGTGATTACTGACTATTGAATGATTTGTGTATTCTTTCTTTAAATTTTTTTGGGTGTATTCTTTCTTTAGATTTTTTTTAAATGTCAGGAGCCACTTGAGAAAACTGCAAGTCGCTTCTGATTTGAGATAATTGACCATCTGCAAGGACAATATGCAGGGGATGCCCAGATGTTTGATGTTTACCATCCTTGTGGGAGGCTTCTCTCATGGCACCACATGGGAAGCTGGAGCTGACAGAGGGAGCTCAACCTGTTCTCCCCGGATTCGAACCGCTGACCTGTCAGTCAGCAATCTTGCCAGCACAAGGGTTTAACCCATTGTGCCACCCAGTGATTAGTTGTCTTTAGTAAAATAATTATTTCAGTATTTTCAAGCATTTTGCTTGAATATAAAATAGTATGCTTCAAAATAATATTTATAATTATTAAAATAAAGGGAATTTTGTACTCTCTCAAAATTGTACCTATACTTGGTAAAACATTACTTCTAGTTTGAGATAATAATATAGAGTTGGAAGAGACCATATGGGCCATATGAGATGGTCATTTACAGGTAGTACTATCAAAACATCTGACGCCTGAATCTCACAGTAGTAGCCTATTTACAGAACCCATATTTGGGAGTAAATGTTCATTCTTCATATGAAGTCCACGTTTATTGCATTTAATTGAGTTCCAGTTGCCTTGTGGTATGAGAATGTTCTTTGATAGTATTCATAGCCTGTTGTAATTATGTGTGTTTTTAAAGATAAAAACCCCCATTGATCTAAAAGCCATTAACTCAGTATTGGCAAGACAAACATTGGAATCCAAAGAGCTGCTGAAGCTCATGCACGGGGCTTACATTCACTCAAGTGAAATATTTAATTTTTTAAATCTTTGAACAACAGAAGTGTTCATATCACAAAGTATACTTTTAACCTTCTCAGTTTTGAGAGTAGTATGAGTATAGGGTTGGAACAGAAGCAATTGTTCTTTCAAGTATAAAATCTACAAAAAAATACATCTGTGGTTCTTTAGCTCCTGATCAAATGATTCTTCCTTGTATAATTAATTTTTGTTGGATTGATGAAACTGAATTTTATTATGGCATCAGTAGTTTGATTGCTTCTCAATGACAATGTATATGTGTATGTCTGCATATATATGAAAATACTACCAAATTGTCTATAATTGTACCCTTTTGTAATGCAGACTGTCCAAGTCCGTCCTTATGCTGTGGCTGCAGTTCTTCGTAATATAACTTTTGACAAGGTTCGCTATGATAGCTTCATTGACTTACAAGAAAAATTACACCAGAACATATGCAGGTTAGTTGGCATTAATGCATTTCATTATGCAATTTGTTGTTTTAACATGTTTCATAGCAGTAATGATTTTGCTTATATTTGATTGAGATATCTGCTGTGTGGTTTTAAAGCACATAATCATATCTTGTCACACATGATGTACATTTTCTTGTGTACTCACCTGGAGCAATAAATAAATGTAACTTAACCTTTCTGAAAATATTCTGCACCAGCATTTTTCTCAGCACATTCTTTAATTAAAAATCCATGTTAATGGAAGAATCTGACATGGAATCTGACATGGAATTGATTATGGAATCAAAGACATTTAATGAACTTATCGATAAGGGTTAAAGAAAACTTTTATAAATTGGTATGGAAATGGTACATAACACCAGTAAAAATAGCAAATATTAATAAAATGCTATAAAAAACTGTTGGAGAGGTTGCCAAGAGGTGTGTACATATATACATATGTGGTGGGAATATAAATATGTAAATGAATTCTGGGGGAAGGTATTTAAAGAAATAGAAGTAATAATGGATATGAAGATGGAAAAAAGTGCAAGTATTGCATTGTTGTCATATAATGTTAAGAATTTAGGGAAAACAGAAGGATGCAATAAATAATATGTTAATGGCAGCAAGGTTGTTGATAGCAAGGAACTGGAAAGACAAGATAAATATACAAATTGAAGAATGGTATAAAGAACTATGGAAATTAGCAATAAATGATAAATTGACATGTAGGTTAAAAGTCAGAAAGGGGGTACGGAAGGTAAATGACTTTGATGAAGTCCGGGGTAAATTTATCGAGAATGGTTTAAAAGAAGTAGATTGGAAGTTACCTTCACAACAAGAAATGAGATTTTGGAAGGAGAATGCTAATTGAAGTGGTTCGGAAGGGGGTGGGACACACAGAGGTGAATATGATAAGATATAAGATATATATGCATATATAGTTGATGTAACGAATTAAGTGTATAATACAAAAGTTTTAAATGTATTGATGTATGTATGCAACTTAAGAGAATCAATGTACTTAAGAAAATGTGTTAAAATTATTAATTTAAAAAAATTAAAAAAATGGAAGAATCTGCATTGCTCATTTGCCTTGCTTTCTTTTTAGGAAAAGATCATTAGTTGCAATTGGTACTCATGATCTAGATACAGTTTGTGGACCCTTCACATACACAGCTAAACCACCTTCTGAAATTAAATTCAAACCCTTGAACCAAGACAAGGAATACAGTGCTGTTGAACTCATGGATCTCTACCGGGTAAATGCCTTCAAAAACAGTAAGATGTGTTTCTGGAAGGAATGCATGTGGTGTTTGAGGTACATTGTTTGAAACCTATAGATTCCTGTTCTTTTAACCCAGTTTGTTGCTGCTTCTCATTCAGTATTCCATAACATATTGAAAACCACTCGCCAGGAACATTCAAGTCAGTTTAGTATATGTGTGCATATGTACACATCATCCATTCCAGTTGTTATTTATCCGTTCAGTCGCTTCTGACTCTTCGCAACCTCATGGACCAGCCCACGCCAAAGCTCCCTGTTGGCCGTCACCTCCCCCAGCTGCTTCAGGGTCAAGCCAGTCACTTCGAGGATACCATCCATCCATTTTGCCCTTGGTTGGCCCCTCTTCCTTTTTTTCTCCATTTCCCCCAGCATCATTATCTTTTTCAAACTTTCCTGTCTTCTCATTATGAGTAGATATCTAAACCTTTGTGTCTCTCTAGATCAGGGGTGCTCATTAGGTAGATAGCGATCTACTGGTGGATCGCAGACAGGGCAGCTCAGTCCCGCTCCGCAGGCTCCCGATGCCAACCAGGTGCAGAAGGAGGTTGGACTGGATGGCCCTTGGAGGTCTCCTCCTACTCTAGGAACCTGTTGTTGTTGTTATTATTATTATTAGTAGTAGTAGCAGCAGAGGCTGAATGAATATTATCATCATTATTATTATGAATAAATTCAGGGGCTTATTATACTCACATTTAGTTGAATTCAGTCTTAAAATATATTATATGGCTCTCACTGAAATAAATTTCCAAATATTTTGCTTTTATGGCTCTCTGAGTAGTGGGTAGGTAGATCATTTTGACTTGGTTGTTTTACAAGTAGCTCGCATGCTGAAAAAGTGTGAGGAAAGCCTTTCATATGTTTTACTCTAACTTATATAAAGAAGGGCCCGCTGATTTAAATGACATTTCTAAATATTTAGGCAAATGTAACCTGGGGAAAATATCAGAGGCAGAAAGAACAGATCTAAATAAGAAAATTTCAAGAGAGGAGATTATTAAAGCAATCCAAGCAATGAAAAGCAATAAAGCAGCAGGATCAGACGGTTTTACCGCTGAGTATTATAAAGAATTCCAGGAGGACCTGGCAACGATCCTAGAGAAATTGTTCAATGGTATAATGGAAAAGGGGAGGATCCCAGACACTTGGAAAGAGTCGAACGTAACCTTGATCGGGAAACCTGGGAAAGATCTAACCGACCTGGCTAGCTACAGACCCATCTCCTTACTAAATTTTGATTATAAACTTTTCACCTCAATTTTAGCAAATAGATTCAATTTTTTTTAAGCAATTGGATAAAAGAAGATCAAAATGGTTTCTTACCTAAAAGGCAGATAAAAACAAACATTAGATTTATTTTGGACATTATTGAATACTATGAAAAACACAATGATAAGGAGATGGGTCTGATGTTCCTAGACGCAGAGAAAGCGTTTGACGTGGTGAGCTGGAATTACCTCAGACTCCTCTTAAAAGAACTGGACGTTGGCTATCAGATAAGTAATGCATTTAACGCCATCTACAACTCCCAGAAGGCCAAATTTATTGTAAATCAGAGGAAGACGGAGGAAATTGAGATCACAAAAGGGGCACGGCAGGGATGCCCGCTATCCCCACTCCTTTTTATCCTGGCATTAGAGACCCTATTGAATAATATAAGACAAGACAAAGAGCTGAAAGGGCTATAGATTAGGAAAGATCACACAAAAGTCAAAGCCTTTGCGGATGACGTGGTCCTGGTAATGGAGGACCCAGTCAGCACTATAACCAAGTGGACCCAAAAGATTGAGGAATATGGGAGGGTCGCCGGCTTTAAAATAAATAAGAGCAAAACGAGTCTCCTAGTCAAAAACATCACAGAAAAGAGGAAAAAGTTACTACAAGAAGTATCCGGCATGAAAATTGTAGACAAATTAAAATATTTAGGCATTAACATAACAGCCAAAAACTCAAAATTATTTAAAAATAATTACTCAGAGTTATGGGGGAAGGTGAAAAAAGATTTTGACAGATGGAGTAAATTAAAGCTATCCCTCTTAGGGAGAATAGCAACTCTAAAAATGGTAACACTCCCAAAAATAAACTACCTCTTCATGACTCTCCCGATCATAAAAAATGCAAAAATCTTTGACAGTTGGAATAGGGACATCTCCAAATTCCTGTGGGGGGGAAAGAGACCCAGGACAAAAATGAAAACACTACAAGACACTATAGACAGAGGTGGTTTAGACGTTCCCAATCTTAGGTTATATCATGATGCCAGCTGCCTAGTATGGCTAAAGGAGTGGATTCTACTAAAGGAACAAAAATTACTAGAACTAGAAGGGCATGAACTTAAGTTCGGCTTCCATGGATATATGATATATGGAACAAAAAGGCTGGATGCAAACTTTAATAATCATATCATAAGAAGCGCCCTCTATAAAGCCTGGCAAAAATATGGGGGAGAACCAAACAAACGGGAAATACCTCTATGGACTTCTGTAAATGAGGCATACAGAATAAGGGTATTGATTAACAAAAGATGGACCCCATACTCCAGGTTATTAAGATGGGACGGTGAAAAGTACATCTTAAAGTCAAAGGAGGAATTGGAGAGGGAGGGAATCGAAATCAGTTGGTTTGCATTTTTACAAATGAAAGAGAAATTTAAGGAGGATCAAAAAAGGGGATTTGAGGGAGAGGAGTCTGAATGGGAAAATATAATCTTAAACGAAGAAATGAAATTACAAGGGAAATTGTATAAAATTCTACTAAGAGCAGACACAAAAAACAACCAAAACAGGGAATACATGGAAAAGTGGTCGAGGAACATAGGCTACAAAATAAGTGCAAGGACTTGGCGAAATATTTGGAATAATAATGTTAAAAAATCCCTATGTAATACATTCAGAGAAAATTGGATAAAAATTATATATCGATGGTAACTTTCCCCTGAAAAAATAGCTAGGATCTATAAAAATTCGGACCCAAAATGCTGGAAGTGCGGTAACAGAAACGGTACCTTCTTCCACCTTTGGTGGACCTGCAACAGGGCATTCAAGTTTTGGACTATGATCTGCAAAGAGCTTAGGAAAATAATAACATACAAAATAGAATTGAGACCGGAGGTCTTCCTCTTAGGGGTGTTAGAAGAGGAAATTCCACAAATGGAGAAAAAAATAATACTAATAGCGATAACCGCGGCCAGAATCTTATTCGCTAAGAATTGGAAAACCCCAGAGGTACCATCACGGGAGGATTGGTTCATCAAGATGATCGAAACAATCCAAATGGATTACTTAACGGAAAGGTTAAGGAATAGAAACAAGGACGGATATAGAGTATCCGATTGGGGAGCAATAAGAATATATTGCAGATTGGAATTCAACATAGACCTATTGTTAAAATAACCGGAGAAACTGTTCTGTTTCTCCCCACAGGTGAAAAGAAAGAAACTGCTTTGGCAGAAGGGAAGAAAGAAACAAAGCTTTGTAAAACCCTATCTCCTCAATATGCACATGTCTATTCCTGCACTCTATTTATCTTTCACTGCTATCTTCTTTTCTTACTCTTTTTCTTCGAGCAGATTGTTGCTCGTTTTTATCTTTGTTATGTGTTGTTTTTAACTATGGAAACTTAATAAAGTCTTTAAAAAAAAGTGTGAGCACCGCTGCTCTAGATCTTCAAAATCTTTGCAGCAGCAAAATGTCAGCTGAGTCTTGTGCTAAGAACAATCTGAACTTGTGGAAATTATACTGTTGTAATTAAAAACATCATGTACTACAGTTCTAAGACTACTAAATCATATTTTTCACTTTCAGCTTTTTGTGCACTCACCTTTTGTAACGTCATTCCCTCTTTGGCATTGCTATCCAAGAATGATGGCCCTCCAAATGATGTGCCTTGGCAGTGGATACCTAGGTTGCTGTAGAGCTCTATTCTTAATCCACATGTTCTTCCACAGTGAAGACATCAGTTTCTTGGTGGGGGTTGGTCCTAGTCAGGGCTGGCTTGACATACCTTTCTCTTGCATGTTTCCCCCTTTCATCCTCCATTTGAGCTTCTTCAAATTCTGCAGCACTGCTGGTCACAGCTGACCTCTAGTTAGAGCGGTCAAGGGCCAGGGCTTTCCAGCTCTCAGTGTGTATGCCACAGTTTTTAAGGTTAGCTTTAAGCCAATCTTTAAATCTCTTTTCTTGTCCACCAACATTCCATTTTCCATTCATCTGAGTGACATCTGTAGGTGGTCCACGTTTCGCAGGCGTATAGCAGGGTTGAGAGGACAGTGGCTTTATAAACAAGCACCTTGGTATCCCTATGGATATCCCAATCCTCAAACACCCTGTGCTTCATTCGGAAAAATTCTGCATTCACAGAGCTCAGACAGTGTTGTATTTTAGTGTCGATGTTGATTTTTGTTGAGAGGTGGCTGCAAAGGGAGCGGAAATGGTCAACATTTTGTAATGTTGCACCGTTAAGGATGGTTAGTGTATCATTATAGGTTTCAGAAGTGAAACCATAGTACTAGGAACAAGGAATAAAGTTAGTTAATCTGTCTAGTTAATCTAACAACTTTGCATATGCTTGGTTTCCTAGTCAAGCTGTTCACAATACAATATTTTTTTAAACTAGGAATTTAAGAATTATGTTCTTCTTACAATAATAGCTAAAGAAAGAAATGCAATCATTTAATTATGTTTTATTTGTTTTAGACCGACAGCCACCTTAGACATTATCTGCCTATTATTGAAAATGAACCGCTGTACCCGATTATCTATGATAGCAATGGCATTGTCCTGTCAATGCCACCAATAATTAATGGTATGGTTTCTCTTTGTTCCTTTTCTGTTATTTGCTCCTTTTTAATTTATTCAATAAGGTATAAGATACTATTTCACCATGCATCTCATTTTTGTAGTACATGATCAGCAAATACTGTTTTGTTGCTGTCTCAGTCTAATTGTGTTTGTTAGCTTAACTGTATGAACCAAAGGTGAGTAACATGTAGCCTGCAGTCTGCATGCAGTCCCCCATGGCTTCCCAAGCAATCCAGACTTTTTGTGCATGATTTCAAGATTTAAGATTGCAATTGTAAGAATATTATCCCCACCCTAATCCCCCTGGATTTCTAATTCCCTTTGTGGTTAAGAAAATATCCAGGAGAGGCAAAATAACATGACAGAATTGCTCCCTTTTGTAACTGGATGTGGGGTGAAGCATAGTAGGGTTTCTGCAGAACTATGGCACAATTTGTTGTTATTTGCATTTGAGTCATTTATGGTAGTCAAGTCTAGCAGGCTTTTTTCATTGCTATTATCTCTAGCCCAGTCATGGGCAAACTTCAGCCCTCCAGGTGTTTTGGACTTTAACTTCCAGAAATCTCAGCCATGTTACCAGTTGCTAGGAATTGTGGGAGTTGAAGTCCAAAACACCTGGAGGGCTGAAGTTTGCCCATGTTTGCTCTAGCACATGTATAGCTTACTAGAGCGCCTCTGAAGAAATGACTTTTTTTCCCTGTTCTAAAAGCCATTACGCCTGCAGGGAAGAGTACTTGCGATGTAATCAATGAAGACTACACTGCTCTAGACACTTAAATTAACAAAGATTAAATTAATTAAATTAAACTTAATTTCATTCTATCTATTTTTTGGTATTTAAGTTTTACCTACATGGACATATGGTAGAGGCAAGCAGACATAGGCAATTTCTTTTATTATTTTAAACACATATATTTCAGACTACTTAACAATAGCAATATGGTATTGTATAAATTCTATTAAGTCTAACTGGGTCTAATACAATGGTTAATATTTTCTGTGTATGTGTTCAATCCCCCATCATTCAATTGTTTACCAAACTTTTACCAAACTTCCCAAGCAGGGATAATGCCAACAAAGGCATATTTTAAATTTTGATATTATGCATGCAGATAATCCTGGAGTGGGCTTGCTGTTAAGGTTTTGCTCTACTTAACAGCATCTATATGATATTCAGTCTCTTGAGTCAAACAGCATATTCAGCATACATTTTGAGGATTATAGTTAATACCAATTAGTTCCTGGGATACTGCTGTCTGCATGTCATTTAAAAAGACACCATTACTTTGACTTAAGTCCAGTTGAACATATTGTATTAATTTTGCATTATGCTTTGTTTTTACTGCAGGGTTTAAAGTTCTGACTTTTTGTTTAAATGTATATTTTTAAAAGTGATTAAGATCAAAATCTTTAAATAATAATAATAATAAAAATAATAAAATTTCCGTTGCATGTATTGCACTCTTCCCCACTTTCCCAGGACTTCCATCTGAAAAGCTGTATATGTAACCTTACACAGCTGGGTTTTCACAACCTTTTCTTCCTGAGAGCAGCTTACTGTGCTCTCTGGAAACCAAATACTGCAGTGCTTCTGTAGTAGAAAGGGGACGTTTTTCTAATACCCTTTTGCACCATGCGAGCAGCTGTGCTAAGGCAAGAAGCCCTCCTGGACACCTGCAAGCTCTTGTGCATGGCTAAAAGCGTATTTGGATCCTAGCCCAGATGCATATTTATTATATTGTCTCATCAATCTTGCAAGTAACTCTGACTCTTAGCACTCAGTGGAAATGCTACTTAAGCAGTAGAAGGATATATGAAGTGAGACATATTATAAATAAAAGAGCAACATTGAACAACTACAGATAATTATATTTGGGTTTTTTTTCTAGGAGATCATACCAAAATAAGTCTGAACACAAAAAACGTGTTCATCGAATGCACAGCTACAGATTTTACCAAGGTAAATCAACTTGTTGAAGAACCAAAATGTAGAACAAAGGATAGATCTGGCTTGCAAAATTAAATGGAAATAATGCACTATAGAAACTTGTATAAATAAATTCCATTCTTTAAACATCAGAGATGTTTAGTGTGAGTTTAGGATAATATTGTGTAAATGAAACCTATTTTGAAGCCAGTATTAGAATATTGTTATATTGATTTGATGGACCAGTGCTAAACTTTAGCCCCTCTGAGAATTTAAGGTATGGCCCATGATTAGATGGGCCATAGTCACTCAGAGTTTCCAACAGCTTTGGTGCACTTGGAGAAGAAAAATCAGTGGGACTTCCTTGGGTGACTTTTTGTGTGGGAAGGTGCTATTTCTGATAGTAGTACAATAGCTAGGTATCTTCTTGGGAATATACATTGTGATTTTATATTTCAAGATGCGTCACATATGTTAATAAGTCTGTCTGTTGTCTATCTTTAAGGCAAAAATTGTCCTTGATATCCTCGTCGCAATGTTCAGTGAATACTGTCAGAAAACATTCACGTGAGTTAGTGCCAATTATTTTTATTGTTGATATGTATATGCCTTTTATATCTTGCACTTTCAACAAGTCTGCCTGTTTTCATTCTTTTAGTGCTGAAGCAGTTGAAGTTCTTTATCCCAATGGAAAAAGTCACACCTTTCCAGTGAGTATAACAGAGATGACTAAAAACATCACAGGCTAAACATGTGTTTTTTGAGACCCACTTTTAAAAAGGAACAATATTACCATTCTCAGTATATTAAATTGCTACAACTTGGATGATTGAGGTGATATTTTTGTCTAAGAAATTACCATAGCTGCAAAAGGTGCAACTTGAGAAGCCACCAGTCGAGAGAGCTTCTGTTTTAATAGCCTTTTAGGGAAGGCTGGACCGGTCTATGATACATAAAACCAGAAGTCTGTCCAAGCTATCCTCTCTTATCACTCGGCTGTTGGCAGGCTTACCATCTTGCTGCCACATTAAGCTCTTTCTGCGTGAACTGCACTGGCTTCCAATCGAGCACCGGATCACCTTCAAAGTGCTGGTTTTAACCTTTAAGGCCTTGAATGGTCTGGGGCCAGTGTACCTAAGGGACCGCCTCTCCCTTTATTGTCCCGTAAGACCACTGAGATCAGAGTCCCTGAACCTTCTTGCGGTGCCAAGCTGTAAAACCCTTCACCTGACTTCAACGCAGAGGAGAGCCTTCAGTGTCATCGCTCCAGTACTTTCCTCCCGCAATTTGCGCATTGTCTGACTTACTAGCCTTCCGGAAGGCTTGTAAGACCTTTCTGTTTGTACAGGCATTTGGTCAGTAAATAACCCCAGGCCTTTACTATGTAGCCATAGGCTATGGGAGTAATTTCTGGTGCCCGTGCACTATTGTATAATTTTAATTGTATAGTTTTAATCCTGTGTTTTTATCTGTATTTTATGGTCTTTTTAACACTTGTAAGTCGCCCCGAGCCTGACGGGAGTGGCGACGAATAAATCGAAATAAATAAATAAATAATAACCTATGTAGTGTCTAGACCAGGCATGGGCAAACTTGGGTCCTCCAGAGGTTTTGGACTTCAACTCCAACAATTGCTAACAGCAGGTAGGCTGTTAGGAATTGTGGGAGTTGAAATCCAAAACCCCTGGAGGGCCCAAATTTGCCCATGCATGGTCTAGATTAAACGTCATCTTGTTTCCTTCCTTCAGGTATTCCTTCCAGAACTGAACCACTACTCTGTAATTAGTGGAACATTTGTCTCATGGCAAATTGATCACAATGTATTGCTCAAGACCTAGATTATAATTAGTTGATGCATGTAGATATTAAGTAGCATCAGGGAAAAGATTGGACCATGTGATGGAACCTTTGTTATAGCACTCGCACACATTAAGACCATCATGAATAGAATATTAATGATAATAGAACTGGCCCTGTTGCTGCGTATACTTTCTTGTCACTCTTCACTGATAATTGACCACCCTTTCCCTATTGGTCAGTCAGTGAAGCTCTGAGAAAGGGGGAAGATAGCAGGAGCTGGTTATGGCACTGAGACAATTAGACTTCATTCTGTTTTGAGTGTTCTGCTATACTTTGGCAGTGGAGATGAGCTTGACTGTAATAAATTGATAATTTAGCAGGGAGGAGCCAAGAGTAACATCTTGACTGAGAGCCTGGAGACATTCTGTGTGTAGTGGCAGTACTACATATGGAGAAACTTCTTAGAAGACTTGGTATCTTTTCATGCAAGATTAATATTACCTTGCTCTACATGTACATATAATTTGAACTGTAGAGACTAAGGGCCTCACCATATCAAAGTCTTATGATTAAATGGTAGAAGAAGGAGTATTTGTGGCTTTTTATAATTTTACTACAAAATGTTTTGATGGTTGGTATGTTATTTTTATATTATTACACCAGTACATGGAGAATATGTCTCACAGTCGCTGTTGAAGAATTGTGGAAAAACTGTCATGCTCAAAACATGGCCTATCTCTGATTACTACCTTTGAAAGCTGAATAATCAAAAACAAATTTTGATACTGAGAGAAAGAGCTAAGGAGATAAATTGATGTACATGAAAAGTTTTCCCCTCTTTTTTATGTAGGAGCTGCCCTATCGTCGTGAAAAGATAAAGCCTGAGATAATGAACAAGAAAATAGGAATATGGTATGTTAAATCCCTCCACTTTCACAGATAATATGAACAGTAACATTCATAGCGTCTGTGCCACATTTCTAATGCATGCTGTGTTCATTTTGAGCATATGTTAAAACAAGCATGGACTGATCCTTTGCCAAGCCAAGAGATTTATATTTTATTTACTGTGAGGTTTAACCCACTCCATGGGAAATTCTCTTCAAAAGATAATGCCATAAAAATATCAAAAGTACAATAAAATAGTAACGATCTTGCAAAATAAAGTATCAAATAGAATAAATATAGCAGCAGAGCCGAACAAATCTTTTTCATAATTGACGTAAAATGTGTTTGGTTAGGAGCCAAGAATATGCATGTAGCATACTATCATGATGGTGATACAAAAATGCCACAGTACCAGCTGTTGTTCTAAATAGATTTTGCTCCCATGATTAAGCTATTAGTTTTCATGGCTAAATTTGAACAAAAAAGTACAGTAGCTCCAAAGTCATGTTTTATAGTGCTGTTCCACTGAAGTATTTAACTATACTGCCAAGAAAGTTACAGCACTGCTGTCAAGAAATCTCTTCGTCTCAATCTTCCAGTCACTCTCACTTAAAGAGCCATAAATTCCCATTCTTTAACACACAGAGGGATCTTGATCTCACCCAGCCATGCTGTATCTCAAAATATTAGTTTGGAGAAGGAAGCCATTCTTCATATTAAAGGTATTGTTGAGTCTCTACTCCTGGCGGTGCAAGCCGTTGGTCTAAATCCTGAGTGGCCAGTTGTATGGAGCGTGAGGGCCAGTTTTGGCCTCTGTATTGCTGGACATCAGAACAAACAATTTATTTATTTGACCCGTCATATGACTATTTCAAAATACAACACGAGTAAAAGCCAGGGCAAATAGGAGAGGACAGGAGCTGGCCTTCTATTTACAGTCAAAATCTTATTTTCCTGGTTCTTCTTTCAGGAAATGTGCTATTTTCTTGATACGAGCTTTCAGAATAAAAAGGCTTAATCTGATTATGGTGGATCTTTCCTGTCCTTGCAAGCGAAATGTCAGAAGACCATTTCTGTTTGGGGACCTAAAGTTGGACAATATTGGATGTAAATATATGTATCGCAGTTTAGTATATGCTGGACAGTCGATCAAGAAATATCGATATCTGCCACAATTTGTTCTCCCCATACGCAGAATCTCTCACTTCTTGGGATGTTACAGTAGTGCCCAGTTTGTATCATAATACCGAGCTGTTCAAACCTAGCCCTAGTATATGTATATTCTTCTTAAGGGTAAACGGAAGTGGAATAGTCAGATAGTCTTCTAAATGAATATTCATTTTGTGGGAAGCTAAAAACCTTGTGGCAGAAGACCTACCTATGCTTGCTAGGTCCAATTGAGCGTAGATATCTCGAGTGCGTTGTATGAGCACTTGTTTTGCCGTAGGTCCTAGATCATTCATAAATTGTAAAGGCAGGCCAATTTTAGCCAACTCATTATTTAGAGCACTTGGGGCAATACATATTCTGATATTCTGATATAGTGATATTTGAGGAGTAGAGCAACTGAATCAGTCATGGAATTTGAGTTGATACAGTTGTAAATTCCATGGATTCAGTGCATCTGCTCTAGTTGGAATTATCCGTAGGACCATGACTTAGCCTGATACTTAATGTCAGATTTTAGGTGTACTAGGCTGGATCTTTTCTTCCCCAGGGGAATAAAGCATGGTACTATTTTATTTTTTAGTTATTGTTGGCTATGTGGTTCTATTATATTTCATACTGTTGTTGAGTGAAAGGGCTATGCCATAGAATCCATTATCAGTCTCCTTTCTGCAAAGAATGGAAACTGAAACTTTTGCATATGCCATAAATTATTATCAAATTATAGATACTTGCCAGAATCTTTTCATATCATCTCTCAAACCATCTTCCTGATACTTCTCAATTTTCTCTCTTCTAGTAATATTATCTCTCTAACCTTTCTCTAAATGTAAGTTATAATACATTTCTTTAGGACAGAGTATACTTTGTGAGCCTTTCAGAAAGTCTTTTATTTTTCTCCCTTGTCCACAGAAAACCTAGTAAGTTCAGAATGTTATGCATGAAACTTTCTTCAGACCACAGTTCCTCAAGCAAACAGCTTTAACAGTTTAAAACCAACTTTTTTGAGATCTGGGATATTTTTCTTACTACAAGCTTTCTCCTATAGTGAATTTTAACTTTGAGAAATTCTTGTCAACTGTATATAAAGAGAATACATGTTGTTTTAAGCAGGAGATTGGGTTAGGATACTTGCTAAGGTTTCCCATGTTAATGTTTGAAAAAACATTTCTCGTTTAACTTTCTAATGTACTAAATGCACGCCAGGATCATATGGTTCAAGATTTTCTTTCTACAGACAACTATTTTATTTCCTGGTTTGGTTTGTGAGTCAATTGCAGTTATTTTGGAGTGACAATGCTTAATCATTGGTTGTGAAGGGCAGTGGTTTCAGAAGAAAACCATGTGATTATTTTTTCTTTCAAAATTGCTCTTGCTTTTGTTTTAGTGAGACTCCATCAAGCCTTGCAAAGCTGCTCACCAGGATGTGTTTGAAGTCACACGTCATAGGGAATGGGAACAATATAGAGGTTGAAATCCCTCCTACCAGAGCTGACATTATCCATGCATGTGATATCATAGAAGACGCAGCAATAGCGTATGGCTATAATAACATTCAGATGACTATACCGAAAACATACACCATAGCTAATCAAGTAAGATTGCACCTTTGAGTAAACAGTCTGTATTGTCAGTTTGAAGGCTAGAAGTATGCCAGAAGGGCTGTGAGACACAGTTTTCTAAGAATTAAAACAATATTCTGTCATGTCTTATAGTAAAGGGAGTTTACCATAGCACGGATACAAAACAGATGCCCTATTGATCTGAGAAACTCAAAAGACCTGCACTGGATGGGCTTAAAAAAAACAGTAAGAAAAGAAACAAGGTTTCAACCTGGAGGCCATATTAAATCTCTGATTGAGAATTGCATTTCCTCAGTAATGACCAGATGTAGCTGGCTGAAGTTACCTTCTTTTAGGCCAGTTGTTTCCATGATTCTTTTCTAATTCATTGAGCTGAAAAACTTTTCTTTCTCTTCCAGTTTCCTCTCAATAAGCTCACAGAACTTCTGAGACAAGACCTGGCAGCAGCAGGCTTCACCGAAGCACTGACTTTTGCTCTGGTGTGTGTAAACTTTTTCTATTAATGGATGTTAAGGCATCACTGGAGGAAGCTGTATTTTACCAGAGTGCAAACTTCAGCAGAGTTGTGGTGACTCTTAGCAGGTTCTGATTTGCTAATGTGTTGGTTCAGACTTATATGTCTCATGCTGGTAGTGGAAATTAGTAGTTGCTTTGACTCTTGAGTTCTAATGATTAGCACGATTGACCACATGCTTCCTTTTCTCCCAGTTCAACCTATTCAGCAAGGAGAGGAGAGGAAGAACAAGGATTTTTAGACACAGGTAGTTCTTGCTAGAGGCTTCAGCAGCAAGGCATTCATGCAATCTTGAGAGCTAAGATGGAGTGGAAAAACCTTTTTCATAAGAGATTTCTGAATCCACCTTAC
This sequence comes from Anolis apletophallus, assembly GCA_030556195.1. NCBI lineage: Eukaryota > Metazoa > Chordata > Lepidosauria > Squamata > Anolidae > Anolis > Anolis apletophallus. Next base: position 49,155,157 of record JARBWK010000010.1, read on the forward strand.
CTTTTCTGTCAAAAAAGTTACGACTATAGTGATAACTCTTGCTTTTGTCTCAACAAAAAATAAATTGTAGTTTTTAAAATTTGGAAACCTAAGTTTTAGGTATGCAGTATTAAAAGAGATGGGACTAAGAGGTGAATTTTGCCTTTTTGCATGAGGGGATGGATGGTCATCGCCATTTTGAGAAAGACAGTTGTAAGACAATTTCTTAAGAAGCACTTGTACTATAAAGATTATAACAACAACTGGCTGATTGCAATCGTTACAGTCTAGTGTGAGATCTGGTTTTACCCTGTTCACTCTGCTGGATGAGCTTAGTTGACAACAAAAATAGAGGCCCTATTATTTCTCCTGGTCCTCTCCTAGTGTCTTGCATAAGTTGTCAGACCCGAGGAGTACAAATTCAAGGCCCCTTATTCCATAAATTCAGCTCTTGAATGTACTGTATGTCTGCTGATGTTGGGGATTCCTTGTTTTTGCTGAATTTTATTGTGAGTCACCTCAGTGTTCCATTTTCTTATTAGGTTCCCATTTTTAAGCATCTAATGAGACAGCTGAAGTCATTGAGGCATGAAATGTAATGCTATAAATATGTTGATGGCATACAACTCTGCTTATTCTCACTGGGAGCACTCAGACAGCCAGGAAGAGGCTATATAAATTTAAATTTCAGTCCAAACAGTTCATCTGACTAGGAAGGTGGCTTCATTACGTTTGGGATGGGTCCTTACTCCCCTGAAGACTGGGGATGCTCTCGCATCCAGCACTGCCCATGGAGACCCTATACCTTCAGGGAAAGAGAAAACTGGGTCATAGTCACTTATATACTGTTCGCCTTTTTCTGGTGTGCCATATAGAGTATACATGTGTGTTCATCAGATTCAACTCATATGTCTTCAATTGTAAGACCTCATAGATTGTAAGATGTACCCTAATTTCAGTTCACCCAATACTACTACTACTAATAATAATAATCTTTATTTATACCCCCCACCATCTCCCCAACGGGGACTCGGGGCGGCTTACATGAGGCCAAGCCCAGACAATAAATTGCAATAAAATAAAAACCAGGACACAATCAATGGCACAGTAAAATACATAAAACATATAAATACAATAAGCAATATACAAATGCAATATCCACAAACCCAATGACAATGAGCGGGCCACATGTACAAGATAAAATACTAAAACTCAGGGTGAGATAAAACAAGAGTAAATTTACGAGGGAGAGCTCAAAGAGAGAGAGATTAAAAACTGGCCTTCATACAAGGGAGGAAGTATACTCCGGGGACAATAATGGTGAGTGGAGCAATAGTTAATTAAGGTTGTGTGACTACTCTCCAAAAGCACAATGGAATAGCCAGGTTTTAAGATTCTTTTTAAAGGTTTCTAAGGTGGGGGCTTTCCTAATCTCTCCGGGTAATGAGTTCTAGAGTAGGGAGGCCACAGAGAAGGCTCTCTCCTTTGTACCCACAAGTTGAAACTGGCAGGGGTGAAAGGAGTGAGATACGGTTACATAAGATACACGTGCGATTCTAAGGCACACCCCATTTTTAGAGATGTTTGTTTAGGGAAAAAAGTGAGTCTTAGAATTGACATAATAATAATCATCATTATTATTTATTACCCACTGCTCCTTGTGGGCAATAAATATAGTAGCTAGTTTGTATAAAATACTGTTAACAAACTGTGTCTGGTGCTAATGTCCTTATATGTTCCAAATATATTATAAATCAACATATGATTACAAAAGGGATGTATTGTTTTGATGTACATATGCTGCTTTTTTGTCTTGCTTTTTTGTTCACTTTATATAATTTGGTAAAGACTGGCATATGTCTTCTGCTTAGCTTAGCTTTATCTTCTTAGCAATTGAGTGTTGTACCATTAGGAATCATCTTGATTTTTCCCCTCCAAACTTGGCACAAATATGTAAAATTTATTTGTAATGCCTTGTACTTATTGTAGCGCTTCAGGTTATACTGGTATTTAACACATTTTTGGTGTCGGGATGTTAATAACAATGGTATTATTAAATGGTTGATTGTAATATTACTCAAGAAAATGTAATCTGCATTGATATTTAGAAAACATATCCACAATACACATAAAGTATTGTTCAGTACATACCAATAAAACATAATCATATAGGATTGGATAAAAATCTTGTACTATGGCACCCAGGCTAAAACATTGGAGGAAGGGGGGTCTTGGAGATTTTTTTCCTAAAAATTACTTTTACACTGGTGATATTATTAATGTATTCAATTAATTGGTTTTTTTCATCTCCCTAATATTAGTGTTCCCAGGAAGACATTGCTAATAAATTGGGAGTAGACATCACAGCAACAAAAGCTGTACATATAGCAAATCCCAAAACAGCAGAGTTTCAGGTAAGAATGGTAGATTGATTTAGTTTAACATGTACCAACTATACTTTTGCCTGAAAATTTAAATGAACTATAATATAAGAAAACATGCTAATTTATGATGACACTTAAGTGTGATGAGGTGTGAATCGCATTGTCATCCTAACCTATGGAACTAGCTTGCTGAAGAGACTTGGGACTTAGCAGATATCTTTCTTTGTGCTCATCTACACTGCCATATAATGCATTTTATCTGTGTAGACTCATATAATGCAGTTTAACTACACTGAGCAGCTTTACATGAGTGTACACCGTGCCTGGGCAAACTTGGGTCCTACCAGTGTTTTGAACTTCAACTCCCACAATGCCTCACAGTCTCATTCCCCTTCCTTTTAAGCGGTGGAGCAGGAAAAGGAAGGGGCCTGAGACTGTTTGGAATTGTGGGAACTGAAGTCCAAAACACCTGGAGGGGCGGAGTTTGTCCATGCTTGGTTTACATTGACCATATACTGCAGTTTCAAACTGCAGTACATGTCATTGTAGATGGGGCCATTGAAGGCCTCTCCTGTGGAGGTGGTCTCTCTGGGGTTGGCTGCGGAGTATTGGTCCATTTCAGCGGCCTCAGTCTTCCCATTGGGAACTCTAAAGGCAGAAATCTGCATCAGGTAGTCCTCTTTCTGCAGTAGCAGGAGTGAGTCTCACAAATGTTGCCAAGACAGGGCAGTATCCACTGTATCGAAAGCCTCACCTTCCCAGCTACTCACTCAGCTAATCTAGCGAGAAGGAAGCATGGTGAAATTAACCCCCATTGCTTGCAATGAGAGATGTTCCAAAAATAATAATCTGTCACATTGGAGAGGAAAAGACCAGATACACAAATAGTGAACCCTCTAGGTATGGGTAAACTTTGGCCCTCCAGGCATTTTGGACTTCAACTTCCACAATTAGGGTTGCCACTTTTTGATAAAAGAATAAGGGACAAGTACCTAAAAATGGGGAAATTTTCACAAAAATAAGGGACACTTCATAAAAACTAGAAAATCAATTGATGATTTTCAAGTTTTTAGGAAGTGTCCCTTATTTTGGGGGAAAATCCCTATTTTTAGGTACCTGTCCCTTATTCATGTGGCAACCCTACCCACAATTCCTAACAGCCAGTAGGCTGTTATGAATTGTGGGAGTTGAAGTCCAAAACATCTGGAGGGCTAAAGTTTGCTCATGCCTGTTCTAGATCCATGGGGTCCAGATCCACAATTTCAAGTTACTCCCCATATTAGTAAATAGGCAAGGTTCTTAATATGGGATGTTACTCCCTGTATTTTTAATATGTCTTGTGGGTCCAGGCACCAAATCCTTGTGGATATGATAGGCCCACTGGACACACAAGTTCTCCTTGGGTGACATGAGTTGGCAGGACTTTGGATCAAGTGGCAGAGTTGCTGTTTTACTCTACACTCATCCTCCCTACTTTGGATTAGACCTCACAACCTCTGAGGATGCTTGCCATAGATGCAGGCGAAACGTCAGGAGAGAATGCCTCTAGAACAGGGGTGGGCAATTACCGGCCCTCCAGGTGTTTTGGACTTCAACTCCCAGAAATCCTAGCCAGTTTACCAGCTGTTAGGATTTCTGGGAGTTGAAGTCCAAAACACCTGAAGGGCCGGTAATTGCCCACTCCTGCTCTAGAACATGGCCATATAGCCCGAAAAACCCCTATAACAATGCACTCTTTTATGATACTTCCAATCATTGTTCTATATCCAGTTATTTTTATTTATTATGTCGGAAGCGAATTGAGGGTACAGTTATTATGTTCCAGTTAATTTTATTGAACGTTTCATTTGCATAAGATTTCAAAACAGAGACGTACTGAAGGCTAACTACTTTATTGAGTAAATACAGTTCAAAGATAATGTCCAATAATGATGAAAAAGCAATCCAAAAGGTTAGAAGTATCAATGTCCAAAAGAACGTAGCAATAGGCCAAAAGCTTAGCAAGGCACCACAATGCTGTGGTCAGGAACAAGACAGGGCTTCCCAAAGCTTTGGGACAGGAACAAAGGCAAGGCTTGATGACTTCGGCCGAGGCCCCAGACGCCTAGGCTTCTTCGTCTCCACCCTGCTCACGGACCTCGGTCGGTCTAGGACCCTAGACCAAGCCCTCCTAGTAGACTCAATGTCCCGTCTCCTATCGAAAGTTCGACCTTGCCTCTCAGCAGCTGTGTCGCTATCTTCCTGAGAACTTTCCTCCCTAGCACTTTCCCACTCGGCTTCGTCCATGTTTTCACTTTCAAGCTCTTGGGAATTCCTCCGGGGTGTTCATAACTCCCTTCGCTGCTTCCCATCTCCACCTGGTGATCGGAATCTATGCTAGGCCCAAACATCATCTCATCCCATGCCAAGCTCTCTGCAGGCGAACGAGGCCCATCTGAAGGGCCCTGTGCTTCACCCCAGTCATCTAGCTCATCCTCTGAATCCACATCTGCTGCTGCAGGCCCTAATGCTAATGGAACCCCAGGACCCATTCCCTGCCCTCCAGGCACAAACGAGAACTGCTGTGCTACATTATGTTCCAGTTAATTTTATTGAACGTTTCATTTGCATAAGATTTCAAAACAATTTATAGAGAATACTTTTCCTGTCCAATGCTGCAATTTTTTGGCTTTGCTGGCAGACTGGGAACCACTGAGAAATCAATGATTAATTATCATATTTACTAGAATGTTCATATCCTACTCTTGCCTGTGTTGATAAGTCTGCTTTTGGTGGGAAATGTCTTTGGATGTATATATAGAGTTCCATTTGTGACCTGCAGGTGGCACGCACTACCCTCTTGCCTGGGCTCCTGAAAACTGTGGCAGCTAATCGGAAGATGCCTTTACCACTGAAACTCTTTGAAATTTCTGACATTGTAGTGAAAGATTCCACCAAGGGTAAGAGGATTTTAGCACTGTCTTAAAACATCAGCAGTATCAGATTCCACCATGGGTATAATGTACACCTGTGGGGATTTCCTGTAGGATTGATAGAGACACATTTTCCTTCTGCCTATGCTCATTCATAGAGAGATTCAGAAGTCGTTGTATGCTTTCTGTATCCTGATTCAGCTCTTGGTGCAACTTACAAACACAATACACTCAAGCCTATGTATTGGTGTAGGAGAAGAGGTCTTCTCAGTGTCTGGAAATAATCTGCTAGAGGACACTGGGCTTTATATTACATTAGATTGTACCTGAAATTGGCAGGGTTTCTGAGACATTCATGGTGAGTGCCTGGTGTTGAATCCTCTCTTCCCAAACTCTGTGCCTCCAGCTAAACACCAACAGTGTAAGAGAGCCCTTTTTGTGGGGAAGGCAGTTAAGGAGAAAGGTTTCAGGGAGAGATGCTGAATTTAGCAAGACAACTCTTCATTTTTATGTATTTCTTGCTTTAGGCAATAGATAAATGTTATTAACGCTAGTGACCTAGGCAGGTGTTTTTTTTCCCGTGTCAGGAGCGACTTGAGAAACTGCAAGTTGCTTCTGGTGTTAAATAATTGCCTGTCTGCAAGGACGTTTCCCAGGGGATGCCCGGGTGTTTGTTTCAGCCTCCTTGTGGGAGGCTTCTCTCATGTCCTCACATGGGAGCTGGAGTTGATGGAGGGAGCTCAACCCGCATCCCCGGATTCAAACTGCTGGCCTGTTGTCCTGCCGGCACAAAGGTTTAACCCATTGTGCCATGGGGGCTCCTAACACAGGCGGTAATAATGTATGAGAGATAAACTCTTTCAATCCAGGTGTCTTGTGCTTTGTTCCTTGGTAGAGGGAAGCATATACCAGTCTGGTTTTTATTGCATCTTCTTGGGTTATGTAAAGCCAGTTCTCCGTTCTGAAAATTGCATTTAACAGTATCTTCAGACAGCACTTTGAAGTCTCTGCAGTCCATGTGTAATTTATGCTTACATACATGGCAGTTCTCTTCTTTGAAAAACAGAACAGAAATATTTTATGGAATGATGCAACAGGTTTCTCGCTAATCTGGAAAAGGTGAGATTTGTCCCTAAAAGTTTAGCTCAGCTTTGGCAGCAATTTTTCTGTGTGATCTCTGTAGTGAATGAACTTCATGATCAAGTGCAGTGTTTCAAATCTGTATGTTGTGCTTGTGAAGAAGAGGCCACTAGAGGTGCTAGTTTAAGGCCTAGACTTTGGAGTAGATCTATGACTGGACAATGCAGGTTTTTAGAAGAATTCTACGCAAGAATCCTTTTTAAAAAAACAAGTCAGACAAGATATTTAATTGTGAGCTACCATGAATTGTCTGACAAATTCTTTAAAATTTTCAGTAAAATTTCTGCATTGACTATTTTTCTTGACACCTTTCTGCATTGACTATTTTTCTTTACACCTACAGACTCTCTCTCTCTCTCTCTCTCTCTCTCTCTCTCACACACACACACACACACACACACACACACATATATGATCAAGTGCAGTATTTCACACTATTTCATACATAACACTGATGTACTTAAAGCTTGATATGCCTTTAAATCTAGTCTTTATGAAGTCCTTGATTTGGCCTTTCTTTCTCTTCAGATGTTGGTGCAAGAAACCACAGGCATCTCTGTGCCATCTACTATAACAAAAACCCTGGTTTTGAAGTAATCCATGGATTGCTGGATAGAATTATGCAGCTCCTAGATGTCGCACCAAGCAAAGAGAATGGATATTATATAAAAGCAAGTGAAGGTAACAAAGGCTTAGAAATCGTATATGCCCCTATTTGTGTTAAGTAAATGCAAGCACATCCCTTAAAATTAAGTGCATAGGGCAGTGCCTGACTATTTCTTGGATAGTGATGTTTGTCTTTAGATTTGGAATTGCATCACTTTCAACAGATTCACTGATTGTTCCTGTCACTCCCCATGCCAGACTGCTGTATCTATTGCTATTAATCCTAGTTTCCCTAATACAGCCTTTAGCCATGATTTATAAAGGTAAATGCATGAGAATTAGTTTGCCACATGCAAAAGCAATTACTTGGAGATACTTGTTTGCATCCTTAAAAAGACATGTGGAAGGAATGTCACACTAGAGGACATTTTATTCGTGCCAGCCCTGTGTATCCCCTACAGTCTTTCTTCATGAATTATGGACATTGTTCCTAAGCAATCCGAAAGGTGTGCACTTGGTTACTGCGAGAGGATCAAATGGTTTCGAATAAGGCAGATATACCTTGTATAAGCCTCTTTGTACTGGCACAGCATAAGGTACATGACAGTGCGCCATTCTGTTGATGGAAGAGACCTAACAAAACAAATACCTCCTTTTTATAATAAGATTCTATGTTTCATTGGTTCTAGAACTTTTGTGGTGGCATCTTAGTTGTTACTTTGTACCATGTGGCTGGGAGGTTTAAGAAGCTTTATGTCAGTAATGTGAAGCCGTACGTGTTGGAAATGCAAAGACCAGGAGGGAAGCTTCTTCCACATGTGGTGGCATTGTAAAGCAGCCATGAAGTACTGGACAGAAATACATAAAGAAATCCAGAAAAATTTAAAAATAAAATTCAAGAAAAAGCCGGAGTACTATCTGTTGGGAATTACAGACTCAGATCTAATACTAGACGAGAATACAGATAAACTGTTTATATACATGACAACAGCAGCTAGAATGGTCTTTGCCAGGGGATGGAAATTGGAGGATACGCCGGAAATAGAAGATTGGAAAATTAAAATTAGGGAAATTAAAGATATGGACAAATTAACTTTTTTTTGAAGAGGTACACGGGTAACCCAATTAAAGAAACACATTGGGAACTTTTCCAAAAGGATGAAGAACAAAATAAGAAGAAAAGAAAATAACTAAGAGACAGTAATTTTTTATCTGTTAAGAAATCAAGATCAAAGTGAGCTTGGAATGGAAGTCACACATTTTTTTTTCTACTTTCTTCTTTTTTTTACTATATTTTTTATTATCTTTTTTTCCAATATTTTATTATTATTATTTCTCCTTGTCTGTCTTTTTTTAAAAAAAATAATAATATCCTTTGTTGTTTCCAATTTTTCTATCTTCTTGATTGTTCCCCCTCTTTCCTTGTATTATTAAATGTTAAAACAATAAAAATTTATATGGGAATAATGTGAAGCCGTTGGAGAGTTGGTATGCTAGTTTGGGTGCAGGACTCGGACTCTTAAGAGACCAGGTTTCAAATCACTGCTTGGACCTGGGTAAAGCTAACTCACTCAACCTAAAAGGAAGGCAATGGCAACTCTGACTAAAACCTTACCTATGATAAAGTAACCGTAAGTCAGAGTCTACTTGATTGCACATCATATCCACCACCGTTAGATCAAAAAGCCTGAGAACAAGGGTCATTAATACAACTTCTTTGAGAATGTATTCTTCTGTTTTGAAAAAAAGAGCTAAACAATGGGTTGCTTTGAGTTTTCCGGGATGTAAGGCCATGTTCCAGAAGCATTCTTTCCTGATGTTTTGCCCACATCTATAACAGGCATCCTCAGAGCTAAAGGGGTCTATTGGAAATTAGGCAAGTAAGGTTTATATATTGTGGAATGTCTAGGGTGGGTGAAAGAATTCTTGTCTGTTTGAGGCAAGTTTGAGGCAAGTTAATGTTGCCACCTTAATTAGCATTGAATGACCTTGCAGCTTCAAAGCCTGGCTGCTTTCTGCCCAGGGGAATCCTTTGTTGGAAAGTGTTTGCTGGTCTTGATTTTTTCCTGTCTGGAATTCCCCTGTTTTTTGAGTGTTGCTCTTTCTTTACTGTCCTAGTTTTATAGTTTTTTTAAATACTGGTAGCCACATTTTGTTTATTTTCATGGTTTCCTCCTTTCTGTTGAAATTGTCCACATGCTTACTGTATGTATTTCAATGGCTTTTCTGTGTAGTCTGACATGATGGTTGTTAGAGTGGTCCAGCATTTCTGTGTTCTCAAATAACATGCTGTGTCCAGGTTGGTTCATCAGGTGCTCTGCTATGGCTGACTTCTCAGGTTGAATTAGTCTGCAGTGTCTTTGGGCGCTGCATTTGGTGATACCTATGCAGACTTATCCACAGCTGCATGGTATACAGTAAACAACTTAGCTGCATGGTTATCAAACAAGCTTTAAAATTCTGCTTTAAATCAAGTGTAAGGATGTATATTTCTATGTTTCCTTATTGTTCAGTCAATGTATTTGTTGCAAGTGTCTGCATTGGGTCAACAACTGTACATTTTAAGTATGAAATGCTTGCTGAGATCTCTCTAATAATCTGAGTCATTTTCCAATTCAGCTGGAGAAATAAGGTGCTCCTTTGCTTTATGCTTATTCTTGTTCCATATGTGCCAAGCATGGATGCTAGATTACAATCTGTTCCACTAATCCATTAAGTTAATATTTAGGTCATTACCCTTATGGACTTGTAGCAACACCTGTGCAAGAATTGCAGATGCTTGAAGACATGGGTGAAATTCTGATGTTCCCCAGGCTTTCACACTAGTGTTGAGTGTAATTGGAGTCAAGCAATGTACTGATGGTAAAATTTAGCCTCAAGTGAGCAAGCATGTTAAAGTTGAGCCCTTGCACGTTTCTGGGAGTATTTTGGGACAATTCAAAATGTTTACCATTTGAAATTTATTGGATTCATATAGATCTTTCTCCAATATGTACGTATGTATTTATGTATTACATTTATACCCTACCCTCTCTTACCCTAAAGGGGACTCAGAGTGGCTTACAAGTTATATGTACATACAATATATTATATTATTAGCATAGCACAATATTAGCATTATATATTACTATATTGTACTATGCCACTATACTGTAATATTATTGGTAATATTACAAGTAATATATAATATAGAATTAATGTTATTATATTGTATTAGTAGTAGTATTTTGTATTACATTATAATATCAGCATATTATATTAGCATAGTACAATGTTAGCATTATATATATTATATTGTACTATACCACTATACTGTAATATTATTAGTAATATTACATGTAATATATAATATATAATTTATTTTATTTCATTGTATTATTAGTATTACAGTATTTTGTATTACATTATAATATTATTCCAAACTTTCAGTCTAACATTGGGTTCAGATGAATTAGTGACATTCTAGTCTCACTGAAATCAATGGCAAAATTTAGTCTAATTAATTCAAGTGGGACTAGACATGTCTAACTTATTCTGGAATCCAACTGATGTGGTTAAATTGTTCTTCACCTTCTCCAGTTTTTCTTTTTCTTTTCGCCTAAAAACCATGAAATTAAAACTTTGTATTGAGATAATTCCCAGATTATTTTTATTCCGTGTCATTTAGAACCTCTCTCATATATTATCTTGAAATTCAGTATTCATTACTGGGATCAAATGTAAATGTTCAGAGGCACAACAATATGATAGCTGCCAATGACAGATCATTTACCAGGCTTGTCCACTTCTGGCAGTTACGCGTGCAATTCCTCCCAGTGTCTAGGTCAAAAAGTATGTAATGCTACTTTTTAAAACGTAGATATTCTATTTGCTCCTGTTCATCTTTTTCTTTTGTTTTTATCTTAATTTGGGCATGAGGTCCCCAAATAGTGTTAAGGGTCCAAACCATGGGCTGTAAATAACATTAAGATTTGGGGAAGTCCTAGAGGGCCTAGACACACACCCCCCCCCCCCAACCACCACCCCGGATTTTATGCATCATGCAGTTTGCATGATTTCTGTCCTGGTTTAGTGTTACATGCATCAATAGCAATGAGCCTTGGGCTCATGCACTCCAACCTTCCTCTTTTCCTCTGGGATAGTTGTGAAGAAGCAATTGAAAGTATCTGCTTCTACCTCTAATTGAGAATTTGCACTTTTATCTGAGCCCTGACTATTTTATTTAAGCAAACTAGAAGTAACTCATATTTTATGTTCTTGGTTTGTTTCCATATTTAAATTCACAAGGGTTACTCTGTGAATTTAGTCCTTAAAAGACACATGTCCATTGTGTTTTGGATTCAGATTTACACCATTATGGTTATACCCAATGTGCTTAAAGAAAACAAGTAGACTTTTCTTCTTTTCTAGTTTAAGGTAACGTACCCTATTTTTGTTTTTTTTATTTTCATGTGTAAAATGCAGTACAATTGCATTTATGTTTGTTAGATTTCCCCCCTCCAGTTCTCAAAAAACTATTAACAGTTTGTAATAGGAAGCTGGAGCCCCCAGTGGCTCAGTGGGTTAAACCACTGAGCTGCTGAACTTTCTGACTGAAAGGTCGGTGGTTTGAATCTGGGGAGCGGGGTGAGCTCCCACTGTTAGCCCCAACTTCTGCCAACCTATCGATTTGAAAACATGCTAATGTGAATAGATCAATAAGTACCGCTTCTGCAGGAAGGTAATGGCGCTCCATGCAGCCATGTCGGCCACATGAACTTGGAGGCATCTACGGACAATTCCTACTCTTCGGCTTAGAAATGAAGATGAGCACCACCCTCTTTTCATATACGTATTCATATGCCTATTGCAGCACTGTATTTTGGGCAAACTCATTTGTGCTGTCACAATACAACTTTTCAGTGCTTGATCAGAAAAAAAAATATTTGAAGGAATTTTCAATGGGAATGCCTTCTAATTACAATGTGGAATTTTTTTGCCAACCCGTTCTGCTCCCCGCCCTATGAAAATAGTTTATTTACACCCCTGACCCTGTATGAGCATAATGCTTCCCTGTTTTATATATTGCATAAACAATGTAGATTTCCTTGGAAGTCAACAATTTGAGAAAAAGTGCCCCCTGTTTTAAATCTTGAACTTTACTTCTCTTTGTATTGAGCTCTTCCATAAGTCTTCCTGCTAGATAATGTTCTACTCTTCTCTATTTCTAGCTTCCATTTATTTAATTGAAGGTGTGGTGCTGTGTAGAGAACACCAGTGACAGTAAACTATAGTGACAGCTTTTCATTTAGGCTTTGGCTGGCAATCAGACAGTCATTACATCAGCTGGAAAATGTGCTGCATGTTTGTATTACCATAAATGAAAAACAACTCTCAGGAGTGCAAGATTAACTTTGCTGTAATGTAATGAGAATCTCAATGTCATTTGGGACAATGAGCTGGTCAGACCCATTGAGGCAGGTCCCAGATCTTAAAAACAGAAGAAGAAGCAACCATTGCGAGTGCCACTTTAGACATTTCACAATGCAGCAACTTCTCCATTTGATCCATTAATTAGTTTTATTTGTGTCAGGTTTCCTGGAATGCTGATAAATCCATGGACAAAGCCGGCAACTGGTGCCCTGCCATTTGCTGTGCATTTACAGATCAGACACGTAGGATCCATCCTCAGTTTTTCCTGTTTCTAAACAGGAAATGTATTTTCCACAAGGTCTTATGGTGACCCAACATGATGCTAGTGGCTAAATGATTGCCAGGCCTACAGAACATCTCAGATTACAAATTCTAAGGTTGACAGGAAAGCAATTGCTGCATCTTGCCATTTTTTCTTGGCATTTTGGTGTGTTGAGGGCTGATAAGGTGTGTGAGAAGTGAAAACAAAATAAAAATCATGCTGCAGTAATAAGTTCCCTCTAAAAGACCAATCCAAACTGAAACATTTGTATTTGATTTGTCACACTCTCCTCCAGAGTTTATAATGGCTTTTGCGTTACAAATGCATTGCAGGCTGTTTCAGTCAGGCATTATGCAAACTAAGTTAGTTAGTTTTCTGAGCTTTCTTGAAAAGGAAAAAAATCCTTTGTACCAATATCTAATATGCCTTAAAGCCTGACGAATGAACTGTTGAACTTTCTATGTTTTATAGTAACTTGAGATGCAAGAGCAACTGCAAACTGGTGACCCAGGTTCAAGCTGACATAAGGCCAAGTGTTTTCATCAGGGATGGGTAACATATGGGTCTCCAGATGTTGTTCCACTGCAACTCCCATCATCCCTCACCTTGATGGCTAATGGCAGCTGCAGTTTAGCCACACTGAGCCACACATTCTCCATCCCTGGCTTAGATAATATGTATGGAGAGTACAGCCAGTGTGGTGTACAAGTTTGAGTGTTAGATTTGAACTCTGGGAGACCAACACTGAAATCCCTACATGGCCAAAACATTGAGGGACCTTGAAGAAGTCACACACTCTCAGCTTCAGAGGAAGGCAAGGACACACTCCCTCTGAGTCAATCTTCCCAAGAATATCTTATGATAATGTTACCTTAGAGCAGTGGTTCTCAAACTGTGGGTCCCCATGTGTTTTGGCCTACAACTCCCAGCAAGCCTATAGCCAGTGTTTTGATTGGGGAGGGCTGAGTGTGAGTGAGAGAGAATCTACCGTAGCAAACCTTTTGTATTGTTATCCCAATACCCCCATGCATATGAGATATATTGAGCATGGTGAACAGATCATGATATGAATAAACATAACAGTTTAAATAATAAATGTTATTTATTTACTTTCATTAACAAAATGTTCAGAATACTTTTTGACTTATTTTTTACTTTACAGCAACAGTCTTCTTTTCTTCTCCTCGGCCATTTTGTCAATTACTTTTTCTGGTTTGATAGTGATGTCCCGGTGGATGGAAATCATTGCTAAACTTCTAGATACACTTTTCACTCTCTTTATGGTTGAAAACGATCTTTCCACACTGCACACACTTTAAGTACCTCAGTATCTTTCTTAATTGATGGCGTAATATTACACCACATTATGTACTTGGCCTTGACGGAAACAAGTGCTGCGTCATTTTCAAAGTATTCTGACAGTTGTTCCATATGGTGAACTTTGTTTAGACCTGAAAACCCAGGGAGGAGAACCTGGAAACTGGTTAAAATGTCTTCATTTGACATGAAACTTTCAGTAATGTTCTGTATGAGTGAATCAACACATGGTATGAACACCGAAGCTCTACATGTACCAGTAAGGCCTTCTCACAGACCATCCTGAGAATTTGGGGAGGGGGGGGGGGGAGACTGAAGCCCCTCAACCCTCCCCTCCCCCCAGCTACATGCCTGACTCCCAGAAATCCCAGCCAGTTTACTCAAGTGTTAGGATTTCTGGGATCTGAAGGCCAAAACATCTGGGGAACCACAGGTTGAGAACTACTGCCTTAGAGTCACCGAAAGTAGGAAGTGGCTTGAAGGCACAAGCAGCAGAAACAGTGATAGTTCGTTCCCCATGCATTACTATGGTCTTTTCTCTTACCCTGATCAGAAATGAGGTTATTAATTGATTGTAACTGCTGCCATCTTGTGATTTGAATACCCAAATTGCAGCAGAATTATCTATCTATCGATCTAGAAATTTAGTCAAAATGGATCAGAAACTCTTGGGTCCACTTATCTACAGATCGGTGTAAGTACTGAACCTTAACTCTTATCAGGAAAAGAACCATCCCCATCCTCAATACAGTTTAGCCTTTCTTGGGATAACCTAAAAGAAGTACCAACCTTCTCTACTTTCTGAACTGTAGCACCACGTCTGGCCTTTTTGAATGTCTGAGTGGGAAAATGATGGTAGAGGCAACCAGGGGTGGCTGGTTCCTGAGGTGGTGCTGGTGCTTTCCCCCCTCTGAGGAATAACTGTTGTCTTATCTAGGGGTCATATCAAAAGCCACTATTTTGGCCACAAAGCCTTCCCTAGATGTATACATGAATATGACAATAAAGAATTCTAGCTAAATATCTTAAGTATAAAGTCATCACTTTGGAGCTTTGTAGACATTATTTCAGCAATTTTGAGTTAGATCCTCAATTGTCTGATACACGTGCAAAGAACAGAAAATTGTAACTGGCAATTCCATTCAAGCTTCGATGTTATGCATGCAAAATGATACTTCATATGAAAAGGTGATCGATTTTATCCACCAATGCTACAATTATTGTCTGAACACCTGTCTCTTTTAAAATCTGAATGAACAGAACTGAACCTTTGGATGAATTGTAATTCAGTAATTTCACATTGGAGAATCTATTTTGTGTTTCTTTATCCCAAGATCCCAACATGACCATCCTAAGAATAGTATTAGACGAAAAGACTTTCCTGCTGTTTTAGTATATTGACATATTGGATGTTAGATGGTTGTCCTTTCCTTCTTTTTCTTACAAGTGCAGAAAGGCATTTCTGGCAGATGATAGCGAATATGACATTGAAAGATGAATTCGAGTATAGAATTCACTCAGCAGGAGAAAAGAATGTATAAAATTCTGCATGGGAAGAGGACAGAAAGAAGGTTCTCATTGTTAGGTTGATAGTTTCAGGTTTCCAATGTTTATAATTTAGTTTGCTTCTAGACCGCCTCTCTCAGCCCGAAGGCGACTCGATGCGGTGTACAAATAGCAGGAACTGCTCAAGACAAACAAATCAACAATTATCAATACAATTTCAACATATACAATTTAACATTTAACGTTAAAAACATAATATCAGCGTCTCATTATTAAGTCGATTTCCAGTTGCATCGTCGTCGTTCCTTAGGTCTCTATTTGATAATCATACTTCATTTGCAAATGCCCGGTCAAATAGCCAGGTCTTGACCTTCCTCCGAAATGTCAGGAGGGAGTGGGCTAATCTGATGTCATTTGGAAGGGTGTTCCAAAGCGAAGGAGCCACCACTGAAAAGGCTCTGTCTCTCGTCCCCACCAATCGCGCCTGCGAAGCAGGCGGGACCGAGAGCAGGGCCTCTCCGGATGATCTTAAGCATCTTGAAGGTTCATAAAAAGAGATGCGTTCGGACATGTAAGTTGGACCAGAACTGTTAAGAGCTTTAAAGGCTAAAGCCAGCACTTTGAATTGTGCCCGGTAGCAAACTGGTAGCCAGTGGAGCTGGCGCAACAGAGGTGTTGTACGCTCCCTGAGTGCCGCTCCTGTTATCAATCTGGCTGCTGTCCGTTGGACCAGTTGAAGCTTCCGAACAGTCTTCAAAGGCAGTCCCACGTAGAGTGCGTTGCAGTAATCTATACGGGATGTAACCAGAGCGTGGACTACCGTGGCCAAGTCAGACTTCCCAAGTTATTTACTCCAACTGTTATTTACTCCATTGGTAATAGCCTGAATGAGTTTTTACATGAAAATACTATGGAGAAAAATAGATGGTGGAATGATGTAAACATTGACCTGTTTAAAAAAAAATTGATAGAGTAGAAGTTACACAATTAATATGTTTCTTTTCTGCTTGAAAAGACTGCAGAATGGGTTAACTAAGTAATTATTCTTTTTCATCTTGTATCTGCATACCTGTGCAGACTATCACACCTGTCCCACTGATTTATAGATACAATAAGGAGTTTTTCTGTTTGATGTTCAGAAAAGGGGTGTCAGGCTGCTGTTGAACTGGAGGATTAGGCTTACCTGTATTAAGACCTTCAGAGGCTATTAACTGTTTCATTTCCAGCATAAGGTCTTTACCTAGATCACATTACCTGTTTGTATGTAATGGGAAAACCTTCAATTTTCTGTCCACATCCTCCTCACTCTCTTTTTGCAGGGAACAGTGTGTAACTAGTTCTCGTTTGGGGTAAATTGTTTTTGGTTTGGATGTGAAAAGTCATATATAATCAAGGACAATATTATCTGTAATTCCGAACAACCAGCAAAAGCTTTGTTTTATTCACTAGAGAAACAAATGCTATTTACATGCATGTTCAAGAAAAGTGCAGAACATTGCATATATTTAGCGAAATATTTTTAGAACATACATGGCATATTGTTTATTACCTTCTCATATCATATATTAGAAAATTTTAATGGATACATTAGTATTCACTGTATTTCAGGGATGGACCAGCCATGGAAGATTTCTTTATACACACTGGAAAACCATTAGATAAATCTTGTTGGATAGACTGACTAGATTGCCTCCTACGACTATGTTCAGGTAGTCAGTGTGGTGCAGTGGTTTAAGTATTGGACTATGATTTGAAGACCAGGGTTTGAAACTCTACAGAGTCGTGGAAACCTACTGGGTGACCTTGGACAAGCCACATTCTCTCAGCCGTAGTGGAAGGCAATGGTAAACATAATAAAAAAACAAATCTTGCCAAGAAAGCCCATGAGATGGCCACTACAATTCAGAGTTGAGCATCAACAACAAAATGTGGAAGGTATGACTTGGAACTTCATTCTGTTACATAAGTGTTGATCTCCTGTATATATGCGTTTATTTATTTTCAACATACAGGAATGGAAGTGTTGCTATCTCTAAAGCTTCCTCTTCCTCTGTGATCATCTATGATTCCTTTAATCTTTTTCTCCCAAACTTGGGAAGAAGGGAAGGAAACCGGAAAGAGAAAAGAAGTCCTATGAGGTGCCTGAAAGCTAAGCACAGAGAGAATTTAGTAAACCCTTTGAAGATCAATTAGCCAGAAAATATGCTAAAGACTAGGTACTTCTTTGGATTAGTGACCAAAGAGTCTGAGTAATCAAAGCACTCCTGCAGTCTCAACACAAGGAAAATTATTGGTTCTTAGGGACATAGTTTAAGAGCTGTAATAATGGAATTCTTTGAACCTCAAAGCATTTAGGAATCCCATTCTTATTAGAAATTTATTTCTTACTTCCATGTACAGTCCTTTCCACAGGAATAATTCCAGAACTTTTATTCCCACACACATGCATTTTCCTGAAGTTGTTGTACACAACTTCATGCTCTCACATTTCTTAGTTCTACTATATGGAAATTATATTCGTCCTGCATAGTCTTCTTTTATGCGTGTATTCTGAAAGTTCCAAAAGCATGAACATGTAGTAATTATTTATGGTATATATAGGTGTCTACATAACTTTTAATTTGATTTTCATATCAAATATTATTAATTTGATTTTTTAATACAAGTACCATTTATTTTCTAATGTTATTACCACTGAGCAAATTGAGACAGTCCAGATGTTGGACCGTAGCTCTGAGCATCCCTTATGTGGTTGAAGGAAGTTACAGTCCAACATTTAGAGAACTGCACATTTTCCCACTATTTTTCATACTGCCCAATAATCTGTGCTCTTTGTGTAGCTTACAGAGAAATATTACTCACATGCCGGTTTAGATACTTGCCTGCAAATCACATTATAGTATTGGATGTAACTAGTGTAGGGACACCAGAAAACAGAGCCATTGGTTGAAAAACTTCTTGGTACACAGTGGGACCTTGGTGTCTTATGGAATTTGATTCTGCCTCTCCCCCACCCCCCAAGGAATTAAGTCCCATTATATATAATAGTGTAGTAAAATGGTGTCCCTTATATAAAATAGCAAAATCAGTGTTTGATTTGTGTGTGTGTGTTTTTTTTTAAAAAAACTAATACTTACAAGACATGGATGGTTCAATCTGTGGATATGGAAATCCCACTATACTTTATAACTTTCTTGAATTTAAGAGATATTTGCACATGTTTATGGGGTGCATTCATGTGTTCATACACTAAAAGAATGAATTTCTCTTTTGTCCTGTTGAAAGAACTTGAATGTTTTGCCCAAGGCAAGGGATAGATCTTCAAGTTCCTTTCGCCTTTGTGTCTTTCACAGATGGAAACCAACTATTCTGTTTTTTGAAGGGGTGGTTTAAACAGGATATATTTCTAAGTGAAATCCAATACTTGCATCCTGACCATTGTGTGTGCATACAATTGTGATTCAGTTGTGTCTGCATACAATTGTGATTTCATGCTGCCTGTAGACTCATGGCAATGCCATGGATTTCCTAGTAGTCTCTTAGGCAATGAATATGTAGAGGCAGTATTGCCAGGATCTTCCCCTGAAATAGGCCACAGTTCCCGAGGTTTGTTGGAAGTCTGTCATCCAAGTCAGAGACTTCCAGGTTCGCCCAGTTCAGCTTCCAAGGTTAGGCTACACCTGGCATCTTTAAGGTATTTAAACCCTTTGTTAAGTCTGCAGTATTTTTCTAGGTCAACATTGACTTATGATTGTCACAATATCCAATCAAATTTTTGAATAATTAATCAAATAATTAATGCATTTACACACAGATAGCAATATAATCTAATTGTTACCAGTGCGTAAACGCATTATTTGATTAGCCTCATCGCAAAAACTACACGTGATAGAGAAAAAATAAACACATATCTGGATTCAGTGTGAAAAACTATAAGAATGACCTAAAATTATGTCTGATGAGAAATACTTGTTGGCTTGTGTTACGTGAATATGACCTGAAATGTGCAGACTTTACAGTAGTCTGCTGTACTGTACCACTTGTCATATTTTTAAAAGTTGATGCAATGGGAAAAAGGGCATATTTAAAATCAGCATAAATATAGATTTAAACTGTGCTACTTTCATTTCTATTACAAAAAGTTTGATTTTGTTAGCTTGTCTAACAAAATCCAATTGATCAAGTGTGTTGGTGAGTAGTTTGAAACTTCACCACTTGAGGAAATGTGGATTTCTCCTAGTACATTAAGGCGCTTCTTAATGCTGTTCTAGATACTCTTGGAAGAATTAAGGCTTGTTGTCAGTAAGTGAGTGAGCTGCCATTGGATCTATGCTCCCCCCCCCCCCCTTTGCAAGGCAGTTTCATGTTTGTATTTGAAAATGAAAGCCGTATGAGATGAATGATACCTGGCCTCCAATGAATTAATAATGTAGATATGGCCACTCTGGTTTTGATCCAAGCTGTGCTGTATTTTACTTATTTATTTATTGGATTTATAGCTTCCCCTTCTCACCTATATTATGTGTACTTACTATATTTCCATTCTTTGTAAGTGCCAAGAGAATGAGTTGATGGGTGACTATATAAATAATTTTCCGGGGTGAATTCCATATATTTGCTTAAGACACTTTCTACTTTTTGTTGTTTAGTTGTGTTGAGCTCTAGTAATTTTCTTCAGGCAAAACACTAGCAATCAAGCAATTGTGATGTGTGTGTTTTGTCTCATGGGAAGAGATAGCCCAGAATGATTCTTAATGCCAAGCTGTCTTTCCTGAGTTTTTGACATAGGATAGACTTGCACACTTTATATTCAGATTCCTCTGTCTGAAGTGGTAAAAGTCCATGAAGATTTTATAGGGTATTCCTGTTTTTGTTTTGGTTTCTATAACCAAACCCTGATAGGGAATGTTTTTTGAAAAGGACCTCTCTGCCTTCCATTTACAGAAAAGATTTGGGGTGGTATGTTTCCAGCTGTCTTTCTAAATCCTTCTCTCATTCCTTTTACAAATCTGCCTTCCCACAGTAGGATTCTGGCAATGCAATATTTGAGATGCAGCTAAGAGTTGGGTTTGATTTTCAATAGAGATCTCTCCTGTAGCAGTTTGCCTAAATTGGAGTGAAATGGACACATGTTGCTGTAACACAGCTTCTTGAAGTATGGTGTTTCCAGAACTATGTAGTTAAGATATGGTTTCCAGCTCCTGTGAGGTAATTTCTGAGCCACTTTGGGATATGTCATGGAGGCTTTTGTTAATAGCTTTTTTAAAGTATGTAACTTGGACTTTTTGCACTAATTCAGCTGTGTCTGAAAGCAATGACTTCAGCAGCCCTGCGCTTTATGAATTTTTATTGAAGATTATCTGACACAGAGATGCTTCTTTAAAATAGCTGGGGCTGTACGTGACTTTGTGTTGTTACAAAAGTGAGTAGTCTGAAAATGAATCAATATGAGCTATAGTATGGCTCTTGTTAAACCAGCTAACAGTTGGGTTCTTTACAAAAACATATGAATGGTTGGGCAGAGCAACTGAGGAGGAAAGTAATAGAGAAGCTTTGAACTGTAATGAAGTAGTTTAAATCTAATCCTGACGAGGATTAAATATATGAATATATTTAGAGAGTCATGAGGTAGTCGACACCTTTTGTTTCCAGGGACCTGATCCATTGGATTGGGGCAGGGGAATCGGAAATCTACATATTTGAATGACCAGTGTTTTCGACCTCTCTCATCAATCTCTCCCCTCCCCCTTCGGTTCCATACCTGTTACAATATCCTGTCTTTTGAAATATATTTTTATACTGATTTCTAATCTAATTTTAAATAACTGCTTACTGGGGAGTTGTGCTTCCCTTCTCAGGGCGCTTGTGCCCACTATGTGCTGGTCAGTGACTGTAATAAAGTTTTGTTGTTGTTATATTTGGGTGAATTTAATTTCCATCAGCCCCAACCATCATGACCTATGCTTGTGGATGAAGGGAATTATAGTTGAGCAAAAACAGAAAGTGGCTTAATCTGAAGCATTGTAGCTTCTCCACCTGTAGTGTTCTGTTGGGCTAGTCTTTGGCTAATGTTGCTGCCAATATTTGCATAGCAGCAGAATGGACTCTGTTCAGCTGAAAGCCAACCCATGATTAAAGCTGGCAGTAGTCAAGAGTTGGAGAGTTCAGGAGAAAGTGTTAGATCAAGTATGTACAAACTTCGGCCCTCTAGGTATTTTGGACTTCAACTCCCACAATTCCTAACAGCCTTGGGCCTTTTCCTTTCCCCGCTCAGCCGCTTAAGCCTGAGGCTGTTAGGAATTGTGGGAACTGAAGTCCAAAACACCAGGAGAACTGAAGTTTGCCCATACCTGGGTTAGGTTCACTACCACAACTTCCATTGCAAGAAAAATGCATTGGCAGAACTATTCACAGTTAACGTGTGTCCCTTATTTCTTTGTTAGAAATTCTGAGAAGTAACAACTACTTCTGGTTATTTGGCAATACTCTGGATTTTTCACATTTTTATACACCTCAAGTATAGTGTTCACCCATCATCCTTTTGCTTCCTTTGCAGTGTACAATCTGTAGATAACTTTCGCACAATGTCTGCATAATTAGTAATTAATTCCTATCAAACAGCATTCATATATTTGGGGCTGGGGGCCTACATATGAAGCATTAGCATATGGCATAGTTTTCTCAAGAATCACTCTCACTCCTAGTGTTGGATCTGTGCCTATATGAAAAATTAGCTACATCAGATTTAAATGGGCAAGTTCCTGTGTGGTGACTTTGTCATTATCAAAATAAGCATAGATTAACTACTAGTTTTGTTATAGTTTCAGACCATTTGAATGGGAAAACGAGAGAATTTAATGACAACTGGGGTATTAGTGCAAAGAGGGGCATTTCAGCTGCAGTGGGCTAAAACTTGTGTCTGATTCTCTCCATCAGAGAATTGGCTGCCTGACAACCAGAAGCTTTATTGTTCTAATCATTACCAATCCAGAAAGCTTGGTTTTGTTTCTATGATATATGCAGCAACTGCTGTGTATCACTGCTGTATTGTAATGTCTGTTCCTTATCTACCCAGAGTTTGGACTGCAGGCAAAACCTGGGCATAACTATTTTATATGCCAACAAAAGAGTTATCAAAGTTCCATTCTGCTAATGCTACAAAGTGAGAGCCTGTTTTAAATTGTTTCAGCAAAAATGACATAACACAATAACATTTGTTCTTGATCGTCATCTCGTGTTTTCTCTAAGGCACAGTCATTACTTCTCCCCTCTCTTTTCTTTCAGGCTCTGCATTTTTCCCTGGCCGTTGTGCTGAAATCTTTGCCAAAGGGCAGAGTATTGGGAACCTAGGAGTCCTTCACCCGGATGTTATCACCAAATTTGAGCTCACCATGCCCTGCTCTGCTCTTGAAATTACAATTGAACCTTTCCTGTGAAAACCTGAAAGCAACATCATTTTGCATTCACAGTAACCACTTGCTACATCAAATATTCATCCCTACCTTTAAATGGATTGGATCAATATTCTCTTGGTCTTCGATAAAAAAAAAATCTTGGGTGCAATGAAGCTGGCTTCAGTAACGAAACAGGAACAGTCATC
The DNA here is from genome assembly GCA_030556195.1 of Anolis apletophallus. Lineage (NCBI taxonomy): Eukaryota > Metazoa > Chordata > Lepidosauria > Squamata > Anolidae > Anolis > Anolis apletophallus. The sequence continues at coordinate 49,178,275 of JARBWK010000010.1, forward strand.
AAACTAGAAACTCCGTGTTTTAGCAGTTGTCTAAATGGAATTGCAATCTCTTTCTTACTGCATGAATTAGGAAATGTATTGTTAAAAAAGTCAAATGTTAACAGAAGTGAGTTTTCCCTCTCTCAGGTTTCTATAAACTCTTCAGTGGTTGGAAGAGGTCAGGGTAGAGATATATTCCTTCCAAACAAGAGCAATGTTGTTAGTCACTTCCTACAGTATGTACAGCTGCATGTCAGCCATTTTTATTGCAAAATAAGGGAACAAATAATAGTAAAAAGGGCCTATATTTATGTCTGGAGCTGTGCACCAATGGGGAATGTGGTGAAATCATTAGTATCTAGACTTGCTGGAAGAAGCCTTTTGCTGCAGGACCATTAAAAAACAAAACTGAAAGCCCCAATGCGTGCATATGTGTTGGGACTTTTAATAACACACATAATGTTAGTCTCTTTCAGAGAAGGTAAATGAAGATGTAAAGTTAAAAGAAGATAATTAAACACATGCAAACCCTGGAGTAAATGTTTTACTACAAAATTATATTTATAGCTATTGTAAGTACATTATCTGACAAGCTGTTCTCAAGATCCACCATCATAGTTGATGTATACAATTTGCCCTGTTACATTGAGACTCTGAGTTGAAGTGTACCCTAAATGCAGATTAAATCCACAAGTAAGAATTCAACAATGAGAATGGAGTAATTGAATTGTTTTTAGCATTTGCGAAGCCGTTTGCATACACACTATGTGATTTCAGAGGAAAAAGAAATAGCTATGACTGGTGGGGAGTTGTAGTCCAACAGCATCTGGAGGGACACAATTTGCCTACTCCAACCTAAAAGCACAAGGCTCCAGTGCTGAAAGCTAGTCTTATTCGCTGTTTTCAAGCAGTTTGTCCTAAGATATGACACCCACCTGATTGTGAAATACTGATTCCATTCTCTGCATTAACATAATTTACATGAAAATATGATTAGAGAAAGCTGCATTTGACTCACAACAATAAATATAAACACAGAGACAGATGACAAAATAAGCTTTAATAAAAAGTTTTGCAAATATTTAAATTTAAATAATGCTAGAGGTAGAATACACTTTACATATTTCACAACTTAAAGTGAAACGATACAAAAATAGAAGTTTTTCAAGTGGTTGTTTATAAATGTGAACTTGCATGAATGTGCACGAAACAGAATGAGATTGGTGGATTGTGTGAAAACAATTTTGCAAATAACGAAAGTTAAAGCTAAAGCCAGATCCAAAGTCTGACAGACAGTTAAGAAATCCATTTTCAGTATATTTTCCTGAGACTGAACCCAACATAATTTGTGTGCAAACACTTTCTAAGATGAAGAAGATACAAGAAAAGACTGGGTGGCAGATGGGAGGGACTTCTTAATGCCTTTTATGCATATGTCACCTCCTGCCATCTTGGTACTGATTGGGAAGGAGTGGCAGAAATAGGATTGGGGACTGTGTGCATTTCCTATCCAACAGCCTTCTTCCTCCAGTACCCATGCAATACCGCCACAAATGGACCATAGTGTTGACTTTCCTTGTATTGCCACTTCTGCCCTGAGGATTTTCTGTTTTGACATGAGAACTTCATGGGCTTCAGGAATTATGCCCTTCATGCAACCCATTCATTACAGAGCACATGCCCTATCCAAACCATGGTGGATATTAAAAAGTTAGGGAATATAAATTCATTTAGTGTCTATTAAACCACAACCTAGTGTAATACTGAAGTTTCTCCCTTCTTAAGCAGACATGAGGTATAGGGATTTGGTTTTGAGGGGATAATCTTAAAGTTGCATCAATATTGAGACACCAGCTAATTCATAATGCTGAAAGAGCATTTGAACTAAACTGCTCTTTGTGCTAGGCTTATTTCCTTATAGGAAGAATATATGAAAATCTGCAACTTTGTAGCAATTTAGCAATATGCTTAGAATAACGGTGCCCTTTTGTATTTCTAAAACTTTAGTTGACAACATATTCTGAAAGTTAAATACAGAAAAGCTTTCTAAAAAGCTATCCAAAAGAAAAAAGACTATAATGGTTTCTGAGTTCTTGTTTAAAGCCTTCATCTGCAAATCGAACCATCAGTTTGCTCAGAATGACTCATGATAATGACACAAAAATCTAGCATTCACAGGCAAACAAAAACTTTGAACCTACAGTATAGTCACATTTGTCATTGTGCTTTATTTCTCAGTCACCCATAAATCACAATGTTTAAAAGTCTGAGCAATTTAAAGATATCCCTTACTTCGTGACACCAGTGCCTGAAAACTCTACCACAGCAAACCTTTAGAAGCTAAATATTTTGTCTATGTATGAATAACTTCTTCCAACACCGAGTTAAAGGACTGTCAAGCAGCTGAATTATGTTACATCTGTTGACAGAATATATTAAAAGCTAAGAGTGGTAGAATGCTTTGTCTGAGAGAATCAAGCCCAGATCAGCTATTTGATTCAAAAGCCTGCTTTGTACAAGACTCGAGCCAAGATCCTGGCTCATCTTGGAAAAACCAATATAAACTCCTGCCATAGAAAAATGTCACCTTCAGACAGCCAAGGCATGACATCACTCATTATCACAACTACTTTCTCCAAGTTGGAAGGATTTTAACATACTGAGAAGTTAAAACTGATAGCCCTCTTTGCTGGATATCCCTGAGACTGGCCAGTGCCACGCTTCTTGCAAGTTTCCCTGTACTACTGTGGCCACACAAAATCAGCCAGAAATGTTTTTTTGAATTGACCAGACCAGAAGTGACTTTGGGTTTTCCCTCCCCGCATTTTGCTTTATTTATATTTGTATCCAGGTTTCTCTCTCAAGGAGACTCAAAGTGACTAACATTGTAAACAGTTTTGGAGCTGGGGGAGTTATTTTAATAATATACTGTATTTCCTCAATTCAAAATTGTACTTTTTTCTTATATAAACATTTCTAAAATGGGGTGCATCTTAGAATCACAGGTACATCTTACGTATTTTGGTTGGTGGCGGTGGTACTGAAACCTATGGCTTTTTACAACTGAAGAAATACGGTAGTTGCTTAATAATTGGCCTTTCAGCCATAGCTACTGCACAGACATTTTCAGCCAAGATTCAACATTGCAGTCAACAATGTATCAGCAACTAAGCTGCAGAGGCCCAAAGAAAACCTGTCACAATGAATTGTAAAGATGGATAATGGCACCTGCCTAATTCACAACAAGCACCGATACAGCTTGGGGCATGATGCCCAACACTCACTCATGTAGGTACCATTGCACAATGGGCATTAGGCACCATTACATGCTAATGCCAAAGAAGCCTCTTGTTAAATCCAGGTGGTCAGATCTCTTCGCCACACAAATACCACTACTGATGTCAATATGTCCCCCTACAGAGTACCCTTGGACTCTATGCAGCAATACTGCTGTGTTGTCAGTGGATATAGGGTCTGCTTCCGACTTGTGATATTGTAAAGTGGGTCCCATGCATGCCTTCCTACCAACTACACCATAGAACAGCTGGACTGTATGCTTGCTGTATTCAACTAATAACAAACAAGACTGGCCCCGATATATACAGAGTTCAACTGGTAAAGGGGAAGAACTCAGACTTGAGGCTTATGTGGAGGGACAGTTAAAGCCAGCTCCCCTTTAACAAAATATCATCTAATACTACAAGGTGAAAAGTCTGAATCTTATGTTTAGGAAGCTCATCAAACCACAAGACCTGAGAAGGAAGGCAGAGGCTTCTAATGATCTCTCCACAAAATGGTAGACCACCAAGAACGGTCCTTCTGATTTCTAGTATTACCTAAGCTTTAGAGTAGTGGTTCCCAACCTTTTTTTTTCTCTAACATTAATATTGAAAGAACTACGAATCAGATTTTGGTCAACTTTAGATCTGGTTTGGTTATTTGGGGTGCCGATTCAGAAAATTGCATTGAAAAGACCACATCAGCTCTAGTTTCCGATACAGAGCATATGCCACTCAGTAGTCACCATCTGCTCGCCCACAGAAAACCATATTTAATAATCTAGAGCCATGGGCCATATTTAATAATCTTAGGCCATGGGCCATATTTTCGTTCTTGTGGACTACTGGTGGTCCATAGACCACAGGTTAGAAACCACTGCTTTAGAGCTATGAAGAAAGGCTGCACATTTTCTGTTGAAATCTCTATTCTTCCTTACACACTTTTTATTGCATTCCATGATCTGAACTATTTCCTTAATAAATGCACAACATTCAATATAAGCCTAAAAATCTATGAAGTAGTGGTACAAGCACTGTAGCACTCAGGCCAATGGAAGAATATGTTATATATTTGTAAGGCACTTCTATGTTTATTTGCTGCTTCGCTCCACAATCATCCATAGGCACTTCATACCAAACACATAATGACTTCAGAGTCACATTTTTAATGATCTGTCGTGTGACCAGCACCACGCCTATTCCCACCAAAAACTGTGCAAGTGCTGTCAGGAGCATCTCATTGGTGAAAAAAACACTGTGTGAAACAGCTTCAGTCAAAGTATTTGAGATGTATTGGTGATTTATCCAGAATCCTATAACAGATCCAGCTCCAGCTCCCAGAATTGTGGTGGTGTCTGCTCTAGTAGGGCTGTAGTAGTCTAGTTTAGGATAATTGTAGCACAAGAAGAGGGGCACAACAATACAGAAGACAGGGCACAAGGGGCTGGTTACCATCAGGTGATCAATGACGTCCCAAACAGGATATACAAGGACAGTTAATAGCACAGAGACCAAACTGCCAACCATCACATCCTGGAAAGATACAGGAAATAAGAAAAAGATATTAGATATGCAATATGTTTTCACCAGATGGACAACTGGCACAGGAGTGAAGGCAAAAAATCTCTACTGGTTTAAAATAATTGCATTTCTGGGTGATACAAATGAAAGTACAGCCACCACTCACACTTGAATCAAATTTATTTCATTTAGTATTACATGTATTGCTCCTTGTTAAATAGAGTATTATACAAACAAAACTAACCCAAATCCTTCCAAGTTAATTATTATAATAAATTGTATGTGTATTTAAAATGTATGTGAGTGTACTCTCAAGTTGTCTGTTGACTTGCAATGACCAATGAATTTCATCAGGTTTTCATAAGGAAGTAATCCTCAGAGGGTGGTTTAGCCAATACTTTCCTCTGAAATAGCACTTGGTATTCATTGGCAATCCCCTATTTGAGTCCTAGTCAGGGAAGACACTGCTCCCCACCACCACCACCACCACCACCACCACAGATCAAATGGGATCTGGTGCCATCCATCAGCCTAATTATTTAAAAGAGGCGACTTCCACTGATAGATTGAAAGCTGAAGTCCAGCATTCACACACATACCATGAAAGCAGCTTAGTAGAAATTTTGGAAAAGCAATTTGACTTCCCATGTCTGAAACAGACATTTTATTTATTTATTTATTTCCAGTGTTTATACCCCGCTACTTCTCAACCCCTGAGGGGGACTCAGTGCGGCCTAACAGACGGCAACAATTCGATGCCACACGATGCCATAGTAAACAACAGTTTACTACGATGCCATAGTAAACAACAGTTAAAATTAAAATACATTAGAATACACCTATAATTAAATACATTAAAATACAGTTAATATTAAAAACATGTATATTCATCACCATTAAAACAAAGTTCCATCCAAAGTCTTAGATCTTACACATTACTTCGTCACAGCAACCACAAGAGTTTTCAAATCATGTATGTACTCTAGATTTCAGCTACACCATTGACAAAATAGAGAGCTAAAATACTTCCCCTTTGTGCTCTTCTCCAAACTTTGGAAGAGGATTTTGTAAAGGAAGCAAATACAAATTGAGCGTCCCTTATCTGAAATACTTGGCACCAGAAGCATTCCGTATTTTAGATTCCCTTTTCCGATTCTGCAATACTTGCATATACATAATGAGATATCATGGAGCTGAGACACAAGTCTAAACAGAAAATCCCTTTATGTTTCATATCAACCTTACACACATAGCCTAAAGGTAATTATATATGCTTCCACTGTTGTAAGTCGCCCTGAGCCACACCAGGAGTGGTGACTAACAAGTGTGAATAATAAATAAATATACAATATTTTAATAATTCTATATATTTGAAACAAAGTTTGTATCCACTGAATCATTAAAAAGCAAAAATGTCACAAACTCAGGCACCCATGTGGACAATTTTGGATATGGGAAGCTCAACCTGTATCCTTCTACTTGTAGTTTAGAGATTGAAGACACTATTTATGATGTACTGTACATATTTGTATATCACACATACACACAACTCATCCTTCAGTGATTTTGGATAATGAAGGACAAAGAAAACGATCAATATTCCTTCCACCCACCAAAGAGGTGATGACTAACTTGTGAGAGCAAAGAGTTTCAGGAAAACATTTAAAACAAGTTCAAACATTTCTCTGTTAATACAAACCTTTGCCCACCCATAATCTTGCATCTTAGTTTCATCATTTCTCTAGAGAGGATTACATTTTCCTTCAATCGCTTTGCACAATGAGGAAGTCATGAAAGGATTAAGGTGGAAACCACCATAAAGTCAGGAGATAGGGTGGAGGTTTTGCCTCTCCCTAGTTCAATCCAGGCAAAGGAGGATGAAATGTTAATCGCTGGAGTCTGGATAATTGGGGAGCAGCTCAAAACCAGTTCTGTCAGACTGGCTTATGAAGAAAAGCAAAAGATTTTCAGTGTTTCATTCTGCCACTCCAACTACACTAGACACTGACAAACACTTTTGGAAAGTACCCTATGATGTCAGAACTCTTTCAGACTAGGCGACTTGGAAGGTGCTGAACAGACTGGGCTCTGACACCATGAGATGCAGAGCCAACCTTAATGGAGCCACAAAGTGAAGTCTACAACATGCATGTGGGAGAAGAGCAAACCACATCTATTACAATGCAGCCTGAGCCCTGCCACAAGAACAATGGAGGACCTCCTTATAGCAACACCAGAGGCATTCCAAGTGGCCAGCTACTGGTCAAAGGACATTTAATATAATGCCAAAATACAACTGTACCCTTGGTTCACTCCTGATATGATAGATAAACAAACAGAGTAATGAAACAAATATGTAGAGAATTTTACTGACTGATTTGGGATCATTGGTTAACTAGATCATTGTGACCAGATCTCCCTCCATAAACCAGCCCAAACTCTTCGTTCCTCAGGGGAGGCCCTCCTGTCACCCCTGCCAGTCTCACAGACTCATCTGGTGGGCACCAGGGAGAGGTTTTTCTCCTCTGTGGCCCCCCAACTATGGAACTCCTTACCCGGAGAGATTAGGAAAGCCCCCACTCTGGAAACCAACCCCCCCAAACACCCTAAAACTTGGCTTTTCTGCTGTGCCTTCGGAGAGTAGCCACTTAACTCTAAAATCATCACTCTCCTCAATGTCCCCCGTTTGGAGTCCACTCCCCCCCTTATAGGAATGTCTTTTAAACTCATGTTTACATGTGCTCCCCTTGCAACGAATCTATCCTGCAACGAATCTACCCTGTTGTCTCACCCTGAGTTTTTAACATTTTATATTCTGCATGCGGCCCGCCTTGTCATTGTGGTTTTAGATATGTATTTGCACTTTTTTTCTTTTAATTGATATGTATGTATTTTATTGTGTTTTGTTGATATTGGTGATGTTTTGATTTGTATTTTGATTGTAATTTGTTGTTTGGGCCTGGTCTCGTGTAAGTCGCCCCGAGTACCCGTTGGGGAGATGGTGGCGGGTTATAAATAAAGATTATTATTATTATTATTATTATTATTATTATTAAGACAAGACTAGTAATATTCTCCCTTTTAACCATTATTTCGATTTAAGCAAGCATTGAGTCCAGCAGGAGGGAATGGCACCGAAGCCTAGAGTGGCAGAGGAGCACTAGATCCCGTAGCACAGATTGGCGCAGAAGCCTAGAGCGTCGGGGGTCTCATAAAGGGAATTAAGTATAGGATCTGTGGGAACGGATCCTCAGTAGCTCGGCCACTTCTGATCTGAAGGGAGTGAAGCGAGCGAAGATCCACGGAGCCAGGTTGTCGGCTCGTGCCTTGCCAAGAAGTTTCTTGGGCCTTGTTATGAACTTTGCCTTGTTCCTTTGCCATGGACCAAGTCCTTGATCCGCAGTGTTTTTGCGGAGCCTGTGCTACGTTTTGCCTTTGGATTTTACTTACGGACTCTTTACCTTTTGATTGAACTTTTGATACTTTTATGGACAATTTACCTTTTCACTTGTTTCTTATTATTCAATAAATAGTTAGGTGATTACCGTCTCTGTGTGTGTGATTAAGGGGCTGGGCAGAGACCCTGCATCGTGACAGGAATGCAGACATACCCCTGGAATGACTTCTATCTTTCTTAAACAAAGACATCATACATACAAAATGAACATATAAGGTTGGGGACTGCATGTGACACACAGGCTTCACAGTTTCCACAATGCTCCATACTATGACTAGATTAACAATTGTATGATATGATCTGGTTACACAAGGATCTGGTACAGATTACATGGAATAGATTGAGGTTTTTTTTTAGTGCTAATGTATTTTCTATATTGGTTTATATGTATTCATCAAGACAAAAACAGCAATATAGTGGCAATATAAGTAGCGAGTGCATCCATCAATAGTGTTCCCTCACTTATCGCTGGTGTTACGTTCAATGGCCACCAGCAAAAGTGAAAATCCACGAACGAGGGATGCTATATTTAGTTTAATATTTATACATTATTTTAGTAGTTATACACTATTTTAAGTCTTTATAAACTCTCCCCACACACTTATACAATACACAACCCTCCTTGAACGTGTTGTTCACATAATCCTCAACTCCGGCATAATCCGCAAAGGCAGCCTCTCAATACAGACAAATGCTCAAGTCCATATTGAAAAACCGTGAAACAGGAAGTCTGCAAAAAGTGTACCATGAAGTAGCGAGGGACCACTGTAATGGGAAATCAACTTACCAGCACAGTGTGCATTCCTGTGTAAATTCTGCTGAGGCATACCAGAGTTGAAAAGAAAAAAGCCCCCATTAGTCCAAGCAAAAAGGGGAACTGTGAACATAAAAGTAGATGGAAAGTATTACTGGTAATCACATGCTTTACACAGTTACATAAGCACCAACAGAGCAGCTATAACTAAAATTCTGCATCATAACCATTCTGAGAGATTAGAAATTCTGCAAATCAAAATAATCACTTCAATTCAACCTGGAATGAAATATTTAAGTGTGATGCATTCGTGTGGTTCTTAAAATAATTTATTTGGAGAGGATGAAAACTGCAGGCTTCAGCATTGGGAAGATGCCAGTAATACAAAAATAAGTTACACTAGGATGCATGGCAAGCAGTTGGAATGGATGGCCCATATGGTCTCTTTCAGCTTTATGATTCTGTGTCTCTATGTATCCACTAGGCCTGGTTATCTCTGGTTTAAATTACTTTGAAATCCGTTATTTTTTGTATTTGAAATTATTACGATCATATATCGACCCTCGGGGTCTAACCCGGAAGAGAAATTTCAAAACCGAACCCGGGCTCGCCATTTTTTCTAAAGGTCATATTAGGTCGTATTTGGCCTACAACTCCCAGAAATCCCAGCCAGTTTACCAGCTCTTAGGATTTCTGGGAATTGAAGGCCAAAACATCCCTCTCCTTCCTTCGCGCTTTCCCCCCATGATCCAGGGAAGGGAGGGGCAGAGGTTCATCTTCCCTCCTCCCTTCCCTGCATCATGGGGAAAACCCAGGTTTTTTCCATGATCCAGGGGAGGGAGGGGGGCAGAGGTTCCTCTGCCCTCCTCCCTTCCTTGCATCATGGGAAAAACAAAGGTTTGTCTGCCCTCCCTCCCTTCCCTGCATCATCCAGGGAAGGGAGGGGACAATGCTTTGTCTGCCCTCCTCCCTTCCCTGGATCATGGGGAAAACGTGGGGTTTTCTCATCCAGGGAAGCAGGAGGGGGGTGTTCCTTCGCTCCTGCTTCCCTGGATGGGAAAAACGCACATCGCTGCCAGGGGAGAGGATGCTGCGGGGTTAAAGTTAACCCCCCTCCTCCTCTCCTCTGGCAGGGGCTGCCACAGGAGCCACAGGAGAAGAGGGGGGGGGGGTAAGAGTTAACCCACCTCTTCCTCTCCTCTGGCAGGGGTGCGTGCGTCTGTGTATTTCCCCCTTGATTTGCCTGTGCTTTTCACAGTCAGTCTTGTTTCCCTGCTTTGCCCAATTAAGAATAATTACGAATTTCATTACTAAGTACGTTACAATTAAGAAATTTTGGGAATTTTTTTGTAAGTATTTCTATTCCTAATAACCCCCCCCCCCATTTGTAGTTTAGAATCAAATTTTTTATGGATCGAACACCCCTATCCACACTTATACTAGTAGCAACTGACTGAAATCAGCACGACTGCAGTTCTTCCAACACTCCTTTTCTAGACGTGTGTGTTTGGCTTATTTATAAGAAATGGAGTCAAGATGAAAATACCACATTGAAAGAGACTATCCAATCATTCCAGAGCTCAGAATGCACAATTTTGTAAATTTTGTTCTTGCAGACAAGAATGCATAATCTCACCAGTTTTCCTCAACTGCAAGAAAATCATGGTAAATTCCAGTTTTCAAAAACTATACACAGCTTTAGACTTACTGTGCATATATGAAACATTGGGGGGGGGAGCATATCATCTGTGTAGGAAATGTGTTCATGATGCAACTTTTTTCTACACAAAAATACAGTTTTCTATTGAAAAAACATGTTTTCTGCTCAGAAATACAATTTTATGCAAAAACTCCCATCCATCTAGGATTCTCTTCACCGGGGTTTCCGAATATTCATCTAACCCAGTTTTCATTGTTTTACATATTTCTGATTTTCTTTCCATCTATATTCAAGTTAGCAACAACCAAAGCACTATCAAAACAGTCTCAAGCCAAGAATGACAGAATGACTGACTACAAGGAAAGGCATCACATGTGGTCCTCAGGGCTGTAAGGGTTGTGCACTTTAGTGTAATTTGGACTCATTCCGAGGTTCTTTCTCTTTAAGTGAAAAAGTTCACCGTAAGAGTCCAATTACAAAAAAAGGGACTGGAAGCAAAAGAAATTACGGTATCTTTGTACACATATGAAACAGGACTGGGATCTAGATTTCATAAAACTGAAAACAATGGGATGAAATAGTCATGACAAACTTAGCCTCCATATTGACATGGGTGAGAGACACGGAATCCCTTAAAGTGGGGGGGCACAAATAAAAAATGTTTTAAAACCTGAACCAACACCTCTTAAGGAATCTCCAGGTTGTCCAGTGTCAGAAGTTGATCACAGAATAATGCTAGAAGACCTTCAAATGTCTGAAGAAATGTTCTCTGTAGAAAGTTCTAGGTCCTGCAGTGTAACTCAGTGGGGAAGTTGACGACAGGATTAAACTGGAGGACCTAGAGATTCCTAGAGAAAACATATTGATCAAATCTGCTGATTAATCAAATTCACAAAAATTGAACCCGGAAATGTGGAGAGACAAAATAGTCATGACTAACACAGTCTCAAATCTATCTACTTTGGAACTAAAATAGATGATTAAGTCAAAAGAATTACTAAATAAAAATAATTACTAGTACATCTCAATCCAACCCATGTACGCATGGATTCAGTCCAATCTCTAGGAATGATAAAAGCTTGATCCAAACATCTAGCTTTGGCATAAATGACACACAGCATTTGGATCTGGTCACCTGGCAGTCATAATGCAACCACCAGCGCTTCCAATTGGCTGAGTAGATTGATCTGAGATAGCAGGACAAGAAAAGGAAGACGACACATGGGTCAATTCCTAGAGGCTGAGTCAGGCTCAGTTAAATGTTTTGGCAGGAAGTGTCCAATGGTTTAGAAAGGCTACACATTGCTTCTTCCTGTCCCTACCTTATATTGGTTTGTGGATGCAAGAACAAAAGTGAAAGAGATGGCGGTTGCTGCCATTGCATGAGTGGATGGCATTCCATATTCAGCGGTTGTCCTTTCTTCTAGCTTGATAACTGGTGGCGAACAAGGACGAGGCCACTTTAGGAGATCCTTCGAGACTTGGCCAATATACATGATCACCTGGAAACAGCAAACAGAGATGGCCTTATATCCAAGTCTCAAAGAGCAATTAACTCGGTGTTCCATTTGTCTAGTAATTCACTGCTATCACCACTGGTATTAACAACTGAGAGCAGGGCTTCCTTGCCTTATTTATTATGCTTTCTTTTTTAAAAAAAATCTTACCCCTTTTCAGAGAGCTTGGGGGGGGGGGTGTGTACATGCTTGCCTCCCCTACTTTAGCCTCATAGTCTTCTGAAACAGGTTAGCTGCCCATGTTATGCCCTCTGACCAGTTCTACTTTATAACTCTATTAATGGGTGCTTGTGGCTTCCAGTGGGATGCTGAATCCACCTTGGGTTTCAGCCTAAAAGTTAGAGATGCTATCCAAGATGCTGAGCTTGACCACCCAAATAAGTTCAGCACCTTGGATAGTTCCTTAAAAGTTGAGATTTACAGGGGTGGGCAATTACCGGCCCTCCAGGTGTTTTGGACTTCAACTCCCAGAAATCCTAAGAGCTGGTAAACTGGCTAGGATTTCTGGGAGTTGAAGTCCAAAACACCCGGAGGACCGGTAATTGCCCACCCCTGGATTAGAACCTGGCGTGGACTTCCCCCACCTCGCTGATTTGGCAAAGAAATAGCCGCCAGTGCCAAGGTTGCCACAAAGTATGAGAGCATCCATCTGAAGTCGGACAACTTTTTATCCACTGTTAAACATTTATAGACTGCTTTGGTTCACCAAGCAGCTCCTTTATGGAAACATAGGCCTATAACACCAAACTAACAACAAAAATATTTTTTTAAACAGCCTTATTTTAAAAAATAGTTGTAACATGAGAAGTACTAAAGGAATGATATCATAAATAGAGCAAATAATAAGTCACAGTAGGACATTATAAACCCAAACAGTAAATGTTACTGTCAAGATTTTAAAAAACCTGAAGCATAATTTTCCTTTAATTACTTATAGATACCTTGAGGAATTCTCTGGAAAGCCATGAATGAGATGGTTAAAAACATAAAAGGAATCTACAGAATCTTATTGCAATATCATACATTATCTTCTAGTCACAGGATTTGTGTTTCTTCATTCTCCCTCTTCTTTGCACAATGTTCCAAGATGTAACTCTAGTTTCAGTTTCAAAGTATTTCCCACTCTTCTATCAAGATCACAGTCTCTTTTGCATGGACAATTATCACACTTTGAAACTATTTTAACTGTCATGACTGCATACTACAAAATACCGGCACTTGTGAGACACTAGAGCAGTGGTTCTCAGCCTGGGGTCCCCAGATGTTTTTGGTCTTCAACTCCCAGAAATCAGCTGGTAAACTGGCTGAGATTTCTGGGAGTTGTAGGCCCAAAACATCTCGGGACCCCAGGTTGAGAACAACTGCACTAGAGCTCTCTGGCTATGTCTACATGTATCACATGGAACTACAAATCCCAGTATTCCATAGGATAAAGCTATGGCCAATAATGCTATACATGCCTAATATGAAAGAGACATCTGTCTTTTGGGGCTGAATGTTTTTCCATCCTAAAAATGAGAAAACCCCACATAGCTTATTCTGAATTTAAGTAGCTATTTAAAACTCAAATAGTTATTTTTTAAAGTTTATGAAAGTGCTGAAGATCAAATGATATGTGGTAACATCAAGCCAAAGACAACATTACCATCAGAATCTGGCTGCCATCTCCATATGTCTTTATCAACAAACTTTCACACATGTACCAATAAAGGCCTTGGGGCACGTCAACAGCTACTTTTGCCTTCTCTGCCGGCACAAAATACTGTTTCAGAAGTGTTACTGTCCCTTTGATAGCCATGAAACATATTTAACTATGAATTGTGCCTGTACTAATTTGGTGTCTGGTTGGATCATACGGTCAAGATCACAGAAAAAGGCTACGTGTTTTTTTATGATCAGTTCACATCTGCAGATCCAGGGAAAACTGACCTTCTTTTGGTGAATGCTCTTCTGTCATCATTTTAGCTACACTTCCACACATGGGTTTCACTTAACAAGAAGGCATTTGTTCAGAACACAACTGCAGAATGCCTGAAGACAAGCCACTGACAAATAACACAAAACTGTGCAGCTGGGTTAAGAAGTGGTGGAAACCGGTTTTCTAATGCTGTTGGATCTGGTGATAACACCAGAATGATGGATCACATCCCCAGTCTTTATGGGCCCTGGAGAGTTCAACTGCTGATATCTTATAAGAGTGGCATGTTTCAAGATAGCATCATTTTTTTGTTTTGTTTTTAGGATTGGCGTGAGAGCCAGTATGGTATAGTGGTTAGATGGCTGGACTAGAGACAGCAAAGTTCAAATCCTCACCGCCGAAACACGAATCAAGGAACATGAAAGAACTTTCATTAACTTTATAGGAACTTTTATAAACCCTTGCCAAACTTTATGAACTTTTATGGACTTTGGGGGCTGATGTGACTTCCCCTTAGACCCTACATGATTCCCCCTCTTCCTATGAACTCTGTGTATGCTCCCCATCCCCATTCCTTATTCCCTGTATGTATGTATGCCTATATGAAAAATATGAAGGAAAGCAGCCTGTTTCATAAAAGCCAGCAACTCATGGCTCCAAACTTCCTCAGCCAATCATTCCATAACACAGGATTTCACCAAGCCCATTTGCATGGACAATAAGCAAATGGCTCTTATCAGACCGGACCTCAGAGGGCTGAAAGACAGGCCATCTGGAATGATAGGGTCTATGGACATTTTGGATCACCCAACACAAAGGATCTCTCTCCATCTGTGAGGAACTGGAGATTTGTCGCCGCCTCCCTGCTGTGTCATATCTTGATCTCCTGAAACTAGCATCAACTTCATCAATGAACTCCATATCGCAGGGTAGTATGACAAAAGGACCTAGCCTCTAGGGGTTGGACAAGAATGTTAATTCAAAGAACCAGAGAATAACCTAGGCCAGGCCTGAGAGCTAAAAAGCTATTGCCCAGCCATTTGGCAAACACTGGCCATTCTTAATCCAGTCAACTAGACATTTCTTCCTTGTTTCCTTGTTGCCCGCCTTCCTTCCACTTCATTGGCTGAGTGGCCAAAAGCAGGGCCAGAGCCCTCATTGGATCTCCTGCTGGCTTGTTGATGTCACAGCCAATCATAACAAAAGCAGCTCGGGGGGGTGGGGTGTGTGCATGGGAACTTTTGAATCTGAAGGCTATATATTTTGTATATAGGCTATATATATACAAAATATGAAGGCTATGTATTTTGTATGTCTGCCCAGTGGGCATGTCGATTTTTTAGCAGGCTACTGCAATTGTCATCCTTTTCAGCTGGAATAAATAAAACCTTTCTCTTCAACTTGGTGAGATTTATTCTGGAATACTGGCTTCTTTTCTCACCAGGCAACCCACAGTGGCTTGGATCTCTCTATCTGCAGCCACTCTAAATTGCTCGACAACACCTGGACATTCCACAGATATATAAACCCAATTTTTCTAGTTTCCAACAGACCTCACAATCTCTGAGGATGCCTGCCATAGATGCAGGCGAAAAGTCAGGAGGGAATGCTTCTGGAACATGGCTATACAGCCTGAAAAACTTACAACAACCCAGTGATTCTGGCCATGAAAATCTTTGACAATACAACCCCATTGAGCAGTTACTCCCTCTCAGCTTCACCTACACCGTAATGTTGTTGGAGGATAACAAGGAAATGAAAATGAGATGCATGTGCAGCAACTTGAACCAATTGAATGAAAGGTGGGATACAATTGCAACCAGTAACTGATAAAATGGCAATTAATAACAAGGGCTTCAGCTGAAACCACTCATGCACTTAAAGGACATGTGAGAAGTGTCATAGAGCTGCATGCGCTGACTACTGGAGATGTACTGCAAAATTTATAATGTAGACCTACTTTTTCAAAAATGATTTAAAAAATAAATTATGAATGCAGCGAGAGGAGATGGAAGAAGGAAAGAAAGACTGGTGAAATATAGAAGATTCTTAGATACAGTCATGGCTTAGGCACATACTTAATGCTGTCTATATAGCTAAATGAAGTCTATTTGGGGTTGGAATCTGTGAAATAGGCATTCATACAGGCATACAATGAAATATACTGGTCACTGAAAAATGATCTTTCCAACCTGAAGTATACATTGTTTTGCTACGATAAATGTATACCAGATCCAAATATAATCACCGTCAATTAGGATCCAAAGCTTGGAAATGAATGGTGAGTTCTCGGTATCTGGATTGGCTCAAGGACCTCTCACTCCCCTCCATGGATACCAAAATCCATGGATCCTCAAGTCCAATTCTATACAGTAGCACAATAAAATGTGCACAGGGGACACGGTAGTGCAGCGGTTAAACCACTAGTTGCAGGAAATCCGCTGACTCAAGGGTTAGCAGTTCAAAGCTGCGAGTCAGGGTGAGCTCCCAGCTGTCAGCCTCAGCTTCTGCCTACCTAGCAGTTTGAAAGCATGTAATGTAAGTAGATCAATAAGTACAGCCTGAGTGGGGAGGTAAAAGGGCAGCCCATGCAGATATGCTGGCAACAATCAGAGGAAAGTCTATGGACAACAGACTCCTTGGCATGGAAAAAATGGAACAAGAATACCTCCCCATGGCCGGAGTTGAGCATCACCTCCAGACACCGGAGATGGAAAGGGGAAGGCCTTCACCTCTTTCTGTGTACTGTATGTTGTTGTTAATTGTTTAAATAAGCACTTAATGTTTGTCTTATATATGTAAACTAATCCGCTCTGAGTGCCTCTGGGGAGATAAAGAGGAATATAAATAAAGTGTATTATTATTAAAATGACATAAAAGATGTTAAAAAACTCAAATGAGTGCCAGAGATGATGTGTGAAATAGTGGGAAGCTATAGCAAGGTATGCCTACACATTAGCACAGTGTTCAGGACTAGGCAAAATTAAGGTTTGCTGGGGGATTTCCACCCACCCACCCACAAATACTTTCAAAATATTTTTGAGTTGAGATTAGTTGCATCTATGGCAAGCTGGGGATACAGAGGATCAACTAAAGTACAAAACCCCCTCAGTATCTGCAAGAAGCATCTATTTATTCTCATATAAAATCAACGCAACCAAAAAGAACAGAAATCACTACTACAAATATGTACTATACCATCTGAAACTCATCACAGGGAGGGGAAAAAAGGGGAGATTCTGAGAAGAGGAATATAGCACTAAACTTGTACTGTATATCAATGTTAACACCCAGAACCTCATATGTTATATAGAAAAGTACTGTTCATCTTTACACAATACGATTTAAAGAAACAAAGTGTATACTGTATTTTTCAAAAAGGATAAATAGAAAACATTATTTTCTAAAACCTTAACACAAAACATTCAATTGCCGAATAACACAAAAACATACAAAAAATAAACATAAAACATGAACATAAATCCTATAAAAAGCAATCACAAATATTTAAAACCAGTATCAGTATTTCTCCATCAAACAGGAATTCAATTACCAAAAGCCGGGAATTACAAAGGGGACCTAGTCAGCTATGAGAGGGCTGAGCAAGGGCTAGTGCAACGAAGTAGGATAGGGCTGAGGAAATTGATGAAGTGCAGGGCAGGGTCCTAGCTGATGGTCAGGGAAGGGCCTGGGGCTAATAATTTCCAAAAGCCTGGTGGAACCACCAAGTTTTCAGGTCCTTGAGGAAGGAGGACAGTGATGGAGCTTGTCTTATTTCTCTGGGGAGGGCATTCCAGAGTTGGGGGTCCACCACCGAGAAGGCCCTCTCCCTCATCCCTGCCAATCGTGCTTGTGATGGTGGTGGGAGTGAGAAGAGAGTCTCCCCAGCAGATCTTAGAGCCTGTGCTGATTCATAGGGGGAGATGCAATTGCGGAGATATATAGAGCCCAAACCATTTAGGGCTTTGTAGGTCATGACCTGCACATTGAATTGGGCCCCGCACCTTATCGGCAGCCAGTGGAGCTGCGTTAGTTGTACGTTCCCTATAATTAGCTCCAGTTAGCTAACACAGAAGGAGGGGAAAGGTGTAACTTGTGGCAGAATTGGGATGTTTGCATTCATGGGATAAATTTTACCATATTTATTGCTTGCAGTTAACAGCTGGGGACAACAATTGCCAACACTGTGCCTTTCCATTATCAGAAGCAGAGCCAATAATTATATTTGTGTAGTGAAGAGTTAGAGGAAATGTAATAAAGTGAGGAAAAAGGATTGGTAGACTTATTACCAAACTTTGTAAATACCCTTTGAGCAGGAATGTAATGTTATGTTTTGAGTGGCACACAGAAGAAGAAATGAGTGGCAATGGAGAAAGAGGAAACAAGCACTGATTTTGTTGTGATAAGTTTCTTTGGCACTTGCAATCACCATGCTACAATTGCAATTGGGCAGTCTTGCGTATTAAAGACCTATGTCTTCTGAAAAGTTAGATTTCAGCTTTGATTTTCTGCCAAATTACCTCTTAAAAGTATCTCTGTTTCAGTGCAAAGCATGAATCCTGGAGATGATTGCAGAGTGATATGTGGAAAAGCAACAAGAATGAATAGATTATATTTATTTCTGAAGAATCCATTTTCATTAAATTTCTTTGTCTTGCAATGCAAAAACTGTTTTAGAGCTCTGCTTTCAGTTTGTGAAGCAACAAAACCTAAGCATAATGGGTGGTGCAAGATAGCCAGGCTGACAATTTCAAAGCAATGCATGGGGATTAAATTGTATGACTCGTGAAAGTTGAGGGGCGAAGCATGACTAATTTTTCTGTACGGTGCTTGAAAAACTGAAGCAAAAGCATCCACCTCATGCTACTTAGTCTGCATTCAGAGCTCCAGTTTAACTTCTTCAGTACCAAGGAAAACTGCAACACAAACCCTAAAAACAAGAGGCACTGTATGGAATACAGAGGAATGATAGCTGAGGAAAAGTGAAGGTATGAAGAGCAGGATGCAAGGCTAAGGAAAGGAAAAGAAAAGAAAGAGCCTTCAGTTGTAGTAACAACCCTGAAGAAGTAGCATTCCTTGAACTCTTAAAGGCCTTCTCCAGAACCTTAGCACCGCAATTGAAGGGAGAGGTTGACAAGCTGGAATGTGTCCAGAGGACGACTAAAATGATTAAGGGTCTGGACAGGGCCGTAGCCAGGATTTTGTTTCTGGGGGCTGAGTTTGTTTCGGGGGTGAGACTGGGTGGAAGAGGGTCTACCCTAGCAAACCTTTTGTATTGTTATCCCAATAACCCCATTAATGTGGGATATAATGAGCATGGTGATCAGATCATGATATGAATAAACATAACAGTTTAAATAATGTACCAGTAAGGCCTTCTCGCGGACCACCCTGAGAATTTCAGGGGGGGGGGTGAAGCCCCCTTAGCCCCCCCTGGCTACATGCCTGGGTCTGGAGAACAAGCCCTATGAAGAGTGGCTTAAAAAACTGGGCATGTTTTGCCTTCAGAAGAGAAGGCTGAGAGAAGACATGATGGTCATGTATAAATATGTGAGAAGTCATAGGGAGGAGGGAGCAAGCTTGTTTTCTGCTGCCCTGGAGACTAGGATACGGAACAATGGCTTCAAACTACAGGAAAGGAGATTCCACCTGAACATTTTGATCTATCACTCCAATAAGCTTTACCATGGAACCTTGCCCGTAAGACCAGACTGGGAGGTACAGCCCCCCCGCCCCCAAAGATCTAGTAAAATTGGAGTACAAAGACTGTTATGTAATTGAGTCTCTTTAGGAATTATCAATGAGACGTGTACAGTCAGCCCTCCACACTTGCAGATTTCCTTTTTGTGAATTTGATTATTAGAGGATTTGAATAACATGTTTACTCTAGGAATTTCTATGATCCTCCAGTGCAATTCTATGGTTAATTTCCCCCAGTGGGTTGTGCTGCAGGGCCAAGGGATTCCCAGAGAGAACACTTTTCTCGCTATTTGAATGTCCCCCCCCCCTTCCTGGTGAATGTAGAGGACAGAATATTAAATCTGTCACTGTTGCTAAGCCCTCCCAAGAACAATAAAGGCTGTGTACAATCTACCCTGTTCACACTTATTTGTCAGTAAATAAGTGTGAACACATGGAAAACACATGGTGCTTTTAAGAAGATTCTGTGATAAGGAATGAAGGAAGTAATTTGCCCTCCTCGTGCAAGTACCAGCAAGCAGGCAAAAATAATCAACAACATTCCTACCAATATTGGGCTTCGCCATCTGATAAACAGCTCTGGGATGAGGGATGATGGGAGTTGTGGCTCAAAAACCTCTGGAGGGCACAATTATTAAATCCTTTTGTACTAGATAATGTGGCTGGGAATATGTTTGATGACTACCACAAACACATTCCTATTTCTGTCTACTTTAGCTGTGATACTCAACTTTCATACACATATGTAGACCACTTGACCCTGTTGGAAGAGGCATGTTGATGTCTGTATAAAGCAACTGCACTAAAAATCACTGGATTTTACTTTTCAGTTTTCAAACCTGACCTTCAACCTTCAATTGTTCATTTAGATATGCAAGTTACCACTTGAGGGCAGTAATCAACCAACCAACCCAAAAAAAACCCCTTGCTGCCAAGTCTCCTGCAAAGTTTGCATTTCTCATCCAATGTTTGCATCCTTTTTAGTCATGCTGGCCTTTCACCACAGGATGGCAAAACAATAGTGATGCACTAATGACACACAGAAATTACAATAAACAAATATAGACAAACACTTTGCTTAGAAATTGTTTGATAGCAGTCCTGTACCCCAAGGGAAATGTGATAGGAGTACTTTCCCACTAGCCAAGGCTACTTTGGGACCAATATTAACATATAACTGTGAACTCGATATGGAAGGGAACAGTATTTTAGCATATGTCATTCCATGGAAATTGTTTCTAAATTAAATTAAATAAAACAACAAAAATACTATGATAGCACCTACTCAGCTCTATACCTACAGTCAGAAAGGGATGCCTCTTTCCTTTGTGTTTCCCAGTTCATTTTTCTTTAAAATTTATTTATAATATGACAAGGGAAATATAACACTTTGTAAAAGAGAGAGAGAGCAGAGATGTTTTTTTTCAACGTTTGAACCATGTGATAAGCAAGTGGAATTCTGCTGAAACTGTCAAATTTTTCCTGCCTCCGTTTTTTTGCTGCAACCAGGCATGTAGCCAGGGGGCTAAGCAAATTCTCAGGTGGTCCGTGAGAAGGCCTTACTGGTACATTATTTAAACTGTTATGTTTATTCATATCATGATCTGATCACCATGCTCATTATATCCCACCTTCATGGGGTTATTGGGATAACAATACAAAAGATTTCCTAGGGTAAACCCTCTTCCACCCAGTCTCAGCTTCCCCGACCTCAGCCCCAACCAAAATCCTGGCTACGGCTGGCTGCAACCTTCAATACTTCCCGATTCCAAGGGGTGAAAAAAACACAGGAATAATAGAAGGCTGTAGATGGAAGAGGTTTGGTCCCAGGTTTAAAGAAACAGAAAATATAGTAATTTAGAACCTTAAAGGAACATTGGCTCTCTTCCAAACCTGCACATGTGTTCACTGCAGTTATTTCTGTGCAGAACAGATGCCTGCAGTCAATAGTCTAGCTAGACTGATCATCAGGCCAAATAAGTAGGTGACTCATTTTCCTTAACAATATGTAAGTGTGGCAGAAACACTTGCATAAGGATAACTCAATTTAAAAAAAATGCCCTAAACATTCACAGGGCTCCAATATGGCTCACAGATTAATATCCTTGGAAGATTAAAAAAAGATGAAAAAGGATACTTTACCAGCAAAAACACCAAGAATGAGAATTTTATTAATCACACGCAAAGGAACTCTGCTGCTCTGGAAGAAGCATAACCTTCTCTCCCAGAAACCATTTCACGAAAACATAGCCAGCCAATTGATAGTTTCCATAATCTCACTGTGTGTATCCTCACTTAGCTTCAATGTCTTTCTTTTTTACCTATAGTGCAAGCCAAACCATATGCTGGGCACACATATCAGTGACACTGCTCTTCTGCCCTTCTACCAATCATAAATGGCAATTCTGTGGCCTTCCAGGGGTTGTTTGGTATAATTCGCAGCAACCTCACAACCCCTGAGGAAGCCTGCCATAGATGCAGGTGAAACATCAAAAGAGAATGCTTCTAGAACATGGCCATACAGCCTGAAAAACCTACAACAACACAGTGATTCCTGCCACTAAAATCTTAGATCAGGGGTGCTCATTAGGTAGATTGCGATCTACTGGTAGATTGCGTAGGGCGTCCTGGTAGATTGCAGGCAGGGTGGGAGGAAGGCTCAGTCCCGCCCCGCAGGCTCCCGCCGCCGCCCAAGTGCTGCCAGCCCTGGGTTATCTGAGGTCCTTTCCACACAGTTGAATAAAATCCCATGTTATCTGCTTTGAATCAGATTATATGGCAGTGTGGACTCAGAAAACCCAGTTCAAAGCAGATATTGTGTTATATGTTTCACATTTTTGTAGTGGGTAGGTAGATCATTTTGACTTGGTTGTTTTATAAGTAGCTCGCATGCTGAAAAAGTGTGAGCACCCCTGCCTTAGATAATATGTCAATTCACAGCAACTTTAGCCAATTCATGGTGGCAACATAATCCTGATTAAATGAATCCCTGCAGTATCTTGACCAAACTATGTATGAATCAGTCACTAAGCATGAATGTAGACATTCACACTGCCATTTAGCCTTTGTGGCCACTAATTTGAATAACTAAAAGGGAGGGAAATTACATAAATTAAACTATTGATGGCTGTAGGCTGGATATACAGTTCCTCCAGAAACAAAGTTGACTATGGTACTGCCCACCAGTTACTAGGGGTATGACTAGAAATGTGATTTTCCTGCTTCTTGGCAGGAGGTTGGACTGGATGGCCCACAAGATCTCTTCCAACCCAATGACTCTATGATTCTTCATAAGAAGCGCTTTCAATGATAAATCAAAGCAGTGCTGGATTTAGGACAAATTTAGGACAAATCAGTGCTGGATTTAGGACTTACTTGGTTTCTGAAGGAGGTAGGCCCGGTAGGCTACACTGCCTGATTTATGGCACACTCTTATAGATTATCAGCTCTACTGTTATGTCTAGACAATACATCTGTAAATTTAGAATTTCATCACAAAAGCAAAATACATTGTAAACAATGTTTTTGGACAAGAAGATGGGGGGCCCTGGCCAACAACGGGCCCTCTGCTTAAGCACACCTAAGCACAATGAAAAATATGGTACCGAGTGTATGGATTTAAAACAGATTTAAAACCCTGTAGTATTGCAATATGTAAACCATTACAGGATGCTCAGCAAGCCCCACCCCATATACCCTCTAAGTGCCAAGAAAGGATTGCAAGACATTTCCTCGGCAACTACAGAAAGGTAAGTGTATTTTGCATAGCTCCCATGAAGCACTTGCTTTTTTCTCCATCGGATGGAAGAAAGGGCAGTGCATGTTGCCACCCCTTTCTCCATCAGATGAGGACAGGGTGCCAACGCACCTTCTTCCATCCCCAATATGTGATGGGGGAGGAGGGAGGGCATGCAGGGCACCACGGGGGCCCTTGCACAATTGCTGGCAAAACGGAACAGGGCCAAGGATCAAGTGAAGAGGTCCTTACTTGGAAAGAAACATGAGAAAACTGTCTAATGGGTGCCTGCTTATTATCAAGCTCTTTTGAATTCACAGTGATTGCAACTTAATTTGTGAAGTATGGACACACACTTTCTCCAAGTCATGGGCTTGAGAATTGGGGACATGAGTCCAATTTCATTTTGGAGATTGGTCTTCATTAGTGAGCCTCCTTTCGTGGATATGGATATGATAGGCAGACAGGGGATTATAGAATGTCAAAATTAGCCATGATTCACCTAATGAGTACCCAAATCATTACAATATTCAGCAACATTCTGAACTGTTGCAATACTTCAGCCAGGTATATTTTCTTGCACAATAGATATGGGGCAGTGTCTTCCCCAATAAATGATCCCTTCCTGCATATTACTTTACCACATATAGTAGTTATCCCCAAGGTTACCACATAGTTACACTGGACCTATGGCATTTTCATTGCTTCCGGGCCCATCTCCTCTCTCTAGGACTTTGCCTTTATTTATTTATTTATTTACTGCATTTATATATCATGTTTCTTGCTTGGGGGGGGGGGTGGCGGATGGGACTCAAAGCTGTTTTTAACATAAGCATGGCAAAATTCAATGCCTAACATACATGTGAAAAACCAAAACCAAAACTCAAACCATAACATATAACTTTAAATTAAAACTATTAAAACCCTATTAAACCAAGAAACATAAGGCAACATTTAGACATTAAGACAAAGAATTACAACGTATTAGTACATTAAAATCACATAATCCAGAATTATGTTCCAAAGTCATTCCAATTGTCAATTGCACATATTCCCCATTCATTTCTTGCACTGCTCACTAACCAAATGCTTGGTCCCACAGCCATGTCTTTATTTTCTTTCTGAAGGCCAAGAGGGAGGGTGCCGATCTAATTTCACTGGGGAGAGAGTTCCAAAGCTACCACTGACAATTCCCTGTATCTCGTCCCCACCAGTTTACACCTGTGAAGGAGATGGGACTGAGAGCAGGGATTCCCCAGAAGATCTTAATCTCCTAGATGGTTAATAGGGGGAGATACATTTGGTCAGGTAAACTGGGATGGAACCGTTTAGGGCTTTATAGGCTAAAGACAGCACTT
This sequence comes from Anolis apletophallus, assembly GCA_030556195.1. Taxonomy (NCBI): domain Eukaryota; kingdom Metazoa; phylum Chordata; class Lepidosauria; order Squamata; family Anolidae; genus Anolis; species Anolis apletophallus. The sequence continues at coordinate 49,203,153 of JARBWK010000010.1, forward strand.
TGAATTGTGCTCAGTAGCAGACTGGCAGCCTTTGAGAAACTGAGGACTTAAAAAGTAATAATTGTATGCATAACTTTGCTTTCCTGTCTGCTTTTCTCCAGCTGCAAATTTATGTTTATGGGAAAAGGTGCAGAAAGGAAGAAGAGTTTTGCCCCCCTCCTGTGCTCTCTCAATTGTATGCACGTTGCTGTTTTCCAACAGGCTGGGAACGTTTGCATCACCAAAGAAGAGAAAATGCATAATTAACAAAGTGGACACAGAATTTCAGAACAGCTGCTTATGAAAATGCCTATGAAGAATGCAAGTTCCGAAATAAAGTATGATCATTCAAATCGAAACATAATTTACTCTCATAGGGCAAAAGATTACGGCCAGACAAACCATATGCAGACTACACTCAAGGCACTCATTTGTCTGCTGCTTAGATTAAAATTGGACTGGACAATTATTGAAATAGAGCAGGCATAGGAAAACTTTGTTGCCTTGGGGCCACATTGTGGGCCCAACCGGGAAGGCTGGGGTAGGAAGAGGGGGCTATTCACACACTGGACAGGGGAGCCCACAAAAGGTCGGTGGAGCCAGGAGGCAGGGCAGGGCCTGGGTCATCCTCAGACTGTCCTCCCAGCATAAGGATGGGGTTGCATGCCCCATCCTTATGCAAGGAGGAAGGCAGGACACACGGTGACTACCCCGATCCTCCTCCCCTGATTCTTGAGCTGTCCTCTTGCCATTATGCTGGGAGGAGGGCATGTGGCAGCTGAGAGCCATAGGGCTCTTAGCCGCCACATGCCTTCCTTGAGCTGTCCTTCCGGCATAAGGATGGGGCCGCTTGCATTCTTGTTATGCTGGGAGAAGGAAGAGACACGCGGTGGCTGAGAGTGCTCCAGAGGGTTGGCATAATTTCCCTGTTCTCTTGGCCTCTTTATGCCAAGAGGACAGGGAAAATTAGGAGGGCCTGAGGTAAGTGCCCAGGTGGGCCGCATCCAGCCCCCAGGTCTTAATTTGTCCATGCCTGAAATAGAGGATGCCTGCAAATTGAGCATGGATCATAGAATCATAAAGTTGGAAGAAAATGCAAAGGCCATCCAGTCCAACTCCGTACAATGCAGGAAAACATTATCAAAGTATTCCTGACAGATGGTCATCCATCCTCTTTTGAAAAACCTCCAGAGAAGGAGACTCAACCACACACGAGGCAGCATATTCCACGACTGAACAGCTCTTCCTGTCAGGAGGTTCTTCCTGATGTTTAGATGCAATCTCTCTACCTATAGTTTGAATCTGTTGCTCCATATCATTCTCTGGAGCAGCAGAAAACAAGCTTTACCACTCCTCAATATGACATCATTTCAAATATTTAAACATGGCTATCATGTTCCCTCTTAAACATTTATATTCCAACCTAAACGTACGCAGCTCCCTAAGCCATTCCTCATAGGACTTTTCCAGACTTTTGACCATTTTGTTCACCCTGTTCTAAACATGTTCCAGCCCCCGGAGGCCTCCCACATCAGAACATCTGGGCATCCTCTGGGCAACGTCCTTGTAGACAGCCAATTGTCTAACACCAAAGCAACTTGCAGTTTCTCTAGTCACTCCTGACACGGAAAAAAAAGCTTCTCAACATCCTACTTGAATTGTGCTGCCCAAAATTGGACACAATCTTCTTGGGGAAGACTGACCATGGCAGAATACAGTATCCATTTCTGGACACCACACCCTTTGAAAACTGACACTGTCTTGGTAAAGTTACATGGTCACCCATTCTCCAATTCCATACAGATGGGATGCTACAAGACAAAGGAGACAATGGTATATACATGATTGTGTAATGTGTATACAGCATGGCAGAACACGTACACAATGATATTTTCTTTATCTAATGGAGCAGAAGTATTTTGCCCCACTCACACAAGCAACAGTCTCTGCTGAGTACAACTTTGTGCCTCACTGATCTCTATACAAAAACTATTTGATCACTTTAAATATTATCTGGCTCATACCTTTTGTTTCATCCTCTCCCACACATACAAAGTTGCTATGTACTTAATTTATAATCCATCCGCTGTCTCAGCTTTCAAATCATGGCACAAAGGCACACACCCAACCCTTCTTCCTTGCCTACTCAATACCAGAAAGCAAGCTCTTAACCAATTAGTCCAAATCCAAATGCAATCTTCAAGACAAAGTCTCTTCCTCTTGGAAGTCAGCCTAATTTAAAAGAAACATTTACTGTAACAGAAGACAGCTGCATCTAGATGTTTATGTTCTCTCTCAACTGCCTAATTAGAGTGCTGCTGAATCCAGCAGTCATTTCAAGGAGTCTTGAAAATCATTTTCCAGTGGTCCATTACAAAAGAAAGGCACCATTCAGAATGGTTGGGGTAGTCTGGTCCCACTGGTGTTTTTGCTACAGTGATATCCACTGGAGTTTGGTTCTAGGATCCACCATTAATACCAAAAGTGGTGGATGTTCAGATCCCATTATCTACAATAGTAAAGTATACATAAGGTGTTCATTGTAGAAAATGACAAAAATTGAGGCTTGCTTTTGGGAATTATTTTTAGTCGTAATGATGGTGGGGTATTTTAAAGCCATGGTCGGTCAAATTAATGGACATGCAAAGCTGACTGCAATTCTGTTTTATACACTACTATATCTTTCTGATTACATTGCTGTTTTATATTTTACTTACTGTATAGATCCATTATATCAATATATTTTATTAGAACTGCATTGTGTCCAATTTGTTCATTCATTTTTGAACTCAGTCTTCCCTAATTTATTATATGCTGTTGTTCATTCATTCAGTCACTTCCGACTCTTCGTGACCTCATGGACCAGCCCAAGACAGAGCTCCTTGTCAGCTGTCACCTCCCCCTGCTCGTTCAGAGTCAAGCCAGTCACTTCAAGGATACCATCCATCCAACAAGGGTTTAACCCATTGTGCCACCACAGCTCCTTCCACATACTGTATATGAAAGGAAATGTTAAAGAAATGCCATAACCAGACATTCCCAAAGAGAGTTGTTTAAATAGAGACAGGGATGTCCCTCCATAATAACTTTGCTTGTGTAAAAGCAGTATGTCTGAAGAGGAGAAACTTTTCTATCCATGGAGGTTCTTCTTTTGAACAAGAACCTGACTAGCTAGAGGCTTCCATATGATGGGTGCAGTAAATCCACTCTTGAGTTTTATTGAAAAGCCTTATAGGAGCTATCCGAGGTACAGAAGAGAGAGAGAAGGAGAGAGAAGCACTGTGGAGATCTCTGTAATTAAACTTTAAGGGACATAAGGGAATCTGCACTCATGGGTATATGAAGAATCTCCACCAATATAAAAGGCTCTCCTTTTCAAATATGCTACTTTTCAACAAGCAAAACAAAAAAGAAGACAGAGCTTATATACTCCCTATCTGAAACATGTTTAAAAACAGGTTTCAAGAACACCTGAATAGAGACTTTAGTAATGATTCAGAAAGCATGGAGAGAAGTTTAGAAATAATAAGATGCACATAATAATAATAATCTACATACTGTATTTTCTGATAACTGATAACTTTTTTGTCTTTTCATAACAATATTAGATTGAAGTTACATTCCAAAAGTAATCTAAGAATGGGAAATGACATCAATTTGAGAGAGGGTACGTTAGTAATTAGTAGATAACTTTGTTAATTCTGTAATAAGAAAAATAAATTAAATCCCTTTAAAAGTGTTTTTTAATCTGGAGGAAGATCTTTATTCTATTTGAGAAATGCAGAAGTATATTTCTAAGAATAAGAATTTGATGAAATCACTGAATTGCCTTTCTGTGAAATGGATGTCTCTTGGAGAGGAGCAAAAACTTTGGCTTCAAAGGTGTGTGGGGCCGCAGAACCTATCTCTGAACTGTCTTTTACCTTCACTAGTTTGCCATCCTAGGAAATGGTTTTGTGTGTATGTGTGTGACTGATGTGTAACACAACCATCACAGTGACTATGTGGTAAATGGCCAACCCCCACCCTAAATTAGCACTCATGGCCTGGGTGTTTGATGCATGACTCTCTCCAAATTGCAAACATACTCCCCATTGCAACAAAGTTGGGGGGTCCTTGACTTGGTTCTTTTTATACAGTTAACACTTGACAGTTCCAAGTTTACATAAGAGCTGCAGCCAGTGATACCTTCCATGGACCAAAGATCTCCATTTGGGGAAGTTACCTCTGATCAGTTTGAAGACTGCCTTTTGCAGCACCATATTCAACAGGACTCCATATTCATCTATGCAGAAGTTCAACATGACTGAAAGAGCAGCTATCAAAAGGACAAGTTAAGGAAACCCACTTTCACCATGTCCCTCAGTTTGGATCTAGTCTTCTGTCCAATTCTATTATAATTCAGATTTTAGTTCTTGCAAAAGAGTCTCTCCCTGTGCAGGCCCGGATTATCCATTAGGCCAACATAGGCCATGGCCTATGGGCGCAAGCGAAGGGGGGGCAACAGATCATGGCCAAAAAAATGGCGATGACTCACCGCCGGTCCTCTTCTCCTCCCTCCTTCTGAGGCCACACTGAGTGAGTCGTTCCAGAGGCAGTGGCAGCTGCGCGGCACCCCATTCACGCAGCACACCTTCCGCTGCCTCTGGAACGACTCACTCAGCGTGGCCTCAGAAGGAGGGAGGGAGGAGGACTGCAGCCCAAGTGATGTCACTCCCTCCGGGGGCAGGGCCTGAGCGATGTCACTCCCCCCGGGGGCGGGGCCCCAGCGACATCACTCGGGCCCCACCCCCGGGGGGAGTGACGTCGCTCGGGCTGCACTCCTCCTCCCTCCATCCCTCCTTCTGAGGCCACGCTAAGTTATCCCAGAGGCAGCAGCAGCTGCGCTGCGTGAATGGGGTGCTGCGTGGAGGGGCGTCACGCAGCTGCCGCTGCCTTTGAGACAACTCGGCGTGGCCTCAGAAGGAGGGAGGGAGAAGGAGTGCAGCCCGAGCGACGTCACTCCCTCCGGGGGTGGGGCCCAAGCGATGTCACTCCCTCCAGGGGCGGGGCCCCAACAACATCACTCGGGCCCCGCCCCCAGGGGAGTGATGTCGCTCGAGCTTCACTCCTCCTCCCTCCCTCCTTCTGAGGCCACGGCGAGTTGTCCCAGAGGCAACGGCAGCTGCGCTGTGTGAATGGGGCAAAGGAGGGGGTAGACGCCCGCGCATGCGCACTTGGAGCATGCGGCGGCACGCGAAAGGGGGCGTAATTCCAAAAGTGGCCTAGGGCGCAAAAAAGTGTTAATCCGGGCCTGTCCCTGTGTAAACAATCTTTTAGTAGGAGGAGAATTAAAAGTATTTTCACCTTAGAACACAAAAAAGGGATCTGTATTAAATGGCTGAATACAAATAAATACTAAATTTGGAGGTGAAATTCTGAAAACAGATGGACACAAAACCAAAAATGAGCTCACCAAAATGATTACATAAAAATTTAAGAGTCTTCTCACCTTCAAGCAAAAATAGATTTGTTCAGGGCCCTTTTAAGCTCTTGGCTAGATACTGCCAAGTACTTCTCTCCCCCCTGCAGTATATCACCTTGAAACAGACACTCCCTTGGCAAAGTTTAAGGACAATCCTTCAATACATTGGCTGCAGGTGTCAAAGAATGAGCAGGGTGTGAAAATATGTGCAAAGCTACAAAGCAATTCCTGCTCAAGTGTTAGTAATTTACATCTAAGTTACTTAATCATCTGTACACAAGATGCCTAAATGAATAAGCAGAACTTGTATTAAAACAAGAGGAATCTTGCTCTACCACAGGCTTTAAAAGCAATGACCTGAGTAAGAGATGAAACTTGTATTTCTTTGTAACACTCGTCCAAGAAACCACATCCTTCCTTAGAATTCCTAATTCATGTTCATCCAAATAAATTCTCATATCACAAACTAATTCATTTGATGTGTTTGGTTTCAAGTGTTGTTTGACTAGTTACTAATTCATCCTAAATCATTGATACTTCAAAGTTTCTGGCTTTTTCTCTTGAAGTAGATTAAAGAGAAAGGGAGAAGGGATACTTATTTTGAATACAATTTCCAGATTATAATCTTCATACAACAAAGACATAATAATAAATAACAGTGGTATATATTTAAAATTAAAAGCCAGTTTAGTAATAATTTCCATCAGGCAGGATCAGTTACCAATGGACAGAATTCCAGAGAGGGCTGCGACAACTATGAGAGGGCTGGGCTAGTACAATGAAGTAGACTAGGGCCTGGGGAGTGGGTAAACTGCAAGCATGTTCCTGCCTGATGATCAGGGTGGGACCTGGAGCTATTTATTTCCAAGGCCTGCTGAATAGCTATAATAGGGCTGGGCCACGCCTAGTACAATGAGGTAGTAGAGGGCAGGGAAGTGGGTGAAGTGCAGAGCAGGAACTTAACTAATGGGCAAGGTAGGGCCTGGGGCTAATCATTTCCAAAAGCCTGCTTCTGCCCAAATCGGTGTAGCCATATAACATGGCACAGCAAAAATGTCATTGGAAAACCGCTTAATAAAATTCCGTAATAAAATTTGCATATAGAAAACCTCTTAAATGTTAGAAGAAGGAAGCAGAAGTCAGATGGCATTATTACACAAATAATCTCTTATGGGCCTACAGAAGTTACCTAATGCAATGCATGGTGACTCAAGGAAGGAAAATTAGCTTTCCTCCTGATTTATTGTTTAAGATTCTGCAAGAAGAATCCAAACTATGTGGCGGAAAGGGAAGCAGAACACTACTTGACAAGTGGCAACTTACTTATTTTGGGTATTATCCAACAAGCTCCAGCAGAGGTCACTACAAACATTGATGGAAAAAGTTTTATTTTGATAATTAGACAAATTTCAAAATAAGCATGAATGTAAAATCACAGTGCACAAGAATGTTTGAATCAGAGGAGGGGGAAGTTATTTACTTTGCTTTTTGTCACTTTTTTCATTATAAGAACTCATTCTTAAAAGCCAAGAGAAAGGAAGAGTATTAAATCATTAGTAAATATGAATAAATGAGTCTGAAACACACTGAAGCATGCACTGTTATGCACCTGAACTTAAAATGTAGGTCAAATAATTTCAATCTAGCAGGGCACAAACGAAGGCAAATTTAAGTTGTCTGCCAACTGGGAATATACAATCCACCCATATCACTCTCCCATCTTAGTTCTCCTGTGGCAAAGTGCTTATTGGAGAACATGTGGAAAAGGACACTTCCAAGAGGCACAAGTTCAAACAACCCTCCAGCTGTGAGGAAACTGTGGGACAAAACTGAATGGATGTTCTGAGCCAAGCTTCTGAGCAGAGAAACAAGAAGCCACACCAAGAATGCTTTGCTGGGTCAGATACCAGTCACAGGAGTGCCATCCACAATTTCTGGCAGTCACATCCCGTGAGGAACTTGCGTATGTTGAGCCTGAAAAAAAGAAAACTGAGAAGTGGTATGATAGTTCTCCTTACATCTCTGAAGGGCTGTCATGTAGGTGAAGAGTGTTTTCTGCTGATCCAGAAAGTAGGACCCAAACCAATGGGCTCAATTTACAAGAAAGGAGCTTCTGGGAAATATTAGAGAGCTTTCTCTAGAGTCAAGAGCTATTTGACAGTAGCTTAGCTTGGAGTGTGGTGGATTCCCTTTCACTGGAGGCTTTTAAGAGAGGCTAGATGGCTACATCCCAGAGGTGATTTGGCCGCAGATTCCTATATGGCAGGAGGTTGAACTATACAGCCCCCTTCTGTCTTTCTAACTCTATGATTTGATAGTTAAATAGCTAAATTGCACAAACAGTTCTTTTTCGTACAATTCTAAGTGCTGGACTGAAAATACCTATTCATCAGATATTCCAGCAGATGTTCAGTGGCATCAGTTTTGGCAACACTGATCATTTATTTCTTGAGAAAAGAAAAAAGATGACAGGATAGGGGATCCAATTAATGCCCACCCTTCCTTTTGTATATAAAAAAGTAGGTATTTAATACTACTTTCAGAATACACCTGATAGTTTACTCACCAGAATTTCTGACCTAAATTCAATTATCAGTTCCAAATACAGTAGACTCTACAAATCAAGTAGGTCTTCTACTCTAGTTGGGATTCTACTGGTCTATTTTGGGGGTTTAGATTAATGTTGGTAAATTTAGTATGCATTCTGAAATCAGAATGTATTATAAACAAAATAAGGTATATTATTTTGCACACTGAAAGCTATGGGCTGTGAGACATCTATATTGTCTAGTTCCATATATCAATGTTACTTGGTGTCAAGATTGAAGGACGCTCTGAAGACAAGCAAAAGAGTAGAGCAAAAGGAAATCTCCCTGTGGAATTGTCTGACACTGGATAAAACCCTTGACTAAAAAATTCATCTAAAAATGAAATTATGTAGTAATATTGAACTTCTATTATTTAAATATTATATAATATTTTCAGAAGACATCCATTGTGCCATACAGTAGACCCACATACTATGCAAGCAATATGACCTTGTAATATCATTTTCATGCACAGTATAAACCTTATTTTTCTCACCCGAAATGAACGATGCCTTGGACTTCTTGCCAAAGCATACAATAGAATTGTGCCGGAGGACCTATAGATGTCTAGGGAAGTGTCCTTTCATCAGAGGTTAACCACATTCGATGTTAACCACAGAATTATACCAGAGGCTTAAATAAAACACTTCTCTAGGCATTGCTAGGTCCTCCAGTGTGATTCTATCATATGCAAAGCTCTTTGTATATACCCGTATATACTCAATTGTAAGCCTACCCCAATATAAGCTGAGGCAGCTAATTTTACCACAAAAAACTGAGAAAACGTATTGACTCGAGTATAAGCCGAGGGTGGGAAATGCAGAAGCTACTGGTAAATTTCAAAATAAAAATAGATACCAATAAAATTACATTCATTGAGGCATCAGTATGTTAAATGTTTTTGAGTATTTACATAAAGATAAGACTGCCCAACTCTGATTAAACCATTATTCTAACCTTCTTCAATGTAAATGTGCTTACGTATCCTCCCAATAATAGAGAAAATGTAATAATAATAATAAAGTAATGAAAATGTAATAGCAATAATAATAGAGTAAAATAATAAATGTAATAATAACAATAACAAAGTAAAATAATAAATGTAATAATAATAAATAGATTAAAATGATAAATGTAATAAAAATAATAATAGTGTAAAGTAATGTAAATGTAATAATAATATAGAGTAAAATAATAAATGTAATAATAATAATAATCCAGTAAAAAATAAATAACTTTGACTTGAGTATAAGCTGAGGGGGGATTTTTCAGTTTAAAGAAAGGGCTGAAAACTAGGGTTATACTGAGATATATAAATTGATATATATATATATATATTTATATATATAAATTGAAACCACATTCAACAAGCTCACATAATAGGTGCACCTATATTACTTTATAGCCTTTTGCCAGATACATAAAAGCCTGAAATATAACTAGAAATCTTGTGGAAAAACAACCAGGAACATTATATTAATGAGACTCTGAGCAATACTTACAGGCCACATGATAATCAACCTTCTAGCGATGTATTGGTTAATGCTCCAGTAACTGAATGGAAGGAATGTAATGTAGAAAACTTCTTGGCCCATTGCAGCTGATATCCTGAACAGGTAATAGTAGAAATAATTCTTGACAACATAGTCCTGCAGCATGTCCTAAGAGAGAAGTACATATGTGTTAGTAAACTTGTCAGAGAGCTAGTATTGTATAGTTCTGCCACGAAAAAATCATGGTGAGAAGATGGAGAAGTGGCATACAATAACAATTTTTACATATTTAAAGGGATGTCATCTCGAACTCTGCTTCTAAAATTGAGGGTCCTGAGCCCAAACTAAATGTTGGGGTCACAAATAAATTGGCAACAGTCAATTGGGCCTTCTGGGCGATAGGGATATCCAACTGTCGACCCTGGATGGCGAGGCACTATGGCCGTCATTATTAGTAAAAAGCCTGGGAGTCCTTTTGGACCTTCTGCTGTCAATGGAGGCTCAAATCTTCACTGTCAGCAGAACCACATTTTTCCACCTGAGACAGGCAAGGTGTCTGGCCCCCTATCTGTCCTGGAACAACCTAGCCACGGTGATCCAGGCCACGGTCATCTCAAGACTTGACTACTGTAACGCTTTTTACATTGGCCTGCCCCTGACAGTGATCCGGAAACTTAAACTAGTGCAGAACGCTGCAGCCCAGCTACTTGCAGGGGAGCCTGCGAGTTGTTGTATTACACTGATACTTCAGGGTCTGCACTGGTTACCAATTGAATACCGGATCACTTTCAAGGTATTAGTTCTTACTTCGAAGGCCTTGCATGGTCTGGGGCCAGTGTACTTAAGGGATCACCTGATTCTATATAATCCCCTGAGATCATTACAGTCAGAGGACCAGAACCTCCTAGATACTCCCAGCTTGAAATCGTACCACCTGACGACAACTCGATGAAGGGCTTTTTCCATCATTGCCCCGGCATTATGGAATGCTTTGCCACCTGAGACTCGGGCTATGTGAAACCTGAACACCTTCCGCAGAGCATGTAAGACCCATTTATTCAGGCAAGCCTTTGAGTGATATTGGAATTTTAATCTCCACTGTTTTATTATGTATTGTTTTATACTAAATTTCTCTGTAAACCGCCCTGAGCCTCCGGGAGTGGCGGTGTAGAAATCGAATAAATAAATAAATAAAGTTACTGAATGTTGAGTGATTTCAGTAGCTGCTAAAATTGTGGGTCCAGAGGCCCAGCATGTCACAAAACACCAAAGATCAAATAAGGACACAAACAAGATTGAAGGCACGGAGAACAGAGGTTTATTATTTTAGGCCCGAAAGGATGCCCGAAAAGAGTATTCACTCTCAAAGATCTGATATGCTTCACTGGAAAATATTTATTCATTTTTGACAGCTATTTGGAATATTCACACAAGCCTCTGATTGGCTAAAAAATGGCACAGCTAGGATCCGAGCTCCCATTGTCTGGTGATTCCTTCTGATGTTATCACTGGTTGGCATTTCCCCATGGCAATAAAATCAATAGCTGTCATTCATTGGTTAGAAGTCTGAGACCATTCTTCCATTGTGCAACCTCACAATGTCACTGGCATAAAACTGAAGTGAAGTCTGCAAATGCTACTCTCTGATAACTATCATGAAGGTGGGGCTGGAATCAAGGCTAGGGAGTGCCTTAGTAAACAATGTGAAGAAATACAGGAGAGGAATAAAAGTAAGAAACACAAGATGAGGATGTATAGTAGTTGCAACACAACCATAGGAAAAGGAAAGTGTGAATTAAGAAACCAGATACAAAAGAAGTCTGCATATATGCCTCACCAGAGAAATTAAGATGTGGCCCCAAAGTAGAACAAATAAGTGGCAAAGCAAATAAAGTAGAAAGAAACCAATGCATGTACATAAATTATCATCAGAAAACCTAGAGATAGTCAAATATCTGAGAATGAGATTTTACTAGAAAAACATCGTTGGAAACACTAAAGCAGTTCCAAGAGCATATAAAAGATGAGTCTCAGATTAGTCTACTTCAAGCATGGGATCAAAGGTAAAAGACAATGCAATAAAATTATATAGCTTTTGAATTTAAGAGACAACAGAAAGGCAAAGAGTACGCGAGTTCTAAACATGATCACAAACAGAGGTTCTCACATTAGAAGAGAGAGAAAGAAGAGACTATCTACAAGGAATAGAGGAAGGATTGATATAAAAGACATCAAAATTGTGACAACTGGGTCAATCCCAAAGGCACAACATTTTCAGTGCAAGCTTTTGACATGTTCATATTTCTGTTGTTGCTTTTTTAAAAAGCAGGAGGGAGAAAGAAAGGGTAGAAAAATAGTGACAATGGGTTGCTGTGAGTTTTCCAGGCTGTCTGGCCATGTTCCAGATGTATTATCTCCTGACATTTTGCCCACATCGATGGCAGGCATCCTCAGAGGTTAAGAGATCTGTTGGAAACTAGGCAAGTGGGGTTTATATATCCGTGGAATGTCCAGAGTGGGAAAGGAACTCTTGTCTGCTTGAGGCAAGTGTAAATATTGCAAATGGCCACCCTTATTAGCATTTAATGGTCTTGCAGCTTCAAAGCCTGCCTGGTTGCTGCTCGGGGGAATCCTTTGTTGAGAGAATTCCAGCCATGAAAGCCTTTGACAAAACTGTGACAATGTTAGCGCCACAGAATATGGAATTATATGATAGAGCAGGGCTGTCCAACTTCTACCGGACCTGTGGCCGGAATTCCAGTTACTGATGACCTGGGGGGGCCGAAGGGTCTGCCTCTGCCCCCGGCTCCACCCCTTCCCCGGCTCCACCCCTGCCCCACCCCCAGCTCTGCCCCTCCCCGTCTCCGCCCCCTCCCCGCCTTGGAGGTGTCTGTGGACGACACCGGGGCTTTGACTTGGAGATAGAGATGAACACCAAAATCCCAGTCTCAAGTCCCAGTCCCTGCTTTGAACTGGATTATATTGCAGTGTGGACTCAGGGCCCTTCACACAGCCATATAACCCAGAATATCCAGGCAGGAAACCCCACAAAACCTGCTTTAAACTGGATTATATTGCAGTGTGGACTCAGGGCCCTTCCACATAGCCATATAACCCAGAATACCTGCTTTGAACTGGATTATTGGAGTCCACACTCATGTAATCTGGTTTAAAGCAAATAACATGGGATTTTATTCAGATGTGTGGAAAGGAAGTCAAATAAGCCAGGGCCCTTCCACACAGGCCTATAACCCTGAATGATAAGGCATAATATTCATTCTGCCTCTGCTAATAATAATAATAATAATAATAACAACAACAACAGGTTCCTGGAGTAGGAGACCTCCAAGGGCCATCCAGGGCCATTCAGTCCAATCTCCTTCTGCCATAAGGGGAAAATACAATCAAAGCATTCCTCACAGATGACCATTCAGCCTCTGATGATGATGATGATAATAATAATAATTACAATGGGTTCCTAGAATAGGAGACCTCCAAGGGCCATCCAGTCCTACCTCCTTCTGCCATAAGGGGAAAACACAATCAAAGCATTCCTCACAGATGGCCATTCAGCCTCTGATAATGATGATGATGATGATAATAATAATATTAATTACAATGGGTTCCTAGAATAGGAGACCTCCAAGGGCCATCCAGTCCTACCTCCTTCTGCCATAAGGGGAAAACACAATCAAAGCATTCCTCAGCCATGTTGAATCAAACTTGGCAGACTAAACTCTCATGAGAGCAACAGAAAGTACTGAACCTTGAGTTTGGGAGTTGTAGTTCTCCTCCATCCAGAGAGCACTGTGGACTCAAATAATGATGGATCAGGACCAAACTTGGCATGAATCCTCAGAAGATGAGGAAGCCGGAAAGGGAATGGATGAGCACCCCCCCGCGTGCGCTCCAAACTCGGCCCTGCCCCTTTTTTGCTCTGGCCACACCCCCTCTCACTCGGTGCACTCTCTCTCTCCTTCCCTCTTTAGTTCAGGTGGTGGAAGGGGGAAGGAATGAAAGGGGGAAAGAGAGAGAAAAGGAGGGAGGGAGAGAGAGGGGGGAGGGAGGGAAGTAGGAGGAGGAGGAAGGGAGCCTGCTCCTCCTCCCTGTGCCGCACCACCCCTCACCCCCTGCCACGAAAAAAATAAATAAAAAATATTCAAAAAAATATTCAAAAAATATTCAAAAAATATTCAAAAAAATATTCAAAAAATAATAAAAATATTTTTTAAATCTTAAAAAGCAGATATCTTGCAGGAGGGTAGGGGGCCGTGGGGAAGGGGCTGGGAGCCATATACGGACCACGGGCCACCAGTTGGACAGCCCTGTGAGAGAGGAAGAGTTCACAGAATAATAAAGTCGTCAAGCTACACCCACTATAACAAACCAGGAGAAACAAAGACAGTAAAATAAAAGCAATACAATTTAGTTATCCATTAAGAAAAGAAAAAAGAAAACCTTGCAAATTTAAAAAGGTCTTAGAGAGGAGGAGGTTAACTCACATGACAAAAGAAATCTAACTTTAGCCTAAGAAGAAGAGAGGTAGCTGAAGAGGAAAACAAGGCCGACAGAAATTAAATCATGTGTAGCAGAGTAGGAAATGAGCAAACCAAGATGAGATCAGTAAGAACATGGAATGGCCAAATAAGAAGACAAATTACTATCTGAAAATGTCCAAAGGTTTTGGAGAAAGTGGTATGTCCTTCATTGATACATCCTTGCCTATTGATTCCCAATCATTTCAGATATGAGGCTGGGATTATGGAGAAACAGAAAATAAACAAATCAAGTTGTGAGATTGAACTCCACCTGTAAAATGTACTTTTCAAAAAAAGAGAAGCACTGTTCCTCCTCCATTTCCTCTCCCTACTGATATTATATAGGAAGCACACTGATATTAGGGAGATCTGGTACCCACCCAGGAGCTCAGCTACTGAATTGGTTTTAACTCTCGTCAACCAAATACACTTTTGAGAAACAGCAAGAACTGTCACTACCACCCAATGGATTGCTTTCCAAAGGCACTGCTGCATTTGTGTACAGTTTGTTCTCCTGTCAGCTCTCTGCCATATCAGTTGCAAACAGTCCTATTGTGCTAATATGAAGTCTTACAAGTGGCTGCAAAAAAGGTGAAAAGGAGATGATATTTTAAGAATGCATATGATAGACCAGAAAAAGGGCTTGGTGATTATGAGAATACTAGAGGAATAACAATTCTCACAGTTCAAGATATATTTTTCATGAAAAATTGATGCACCTTTTTGGAATTGAGTACCAGGCATACTCATGTATGCATGACCTGATGTAAAAGTTGAAAGTATGTTTGGGGGTCAAAATTTTATCAAGATTTTGATATGACCTGTGGATAAGTTGAGGGTCTATCTGTGGAGAGAAGAAAGCACCGATACCAGCAAAAAGGGCCAGCCAATTCTTGCCCACCCAATAATTCAAAAAGGCCAGAAATGGTGCCACGGCAGAAACAGCAAAATGGACTAGTGCCTCTTTTAGGTTTTCCCAGGACAGACTATGTTTTTGCCTTATGCCACCTGACTCACATAAAGGGATAGTTCCGTTTTCAAATAAGAAGATACAATATTCACATTGATCCATGGATAAGTTGACCCAGCTTTTGGGGGAATTGACTAAACTTTATATACATAAGTATATATTATAAAGTATGTTCTCTGACTAGCAAACAGTTCTCTGAAATTAGTGGTGTACTGGCCACTGAGAATAATCAATAGCCTTTATTTCGGTCAACAAACCAACAGTTCTTGAAAACTGTGTAGTTTAAGGTTCTTTCTGTTGCGAGGGCAAACATAATGAAACTATCAATTCTTGCCAACACTTACAAAGATGTACATCTCTCTAAAAGAGGACACCAATGTCGCTTTATCCAATTTTCACTTAACACAATTATTCTAAGTTGTAAAAACAAATAAAAAGCTCACATCCCCCAAAACCTGCTTAAAGAAAGATTCATATTCATTACTCCAAGCTGTCAACTTCTGTGACCTCTTCCCCAGAAACATCTTTAATGGATCCTGGACAGTGTAGGCTTCTGGGTGTGTATGTACATTGCTGTGTTGTAAAAAAATACTTTTTCTCAGGAATAACTTTACCCCCAGGCAGAGTAAGAAAACTACAGTATATCAAGCCAGTGATAAGGGAACATGACATGTCAACATGCAAAGGTCACTTGGCTTGTACTGTAACTGCTAAACCTGATGCCACCTTTTAACCATCATCTGGCTTTCTGCACTAGGAATTGGGAAGGCCCATTTATCTGCTGCTCATCAGGTAATGAAATTTCTTAGGATATTCCTTAAAAATTCTTTAAGAAGACATCCAATTTGATGCAAAAGTCCAGAAGGTCCCAGATTTTGCTTCTGTTCTCTTCTAGTTTTATTTTAGACATCCATACATCCTTTCCCCATAATGTTTTCTGTTGGTTTCTGGTACAATCAGAATAAGAAACAAAATTTGGGATTTGTCAATTTTCTGGATTGATTGACTAGCCAAATTATTTCAAGTACAGGCGGCCCCTGAGTTATGAATATTTACATACAAATTCTTAAGTTGAACAGGTGCATTTTAAGTGTAATTCCAACCATACACCTCTCTCGGTCTCTGTCTCTGTCTCTCTCTGTCTCTGTCTCTCTCTCTCTCTCTCTCTCTCAGACACACACACACGTACATACACGCACACACAGGCACCCTGGTGGCACAGCGAGTTAAACCACTAAGCTGTTGAACTTGCTGACCAAAATGTTGGTGGTTAGAATCCAGGGAGCGGGGTGAGCTCCCGCCATTAGCCCCAGCTTCTGCCAACCTAGCAGTTTGAAAACATGCAAATGTGTGTAGATCAATAGGTACCACTTATACGGGAAGGTAACAGTGCTCCATGCAGTCATGCTGGCTACGTGACCTTTAAGGTGTCTATGGACAATGCTGGGTCTTTAGTTTAGAAATGGAAATAAGCACCATCCCCCAGAGTCGGACACGACTAGACTTAATGAAGAAGAAACCTTTATCTTTACTCCTCCTCCTACTACTACTACACACATGCTTGGATAGCACAGGGAAGGCCTACCATTCTTGCGGTGTTTTCTTTGCTGTCTGTGTTCCTATTCAGAAATTTTCAACTCACTTTCTGTCCCTGTGTTAATTGAACTTTGAAAATTTTGGCTTGTTGTGGGAACAAGGATTGGTGAAAAAGTTTCAGTGGAGACCTCTTTTCTCCATGATAACTCTTCCAGGAGTGAGTTTCCCTTCCAAGGCGTAGATTTCCCTCACTTCCTGTTGTCTCACCACTGTTCTTAACTATGGGTTGTTTGTAAGTTGGATGTTTGTAACTCAGGGACTGCCTGTAATGTTAATATTTTCAGAATGATCTGTTAGACATGAGGTATTATTTGGGGCTTTTTGCTTTAGTGGCAAAACTTTATTATCTTAGCATGGTGGTCAGAGGTATAGAGCACTCACATTTTCAATTCTGTACCTCAACCTGCATGTTCAGAGTAGGGTTGCCATTGCCTTCTTCTGAGGCCCAGAGAGTGTCACTTGCACCAGTGGGGTTCCAACTCTAAACAGAGATCCAAGCCCTGGTCTCCAGAGTAGTAATCCAACACTCAAGACTTGGTAGGTTCTCACCCACACTAGCCTAACATTACTATTTTTTCCAGTGTAAACAAACAAAAAAGCAATCTTTTGCAAATGATAGGTCTTGCACTTCCAAGCACTCATTTTATCAGCCATTATTTCTCATCCTGCGCAGTCATAATCTTTTACAACCTAATTACCCGTTTTGCATTTATCTCAAAAGGAACATCAAGAGCTGTATCTGGGAAGCTGGCAAGATGCCCAATTCACCAAGTCCTAATGTTTCAGGCTCCTTGCGAGCAGCAATCGATCCCATGCTTAATGCTGTTGGGTCTGTACCATACTGCCCTGCACCATGTGTGTGTGTGTGTCACCTTCTCTGTGTCAGAGAGAGGGAGGGAGAGAGATTCCCATAACACAATGTCTAATTGTAATATGTTGCCATTGTGAAATATACTGTTTTGAAATTGGGTCCATAATTTCAAAACATGCTGTATATACACACATACATATATGAGTTCCCCCGGGGAAATAGGGCATGATATATATAGAGTTATTATTGGGTTGCTGTGAGTTTTCCGGGCTGTGTGGCCATGTTCCAGATGCTTGCCATAGATGTGGGTGAAACATCAGGAGAGAGTGCTTCTGAGGATGCCTGCCATAGATGTGGGTGAAACATCAGTAGAGAATGCTTCTGGAACATGGCCTGACCATACAGCCTGGAAAACTCACAGCAACCCAGTGATTCCGGCGATGGAAGCCTTCGACAACACATAGTCATTGTTGTTGTTGTTGTTGTTGTTGTTATTATTATTATTATTATACAAAAAGGAACCTTCTCTCTTTCAAACACACACACACATGTATCATCCCTTATCTAAAATGCTTGGGACCAGAAGTAATTGGGATGTATTTAGTTTATTATTATTATTTTGGAATATCCCTACTTGCATCAACATGCATAATGAAATACGTTGCAGATGAAACCTAAGACTAAACCCAAAAGCAGTTGGTATTTCCGATACCTTTTACACATAGCCTGAAGGCTATTTTATGCATTTAACAATAGAACAGCCAACATTATTAAATGAACCATGAACCATCAGATAGCATAGGTTCCACTATCTCTGCCATCAAGGTGGGTACTTTGGGAATATTTCCAAATTCCGGATAAGGGATGCTCAACCTGTACTTAAAAAGGGAAAGAAGAGGTGAAATGTGATGGGAGGAGGCCTAAATTGGGAAGATCCAGTAGGCTGAGACATTAGTCTTGTTGTGACTAACTCTGGGGGATGGTGCCCATATCCATTTCTAAGCTGAAAAGCTGGCATTGTCCATAGACACCTCCAAGGTCATGTGGCCAGCATGACTGTATGGCATGCCATTTCCTTCCCGCAGAAGAGGTACCTATTGATCTACTCACCCTTGCATGTTTTCAAACTGCTAGGTTGGCAGAAGTCGGGGCTAACAGCGGGAGCTCACCCCGCTCCCTGGATTCGAACCGCCATTCTTTTGGTCAGCAAGTTCAGCAGCTCAGCGGCTTAACCCCGTGCCATCAGGGCATATGTCAGCTATATAAAACATTTGAAAGGAGGCCACATTGAAGAAGGGGCAAGCTTGTTTTCTGCTGCTCTGATGACTAGGACCTGGAGCAATGCATTCCAGTTGTAGGAAAATAGAGACTCCGCTTACATATTAGGAAGAACTTCCTGAGGGTAAGAGCTGTTCAGCAGTGGAATATGTAATGCAGGCCCCTTCTACACTTCCCTACATCTCAGGATCTGAGCTCAGATTATCTCATTTAAACTGGATTATATGAGACCCCTTCCACACAGCTGAATAAAATCCCAAATTTTCGGCTTTGACCTGGGATATTTGGCAGTGTGGACTCAGTTAACACAGTTCAAAGCAGATATTGTGGAATTTTCTGCCTTCATATTCTGGGTTAAATGGTTGTCTCCACTGTCAGATAATCTGGGGTAAGAAGATAATCTGGGATAAGATCCTGGGATTTAGGGGCAGTATGGAAGGGGCTGCAATCTCCTTCTCTGTTGGTTTTTAAACAGAGGCCACTCCCACCATTCCTAACAGCCTCAGACCCCTTCCTTTTGCCCCTCGGCCGCTTAAGTACTTGTTTTGGACTTCAACTCCCATCATTCCTAACAGCCTCAGGCCCTTTCCTTTTGCCCCTCAGAGGAAGGAGCTTGAGGCTGTTAGGAATGGTGGGAGTTGAAGTTCCAAAACACCTGGAAGGAGGGCCCAAGTTTGCCCATGCCTGAGAGACACGGAGAAAGAGAAACATACATACACCTTTAGCAGGAGTTACGATGAATAACTGTACCTGTTCCGGTTTATAAACCGACCCAAGTGAAGAACAAGCCTTGTTCGTAAGGCGAGGACTGCCGGTATCTCCCAGCCCTCCTGGCCCTCCTTACCTGCCTGCAGCCATTGCGGGCTTTGCCTGGGGCGGCGTCGCGGCTCTCCTCGGCGGGGCCGATCCCATTGCAGGCGGGCCGAGGCCCGGGCGAAGGCTGCCCACCGTTGGCTACTCCTCCGGCTCCTTCTTCGTCCTCGGCCGGGAAGAGCCCGCAGCGGCGCTGGAAGCGGGCCACGGGCTGGGAGTCCATGAGGCTGCGGAGCAGGCGGGCCATCACCGTCGCCCCCATCTCGCCCAGCTGGGGCGGAGGCGAGGCCGCCGGGGTGCTCGCCTTGCCTTGCCTTGCCTTGCCTCCCCTTCGTGCGCGTGGAGGGGAGACCACGGCGCGCGCGGCCCGCGTTGCGAGGCGGCGGATGAGGAGGAGGAGGAGGGGCCGGAGACAGGTGCAGCCGCCTTGGTCCCGCCCCCTCCCGCAGGTGCCTCTGCCTCCCGCCCCCACCTCGACCCCCTTCCCTTGCTCGAGGCCTCCTGCCCTTCCCTTGAGCCACCCTCCTCTGCTGTTGGCCTTTTCCTCTTTGTTGCAGCCACGGAGTGCGTAAGCTCTCACATCCATACGGGGAATACCATTGCTTTAACGACGTGGATCTTCATTGCCAGTGTGATGCCTTTACTCTTCACTATTTGACCGAGATTGGGTCAATAGTATAGTACAATGGCGTCCTTTATATAACATGGCAAAATCAAAGGGTCTTTTTTTAACTTTTTCTTTTTGGAAATATTTCAGAGGTGAGTTTGGCTGGATCCATGGATGCAGAATCAACAAACATTGCTAATTATTATTATTATTATTTTATTTCTTACTCACCCTTCCTTGCGGCAGGTTACAAAACAATTGAAATACATACATACAGCAAAAACACAATAAATACACACACTAAAAAGTACCTCCAGAAAAGTTACACACCAAAACATATCTCTACAAAATACTAAAACACATAAAACAGATTAAACAAGGGACACACATTTAACGCTCATGTTTAAAGACTGTCTGGGTAGACCTGACACAAGCGATAGATCTTTACATGGTTCTTAAATTCCGACAGCTCCTTCTGGCAGGTCATCCCATAGTTGTGGGCGGCCTATAAAAAGACCCTCTGGGTGGTAATTGCCAGTCAGGTTCTGGCTGGTTGGGGCATTCCCCTCCCCCAGAAGACCCCAAAGGCCTCCTTTCAAAACAGGCCCTATATCCCAGGATTATCTGGCAGTGCAGACTCATATAATCCAGTTTTAAGCAGAAAACTTGGGACCTGATCCAGGGATATAGGGCCTATATGGAAGGGAATACAAAACAACAAATAGGGAAAGTAGCTACTAAAGCCTATACAACAAGTGGCTAGAAATGGTAATACAAATGTATCTCACCCCAAATCAGTGCGGTTTCCGTCCAAAGTGACGTGCAGAGGTTTTCAAAAGTCCATGATCGTAGTATGAATAATGAGCACAATTGTCTATTAGTCCATATAAATCAAATTATATTGTAATCCAAATTGGCAATAAATCCAATGGACACCTGGTCAAACGTTCAGAAGTATGAATAATACATCCAATAATCCTTGTTCCCAAGTAAATCAAATCATAGAAGTTCCACTGCTGTAAGATCCAGGTATAAGGCGTAGTGCTAATCAATCCAATAAAGTTTCATATGACACACGAAAATAATCCAAACTGTTATTGGCCAATTGGATTATTTTCGTGTGTCATATGAAACTTTAGTGGATTGATTAGCACTACGCCTTATACCTGGATCTTACGACAGTGGAACTTCTATGATTTGATTTACTTGGGAACAAGGATTATTGGATGTATTATTCATACTTCTGAACATTTGACCAGGTGTCCATTGGATTTATTACCAATTTGGATTACAATATAATTTGATTTATATGGACTAATAGACAATTGTGCTCATTATTCATACCACGATCATGGACTTTTGAAAATCTCTGCACGTCACTTTGGACAGAAACCGCACTGATTTGAGGTGAGATACATTTGTATTACGGTTTCTAGCCACTTGTTGTATAGGCCTATATGGAAGGGCCCTTGGAGGATCCGATAGCCTTCAAGGGCGTACCATTTTAATAGAGGGCTGCATATATTGTGTTTTATACAAAACCCACTCATTAGCATAAAAAGTGCCACTAGAAGCTAGACTTTCCATATATGCAAAGCTTAGACAAGAATGTGTTACTTATTTGACATTGTATACTAAGTACAATTGGCAATTCAGAGCATTTAACTTGAAATATCTAAGGCTATCTCTTTTGCACTTAAGGCAATTATTACCAAGAGTGCAATACTAAATAAATAGAGTTGTACATAACAACATGGGATTGAAATCTTTCCTGGAATGACTCAATAATGCTCCCAGAAAGAAGAAATAAGGTGGATTATTGTAAAATCAGATAAAATCATCTGGTGCTATGGAAATTACCTAACTGCCCACTTAAATAATAGTTAAGTAATTTCAGGTTTGGGCACAGATGAGGAAATACTCCAAAGTTTGTTTATTTTAATTAGTCTTCATAGCTTTACTATTAAGGTACAATTACTATAATTACTATTCTAACTTTCGTCTAATAAAATAAAAGTGTATGCATGGTTCTGCTACTCTTTATCTTCTCATCATCCCTGTAAAGTAGGTCAGGCTGGAAGTGACAGTTCTAGATTATATTTGATCGTTCTGTGGCAGCTAGATTGCTCAAGTCCTAGTCCAACAATCTAACTAGCTCAAAGCAGCCTACGTAGTATTTTGTGATGGTTCCTCGGCATGAAATAGCTGCCTACATTTTTGGACTCTCCTTCTAGGCATAGCTATGAGGATGTCAAGGGAAGCAACTATTAGTCTAGTAGTTCCCAACCCTTTTTCAACCTGGGACCACTTGACCAGGGAACACTTTGACTAGGGACCACTTTGACCAGCGACCACTTTGACCATTAACTACTTGACCAGGGACCACTTTCACCAAGGACCACTTTCCAACATTAGTACCAAAAGGGTTATGTATCAGTTTTTGGTCAACTTTAGATTTGATTTGGGTTGCTGATTCAGAATTTTTTTATAGACCACATCAGCTCTAGTTTCTGATACAGAACATATGCCATGGACAATGGCAGGCAGCATGAAAGCAGGGAAAATAAATAAATAGATAAATAAAGAGGAGGGAGTCTCGTGGACCAGATTTTCGTCCTCATGGCCCACTAGTGGTCCATGGCCCACAGTTTAAAAATCACTGGTCTAGTAAATAGCGGGTCCTTGAGTCCCCAGTGGGGTGAGAAAGGCGGGGTATAAAAAAGTAAATAAAAGTAAATAAATAGAAAAATATATACTTTATGTTTTAAATCTTTAAATATGAAATATAAAATCATAAGTACTCCAAATGTCAAATGATTTAATATAACTGTATTGATTTCCATGTCAATATTGCTGCATAATATTTCTGCATGAATTTCACAAGGACAGTGCAACAAAGAAAACAACAGCTGCTTTAAGTGTTAATATTTATTTACATTTTGAGAGAAATTCAGTGTGCTCAAGCAGATTGCAATTCCAATGCCTTATCTGTCCTTACAATCCATCTTCCAGAAAGTTTAAATAATGTTCATTCTTCCACATTGCATTACCTTCAGATCACACTGAGCATAAACAGTAGCTCAAAAGGAAGCTGTGTATTCTTTTAACTGATAAAATTACATCTATTTTTGCATGGTTTATCAAAATTCTTCAGTCGGTGGCCAAAGGAACTGGGGATGGAAACAATTTCAACAGATTTATTCAGAGATGAGATTCTCCCAGTTTTGAGAGTTTGGGTTAATTTTTAGCACTTTTTGTAGCACAGTGCTTTCTTTCTTTCTTTCTTTCTTTATGGAAAGGTGAGGGGTGTTTTTTGGGGGGGCAATGCATCTGGAAAGTGCAGCTACTCACATGTTTGGACAGAGGGACAGGGGAAGAAAAGATAACCAATATCTGTGAAGAAAAGATAAAGGAGAAAACATGCAGAAAATCTTGCAAAGTGATATATTTCTAGGAAATAGGCTGGGAAATGTAAACATTTCATATAAAATATATTTTGATAATTTTTAGCTGGGTTTATAGTGCGATTGATATGAAGAATGTGTTGATGAACCATTTTTTAAAAGACACTTGAAAATATGTTTTAAATAAAAGTGTGGAAAGCAGGATATTATTAAAAGGAAACATTTTATTTCAAGTAAGTCAACTATATTAGTAAAAGTATATTTCTTTTACATGAAGGCAGCTTTGTCAGGCATTACTTGGAAAGTTTGAAAATTACAAACTTCACACAAACTAGCTAAACATCCCTATGCTACTCATGATAACAGATGGATGTCCATGGGGGGAGAAACCTGGTAGTCTACATTGCATGGCCCAGCTTTAAGGATCTCATTACAGCAGGGGACTCCATCAGGGCAGTGGGGGAAACCGTATCGCCCCTTTACCATCCCACGAGGCTTCCTGTCTGTTTCCGTTTTAGTCCCATGCTGTTCCTGGCTTAGTCTATGAGAACACAGGTAGTCAGTCACCCATGTTCTCAGGGCTGCATCTTAGCATGCAACTGAGATGCAGGTCAGAGCCCTGTCAGAAGTAGCTGTTGGGCTCTGTCCTGACTGTGTCTCAGCAGCATCTTAGGATGGGCAAAAAGCCCCATGTAATGAAGTCTTAAGTCACCTACTGTAGGTTCAACCAGCACCTAATCCCTTTACTCTCTTTATTCTCTTTATGTGTCTCTTGTTGGAGTTTGGAAAAAGAAAATACAGTAAAATAAAGTATAGCAGAGCAGTAACGGAGCTTCCCTGCAGCAGAGCAATTGAGCTTTAGCAATTTTAAGGAGCAAAGCCAAGCATTAAAAGTTACTAAATATTTATTTTTTTTAAAGTACATTTCTATATAAGAAAGTTAAGCACCTATCTATCTATCTTTATCACTCTTTCTCTCTGAAGAAGACAAAGGGAAGACTAATTGCCCAGAACATGCAGTTGCAAACTAGAAAAGAAGGTATGTCCCTGAGAGTATCAATCTAACACAGGAAACAGTGGGAAGGATAGAAGACAGATATAGGATAATGGGGGATGAGATTTCCATACAATAACTAACCTCATCTGCCTATCTAGCCTTTCCATCTTTGAGGGCTGGTTCTCTTGTGAAGAGCATTCTCAAAAGAATGTGGTCTCTCACAATCTCTGATTCCTTTATGATGGCAGCCCCAATAAATATAACACATTGTTATAATAAATAAATATAAATAAATATAACACATTGTAAACATTTTGTTTACCTGGAAGAGAGACTGTCCCCTGAGCTGTGTTACCCAGGTAATGGGAAAGACACAAACCTCCATAAACATCCATCAGCTTCTTTCAATCAGAATCAGCTTCTATCAGGGCCATCAGCTAATTTCTTATCATATATATATATACTAGCTGTACCCGGCACGCGTTGCTGTGACCTATTTAGGAGATGCGAGAAAGTCTGAGTATGTAAGGGTTGGAATTGTTGTTAGTTATGGTGTTGTTGGGGCCATGGCTGTGTCGTTGTGGGTTGTTCTAGTGGGTGGGATGTTGAAGTCCTGTGGAGTTGTTGGTGTGTGGTGTTGCTGGCGTTCTGCATAGCTTGTGGATATACAATGTTTTTTGTCTTTCCGTCTGCTGTGTTGATGTAGAGGTTGATGCTTGTGTGGGTGGGGTACTTTGGAAGTGAGTGGAGGTACTTGAAATCCCATTATCCATGGTGTGTCCTCCTCTGAACTGCAGTTGGATGGAGTGTGGGTCATGGGGGGCATTGTGTGCCAAGTTTGGTCTTTATCGATCTTGGTTCTGGGCCACAGTGGTCTGTGGGGAATGATGGGTTTTGAAGTAGTACAAATCCCATTATCCATGGAGGTACTTCAAGTCCCATAATCCATGGTCCACCCTCCTCCAAACTGTAGTAGAATGTAGCGTGGGTCATAGGGGCTCTGTGTGCCAAGGTAGGTTACTGTAAATTCAGGCCATATGCAGTGTCCCTTGAGCTGAGGCTTAGTCAGGAACAGCAAGTTAATGAAGCCTTACTGTCAATTCAGGCCATACACAATGTCCAATGAGCTGAGGCGTAGTCGGGAGAATCAAGTTAATGAAGCCTTACTGTCAATTCAGAGCGTAAACAGCATTCCATTAAGTGAGGCCTAGTCAGGGAAATTAAGTTAATGAAGCCTTACTGTCAATTTTTTGGCGTGGTCTGTGATTTGTAGGGGTGTAAATTTTCTGTGGGAAGTGAATTGGGTGTTTGTGTTTGTGCCTCAGCCCTTTGCCTTATCCTCCTCTGACAGTTTATTAGGGGTTGGAATGTTCATGTTGGCTGGCCAGTACAGGAGTTATGCAAATCCGCCCTTATTGGCAGCCAATCATGTTGTCAGAATGTAGAGGCTGGGAGAGTCGTTGGCAGCCCCGGAGGATTCTGGGAAATGAAGTTTTTTTACTCAATGTTTTGGGGGCCTTTTAGGTATTGGGGGGGGGGAGAGTTTCTTTGCTACAAACCTACCTTGCTTGAGGCCTATTTCTGTTGGCAAGTTTGGTGTTTCTGCGTTGTAAGGTTTCTCTGTTTGGGATGGTTGTTCCATGACGGGAACCCCTGTATATAATAGATATATATATCCTGAAGCTGACATATATATATATATATGTGTGTGTGTGTGTGTGTGTGTGTGTGTGAGAGAGAGAGAGAGAGAGAGAGAGAGAGAGAGAGAGAGAGAGAGAGAGAGAGAGAGAGAGCGAGCCAGCTTCAGGATACAAACTCAAATAGAATAACCCACTGTGGTGGCACAATAGGTTAAACCTTGTGCTGGCAGGACTGCTGACCAAAAGGTCAGCGGTTCAATTCTGGGGAGTGGGGTGATCTCCCATGCAGGGACATGAGAGAAGCCTCCCAAAGGATGGTAAAACATCTGGCATCCCCTGGGCAACATCCTTGCAGACGGCCAATTCTCTCAAACCAGAAGTAACTGTGCTCCTGACATTGGGGGGGAGGATGCAAACTCACTTTCCATTTAGCAACTGCATCTGCCTTCACTAGGGAACTTGCCTTCTCACACATCTTCTGTATGGCATGTTTCACTCTGCTGAAATGCCTCCTCCGCCCACCAACATGACTTGACAAAAGGGGTCACTTCAGTGTAGGTATGCATGAGGATAAATGTATGTTTGAATAGCTAAAGATTTCAAGTCGACTGAAACACAGGCATCTGTATGGATATTCAAATATGCAAAGATCTGCATATATGCACACACCAAACAAGAAAATCAGCCTCTTTGAAGCTCTTCCTGCCATGGGCTTTGCCTACCTCTTACCCACACATACAATGAATGTTAGTTCAGTTAAAAAAAATTTGGTGACACAATGTTTTCCAGATCCACCAACTTGTCCCTGCCTCCAACTGTCCCAGTTCCACCCTGACTCTTTAGCTCTACCTAGAGATAATCTCCAAATATGAAAAGAATTTTGCTCCGAACATTAGGCAAGGTCATCTGTGCTCACAATGGCAGGATATTTATTTATGTTGGAAAAACACAATGGCCTGGAAATTTTGACACAAAAGACCCGAGCAATTCAGTGTTCTAATATTAATGAAATTATTGATGAATGTGCTCAGCATTTTTATTGCTCAAATGTTTCTAAATGATGGTATGTTGATTTTCTGGCCATGCAGAAACTAGGGTCCAGCAAACTGATGTCAGATGGGAATGCTTGAAGTCAAGTATGCAAAAGCAAAGATGTGAAATACAGAGATTTTAATGCCACAGCATGAATGCATACCAACGGGCACAGCCTTGGAAGCTTAATAGAAAAATAATACTGCTTTATTCTCCTCAGTAGAAAAGGTAATTCTCTAAAATAACTGAACATGTTTGCAGTCTGCATTTAAAAGTTCTGCACT
This sequence comes from Anolis apletophallus, assembly GCA_030556195.1. Lineage (NCBI taxonomy): Eukaryota > Metazoa > Chordata > Lepidosauria > Squamata > Anolidae > Anolis > Anolis apletophallus. The sequence goes on from JARBWK010000010.1 coordinate 49,230,647, forward strand.
TAAGGTTCACTTTGCTGATATTGGGTCCATGGCTAGAACTGAAAAGTGCCTGGAAAAAAACCCCCATTCACATTTCCCCAGTGCAAGGACAGCCAAATCATGGCCCACTAGATGTTGCCGAATTGCAACATCCATCACCCCTCCATAGTGGTTATAATATTATTATAATAATTATAATAATAATACCTTTATTTTTGTATCCTGCCACCATCTACCTGAAGGGACTCAGGGCAGCCCATAGACTGACATGGTAATCGAATACTAGACTTGGGCGGACAGGGGTTTGTGCAATAAAGTTGTGGTTGCAAGGACAGGGCAGTTGGAAAAAGTGCATGAGCCCGATGATAGCTTGAGCTAGAAGGGCAATGTCAATTAAAACGTTATATCTATAAGGCAACAAACACAGTTAAAGTGCAGGGACCATACATTGGGTTATGGTGGGAGGGCGAGCAAAAATTATCTAGTGAAGTATTTAATCAAAAGCACTGTACTTGAGCTTGCTAGGAGTGCTGAATGGGTTCAGTCCAATAACATTTGTAGAATCATCTGGAGCCATTATTTTTGTTTTCTTAGTGTTCATCAGTAAATCTAGGTGCCCCTGGTGGTGCAGTGGGTTAAACCCTTATGCCGGCAGGTTGTAGGTTTGAATCCGAGGAGAGCGCGGATGAGCTTCCTCTGTCAGCTCCAGTTCCCCATGTGGGGACATGAGAGAAACCACCCAAAAGGATGGTAAAACATTAAAACATCCTGGCATCCCCTGGGCAACGTCCTTGCAGACGGCCAATTCTCTCACACCAGAAGCGACTTGCAATTTCTCAAGTCACTGGCCGCGCTGCTGTAGCAAACCTCCCTGCTGCTGTCTGCAGCAGCTTCTGAGCATGCACAGACATTTTCGCACATGCCCAGAACCTCCGGAGCTGAACTTCAGCTCCGGCAGTTCTGGTCATGCGCGAAAATGTCCGCGCATGCTCAGAAGCTCCTGCAGGCAGCAGGCTAGCAGCAGGGAGGTCTGCTATGGCGGCGCGGCGGCACCCATGCAAGTAGGCAGGGGGCGGAGGCAAAGTAGGCAGGGGGCAGAGGCAAAGGGAGAGGGGGCGGAGACAAGGGGGTGCCAAATAATGTTTGCTTACTATATAAAATAACCTTAGACTGCCCCTGATGCAAGCACAAAGAGTACACACATTTTGTATAAACGGGAAACCTATGTACTCACAGAAAATAAATAAATTATTATTATTATTTGAAACACAACAAGATAAGTCCACAACAGATGGCTGTTGTATTGGATCACATGTCGGACACTTCCCAAGTGTCTAGGACTGTTTGATGTATCGGCGAATAATGTATGCAGATCCCAGTAGGGTGGCCTTCTGCAACTGGCAGATGGTAACTTTGTCAGTGCCGATTGTGTTTAAGTGCAAGCAAAGGTCTTTAGACACTGCACCCAGAGTGCCGATCACCACGGGGACCACCTTGACTGCCTTGTGCCAGAGTCTTTGCAGTTCAATCTTTAAATCCTCATATTGTGTCAGCTTTTCCAGTTGTTTTTCTTTAATCCTGATGTCACCTGGGATTGCAACATCGACAATCCATACTTTGTTTTTTAACACGATGGTGAGGTCAGGAGTATTGTGCTCCAAAATTCTGTCAGTCTGAATCTGGAAGTCCTAGAATAGCTTGATGTGTTCATTCTCTGTAACTTTTTCAGGCTTGCAATCCCACCAGTTCTTTGTCGCAGGCAGATGGTATTTCTGGCACAAGTTCCAATGAATCATCTGAACAACAGTGTTAAGCCTCTGTTTGTAGTCTGTCTGCGCGTTCTCCTTACAGCAGCTGAGGATGTGATCTATTGTTTCATCAGCTTCCTTGCAGAGTCTATATTTGAGATCTGTCGTCGACTTTTCAATTCTGGCGTTGATAGCATTTGTTCTAATGGCTTGTTCTTGTGCTGCCAGAATCAGCCCCACCCCTTGTTTTTTCAAAGTTCTATTTGTGAGCCACATCCACATTTTTTCTTTGTCAATTTGGCTCTAATTTTTCCCAGGAACTATTATCATTATCATTTGATATATATCAATATTAGTACACAGCAAACAAAATCACTATGCATGTTCTTGTATTTGATCACACTTTCCAAGTGTGATGCATCAGCAAATAATGTGTGCAGGTTCGAGTAGGGTGTCCTTTTGCAGTTGACAGATGGTAATTTTGTCAGCGCCAATTTTGTAAAGTGCAGGCCAAGGCCTTTAGGCACTGTACCCAGTGTTCTGATCACCACTGGGATCACCTTTACTGGCTTGTGCCAGAGTCTTTACAGGTTGATCTTTAAATATTTAGAATAATAATAGTAATAGTTACTCCTTGCAAGCTGCAGAGCCAGCTGCATTATCCTTTGGACTAGAGGATTGCAGCAGATGGAAGGAATTTCCTCTGTGACCAGAAGTGCTTTTCACCTGTGAAAAGTCACCGTCAGATAGGAACTGCAGCACTTTCCACTGTTGTGGGAAAACTGATGCTGTTCCAATGTCATCACGCTGTCGTTGCTGCTGTTCTGTGAACAAGCCATGTGTGTGCTCTGTTACTGGAAGTGGACATGTGGCCTTTTAACCTAAATGAATGCCAGCTGCAATAGCATGGAGAGGATGGGTGAGTTTTCCTAAGGCAAGGCTTGAGTGGTTCTTGTTTATTTATTTGATTTATAGCCCACTTGTCTGGCCAAAGAGGGATTCAAGCTGGTTCACAGTAGGATTTAATAAAAATGCAGTTAAGCACAGAACAAGCAAACATATTAAGACCTTACAACACATATTGGGACAGTTCAATAAAAACATAGTAAAATACCTCTTCCTTGGCAACCAGCAAAGCCTGACCAAATAAGAGGTTCCTTTGCCCTAATGAAATGCCAACCAAGGAACAGAAAGTGGTCTGGCATGCATATCTTTTCTTGGGTGCTAGAGCGGAGTGCTGCCATTAAGAAAGCCAACTCTTTTATCCCTTCAGGTGTGCCTTTGGTCCCTTCTACACTGCCATATAAAATCCAGATTATCTTCCTTGAACTGGTTATATGGCAGAGTAGACTCATATAATCCAATTCAAACCAGATAATATGAATTATATGGCAGTGTAGAAAGGACCTGAGAGTGACTGGACCAAGAGACCTCAAAGAAGAACATGTATGTCTGTGTGCCTTCAGTTTGTCTGCCAACCTCATAAATAGCATAGAGTTTTATTAGGCCAAGAATATGCTGGGATGGTTTTGCTACTATCTTCCTCTGAAAATGTCCGCGCATGCTCAGAAGCTGCTGCAGGCAGCAGCAGGGATCAGCGCCGCCCGCGCCGCCATAGCAAACCTCCTGCTGCTGTCTGCAGCAGCTTCTGAGCATCTTGCGGACATTTTCACGCATGCCCAGAACCTCCGGAGCTGAAGTCCAGCTCCGGCAGTTCTGGGCATGCGAAAAATGTCCGCGCATGCTCAGAAGCTCCTGCAGGCAGCAGGCTAGCAGCAGGGAGGTCTGCTGTGGCGGCGCGGGCGGCGCGGCGGCGCCCATGCAAGTAGGCAGGGGGCGGCAGAGGCAAAGTAGGCAGGGGGCGGAGGCAAAGGTAGAGGGGGCGGAGACAAGGGGGTGCCAAATAATGTTTGCTTACTATATAAAATAACCTTAGACCACCCCTGGAGCAGACTGACAATAAAACAATGACAGTGTTGAAAACGGATTGTAACTAGCTTAGGACAAATCTGAGACTACGGAACTCGGACTTTGTGTATTTTAACTACAGTATGTGAATTTGTAACTGGTTTTTAATCTGTTTGATGTATTTTTTATGGTGCAGTGGGTTGTTTTAATGATTGTATATGTATCACTGCCTGTTGTTAGCTGCCCTGAGTCCCCCTTCGGAGGGTGGAGAAGGGAGAGTTATAAATCATTAAAATAAAAAAATAAAAATGTGTAAAGATCTGGATGTGAATCTGTATGTGTACATGTGTAAAAGGGGGCATTGTAGATTTGTGTGCGTGAATTAGGTTAGAGATCTATAAAGATGTACATGTCTGTGCATTACTGTGTGTGTGTGTGCATGTGCAAGTACATGCAGTAGTCTTTTGTGTGAATACTACAGCATGCAAAATTATCCTAACTTGTCTGGTATAGCTCTGATGTGCTGCTGCCATGATCTTCTAGAAGTCCTTTTGGCTGCTGAAACAGATGGCCTTAAAAACCTTGTTTAATGGAGTAAGAGAATGTGGTTTCTCTGGTCACATGGGGAAATTTAACTATGACTCATTTTCCCTGGCAATAACTAGGTAGAAGGTATCCCTCATCAAAGAAGAATCTGTCCTGCGTTAAGAAGAAAAAAGGTGAAAGAGCAGCCTGAACAAAAATGCAATCCTTCTTCATCTCCATATGGCTAGGAATGGAGATATGCTTCCACCAAGTGAAAGATCTGTCTATAACACTAGATAGATGAAATAAGCTCTGCCATCTACAGATAGGGAATGCATGGCCTCAATTGCAAAACAGGGTAGCAGTCAATTTACAACTGGAGATTGTAACATTTTAAAGGGTCCTAGTTCTCTCAGCTGATAGCGCCTTAGCTGAAACTGTCCTGCATCACACTAGAGAATGAATCCACTTTAAATCTGGTTGCTGCCTCCTGCAGAATTCTGGGGTTTGTAGTTTAGGGAGGAGCCTTTAATGGCCTCACTAAACTACAAACTCCAGAATTCTGCAGGAGGCAGAAACCAAATTTAAAGTTCTCTAGTGTGAGAAAATACCTGGAGTTACAAAAAAAAAAACCTGAGCTAGCACAGTATTGGTGGTTTGAGTATTCAACGATGACCGTGGAGACTAGTGTTTGAATTGCTGCTCAAACATGGGTGACTTTTGGAAAAGTCACATTCTCTCAGCCTAACAGGAAAGCAAAGGCAAACCCCTTGGCAAAAAACACTGATAGGTTTGTTTTAGTGCCATTATAAGTCAAGCAATTTGAAGGTGTACTACAATAACAGCAAAACCAAAAAAACTACTGGACTAGATAATTGGAAGCAGAACCCTCTCTCTGCAAGAACAAGATCAGGAGAAGATTGTGGTACAGACCATCAACTGCTAATATCAAAAATTAACATAAAGCTAAAGAAGAATGCAAAACTAATCATCATGCCAAAACGGAACATGAAGTATATCTCCATATTTAAAGATATAGCAAAAATAGCTTTGCACTAATAAGACTGATAATTAAACACAGCTGTGTTTTATCATCTTATCTGCTTAATTCATGTGAACATATCACACATAAAGCATAGAGTACAACATCTGGTATTCATGGGTGATCCCCATTCAAGTCCTAACCAGATCCAACAGGATGTACTGTAGTATCTTTAGAGCAGAGGTGTCCAAACTTTTGGCTTCCCTGGGCCACAATGGAAGAAAAAATGTCTTGGGCTACACACAAAAAATATAAACTAACATTATTATTTTTCTTGTGTCAGGAGCGACTTGAGAACCTGCAAGTCACTTCTGGTGTGAGAGAATTAGCCATCTGCAAGGACATTGCCCAGGAGATGCCCAGATGTTTTACCATCCTATGGGAGTCTTCTCTCATGTCCCTGCATGATTTGCTGGAGCTGACAGATGGGAGCTCACCCCATTCCCCAGATTCGAATCACCGACCTTTCAATCAGCAGTCCAGCCAGCACAAGGGTTTAACTCATTTCACCATCAGGGGTTCACCTAACACTAATGATAGCTGATGAGCCACAAAAAAAGGTCCATGCATAATTTTTGTGATGTCTGCTTCCACAGATAAGCAAAAAAAAGTCCTCACATAATAATTCTAATTATGTGCTGTCCCATTTGGAGGGTTTTTTAAAATTGCCAAGCAGGTCTTCTGGTTGAACTGATTGCAATATGAATGTGAATTACAAACAATATTCTGATATTTGTAGATGTAACATGCTCTGATTTTTTTCATTCTGTTCCATTGTTGTCTCCAAACTTTGTGCTCGAGCTACAAAAGAAATTACAAAAAAAAAAAATCTCATTATGTTTTAAGTAGGTTTATGCCTTTGTATTGGGCCACATTGATAGGCATCCTGGGCCATATGCAGCCCATGGGCCGCTGTTTGGACAAGTCTGCTTTAGAGTACTTTGGTTTTCAAAGAACCATGGATGGGGAAGGTGTAGCACACAGGATGCCTGTGGCCCCAAGTTCTAGTTTTTGTGGTAGAACTTATCCAACCAACGTTCTGTATTATCCAGCGCAGTCTGACTCCTGCCTGGATCCACTGCTGTTTCAATACATTGTGATGTATTGGTGCTAAATTCGTAAATACAGTAATTACTACATAACGTTACTGTGTATTGAACTGCTTGTTCTGTTGATATGTTGTAAAACATGATGTTTTGGTGCTTAATTTGTAAAATCATAACGTAATATGATGTTTAATAGGTTTTTCCTTAACCCTAACCCTTTTTATCCAACGTTTTTGCTTATCCAACATACTGCTGGCCTGTTTATGTTGGACAAGCGAGACTCTACTGTATTTTAAAATCCCCAAAGTCCTCCAGCCCTCCACATTTTGAATGCTCTTGTAGTCAAATTCCAATTGCCAGTCCACTTGTATTTGTCACTTGCCTCTGGCAACAAAACTGTCTTAGCTGACCATGCATATAAAGTCTATAAAGCCTTCTTTGTGGACTTTGCTAGAATTTGTATTTGCAGTGGCGTACACACTCAATCTTTACCTGCAGCAAACTGGCTACAACAGTAGAACTGAATATATGATTGTGCTGTCTGTTACTACTCACAATTCATCGGCGTCTTTAGCGAAGAAGTAGAATCCATCCAGAATGCTGAGGTATGTGTATTTATAACAATACCTGGTGCCTAGGGAAACTTAAACCTGAACTCTCAATATTTAAAACTCATTTAAGAAATTATCTAGTAGTTACTGGGATTCTTCCCCCCACACACTTTTCTCATTAGCATGTTCATTTGCACATTTGGCATCAGTTTCTATTTCTACATACCATAAAAACAAAAGAAATGAATTTTAGCTGGAGGTAAGCACATCCTGTGAATTACTAAGAGAGGGCACAGAAAACCAGCTGCCTGCTGTGAATTTATCTGCTTTAGATAGAAGCAATTAACTTTCCTGTTTCTGTGGTAAGTAACCAGATAATACTATGTAATTACATACAATTTGCATTGCATGAAGTGCTATGGCTAATTTCCATTGAGGTTTTGCATACCGTTTCAAATAATTAATCTGCTCGAAATTGTTTTGTTATAAAAAAAATGGATGACTGACATGATTTTGAAAGAGACTTTCCAGAAGAAGTTTTCTAAAAGGACTCAACCGAATTGGTTGAAGAGAAAGTGTAGGATGAAGTTTATTGAAAGCAATGAACAAAAAACTTCGCTGTAACAATTGCACAGCAGGATATATTAATATTTTGTCCCAATGGACAAATATATTCTTCAGTAGTTATCCGAGAATTGTGTCACATGTTGAGCAGTAGCACATTTGCATCTGCAGTGCAGCATGTATGTGATATGTGATAGCTAGCTGCATAGCAAATCTCAGTTCATATTCCATCTGTGCAGTCCTCCTAAGAGTAGGCCCAGAAATTGGATGTAATTTTTTTTATAAATAGCAAAAAATGCAATTAGTCTCATGTTTCATATACTAAATGTACTACAATATTAAATTGTGAGTGAAAACCAGTGAAAGATAATGTACTTCTTTTATTTGCTGCATGAGTCTACCTTTTTGTTACTTTTATGGTTACAGGGATGGAGTTGCACAGAATGTCAATCATGTATCTAAAAATCTAACTGCAATCAGCTCCTCATATTTGCTGAGGTTAAGGATGCAGACCCCCCCATGAAAAACAGCACATAAAACCCCCACTTTTTAACCTGAGAGAATACCTCTCCACGGCCCTCTATCTACATTGTCATATAATGAGTATACACTGACCAGATAATGTAGTCTGAAACTGCATTATATAGCAATGTAGACAGGGTCTAGGTCAGTGGTTTTCAACCTGAGGTCCCCAGATGTTCTTGGCCTTCAACACCCAGAAATCCTAACAGATGGTAAATGGCTGGGATTTCTGGGAGTTGTAGGCCAAAAACATCTGAAAACCCCAGGTTGAGAAGCACTGGTCTAGGTCCTCCAGCACAACTCTACAGTCAACTTCCACTGGAGGTTGATGATTTAATTGCACTGGAGGACTTAGAGATTGCTACAGAAATGTTCTCTAGTCTGGAGGAATCTCTAGATCGTCTAACATGCATTTTATGGTCAGCTTCCAGAAGAATCTGACCATAGATTCAAACAGTGAATAACCAAATCCACAAAGGTCAAAACTGCAAATGTGTAGGACCAACTGAACTGGCTCATACTGTGCATCATGCTCTCTTGTGGAATGTGAGGCAACAACATGGCAGATAAGAGGTTTTTTTATTTATTTACAGTATTTTAATTCCACCCTTCTCACCCCGAAGGGCACTCAGAGCGGATTACAGAGCACAAATCCGGCAAACATTCAATGCCCTTATACACTGACAAAACAGACAACTGTACACAGATAGAGGTATATGTAGGCTTTTCCATCTTTGGCATCTTGGAGGCTGTGCTCGGTTCCAGCAATGGAGGGTGCTGTCATTCCACTTTCCCTGACAAAGAGTTTTGTTCATAAACTTCCTCCTTGATTGAATCACCAGCATTTTTCTGGCATTTCTTTTTTTCTTCTTCATAGGTTAACAACTTGCAGCATTCAGGTGTTTACATAATTAAAGTAACTCTACTTGAACATGAGAAAGTTACATTTCTAATTAGAAATATAATTATAAATAACTAGTTTTAGGGATTTTGGACTGTAACTGAATATTTTCCTAAGTAACTCTTCTCTTGCATTAAACACATGGAGATGGTGGATTTGGTGGAAGAAGTTTGTGGTTCCCTTCCAGCCGTTTCCCCTTAATATTCCTAAGGTTTTACAGATACTGAATATTTTCCTAAGTAACTCTTCTCTTGCATTAAACACATGGAGATGGTGGATTTGGTGGAAGAAGTTTGTGGTTCCCTTCCAGCCGTTTCCCCTTAATATTCCTAAGGTTTTACAGATACACCTTCTAAGGGGACTTAAAAGGCTGGAGACCTCACTCTTTGGACAGCAGGCTGTCTGTGCTCAAATGTCAGGGATCACTCCAAAAATGCTGCATTAGTCAGCGTTGAGCTCCTTGGATTAACTCCTTGAACAGCTCCAAGATTTGAATTACATCCTCAGCAAAACTTGCCTAGATGCAACGGGTAGATCTGTGCTGTGAGTTGAACAACAGATGGAGAATTTTTAAAGCAGAATTTGGAAAAGGTTGCTTTTGAGGTTCCAGAATCACTCAGCTATCCAGGCCAAGACAGGTTCCTCTAACACAGGTTATTCTGTGAACGCAAGTATACTAAATAAGAAAACAGTAAGAGCAGTTCTTACTGTTAGAGCTGAAGTTAGAGCAGATTTATTTATTTAGATATGCCACCCTTGAAAAAGGTGGCATTTGGGAGCAGCACACAGATACTAGTCCCTAACTAAATATAGGGCACAAGTGAAATTCAGGTATGTATCACGGCCAAGGGTTGTGACTTAATGTAGCTGACAGGCATCTTTGCCGGTTTTAACTGTGGATGCATACATCCAACCATGTTTTAACATGTGTCATGTATTGTTTTACTGTGTTTTTACTGTGTTTTTATTGATTGTAATTGTTTTTTAACTGCTGTGAGTCCCCTCGAGCCACTTGGAAGGGGCAACCAAGAAATCCAAATAATAAATAAATAAATAAATAAATAACGTCCATATTTCCATATTTGGCAGGGACTGTGTCAATTTCTTTTCTATTGTCCCGTAACTGAGCTGTTTTTGAGATGTCCCAGATTATCTCTTTTTTCCCCTCTCCCTCTTTGTCCTCAGCTTAATTTATTTGCTGCAAACTGGATTCAAGCTGCAAAAGTCATTTACATTCAACTCAGCAAAAGGAAGAGAAAAGTAGGGGAGTTGGGATGATATTGTCCTTCCCAATAGGCCTTGGACAAAGATAAACAGCTTATCTTGGTCTGTCTGTTCTTTCTCTGTAAGGTTGTGTATGCAGGGTTTGGGCTTATATTTTGTCTAGGAGTTATTGCCTTGTTTAGCTCTTTTGAGAAATTTTCATGAGTCATTCAAATAGTTATTCTACAAAGCTTACTTTAATTTCCAGCTTCTCCAAAGCAGACAGATTTTCTGTTCCTAATAACAGAGGGTACCTGAAAGTTGCAGATAACTATCCATCGATCGATCGATCAATCAATCGATCTATCTATCTGAAGTTCTGGGACTGATGAAATATGCAAATATGTATGCATATGAATACCTATAATAAAATCAAATGACACTTCCTTTTTCCAGACCACAGACACTGTTAAAATAATATTCTGTATTTTTGAAACTAAACTACTTGATGGTAAAATCTTCAATAATTGATGCTTCCACCAATCAATATCTTACAGTTAGGAAATATCATTAGTTCAGCTTCCTCAGAATAATCTTTTCAGACAGCTGTGATTCTTCCAAACCTTCTATCGTCATTGTGGTCATCATCATCAAGACCTGGCTTTTTGGCCGTGCTTTCAATTTGTAATCAGATCTAACTGTCAAATGCCACTGTTATGGTTTAATGTTCATTTTGTGTAATGCTTATTTTAAATTGTAAGTCGCTTGGAGCACTCCGGTGGAAAGTAACTAACCAAGAAATAAAGTGAAATAAAATGAAAAGAAAATAATATTAATAATGTCTATTTTGGAGCCCACAGTGGCGCAGTGAGCTAAAGCGCTGAGCTGCTGAACTTTCTGACTGAAAAATTAGCAGTTTGAATCTGGGGAGTGGGGGGAGCTCCTGCTGTTAGGCCCAGCTTCTGCCAACCTAGTAGTTCGAAAATATGCAAATGCTAGTAAATCAATAGGTACCGCTCTGGCGGGAAGGTAACGACACTCCATGCACTCATGCCGGCCACATGAGCTTGGAGGCGAACAACGCCGGCTCTTCGGCTTAGAAATGGAGATGAGCTCCAATCCCCAGAGTTGCACATGACTGGACTTAATGTCAGGGGGAAACCTTTACCTTTGCCTTAATGTCTTTTTCATTTGAACATCACTTCCTAATGCCAAAGCAACCATGAAGAAATTACAAAAAGTATACAAAGTCCATAAAAATATACCAAAGGAGAAAACATCAGCATAAGAAACTAAATAACATAGTCTAAAAGTAAAACAACAAAATAGGTTCCAATTACAATGCATGAGTTAAATATTTTCCTAATACTGCCTTCTCTTGTCCCCTACAACCTAGAATAAACAGAACAGAACACAATCCAGAACAGTAGGATTATAACTAATGTCCACACACCTAAGGATACACCTGAATAAGTATGAAGGAAATATTCAGTGTTACAGTTGTCTCTCATTCTGTTACAATATTCCCTGTTACAAGTTTCATTGGAAATAATATTGCATAAACGTGAGGCTACAATGGAAATTGTTGCACTTTTATTGTTGTTGCTGCTGTTTCTATAAATGTCACTGTGCAAGAAAATGATAATGAATACATATCAGCACCTAATAAAGTTGTTACTGTATTGAGCACCAGGCAGCATGAAGCAAGTTTGCAGGGGACACCTACTGTTGCTTTTTGACCATGCTCCTTTGCTCTATATAATGCTACTGGGCCTCTAAACTGGAGCTGGCTGAGCACCCAAGGTTGTTCAGTTGATTGGGGAATGTCTCAAGTAATATTCTCCCCTGCACAATTATATAATTCTGATCTCCGTTTAACTGCCACCACAGCATCTTATGAAATCCTAGGATTTGTAATTTAATGATGTACATAGAATTGCAAGATCTCATCAAACTACAACTCATAATGTCAAAAGAACTTGCCAATTGGGAAATGCTGTAGGAAGGGTCCAATCAGGGATACATGACTCTTCAGCACTATTGATAGACATTCAATTAATGTTTCAATTGGAACATGTATGTCTTAATACATTTATGGCTATTGTTTATAATTTATTATTAAGTAAATTTGACATAATCCTATGTTACTAGGAACCTCGTCCCATTGATGAGGGGTAGCAGGGGAATTCGCCAGCCTTCATGGTGAATACATGGGGCAGCAGGCCAATCCCGGCACCCCACTTCACCCACACTGATCCTTCTCCGTCACATGTGGGGAAGTGTCACTGAGCAGCTTCCCCCCAACCTGGCCCCATTGCTCCCTATTGTTCTGGGCAAAGTTTCATAGGATGCTTGCACCATAGTTCATCTACAGAGCTCTGTCATGTGATGGGCAGTGTGGGGCTCCATAGATTAATAATTATTATTATAATAATGACAACTGAAGGGACTCAGGTGCCTTACATATGACACAAAGTGCCTCAAATGACACATAAAATGAATACACAATGCAGCACATAAAACAACAATTTACAGTTTAACTCAGAACAATGCCCAATAACCTATGGTGGCAAGTGCCGTAAAACATGGCCAAATTGTAAACAAGACAAGAGAATGGGATAGTACAAATTGTAGCTAAGCAACAAGGGTATGGGAGGAAAGTGCGGTGCTTTGTCATTCATTGCAAACTAAGTATCCTACAATGCTTGTGAAGACCCGTGTGATGAAGTGGTAAGCGATATAGTGTAGTATAGTTGTTTCATTGTTGGACTGGGGACCTCTTCACACAGGACTAAAACAGCCCCGTTTTGCCAATGTCCCATTACCACTGTATAATGAGCAACTGCTGGTGAAACAGCATGGCCCAAAAGTACTGTGAAGAGTTCCTAAGACTCTAAGAGACCATGATTCAAATCAGCACTCATCCACCACAGGCATTCACTGGATCAACTTTGGCAAGTCACACTCTCTGATCCTCAGATGAAGGTAATACCAAATTTCCTCTGAATGACACTTGTCAATAAACCTCTATGATAGGGTCGGCATAAGTCTAAATGGACTTGAAGGCACCTAGCAACGACATACCCCAAGACAAATCAGTATGATGAATGGTTTCTCTAAAACAGGTTCTGTATCTTGGAGAGCTTCTTTAAAGTTCAGATTTAAACACAGGGTGGATTTGTCAGCCCACTGAAATGGAAACCACCAACTGATCCCATGGCATGGCAAACAGATACTTAGGCTGTGTTTATATTAATGTTTCAAATTGACTGTTGTTTTATAGTGACCCCATGGTTTTCTTAGGCCCCTTCTACACTGCCATATAATCCAGATGATTAAATCAGATAATCCATACTCTCTGCTCTGAACTGGATTATATGGGTCTACACTGCCATATAATCCAGTTTAAAGCAGATAATCTGGATTTTATACGGCAGTGAAAAAGGGACTACTAAAACCCAGAATCAGGTTATCATTGCTTTTCTCTGAAATATAGTCTATAGCACCTGGTATTTTTTGGCAGTCCTCCATCCATGTTCCCACTCATTTTAATCCACAGAGTACGGAGTGTTTCAGCAAAAGTCAATGCTGTTGAAATGCTATTTTTCAGACTCACTCTTTTTCTCTGACATGCATTTTCTATGCCTATACATTCAAATGGTTCTGTAACATATGGAACCAACTGTTTTTCCATTTGAAAAACAAAACACTGTGAGAGTTAAGAGCCCTGATGACAAATATGTATTTTGCATGTTTTTCCAGCAAAGGCTGGATTGATATGCCCAGCCAAACACAAACAAAATACATGGATGAGAAAATTTCATGGGGAAATCCCTCTCTGTTTTGGAAGATTATCTTTAGCGCTATGAAAATTGATATCCTCCCTTATGCAGGCATTTTAAAATAGGTTGACGTGGGGAGTAGGGGAAGAAAATAGGAAGGATTTTCCCATTCTGCCTTCACGAATGAGAGATCAAGTGAATGTCCTATTTGGTTGGGGTGGGCTCATGGGAATGAGCATAATCATTCTTTTCCCTCCCTGACAAGGCCATTTTCGTCCGTCTAAATGACTACATGAACCAAAGTGCAACAGGAAATAAGGCACAAAAGCACTTTAACTATAAATAATTCAGAAATGTCTAATGCTGTAGAATGAATTTGAAGTTCAGAATGAAATCATCCCCTTTCCAAATTCCCTTTCCAGTGTGAACTTTGGATTCAGTCAATTTACTGTATGCCACCAAGCACACGAGAGAGAGAGAGAGAGAGAGAGAGAGAGAGAGAGAGACAGAGACAGAGACAGAGACAGAGACAGAGACAGAGACAGAGACAGAGACTTTAGGAATAGGAGTGTTAGGAATAGCAATTTTAGGAATAGCCATATTGATCAGAGAGACCTAGGGTGCACCTATACTGGAAATTAATGTAATTAGACACCACTTTAACTGCCATGGCTCAATGCTATGTAATCATGGGTACTATAGTTTTAGAAGGTCTTTAGTCTTCTCTGTCAAAGAGGGCAAGTATCTCACCAAACTACAACTCCCATGATTATATGGAGAAGACAGCTGCAGAGATTATGTAATACATATTGCCACAGAATTAAACAGTAGATAAACAGGTTGAGATACACACCCTGCTGACGATGACAATAGCAGCAGGCTATGGACTGGAAAATTAAGTTTTCTTTTTGTGTAATTTGGGAGAATGAGCTAAGGTTCTCTAGCAAAACAACAACATCACTAAACTACAAATCCCAGGATCCCATAAGGTTGTTTATTTATGACCCAACTTTCTCCCAAGATGGGCCCCAAGGTGGCTTGTAACAAGGATAAAACAAGGGAAGAGATAAAAGCCTGACGAGAAAACGGTAATACATTTTAAACAACCTATCACATTTCATAGAATCATAAGAGTTCGAAGAGACCAGCTGGGCCATGGAGAGTAGGCAAGTGGGGTTTATATATCTGTGGAATGTCCAGGGTGGGAGAAAGAACTCTTGTCAGTTTGAGGCAAGTGTAAATGTTGCAATGGATCATCTTGATTAGCATTTGAATAGCCTTGCATCTTCAAAGTCTAACTGCTTTCTGCCTGAGGAATCCTTTGTTGGAAGGGGATGAACTGTCCCTGATTGTTTCTTGTCAGGGCCTTGCATTGAATGACTTTGCAGCTTCAAAGCCTGACTGCTTCCTGCTTTGAAGATACAAGGCTAATCAAGGTTGCCAATTGCAACTTTCACACTTGCCCCAAACAGACAAGAGATCTTTCTGTCACCCTGGACATTCCACAGATATAGGAACCCCACTTGCCTAGTGTTCAATAGACCTCACCACTTCTAAGAAGAACTGCCATAGATGTGGGTAGAACGTCAGGAGAGAATGCTTCTGGAACATGGCCATACAGCCTGGAAAACTCCCAGCAACCCATGTTTGTAAATATTTTAACACAGTTAAAGTCATAGCAATTATTTTCCAAAAACACACACAAAATGCAAGTTATAATTTATCAGTGTTCATGTCTGCTGGCAGGTCTTAACAAGCAAGTGTTGGTAGGAGATTATGTTGTGCATTGTTGGAAAGTCCAGTATGCATTGGCAGGAATGTGATGTGTGTGATGATTTGTTCACAATATGGGACTATAAATAGGTAACATGTATGAAATCTGATTTAGATTGTTTCTGAATTGTGTGACAAGTAATTATTAATAATAACACAAATGTGAAAGGATTTAAATCTGAATTCACGCTGTTGCTAAAAACAGAGCAGCACACCAGGCTTATCCTTCTTATTTAGGATTATGTATTATGTTATTCATATTTTAAATGTATTTATTGAGTCTCTTTAGGAGACACAAAGCAGTGAAATATTTCATTATCTTAATTTCTGTGTGTACTGTGAATATTCCTATGGCTGATTTTAATAAACCATTTTATAATTTCAAATTACAAGATGTCTTCTTTAGAACAACATCTTTCTTTACCATGTTGTAGGATGTCAAAGATCTGCATACTTAAAGCAATTGTATTCCCTGTAGTAACCTATGATTGTGAGAGCTGGACAATAAGGAAGGCTGAGCAAAGGAAGAGAGATGCTTTTGAACTGTGGTGTTGGAGGAAAGATCCAACACTCCAGGAAATAAAGCCCGGCTGCTCACTGGATGGAAGGATAGTAAAGGCAAAGATGGAGTACTTTGGCCACATCATGAGAAGACAGGAAAGCTTAGAGAAGACAATGATGCTGGGGCAAATGGAAGGAAAGGGGAAGAGGGGCTGACCAAGGGCAAGGTGGATGGATGGTATCCTTGAAGTGACTAGCTTGACCTTGAAGGAACTGGGGGTGGCAACAGCCGACAGGGAGCTCTGGCGTGGGCGGGTCCATGAGATCACGAAGAGTTGGAAGCAACTGAACAAATAAACAACAATAAGAATGGGTTGCTGTAAGTTTTTCAGGCTGCATGGCCATGTTCCAGAAGCATTCTCTCCTGATGTTTCGCCTGCATCTATGGCAGGCACCCTCAGAGTTTGTGAGGGTCTATTTGAAACTAGGCAAGTGGGGTTTTTATATCTGTGAAATGCCTGGGGTGGGAGAAAGAACTCTTGTCTGTTTGAGGTTGGTGTGAATGTTTCAATTGGCCATCTTGATTAGCATTTAATAGGTTAGCAGTTTTCAAGGGGTGGCTTCTTACTGCCTGGGGGAATGCTTTGTTGAGAGCTTTGATGGAGCGGCTCCCTTATGAAACCAGGTTGCAACGCCTTGGTCTTTTCAGCCTTGAAAGACGGCGTTTAAGAGGTGACTTGATCGAAGTGTATAAAATCATGCATGGGATAGAAAAGGTGAATAAAGAAAAATTATTTTCTTTGTCACAAAACACTAGGACTAGAGGGCACTCCCTGAAGCTCCAAGGTAGGAAAATTAGGACTAATAAAGGGAAATATTTCTTCACCCAGAGGGTCATTGGGTTATGGAATTCACTTCCAGAAGAGGTTGTGACAGCTGTCAGCATGAACAACTTCAAGGCAGGATTAGACAGATTCATGGATACCAAGTGTATCGGTAGTTACTGAAAAGGACATTCAAGTGCCACCTCGGAGTTGGTTGAGGTAGGCAGGATTTCCCTGGGTACTGGTTGTGGGGGGTCGGGAGCAGGTCAGAGTTTTGCCCTCCCTTCTGCTCGAGATCCCCGTGTACAACTGGGGGCCACTGTGTGATACAGAATGCTGGACTAGATGGGCTGAGGTCCGATTCAGCATGGCTCTTCTTATGTTCTTATGTTCTTATGAGAGGCAATTAGTTGTCCCTGATTGTTTCTTGTCTGGAGTTCCCCTGTTGTTCTTTATTTACTGTGATGATTTAAGAGGTTTTTAATACTGGTAGCTAGATTTTGTTTACTTACATGGTTTCTTCCTTTCTGTTGAAATTGTCCACATGCTTGTGGATTTCAGTGGCTTCTCTGTGTAGTCTGACATGGCAATTGTGAGAGTGGTCCAGGATTTCTGTATTTTCAAATAATATGCTGTGTCCAGGTTGGTTCATCAGGGGCTCTGCTATGGCTGACTTCTCTGGTTGAATTAGTCTGCAATACCTCTCATGTTCCTTGATTCGTGTTTGGGAAATGCTGCGTTTGGTGGTCCCTATGTAGACTTGTCCACAGCTGCAGAGGCGAGAGGATCCCTCTTGTCCTTTGCTGAACTTAGCAGTTGTGTGATTTTCTTAGTGGGTCTGTAGACAACATGAATGTCAAAAGAAATATAATAATTACATAAAAAGAAATATAGATTAGCCACTGCATGTTTCTGTTCATTAACTTAAAGAAGGCAGAATTCTAGGAGGGTGCTGGGTAAACTTTTTTTTTCTGAAAAGGGGAACTATAGGCCAAATAAGTTTGGGAACTTCTGGTCTAACTTCTCCACGGTGTATGTAATATACTGTTGTGATCACAACAGTTCCGGAAACCCTGAGAAGTTCTATGGTCAGCATTTAACAAGGCCAACTGGGTGGTGTGGAAGACCTCATAGAATCATAGAGTTGGAAGAGACCTCGTGGGCCATCCAGTCCAACCCCCTGCCAAGAAGCAGGAAAATCGCATTCAAAGCACCCCCGACAGATGTCCATCCAGCCTCTGTTTCAAAGCCTCCAAAGAAGGAGCCTCCACCACACTTCAGGGCAGAGAGTTCCACTGCTGAACAGCTCTCACACCCAGGAAGATCTTCCTAATGTTGAGATGGAACCTCAGCAGAGATTGCCCGCTATGTTGCGCCCTGCTCGGCGTCTGCAACAGGGAACTGAACTGATCTCTTTCAGTGCAATCCTGGTGCGGTTTCTGCTTCTCCAGCCGCGCCTCCAAGCCAGGCTCTGCCTTTGCAACAGCGCCCCCTTTCGGAGGAAGTTGGAACAGCACTGCGCGTCCAGCGGTGTCCTCAGCCTCGGAAAGCGAAGCCGCCCTTGCTCATGGCTCGCCCTCTGTTTCTTGGTGTGCCTGCTGTTATGCCTTTTGCAATCACCTTCCCGTCCAACTAGATCAGGCATGGGCAAGCTTCGGTCCTCCAGGTTTTTGAACTACAACTTCCACAATTCCTAACAGCCAATAGGTCAATTACCATCTTTCCTGTATCAACCAGGATACATTGATGGCAGGCATGTAACCAGGGGGGGGGGGGCTAAGGGGGCTTCCGGCCCCCGAAATTCTCAGGGTTGTCCGCGAGAAGGCCTTACTGGTACATTATTTTAAACTGTTATGCTCATTCATATCATGATCTGATCACCATGCTCATTATATCACACATTAATGGGGCTATTGGGATAACAATACAAAAGGTTTGCTAGGGTAGACCCTCTTTCACCCAGTCTCAGCCCCCCCGAACCAAACTCAGCCCCCCCCCGAACCAAAAATCCTGGCTACGGCCCTGATTGATGGTTAGCCATATCAATCCCATCAGTTATCTTTCTTAGCCACATAGATTTTAAGACCTTCCAGAGGGCCCTTCCACACAGCCATATAACCGGGAATATCAAGGCAGATAATCCACACTTACTTAGGCGATCCCTTGTTGTTCGAGTAGGATTGTCTTCTAAGATGGGTGTACTGGCGGTGGGTACCTAGGTAACTGTGAGCCCTATTCTTGATCTTCAGTGAGGGCATTGGTTTCCAGGTGGAAGGCGGTCCCTGTCGGGCTTGGCTTGACACGTCTTCCTCTTGGCACTTTCTCTCTTTCGCCCTCCATTTGTGCCTCTTCAAATTCTACAGCACTGCTGGTCACAGCTGACCTCCAGCTGGAATGCTCAAGGGCCAGGGCTTCCCAGTTCTCACTGTCTGTGCCAGAGTTTTTAAGGTTGGCTTTGAGCCCATCTTTAAATCTCTTTTCCTGCCCACCAACATTCTGTTTTCCGTTCTTGAGTTCGGAGTAGAGCAACTGCTTTGGGAGATGGTGGTCGGGCATCCGGACAATGTGGTGGTCCAGAAGAGTTGATGGCAGAGGACCATCGCTTCAATGCTGGCGGTCTTTGCTTCTTCCACCACACTGACATTTGTCCATTTGTTTTAAGATATTTTACCAACCTATAATCCACAATATAATCCACACTGCCATATAATCCAGTTGAATGTAGATTTTGTACAGCTGTGTGGAAGGGGCCTGAGAAAACTATCTGGCCGACCTGACTTTTTGTTGTTGTTGTTGTGTGCCTTCCTTTGCAACCAATGGGGATGATATTGCAGGGTTTTCTTGATGTTTGTTTAGAAGGAGTTTGCCCTTGTCTTCCGCTGAGGATGAGAGAGTATGGCTTGCCCAAGATCACTCTCTATGTTTCATGGCTGGAGATTTGAACCCTGGTCTCCAGAGTTGTCCAGTGTTCAGCCTACTAGACTATATTCTCATCACTCTCACTTTTTGGAGGCACCATTTCGTGATCTCTACCTATGAAGGATAACAGCAACAACAACACATCCTCAGCTGCTGCAAGAAGATCGCGCAGACAGACTACAAGCAGAGGCATAACACCATTGCTCAGATGATTCATTGGAACTTGTGCCACAAATACCATCTGCCTGCGACAAAGAACTGGTGGGATCACAAGCCTGAAAAAGTTACAGAAAATGAACACACCAAACTGCTCTGGAGCATAATACTCCTGACCTCACAATCTTGTTAAGAAACCAAGTATGGATAGTTGATGTTGCAATCCCAGACGAGAGCAGGATTGAAGAGAAACAACTGGAAAAGCTGACATGATATGAGGATTTAAAGATTGAACTGCAAAGACAAGCCAGTTTTAGGACCGTTACTTTTTAATTTATTCATAAATGATCTGGATGTAGAAGTAAATTGTGAGGTAGCAAAGTTTGCAGATGACACTAAACTGTTCAGGGTAGTTAAAAATGAAACTGACTGTAAAGAGCTTCAGAAAGATCTCTCGAAATTGAGTGAATGGGCAACAAAGTGGCAAATGCAGTTTAACCTAAACAAGTGTAAAGTCATGCACATCGGGGCAAAGAACCCCAAATACACTTATCAACTGATGGGATCAAAGCTTTCTGAGACAAACCAGGAAAGGGATCTTGGGGTTTTGGTGGACAGCTCAATGAAGATGTCAACCCAGTGCGCTGCAGCAGTGAAAAAGCAAATTCTATGCTTGGCATGATCAGGAAGGGAATCGAAAATAGGTCGGCAAATGTTGTATTGCCTCTCTACAAATCTATGGTGAGGCCACATCTGGAGTACTGTGTACAATTCTGGTCACCGCACCTCAAGAAGGATATAACGGAACTGGAAAAGGTACAAAGAAAGGCAACAAAAATGATCCAAGGGATGGAGCAGCTCCCTTATGAAATCAGGTTGCAACGCCTTGGCCTTTTCAGCCTTGAAAGACGGCGTTTAAGAGGTGACTTGATCGAAGTGTATAAAATCATGCATGGGATCGAAAAGGTGAATAAAGAAAAATATTTTCTCTGTCACACAACACTAGGACTAGGGGCACTCCCTAAAGCTCCAAGGTAGGAAAGTTAGGACTAATAAAGGGAAATATTTCTTCACCCAGAGGGTCATTGGGTTATGGAACTCACTTCCAGAGGAGGTTGTGACAGCTGTCAGCCTGGACAGCTTCAAGGCAGGATTAGACAGATTCATGGATACCAAGGGAATCAGTAGTTACTGAAATGGACATCCAAGTGCCACCTCTGTGTTGATGGAGGCAGGCAGGATTTTCCCCGGGTACTGGTTGTGGGGGGTCAGGAGCAGGTGAGGGTTTTGCCCTCCTTTCTGCTAGAGATCCCTGTGTACAACTGGTGGGCCACTGTGTGACACAGAATGCTGGACTAGATGGGCTGAGGCCCGATTCAGCATGGCTCTTCTTATGTTCTTCTTATGTTCTTATGCCAGTCAAAGTGGTCCCAGTGGTGATCAGCACACTGGGTGCAGTGTCTAAAGACCTTGGCCTGTACTTAAACACAATCGGTGCTGACAAAATTACCATCTGCCAGCTGCAAAAGGCCACCCTACTGGGATCTGCACGCATTATTCACCGATACATCAAACAGTCCTAGACACTTGTGAAGTGTCTGACATGTGATCTAATACAACAACCAGCATAGTGATCTTGTTTGCTGTGTACTAATTTTGTTGTGTTTCAAATAATAATAATAACTTTATGCTTTTATCCCATACCTAGCTCCCCAAAGGGACTTGGGACGGCTTACATGTGGACCAAGCCCAGCAGAAACAGAAGTAAGAAATAACACCATTAAAATACATTGCATTTCAATAATTAAAACAATAAAATCGAGCAACAGATATCATAAAAACATAGGAACATCAATTAGTATCAACCAGGATACATTGAAGGCTAGCCATATCAATCCCATCAGTTATGTTGAAGAGGATGGGGACAGATGGAATGACTGCTCTCTTGTGCTGTTTGCTCAGAATATCTGTGGCTAGGACAGTATGTTTATCATTTATGAAAATATTTATACCTCAACCTAAAGATCTTATAGAATCCTAGAATTGTAGAATTGGAAGAGACCTCATGGGCCATTCAGTCCAACCCTCTGCCAAGAATCAGGAAAATCACATTCAAAGCACCCCGACAGATGGCCATCTAGCCTCTGCTTAAAACCTCCAAAGAAGGAGCCTCCACCACACTCCAGGGCAGAGAGTTCCACTGCTGAACAGCTCTCACAGGCAGGAAGTTCTTCCTAATGTTCAGGTGGAATCTCCTTTCTTGCAGTTTGAAGCCATTGCTCCGCATCCTAGTCTCCAGGGCAGCAGAAAACAAGCTTGCTCCCTCCTCCCTATGACTTCCCCTCACATATTTATTCATGGCCATCATGTCTCCACTCAGCCTTCTCTTCTTCAGACTAAACATGCCCTGCTCTTTAAGCTGCTTCTCATAGGCTTGTTCTCCAGACCTTTCATCATTTTAGCTGCTTTTCTCTGGAACACCTTCGGACACCTTACAAATATAATCAGTTTCAGCATTTTAAATAATCATTTTAACACCAGAAACATATTACACAACTTAGCAATTTAAAAACTAACACACCCTCATTGGAGACATACAGGTAATGCTCAACCTGACGTATTGTGCAGTTGTATTGTGCCCCATAGTACAACTGGGAGGACTGGGTTGTGTTAAAGAGTGGAGTATAACTGTATGATATAATTTGGATTTATTTTGCCATCACTGCAGGTTGGAGAGCTTTACAAAGAGAAAGGACTATGCTAGACTGTCTTCGGCTACTATTGCTAATATGACAGATGAAAGAGGTTTATATTCTCAGCCAAATGTTCTTCAAAGAGGACAGACATATCTATATGCGACCACTTGCTCAGCTGGTACGTAGCTTTGGGCTGGAGTGTCACCAATACGCTGATGACACTCAACTCATTCTGAGGATGGAGGGCCGGCCAGTCTCCATACCCAATAATTTCCATCGGTGCCTTGAAGCCGTTACTGGATGGCTGCGAGCCAGCAGGTTGAAGGTGAATCCGGCGAAGACGGAGATCCTTTGGCTGGGCCGTCCGGGTGATAGGGAGATCCAACTGCCAACCCAGGATGGCAAGGCATTACGCCTGTCATCATCAGTAAAAAGCCTGGGTGTCCATTTGGACCCTCTGCTGTCAATGGAGACCCAAATCTCCACTGTCAGCAGAGCCGCGTTTTTCCACCTGTGACAGGCAAAGCGTCTGGCCCCATCTGTCCCGGAATGATCTAGCCACGGTATTCCAAGCCACGGTCATCTCAAGACTAGACTACTGTAACACTCTTTACATTGGTCTGCCCTTGACTGTGATCCGGAAACTTAAGCTAGTGCAGAATTTTGCAGCCCAGCTGCTCGTGGGGAAGCCTGCGAGCTGCTGTATAACACCAATTCTGCAGGATCTGCACTGGCTGCCAATTGAATACCAGATCACTTTCAAGGTGCTAGTTCTTACTTTCAAGGCCTTATATGGTCTGGGGCCAGTGTACTTAAGGGATCGCCTGATTCCATATAACCCCCCGAGATCACTACGTTCAGAAGACCAGAATCTTCTTGACATTCCCAGCGTGAAATCTTTTCACCTGACATCAACCAGGGGAAGGGCTTTTTCTGTCATCGCCCCAGTACTGTGCAATGCTCTGCCTCTGGAGACACGGGCTCTCCGTAATTTAAATACCTTTCACAGAGCATGCAAGACACATCTATTTAGGCAGGCTTTTGAGTGCTTGTGATTCTCTATTGTGTTTTATTATGTTTTTACTGTGTTTAACTACTACTGTATCTGCGTAATTTTGCTGTAAACTGCCCCGAGCCTCTGGGAGTGGCGGTGTGCAAGTCCAATAAATAAATAAATAAATAAATAAATAAATAATGAAACATCTTAATGTTATGAGAAGAAAGTTGGGAGTCCAAGAGTGTCATTAGACACAATACTTTTTATTTCCTCTTTCCATGGAGAGCATATGATACTGGCACAGAATATCAATAACAATGGCAGTGGCATTTTTGATCAATCTTTTTAGCCTTGTGCAGAAGCCACTTTTACCCTGACGTGAACACAG
The DNA here is from genome assembly GCA_030556195.1 of Anolis apletophallus. NCBI lineage: Eukaryota > Metazoa > Chordata > Lepidosauria > Squamata > Anolidae > Anolis > Anolis apletophallus. The sequence goes on from JARBWK010000010.1 coordinate 49,254,672, forward strand.
GAAAGATTTATTGCTCATATTGCAGTCGATTGCTCTTGGAATGCTCTTATCCAATCTAATTTTACGTAATGTAATTGCAGTCTTTTTCTTTATAGTTAATGTGTTTTAATTGCTTTTATATTGATTTTTAATATGCAAGATCGATATGCTATTTATTTTATACAGTGCTTTTATATTGTTGCACTTTTATGTTGTATTTATTTATTTTGTATGTGAATGGCTTATGGTCTAAGATTGACAATAAACTAAAACTACCTTGAAAATGTATGGGTTTTTTTTTTAAAAACCAACCAAACAAAAAACAAGCCTTTGACCATGTTTAGGGATTATGGCCTTAATCATTATATTCAAGGACTTAGTGAGTTCACTTCTGCACTTTATAGGGATTGCTATTGTTTTATTGTTGTACACAGCCACTATTTTTGTAGCTTGCTGGGTTTTATAATATCTCTTAAATCAATAGGGGCTTTATTGTTGTTTTAAGTATAATTGGGTTGATTTTATTTTATTTTTTTCTGTATTGGTTGTATTTGTATTTGTTGTACTATTGAGTGCTTTCTGTGAGCTGCCTGAGTCCCTTCAGGGATATGGTGGCAGAATACAAATAAAGCTCTATTATTATTATTATTATTATTATTATACAATCTAAAATGAAGCAAGAGATGGTGCTTGAACACTGCATTCCAGGTCGGAAGGAATTCAACCAGCTACTGTGGAGAGCAGAGAAAACGCACTGTGTTTAATGACAGTCCTGGACTCAACGGCTGTAGTAACCACCAGACAATTGTATCAGTCTCTCACACAAGCAAAGTATGATCAAGATTTTACAAGCAAGGCTTTTCAATACAGGAATTAAAAAATTCAGATCTCTTAGATGGATTCAGAAAAGGAAGAGATAATATGGATCATATTGCATATGTTGGATAGTAGATAATTTCAGAGGAATATAAACCTATGATTCCCAGATTATAACAATGTATTTGAATGTATCGACAATTAAAAACTATGGATTATTCTAAAAGAAATGGATGTGCCATTCCTTTGGCCTTGATTATGAAAGCTGAACATTGATACCAGCTGGCAAGCAGAGAATCAACTAATTTGAAATGTCCTGGTGACAGAAACTTAGCTAAATGCCAAGGACTGCCCAAAAGACCAATCAATGGATCTGAGAAAACAATCAGTTGAGTTCAATCTAAAAGCTTTGGCCATACCATGAGAAGACATGATTTGTTGGAAAATAGAACAATGTTTGCTAATATAGGAAGTAGAAGGAAAAGATTACTTACTTTACTTACTTTACTTACTTTACATACTTAAGTGATCCCTTGTTGTCTGAGTATGATGGTCTTCCAAGTGTAGTGTCTTGGCGGTGGATACATAGGTGTCTGTGGGGCCCTATTCTTGATCTGCATGTTCTTCCACAGTGAGGGCATCAGTTTCCAAGTGGAAGGCAATCCTGGTCAAGGTTGACTTGATTTGCCTTCCTCTTGGCGCATTTCTCCCTTTCACCCTCCATTGGTGCGTCTTCGAATTCCACAGTACTGCTGGTCACAGCTGACCTCCAGTTTGAGTGCTCAAGGGTCAGGGCTTCCCAGTTCTCGATATCTATGCAACAGTTTTAAAGGTTAGCTTTAAGCCCAACTTTAAATATCTTTTCCTGTCCACCAACTTTTCATTTTCCAGTCTTATGTTGGGAGTATAGTAACTGCTTTAGGAGACTGTGATAGGGCATTTGGACAACATGGCCAGTCAAGGGGAATTGATGGTGTGGGAGCATTGCTTCAATGCTGGTGGTCTTTACTTCTTCCAGCATGCTGACATTTGTCTATCTGTCAATAACAACTACTACTTTATTCTTATATCCTGTCACCATCTCCCCAAAGGGACTCAGCGCAGCTTACAGATGTCACAAGTGCCTAAAATCAAACATAAAAATGAAGCATAATAAACACCAACTCAGACTCAATAAAACTGAAATTATCAATTAGTGGCTGTAAGCTGCTGTAAACATGGCCGTGCTGTAAACAACTAGAATGGAATAAGTGCAGGATTTTTTTGGAGGCAATGCTGATGGAATTGTTCCAAGTGTTGAATGTGACGTCTTTAGACAGTTTACCTTTTGCAGGCATATAAAAGGGTTGGGAGGACAATAACTTTATAAACAAACACTTTGGTATCCTTATGGATGTCATGATTTGCAAACACTCTCTGCTTCATTCGGAAAAATGCACCTGCAGAGCTCAAGCAGGGTTGTATCTCAGTGTCAATGTTGACTTTTGTGGAGAGGTGGCTGCCAAGGTAGTGGAAATGGTCAAAACTTTTTAATTCTTCCAGCATGCTGACATTTGTCTATCTGTCAATAACACAATGAAACTGTATTTCTGGCATTGCAGAGGGATTGGCAGATGTCTACTGGAAGAGAGCACTTTGGTTTTCTCGATGTTCAATGAGAGGCTGAGCTTCTCGTATGCTTCTGCAAAGGCATTTAGAGTGGCTTGTAGTGCACAGACTATGTTGCCATCACCATATTGGAGTTCTATATGTGTGTACTAGCTGAACCCGGCCACGCACCGCTGTGGCTTTTTCTCTTTTCTGTGTCCCAGTCTATATATATATATGTGTGTTTTGTGTGTGTATGTATGTATATATATGGATTTGTGTCTATGTGTGCATATATGTGTGTGTATATATATGCGTGTATATGTGTGTACTTATGAAGATGTGTGGTTTTGTATATGTATATGCGTGTAGATGTGTAGATGTGTGTAAGTACAGATGTGTGTATGTATGTGTGCATGTGTATATTTCAGTGCATGTATATATGTGTGTATGTGTGCATGTCTATATGTACATATGTGTGTGCATGCGGCGAAGACCAACAGTAACATCGCTTCCTGCCTTTCTTCCCTCTCCCCCCTCATCCCTCAGCTTTTCTCTTCTCTCTGTCCTCCTGCCTCTTCTCCCTCCCTCCCTTCTTTCCTTTCCCTCCTTCCTGCCATCCCTCCCCTTTCTGTTTCAGTTCTTGCTCCCCTTGTCTCCCTCCCTCCATTCCCTCCCTACCTTTTTCCCCCTTCCTTTTGCTAGTCCCTTCACCAGCTTCTATCTCTTGGATTGCCTTTTATTACCTGTCTGTTTTGCATAACGCCTATGAGTGGCCAGCACCAACATTCTGTTACTCTAAACTGCCAGGGGGTGGGGGGGCTCCCAGCCTACATTCTAACTGAGGGAGTATTTGCATAATGCCTCTAATTGGTCAGCTCCACTAACATTCCGATGCTCTAAACTGCCAGAGGGAGGTGGCATGGGGGATCATTGGAGTTGTAGTCCATAATGGGTTTTTTGGATTTGTGGCCGTTGGCTCTTTTTTGGGTGGGTGGGGGAATGTTTTGTTAAACATACCTCGTAGGGTTTTCTGGGTATGTGGGCTGTTTTTGTGTGTCTGCCTTGTGTGGTTTCTTTGTCTATAAGACTGGAACCACCACATGAAGGATTATAGATAGATAGATAGATAGATAGATAGATAGATAGATAGATAGATAGATGTGGAAATGGCAGGGATTGTCTGCTAAGTATGTGTACCTGTAATCTGCTCTGAGTTCCCTTCGGGGTGAGAAGAGCGGAATATAAATAAAGTAAATAAATAAATAAATTCTATAGGGAAAAGAAAGATATGGCACTAGAGATGGATAGACTGAATCAAGTAAGCCATGGCCTTGAGGTGGGAACAGTCTCTGCTGCAACTGCTTCAACATGGAATGTCAAATGCCCAGGCTGCGGCAAAGGTCATGGGAGGCCTGAGCAGAGCATGCTCAGATATCCCCAATGGAGGCAGTGACAATGCCCACAAGAAGGAATCCTATTGTCTTTCATGTTTCTTATGCTGGTCATAGAATTGCTGAACTTTGCATGAAGGAAATTGTCCCTTCTCTTTGGAGTGGCCCTTTTACTTCATTTCATGTGCTGCCTCCCTTCTGAACACCCATTTTCTTCATTCTTTTGTTTGCCCCTCAAATATTCCGCTACAGATGCCGTTTAGCAACATTTTGACAGGTTTGTTTCCTGAAATGTTAGGGAACATTCTGTACTGACATACTAAATCTGCCCAACAGTGTCAGAGCAAGGCGACCTTTCCTTTTAGGAAAGCCCTTGGGGTTTAAATGTTTTCAGCTCAGCTGGAAATTGTTCTAATGTTACTGGAGATTGCTCCTAATGGAAGCCCCCCCCCCCCTTCTCACTTTGCTTTTCTCACTGTGCGTGTTTTGATATCTTCATTCTAAATCACTACATTGTTTCTGTCTTTTATTATTAGCCGCCTTGGACACAGCTAGAGGGATCAACAAATTTTCACTACTTTAAATTCATACTATTCTTTTGAAAAATAATAAATGTCAGTGTATACTTTATTTGAACAAAAATATTATTAAAATAATTAGACCTGTCGCATGGCTGAATATTGACCTAAGAAAGAACAGTCTATTTGCTAAATGGTGCCATTAAAGAGGTACTATGTATTTGACTGTGCGTCGATTCAGGCCGGGCCCCTAGCCAGGAAAAAAAACCCAAGAGGAGTAGAAACGCCCCCCCCCCCCCAAGACTTCTCAGGGCAGTGTCTTCTGAAGTGGTCCAAGATCTCAACAAGGTCCTGAAATTACCATTACCAATGTGCAAAGGTTATTCACAGGTAATAGGTTCTGAATCATTGCTCCCTCTCCAGAATAAGTCCCTTCTTGTTGGCCACAAAGGACCATAGTTTCCACTACAAGTTTATTTCTGTTTTCTTCTGCTTTCTTCTTATTTCCTTTATCATGAGGACAGGTTACATCAGGACATTTTCCTGAAGAAGAAGTTTTCAGCCAAGCACAAGTTATTCTGGTGGAAATCTGTTTTTTTGGTGCCTATTGAAGACTTCTATTGCATTTTCCCATCGCACAAATGTTGGAAATACAAGTAGCAACCTTCTGCAAGCCTCCTATACTAGTTATTTGTTATGTATATAATTCAGATTGCTTATTATATTGTATGTATATTTTGGAATGGAGCCCCCAGCGGCGCGGTGGGTTAAAGTGCTGAGCTGCTGAACTTGTTGACTGAAAGGTCGCAGGTTTGAATCTGGGGAGCAGAGTGAGCTCCTGCTGTTAGCCCCAGCTTCTGCCAACCTAGCAGTTCGAAAACATGCAAATGTGAGTAGATCAATAGGTACAGCTCAGGTGGGAAGGTAACGGCACTCCATGCAGTCATGCTGGCCACATCACCTTGGAGATGTTTATGGACAACACCAGCTCATCAACTTAGAAACGAAGATGAGCACCAACCCCCAGATTCGGACTCAACTGGACTTAATGTCAGGGGAAAACCTTTACTTTTACTATATTTTGGAATGCGGTTTTCCCCTTAACTCTAGGTTGTTTGAGGTTGTGGGACTACAGACCATGTGACCAGATCTGGGACTATTCAGACTATTCAGATTGAGATTCCATTTTAGAACTCAGAGTTTACATCAGAAGCTGTATAGTACAGTTTAGAAGGAAAGTCAGTGTCAGTATGCTGCAGTGTGAGGTCAGTCTGTATAGAGCAGTGGTTCTCAACCTTCCTAAAGCGGCGACCCCTTCATACAGTTCCTCATGTTGTGGTGACCCCCAACCATAATATTATTTTCGTTGCTACTTCATAACTGTAATTTTGCTACTGCTATGAATTATATTGTAAATGTCTGATATTCAAGTTTGGGCATGCCAGATATGCCCAAACTTGAATACTGGTGGGGCTGGAGGGGGGGGGGGGTATTTTGGCATAAGGTAGTTGTAGTTACTGGGATTTATAGTTCACCTAAAGAGCATTCTGAACTCCATCAACTATTGAACCAAACTTGGCACCCAGAACTCCCATGACCAACAGAAAATACTGGAAGAGTTTGATGGGCACTGACCTTGAGTTTTGGAGTTGTAGTTTACTTACATCCAGAGAGCAGTGTGGACTCAAACAATGATAGATGCATACCAAATTTAGCACAAATACTCAATATGCCTAAATGTGAACATTGGTAGAGTTTGGAAAATAGACCATGACACTTGGGAGTTTTAGTTGCTGGGATTTATATTTCACCTAAAATCAAAGAGCCCCTTGAACCCCACCAACGATAGAATTGGGCCAAACTTCCCACACAGAACCCCCATGCCTTGAAGGGACTCACTGGCATGAGCCTCCCTCCAGCTTCGCATGCTCTCCCTCGCCCACACATGCGCACCATACTGCCATACCCTGAGCATGCCTACTCTCCCCACTCAGAGTCTCAGAAACAGTCCTCCCCTTTGCTGAGAGGCTGCCCAATCACAACAGAGGAGGGGGCTTTGGTGGGAGGATTGTTTCTAAAAAGGAAGAGAAGGACAGGTGGAGAGATCTTCAGCCTTCTCTGCCAAAGGGGTTCCTAAGACCATCAGAAATATATGTTTACTTATGGTCTTTGGAGACCCCTCTGAAACCCCTTCGCGACCCCCCTAGGGGTCCCGACCCCCAGGTTGAGAAACGCTGGTATAGAGTCAATGTTCAGTAATGTAGTAGACTGAAGAGAGTGTTAGTCTGTATGCAACAAAGAAGAGACTGAAACAGAATGCTGTCCAACTGGCGGCCCTGGGGCCGGATCCGGCCCCCCAGCCTGTTGGGCACGGCCCCAGCTATGCCCCCAGCTGCCATTTTTAAATTTTTTTAAAAAATTCTATTTTTTTAAAAAAAATGGCGGCCGGGGGGGGGGGAGGCGGGGCAGGGAGGAGGAAGAGAGCTAGCTCCTCCTCCATGCACCGCCCCCCCGTCCCTCTCTCCGCGCCGAAAAGGAGGAGTAGGCGGCGCCAAGGGCAGCGCGTCACACCAGGCCTGTGACGCGCTGCCCGCTAGCGGCGCCTTCTGCCTTTTTTCGCAGCTCCCGCCTAGGAAGGGCAGGGGGCTGCTGAAATGGAGGAGTAGGCAGCGCCAAGGGCAGCGCGTCACGGCAGGCCTGTGACGCGCTGCCCGGGAGAATGACAGCTTTAGGAGAGGGCAGGGCCTGGGCTGGGGGCGGGGCCTGGGTCGGGGCCGAGCGGCCCCTGAGGTCATCAGTGACCTCTATTCCGGCCCTGTACCCGGTAGAAGTTGGACAGCCCTGCTTTAGAGAACTTATTGTTTAAAACTCTCAACCAATAAGAAATGTACCTGTATGCTGAATACATGAAGATTGTAAGTAAAGCAACGACCAGGATGTTGATGATCAATGACTAGTAGCCATGGTGGCTTATGTTACTTCTAATATCATAGTCAGAATGCCTTTCTATATAAGGTGTTGGGAGGGTACCGTCATGGTCTCATTTGTGGGCTTCCTATAGACAACTGATTGGTTAAAATGTTTGTATATTTTAAATTTTAAATTGTATTGAAATGTTTTAATGCAAGCTACTTTGAGTCTCCTTGTGGAAAGAAAAATCAAGATATAAATAAACAGAAAAGAGGAGGAGGACCAAACATTGGAGGTTTTGTTTTCAACCCATCAGGGCCCTTCTTTATTTATCCTTCCTCAAGTGTAGCACCTTTAGTTCAAGACCTGTCCACAGTTCTGCATTTTGACAAGCTTTATTCAGTTTGTTGTTATGTGCTTACAAGTCATTTCTGACTTATGTTGACCCTATGAAGGGGTTTTCTGGAGCTGAAAATAACTGACTCAGTAGGTTGCCATGGCCAAGAGAGACACAGCACCCTGATTTCCAGAGCTGGAGTCCAACACTCAAATTACTCCACCATACTACTGGCAAAATATTGAAATGTCTCTTGAATAAATTCATAGAATCATAGTCACTTTCTCAAGTCACTCCTGACCCCCAAAAATAGAATCATAGAATTATAGAGTTGGAAGAGTCATCATGGGCCATCCAGTCCAATCCCCCCGCCAAGAAGCAGGAAAATCACATTCAAAGCACCCGCGACAGATGGCCATCCAGCCTGTTTAAAAGCCTCCAAAGAAGGAGTCTCCTCTCTACTACTTACTTATTTAATAATTACTTTAAAACTAATTACTTAAGGTTAATTATTTTCTCTTTAGAACATCCACATCTGAACCAACAAAACAAAAATACATTCTAAATCTGTGTGTGGGTAGCTTCACTGATGCTTCACTTTGGTTACATTGGGCACACTTATTGAAAACACCACAGTCACAGTGGAAAACCTTTCCCATCAATTTGCATTTCTATTTATAGCCTACTTCGCACCACAGACAACACTCTAATTAGCCATTAGAGTGACACTTAGCCTGGGGACACATTGTTAGGATGGTACTGTTTGAGCAGGCGGCTTGGCCCAGCAAGTGAGGCTGTCACTTCAAACACATTCTTGGGAAAGAAGTTCAACAGGGACAAATGCAAGATAATCCACTGGGGGGAAAAAATGAAATGCAAAGATACTGAATGGGGGAGGATGCCTGGCTCAATATCAGTACCTGTGTAAAAGATCTTGGAGTCCTCGTGGACAACAAGTTCAACATGAGCCAACAATGTCATGTGGCAGCTTAAAAAGCCAATGGGATTCTGGCCTGCATAAATAGGAATATAGTGTCTAGATTCAGAGAAGTCATGCTACCCCTCTATTCTGCCTTGGTCAGGACATACCTGGAATACTGTGTCCAATTCTGGGTACGACAATTGAAGGGAGATGTTGACAAGCTGGAATGTGCCCAGAGGAGGGTGACTAAAACGATCAATGGTATGGAGAACAAGTCCTATGAGGAGTGGCTTAAAGAACTGCGCATGTTTAGCCTGAAGAAAAGAAGACTGAGAGGTGGCATGATAGTCATGTATAAATATGTGAGGGGAAGTCATAGGGAGGAAGGAGCAGGCTTGTTTTCCGCAGCCCTGGAGACTAGTACGTGGAACAATGGCTTCAAACTACAACAATATTTTTCTACCTGTGGGCCGTGAACCACCAGTGGTCTGCGAGCCTCCTTCCTCTTTATTTATTTTATTTCTGCTCTTTTTGCAACTCCTGCCACTCCTTCCCTGTTGCTGACCATGGCATATATTCTGTATCAGAAACTAGAGCTGATGTGGTCTATCCAATGCAATTTTCTGAATCACCACCCCAAACCAAATCTAAAGTTGATCAAAAATGGTTTCATAACTCTTTTGGTATTAATGTTGGATAGTGGTCCCTGGTCAAAGTGGCCCCTTGTTAAAAAAAGGTTGGGAAACACAGGAAAGGAGATTCCACCTGAACATTAGGAAGAACTTCCTAACTGTGAGAGATGTTCAGCAGTGGACCTCTCTGCCCTGGAGTGTGGTGGAGGCTCCTTCTTCGGAGGCCTTTAAACAGAGGCTGGGTGGCCATCTGTCGGGGGTGTTTTGAATGCAATTTCCCTGCTTCTTGGCAGTGGGTTGGACTGGATGACCCATGAGGTCTCGTCCAACTCAGTGATTCTATGATTCTAAGGGAGCTGGGGTGTTGTGAGGTTTCTGGCTGTATGGCCATGTTCGAGCAGCATTTCCCCTGATATTTCATCTGCATCTGTGATCCCTGGTCTAAGTGGTCAGGAGAAAATGCTGCTGTAGGTCTCTGTTCTAGCAGCATTTTCCCCTGACATTTCATCCCTATCTGTGGCTCCTGGTCAAAGTGGACCCTGGTCAAAGTGATCAGGAGAAAATGCTGCTGTATATCCCTGTTCTAGCAGCACGTCTGACTAGGGTATAGGGTGGCAACCTGTCTTTAAGGGGTTGCACTCCCCTCGATTACATAGGTCCACAACTTGGGGGTCCTTCTTGTTGGGAATCAAGAGCTGTTAGGCTAAAAAATAACCCTCCTTGGAGGTGATTCTACCAAAAATATAGCAGAGTGCAGAATGCAAGATTCATATGCAACAGAAACTTACATGCAGTAAGCCAGGATTGAGTTCCATTCAAGAGGATTGAACAGGATTGCAGATCCACAAGTCATAGGATCAAAACAAAAGTATTTATTGTAAATAGAGAAATCCAATCAGGATAGGAAAGGTTACTTGGAGCTAACTAGCTTTGCTAAGCTATGCACTAAGGGAAAAGAAAAAGGAAAAATAACAAAAGTTACTAACTATTACATCTTGCCTCAGAGAGTGCAAGATGCTTCCTTTCTCTAAAGAAGCAGAAGCAGAACTATACAGAAAAATGGAGACTGCTGCATGGCCCAGCCTAATCAATAGGACAAAACGCCTTGCGAAACAGGACGTTACCTTTGCGTGTGCAAGGGTGATACACCTCGCGCCCAATGATAACACTGACACAAAGGTTGGATGAAAATGGCCACAACTCGTTTATTAAACAGAACAAAGGGTTGGCGGCCACGCAAGGGTCCAGGATCAGGGTAGTACAGGCCCCCGCGAATGTCCAAAGGCACTTGCAAGCCTGGGTGCGAGCGGCCCAATGCCTCTCCACGGAACTCGGCACCCCAGGGGGCCAGGGCGTTATCCCCTACCAACCAAGGGCGATAAGCCATCCTGATCCAGGGCCCTGCCACCTGCCAACACGGAGTTGCGACAAAGAATATGGTAAAACATACTTTGACCAAGTAACAAACAACTTGAGTAAATGCACAATATGAACATGAATAAGCCATGTACCATGTAGGGAGGGAGGGAGGGAGGAAAAACCGAATTGGCCCCTGCAAGTGCTGGGGGGAGTCCCAGGCAGCCTTTAATATGCTGCCTGGGCGAAGAGAAGGGCCAGCTAGCCACATGGAGGGGAGAGGCGTGGCCAGCCCCTCTCATTGGCTAGCTGGCCCTGGCGGCGGGAAACTAGGTGCCGCCCCAGGGGTCTCTGGGAAGGAGAAGACCCTTGACCTCCCAAAGATGGCGACGAGGACAGCCCTACCCCGCAAAAGGGGTTGGCCGGTAAGTCGGCCATGCCCATTTCTAAAGGTTTACATTCATAGCATTCAAAGGGGTGGAGTTTGGCATGCAAGGTGAATAGAAACAACCCCCCTTCTAAACCCCTTCTTGAGGTAAACTGCTAGAAGCAATGGGTGAAGGAATCCCTCACTCTAACCTATCTAGGCTAACTTCTCCTCATTGAGGACTGGAGACTTGTGCAGTCAGGGATGAAACCCAACACTTCTGAATTCAGCACTGACACTTGATGCTCAGGTGTCGACAGTAGCTGGGAAGACATTTGCACAATTAAAACTCATGTGCTAGCTACAACCATACCTTGTGAAGTCTGATCTGACCACAGTGGTCCACGTCTTAGTTACCTCTAGATTGGAGTATTGCAATGCACTCTACGTGGCGCTACCCTTGAAGATGGAAGCTTAAATTGATCCAACATTTGGCAGCCAGACTGCTAACTGTTGCAAATTACAGGGAGCAGTCTACCCCCATCCCCCACCCTCAACCCCGGTTTAAGGAGCTCCATTGGTTGCCATTCAAGGTGCAGGTTATTACCTACAAAGCCCAGAATGGTTTCGGACCCGCCTACCTTCGTGACCGCATCTCCTTCCGTAAACCTGCACAATCTTTTTGATCCTCTAGGAAGGCCCTACTTTCACTCCCACCTTCATAACAAGTATGACTGGTGGGCACGAGGGAGAGAGCCTTCTACGCTGTGGCCCCTCGGATTTGGAACTTGCTACCTAGTGAGATTAGGCAAGCCCTTACCCTGGCAGCTTTTAAGAAAGACCTAAACACTTGGCTCTTCTGATGTGCCTTTGGTGAATGAACACATATTCCATATTTTGTCTGTTCCAACTACAGTTCTGTCCTCATGATGCACTCACCCCCCACCCACCCTTAGGTCTAACCAATTCCTTTTGAGCTCCTCCCTCAGAAACACATTCTCCCACCACTTATCTCATCCAGGGGTTTATCAATTTTATCCTAGTGCATTTGGCCTGCCCACTGTATTCTCTTTCTCTATCATGTTATTTTGTAATTGTTTATTTTATTTTGTTATTTCATGTATTTATTTTGATGGCATTTTCTGCTTCTTTATATTTTATTTTGCTGTCCTGTAATTTTGGACTTGGCCTCATGTTAGCCGCCCCGAATCCCCTTTGGGGAGATGGTGGCGGGGTACAAATAAGGTTTATTATTGTTGTTGTTATTATTTTCCCTTGACATTTTGCCCACATCTTTGGTTCCTGGTCAATGTGGTCAGGAGAAAATGCGGCTGTATGTCTCTGTTCTAGCAGCATTTTGGCCTGCATAAACCGGACAGAGTATAGTGTCTAGATCCAGAGAAGTCATGCTACCCCTGTATCCTGCCTTGGTTAGACCATACCTGAAATACTGTGTCTAATTCTGGGCACCACAATTGAAGGGAGATGTTGACAAGCTGGAATGTGTCCAGAGGAGGGCAACTAAAATGATCAAGTGTCTGGAGAACAAGCCCTATGAGGAGCAGCTTAAAGAGCTGAGCATGTTTAGCCTGAAGATGAGAAGACTGAGAGGAGGCACGATAGTCATGTATTAGTATGTGAGAGGAAATCATAGGGAGGCGGGAGAAAGCTTGTTTAGCTTGACTACAATGCGGAACAATGGCATCAAACTACAGGAAAGGAGATTTCACCCGAACATTAGGAAGAATTTTCTAACTGTGAGAGCAGTTCAGCAGTGGAACTCTCTGCCCCGGAGTGTGGTGGAGGCTCCTTCTTTGGGGACTTTTAAACAGAGGCTAGATGGCCATCGGTTGGGGGTGCTTTGAATCCGATTTTCCTGCTTCTTGGCAGGGGGTTGGACTGGATGGCCCATGAGGTCTTTTCCAACACTATAATTCTATGATTCTATACGTTTCACCCGCATCTGTGGTCCCTGGTCAAAGTGGTCAGGAGAAAATGCTGCTGTATGTCTCTGTCCTAGCAGCATTTTCTCCTGACGTTTCGCCTGCATCTGTGGTCCCTGGTTAAAGTGGTCCCTTGTCAAAGTGGTCAGGAGAAAACGTTGCTGTATGTCTCTGTCCTAGCAGCATTTTCTCCTGACGTTTCGCCTGCATCTGTGGTCCCTGGTTAAAGTGGTCCCTTGTCAAAGTGGTCAGGAGAAAACGCTGCTGTATGTCTCTGTCTTAGCAGCATTTTCTCCTGACGTTTCGCCTGCATCTGTGGTCCCTCCTGGTTAAAATGGTCCCTGTCAAAGTGATCAGGAGAAAATGCTGCTAGAAGAGAGGCCTACGGCCCAGGGATTCCAGCCGTGAATGCCTCCCACAATACAGAGATGGGAACCTTGGCGAAGGATTTGAGAGTGGCGTCGCCGCGGTCCTGGGAAAACGGGAAACCCGCGTGACGTCATGACTGGGGGCTGGGAAGGCGCCTTGAGTGGATGGCTGGGAGGCGCTGAGTGCGGAGGCACGCCCGAGCAACCAAACCCACAAACGCGCGGGGTGGCGGGCAGCTGACCACGCAGGGGAGCCTCCGAAGGCGACTGAGGGAGAAGGAAGGGGGAGGGAGTCCTGCCCCCCTCTTCCCCTTCTTCCCCCCAAACCTCCCTCCTTCCCTCTCTCTCCGGCTGGAAGGCAGCAGCAGCGCCCGGGATGTTGCCATGGCCAAGGCGGAGGAGGGGGAGGCGAGCGGGGCGCGGGAGGCCTCGGCTGACGATGCGGGGCGAGGGCTCGTGGGGGCGGCGCAGCCTCCTCCCTCCCGCCCCGGGGGGGGCCCCGCTGAGCGCCGAGGAGTCCGAGTGCCGCATCTGCTACAACCGCTTCGACCTGGAGCGCCACGCGCCCAAGATGCTGGGCTGCCTGCACACCTTCTGCCGGGCGTGCCTCTCGCAGCTGCACCGGAGGCAGCCCCGCTCCCCTGCCGACGAGGAAGGCGCCTCCTGGGCCTCCTCCGCGCCGCCGCGCCCCTCCTTCCTGGCCTGCCCCGTTTGCCGCGCCCTCACCGCCCTGCCCGCCGGCCGCGTCCAGAACCTGCCCGTCAACACCGGCCTGGTGGAAGCCATCCTGCTGCAGCTCCGCGGCTGGGAGCCCTTGCTCCGGGACCTCCGCCCGCAGCGCCTCCTCTTCCCCAAGCCCGGCGCCCCGTCTCCGCCCGTGTCTCCCTCGCCCTCTTCCTCCTCCTCGCTCTCCCCCTCGGGCGCTGTCACCTTCCGCTCCTTGGAAGCAGGGACTTGCCTGCAAGAGCCCCGCAGTGCCAGCGAGGACGAGGCGGCGGCGCAGAGCTGCACGGCGGTGTGCCGGAGGAAGGCCGGCTGCGCATGCTTCCTCTTCCTGGCGCTGGCCTTGGCGCTGCTGGCCGCCGCCTGGATGGAGTGGCTGACCGGCTCGCTCTTCCTGGCCGTGGCCCTGCTGCTCCTCTTCGCCTCCACCGTGCCTTTCCTCTACAGCTTCAACAACACCTTCCGCAGGCAGCCACGCACCATCTTCTTCACCCGCGCTCCGGCCGGAGGCTCCAGGGAGGGCGGCGCCTCCTCCCGCGGGGAGACCCTCAGCAGCAGCAGGCCTTCCGTGGACGGGAGGAGCCGGTGGTAGGAAAGCCGGGCTAGGATCACAGAGAGGGGAGAAGAAGGCCTTCCAGGCGGGGACACACAACCAAGGCACTCCCTCCCGACAGATGGCCAGTCAGCCTCTAGAGTAGGCATGGGCAAACTTGGGCCCTCCAGGTGATTTGGACTTCAGCTCCCACAATTCCTGGCCTCAAGCCCTTTCCTCTTTCCCCTCCGCGTATTTTGGACTTCAACTCCACAATTCATGGCCTCAGGCCTTTTCCTTTCTCTGTGTGTTTTGGACTTCAACTCCCACAATTCCTGGCCTCAGGCCCCTTCCTTTACCCCCTCAGAATATTTTGGACTTCAACTCCCAAAATTCCTGGCCTCAGGCCCCTTCCTTTACCCCCCTCAGAATGTTTTGGACTTCAACTCCCACAAGTCCTGGCCTCAGGCTTTTTCCTTTCTCTGTGTGCTTTGGACTTCAACTCCCACAATTCCTGGCCTCAGGCCCCTTCCTTTACCCCCCCTCAGCCGCTTAAGCAGCTGAGAGGGGAAAGGAAGGGACTGAGGCCAGGAATTGTGGGAGCTGAAGTCCAAAACACCTGGAGGGCCAAAGGTTGGCCATGCCTAATCTAGAATCATAGAGTTCGAAGACAACTCGTGTGCCATCCAGTCCAACCTCCAGGAAAATTGCCTTCAAAGCACTCCCGACAGGTGGCCACCCAGCCTCTCTGTTTAAAAGCCTCCAAAGACGGAGCCTCCACCGCACTCCCGGGGCAGAGAGTTCCACTGCTGAACAGCTCTTACTGTCAGGAAGTTCTTCCTTATCTTCTTTCTCCGCTTGAAAACCTCCTGAGAAAGAGACACCTCATAGAATCCTAGAGTTGGAAGAGGCCTTGTGGGCCATCCAGTCTAATCCCCAGGAAAATCGTGTTCAAAGCACCCAGGCTGATGGCCATCCAGCCTCCAGCACACTCTCAGAGGGTTCCACTGCTGAACAGCTCTCACCTTCAGGAAGTTCTTCCTCATCTTCTTCCTCTGCTTGAAAACCTCCTGAGAAGGAGAGGTCTCATAGAATCATAGATTTGGAAGAGATCTCATGGGCCATCCAATCCAGACACCAGGAAAATCGCCTTCAAAGAACCCCCAACAGATGGCCATCCATCCTCTGTTTAAAAGCCTCCACTGCACTTCTCGGGGCAGAGAGTTCAACTGCTGAACATCTCTCACCATTTGGAAGTTCTTCCTAATTGTCTTCCTCTGCTTGAAAACCTCCTGAGAAGGAGAGGCCTCATAGAATCATAGAGTTGGAAGAGATCTTGTGGGCCATCCAATCCAACCACCAGGAAAATCACCTTCAAATCACCCCCAACAGATGGCCATCCAGCCTCTGTTGAAAAGCCTCCAAAGAAGGAGCCTCCACCATACCCCCGGGGCAGAGAGTTCCACTAATGAACAGCTCTCCCCGTCAAGAAGTCCTTCCTCATCTTCTTCCTCTGCTTGAAAACCTCATGAAAAGGAGGCACCTCATGGAATCATAGAGTTGGAAGAGGCCTCATGGGCAATCCAGTCCAACCTCCCTATAAAGAAGCCTCCCCTGCAGAAGAGCTCTCGCCATCGGAAAGTTCTGCCAGATGTTTACTTGGAATCTCTTCTCCTGCTGTTGCTCTACAGAACAGCAGAGAACACACTCAGTGTGTGGTGCCAGACTTAAGCATTGTGTACAGGGCCCCCTTGGCCCACCTTGCTGCTAAATTATTTCGTTTACAGTGGATTTTGTTTGGTACAATTCTAAATTTGAAGGTATTCTCTTTCTGAACAATTCCAGACATAATGATAGAGTTGATATTCTCTGGGAGCGTGCCACAGCAGGCAGGGAAGGCCTCCCGGTCCCACCTCCTTCAGGGCCCAAGGAAGGCTATCATGTCCCCTGGTGGCTCAGTGGGTTAAACTGCTGAGCTGATGAACTTGCTGACCAAGAGGTTGCTGGTTCAAATTGGGCACCAGGGTGAGCTCCTGCTGTTTGGCCCAGCTTCTGCCAACCTAGCAGTTCAACAACATGCCAGTGTGAGTAGATTGATAGGTACCGCTTCTGTGGGAAGGTAACATGATCTTGGAGGTGTCTACAGACAATGCTGGTTCTTTGGCTTAGAAATGGAGATGAGCACCATCCCTCAGAGTTGGACACGATTAGACTTAATGTCAGGGGAAGCCTTTACCTTTTCCTATTGTGTCCCCTTTCAGTCTTCTTCTCTCAAAGCCAAACATGCCCAACTCCATAAGCTGCTCCTCACAGGGCTTGGTTTCCAAATCTTTGATAATTTCTGTCACTCTTTTGTGACCTCCTGCCTCTCTTTGGGTTGGGTTTGGGGGAGTCTAGGGGAGAAAAAAGTCTTCTTTCCACTATTAAGATCATAGGAAAGAAAGCTTTTTTTCATGTCATGAGCAACTTGAGAAATTGCAAGTCGCTTCTGGTGTGAGAGAATTGGCTGTCTGCAAGGGCGTTGCCCAGGGGACACCCGGATATTTGATGTTTTACCATCCTTGTGGGAGGCTTCTCTCATGTCCCTGCATGGGGAGCTGGAGCTGACAGAGTGAGCTCAACCCCCTCTCCCCAGATTCTCACCACTGCTGTTGGCCAGTAGTCCTGCCAGCACAAGGGTTTAACCCATTGTGCCACCAAGGGCTCCTTAGGAAAAATCTCAACAGTCCAAAGCCATATTGAATGTGTGCAGGTCATCATAGAATCCTAGAATTAGAAGAGGCTCCAAGGGCTATGAAGTCCAACCCCATTTTGCCATGCAGCAAGACACAATCCAAGGATTCCAGACAGATGGATAATATCCAGCCTCTTTAAAAAGCTCAAGGAGATTCACCCCTGGGAGGCTGCTGTCCAGCAACCTTTACCCTCAGGAAGTGGAATCTCTTTCCCTGTGGTTTGAAGCCATTGCTCCATACCCTAGGCCCCACCTACACTGACACTATAATACATTTGGAATTGATTGGGAAGAATTAGTTTTACTGCATGTCTGATTACAGTGCCATGTCTGGAACTGGTTTGAGGCCAGAAAGGTGATTACATTAACCACAGAACTGGGCTTCAAACTACTCTCCCTCATTTCCTGCAGAGATGCACACCAGTTCTCCAGAGGAATAAAAGGGGGGAGGTATATAAAAAAAGGAAAGTGACAGGTAGGAACAGAGTAATCAATTACCCCTCCCAAAAACTCAATTAGGTCCCACATCCCCAACCATGCATTTGAGGCATGTATTAGAACCCCTCTTTTCTGAATTCTATAATGCCATGTGCATCAGCAAGGGTAGGTCTACAATGTGCTCCACATTCTGTGGAGCCAATTTTTCCATGGATCCAGGATATATTGAAAGCTGTTGCCATGCACTATTAGACTTTCCTGATACTTTTTAATGCACTGCATCCCCTTTAATGCACGCTGTAGCATTAGTGGCATGCATTGTGTGGCCACTGGAGCTTTGAATCAGTTTGAACTCAGTCTATACATGGTCAATATAGACAGGTCCCAAATTTTTGAAGCAGCAGGAAACAAACTTGTTCCCTCCAGAGCATGAAGGACTGCTGAGATGAAAGGCTTCTTGCTTTTGGGAGAATTTCTCAATTTTTCCTCTGATAAGGCCCCTGTGTCTTTCAGGAATGGCATGCAAATAGGGAAGGCAAAGTATTTTGAGAGTGCATGCTTCATGTGCAGATTTCAGTTCCCTCCCTGGCATCTCTTGTTCATGTGGAGTCACTCCAGAACAAGACTCTTTCCAGAAAAGAGTGGATCCAATGAAGGGAAGGTGGATTAGATAGGTACCAGGCCAATGACCTCTCCTGTGGGGTTTATTTTGAATCTGGATGTAGCCCAGACTTCTGTTCATTGTGCCAAAGTTCAGTCCTCCGGATACTTAAAGCAGAGCGTATCTCTTGCGTTTCTGTGTAGTGCCTTTTCTCACTGCTTCTAAGGACAATTCCCTCACACGTGGCAGATTAACAGGTGCAGGTTTTAATCCAAGGGCAGTCAAGCACTTGCACTTCTCTCAAATTCTGCACTGCTTTTTTCCATTTAGATAGTATTCCTTGATCAGTTTCAGAACCGAATGGAGAGGTCTGTCACTGATTCCCATGCAGTTGGAAATAGCATGAATGATATGTAATGTTTGAGTTTATGGATGAAAATGGAATATATGCATCATCCAAAGCAGTGGCTCTTTGAATAACTTCCACTGACATCACATTCCTTTTTTCTACTTTGTCAGGTAGCTAGGGATTGGCTGAAGCTTCCTCGCTTGGTTGCAGCTGGCCAGATTGTAAGGAATCCTTTCCATTTCTTTACAATTCACATTTCCAACCACTGAAACAGAAAACAAACATCCAAGTGAGGCAATGCCACTTTTATAAACCTTACTAGTTGAGCTTTTAAATGTGTTCAAAGCTTTCATTGCCGTAATCACTGGGTTGCTGTGAGTTTTCCGGGCCATATGGCCATGTTCCAGAAGCATTCTCTTCTGATGTTTCACCCACATCCATGGCAGGCATCCTCAGAGGTTGTGAAGTCTATTGGAAACTAGACAAGTGAGGTTTATATATCTCCAGAGAAGATATATCTCCAGAACTCTTGTCTGCTTGAGGCATGTGTGAATGTTGCAACTGGCCAACTTGATTAGCATTGAATGGCCTTGCAACTTCAAAGCCTGGCTGGTTGCTGTCTGAGGGGATCATTTGTTGGGAGGTGTTAGCTGGCCCTGGTTGATCCTTGTCTGGACAAGATTCTTTCCTGTATTCTTGTCTTGTCAGTTCTAATGATTCCAGTCAATAATCAATCAAGGCCAGCTAACACCTTCCAACAAAAGTGGCCAGTTGCAACATTAACACTTGCCTGAAGCAGGCAAAAGTTCTTTCTCCCACCCTGGACATTCCACAGATATATAAACCTCACTTGCCTAGTTACCAGTAGACCTCACAACCTCTGAGGATGCCTGCCTAGATGGGGGTGAAATGTCATGAGAGAATGCTTCTGGAACATGGCCATACAGGCCAGAAAATCCACAGTAACCCTCTGAGCATTTAAATATTCACACATAATATTCACGCAAATGTATTTACTCTTAGCATCCTTCGAGCAATTTATGTGAGATTTTATTTCCATTTCTTTGGTTTCTTAAAAAAATACGAGCCACATTTGCATTTTCTTCCAGCTAAGAAATGTAGCCAACAGAAGGGTAAATACATTTCTGGACTTCTTCGGCTTCTGCTGTTGATGGGGTCTCATAAGACTGTGAGCTTCTTCCCAGGAATCCAGATGCTACCGAGAAGGGTTCTGACTCACTTTCTTCCTGGCATCATTTGTTTGCTGATTTATTTTTTGTAAAATGTTTACAAAGAATGTCCACTGATCTGTGTACAATCTGTAATGGTTTACTTCCTTATCTATTCTTTGTGAAAACTACTATTTTGAGCACTATCTAGATAACATGAAAAGGTGCAGAGAATTGTAGGTCTTCCAGATGCTTTTGGGCTGGACTCCCATCATGACTCACTGTTGGCTATACCAGCTACAGCTAATAGGTGTTTACCCATCTCTACATTAAAATCAGTATATATAAGTAACTTCATTAGGGTGTGTGCAGAGAAACACAGGAAAACATTCCATTGGATTAAAACTTAGTCATAGTTTTAGTATTCCCTTTGAGTTCATAATGATCTGTTCCAGTGATTCCGTTGGGTTGACTGTAGGAATAACCAAGTCTAGATCCAATCTAGTCTTTTCCATGCCATTTACTAAAATTGAATTAAATTCTGAAGTGAAAAGATGATAAAATATTCTGGTAAGAAATCCATAACATGTTGACTATTGAAGGGAATTATTGTATGGCTTGCTGTTTTCTGTATCATTTAATCTCGCAAAATGATGGGCTTAAATCCAACTCACAATGAAATGCATATGTGAGTGTGGATACAGTCTTTCTGCACTGTGTTGCATTGAATGAGATGTGTATTTAAATATGTATCGGTACGCTGCTCATTGAGCCAGGTGAGGACCTTCAAGTATTATTTCGACATCCAAAACAGGATAGTTCTTCCTTTTAATATGCTAAAATGCTATGTTATGAATTTATATCTAAGCCATTTCTTGTATTCTTCAGAATTTTGACTTTTTCATGTGTGATCATTGTCATTTTTGAAAAGAATATCACCGATAATAATGGAAACTCTTCAATTGTACGTAACTGCTATGTACCATTGTATTATGCAAGATATTTATTTTGGTGGCTGAATGATTTTAAAATAAGCTGTTGATATATTTATCAGGAATGTATAAGTATTTAATGACAACAATACACTAACTTTCTGTATGTGGATATATTACTGGACACCTAGAGTTTACTTGATTTGTTTCCCCCAGTTTTAAGTGGATAGACATGGCTATCGAGTACTTTTTTCTTTATCATGTCAGAAGCGAATTGAAGGTACAGCTATAATGTATTTAAAAACACAAAGTTAAACTTGGCATTATGCTAAATGTCCTTTGACCAGAAGTTGGCCACTTGGAGTGCCTCTGGTGTCACTGTAAGAAGGCCCTCCATTGTGCATGTGGCAGGGCTCAGGTTGCATTGTAGTAAGTGGTCTGTGGTTTGCTCGCATGTCATGAACTCCACTTTGTAGCCCCATTTCTTAAGGTTAGCTTTGCATCTTGTTGTGCCAGAGAACAGCCTGTTCAGTGCCTTCAAAGTTGCCCAGTCATCTGTGGGCCCAGGAGGAAGTCTTTCATCCAGTATCAGCCACCGATTGATATTCCGGGTCCTAACCTACCAATTTTGGACTCTTGCTTGCTGAGGTGTTCCTCAGTATATCTCTCAATCTTAGGAAGCTGTTTCTCTGTTTAAGACATTGGCTTTCTGGCTGATATCTAAGCAGAGGATGGGCCAGAGATGTCAATGCCTTGGTCCTTTTATTACAGGCTACTTCCTGGCGGATGTCAGGTGGTGCAATACCAGCTAAACAGTATAATTTCTCCAGCAGTGCTGGGTGTAAACATTCTGTGATATATGTACACACATAATGCTCAATCCAGGGACAAGATTGGACAATACCTTAATGGGGCTGTTCAGTGTGTCATTTTTGTAGTTCCCCAAGAGTCACAAGATCAATATCTAATCAAGTTGATTTTTGAACTTTCTTTGTTTCTCTTTATGCCGTGCTCAGACTTGTATGATTTCTAAGTGTCTGGCTTGGCCCATTGACTATATATTTGTAAAATGGTTGAGGTTAAATACAGATAACATAGAAGAACTGATGAAAAGCTGCATGGTAGAAGATATCAAGACCCTATAACTGATGAGTTCAGCTCCCCTTTAGACACATAAGCTTGGCTCCTGACTCTATGATTTGTCTGGTGTGCTCTGAATTATGATGGTGGGATTTTCCAGAATGATACCAAACTCTGCACACACAGGAAGACATTTCTGTAGTATCTCTAAAACCCTTCTGGTTAATGTCAATTCTAAACAGCATTTAGCAATACATTGAGTTGTTTAGGAGACCATATTTATTTATATAGACATTTGGGAGCCTGCCTTTGAGCAGGGCCTTTCTGGGCTATGTTTTGACTAGATGAGATAAAAATGAAGTTCCAGCTAGCACCCTGGATAGCGCCAAAGTAGAGCTTGTACTAGAGATTCATACAGAAGACTCAAATGTTTCAACAGAAGGCAAGCCTGGACTATACTGGGTTTCAACTCAAAGTTTGTTAGATCCAAACCAGTTTATCACAGTCTTTTCACGCTTACCTTCTCTGGAAGCCATTGGCACCACAATGACATGGCAGAAGCCTAACTATGATGAGACATATGAGCTAGGTATGATATGGTCTTGGTTAGCAGTGGAAGAAGACTTTTTAAAAAACTTTCGAAGCCTTCCTGGTGAAGTAGGATTGATGGAAGAATTATATTAAAAGAACAAAGCTAAAAGGTCATAAAGGGACACAGATTGGGGCAACATATTCAAACTTCACACACACATGTGGATGGATTCTGAGCTGGCACCATGACCAGACAAGGGTCATGGGGTATGGTTAGTAAAGTTTATTGATTAGTCCATTGCCCATATCAACAGTAAAAGACAAAAATAAGAAAATACACAAATGGATAATAATCACTGTCTTAAAACTCCTGTAATAGTGAACATACATTAAAACATAATTAAAACTTGATTACGTTAAAAGTTAAACATAATTAAAAAATATTGTTAAAGTGCCATAGAAGCTGAATGAATGTCAAGCCTAGTGCAGTGGTTCTCAACCTGTGGGTCCTCGGGTGTTTAGGCCAGTTTACCAGCTATTAAGAATGGTGGGAGTTGAAGTCCAAAACACCTGGAGGGCTCAAGTTTGCACATGCCTGCAATAGACTACAAAACTTCCAACAACGGGAGAAAGAGCCTTGCTTCTAATTTTCTTTTCCTACTCCTTCGGTTTCTTTTGAGCCTTTGCTGTCCAACGATTGGGTGGTGAAATTGGGCAAAACCACTTCACTGTGGCCCACTGCATTGTCTC
The DNA here is from genome assembly GCA_030556195.1 of Anolis apletophallus. Taxonomy (NCBI): domain Eukaryota; kingdom Metazoa; phylum Chordata; class Lepidosauria; order Squamata; family Anolidae; genus Anolis; species Anolis apletophallus. The sequence continues at coordinate 49,277,640 of JARBWK010000010.1, forward strand.
AAAGTGCTCTCCTTGGGATTGTTCCCTTTCTTCTTCCACCAATCATTCCTTTATATATGTGCTTCCTTCCCTGGCTGAGATCCTGTAGAACAAACTAATGTAGTTTGCAAACACAATGAGTGACAGAGGAAGGATGGCAGTTAGCCATGGCATCCTGGGAGTTGTAGTTTGGTGATGCACCAGCACTCTTTCAAGATCCTGTCAAATTACAGCTCCTATGGTCCCATAGCACCACTGAGCCATGGTAGTTAAAAGTGGTGTCAACCGGCATTCCTTCTATGGTGTAGATGCACCCAAGGGAGGATGTGGAAGTTTCAAGGACTAATTGGTGGTAGCTCCCCAAGGGAATTGGATATATGCATGCGCATTCTCATTCCAGGAGCGGGTTACCTTGCACTTCCTATTTAGCCAGATCAGCAACCAGCTGAGGTGGAAAAGGAAGGGGCCTGAGGCAGGATGGGATCACAGGGAGGGAAGAAGAAGGCCTTCAGGTAGGAACACACAATCAAGGCACTCCCGACAGATGGCCAGCCAGCCTCTAGAGTAAGCATGGGCAAACTTTGGCCCTCCAGGTATTTGGGACTTCAGTTGCCTCAATTCCTGACCTCAGGCCCTTTCCTTTCCCCCCTCAGCATGTTTTGGACTTCAACTCCCACAATTCCTGTCCTCGGGGGGCTGAGTTTTTGATTCGGGGGGGCTGAGTGCTGAGACTGGGTGGAAGAGGGTCTACCCTAGCAAACTTTTTGTATTGTTGTCCCAATAACCCCATGAATGTGGGATATACTGAGCATGGTGATCAGATCACGATATGAATAAACCTAACAGTCAGGCATGTAGCCAGGGGCTAAGGCGGCTCAGCCCCGGTAATTATTCTCAGGGTGGTCCGCGAAAAGGCCTTACTGGTACATTATTTAAACTGTTGAAGTCCAAAACTCCTGGAGGGCCCAAGTTTGCCCATGCCTGGCTTATTGTATTTCAATAACATATGGTACCCTTAGAAGGAGGGGGCCTGAAACCAGGATTTTGATTGAAGGGGGGCTGAGTTTGGTTCAATAACATATGGGGCTGATTTTGATTGGGGGCTGAGGTGGGGGGCTGAAGAGGGTCTACCCTAGCAAACCTTTTGTATTGTTATCCCAATAACCCCATTAATGTGGGATATAATGAGCATGGTGATCAGATCATGATTTAAATGCACATAACAGTTTAAATAATGTACCAGTAAGGCCTTTTCGCGGACCACCCTGAGAATTTCGGGGGGCGGAAGCCCCCTTAGCCCCCCCCCCCCCGGCTACATGCCTGGTAAGAAGGAACGAACGGACACTTTGCATTGCTCAGTGTTGTAAAAAAATGCAATCACATGGTGCCCTCCTCCCTTTGGGAAGAGCCCATCGTTCGTCACAGAGGCAGGCGGGCTGTCTAGCAGAGAGAGACAGAGAGACTGAGGAGCTCCGCCCGGCTCCGCCGAAGCCCAACAGCGGCCTGGCAAAGGCTGGCCTTCCGGTTTCCCCGGGGAAGAGGTATCCAAGGGAAGAAGGAAGCCGCGCCGGGAAGGTCTGGCGGGGAAAAGATGCCTGGGCCCAGCCCGGAGCCGCCCTGAGAGCAGCATCGCATCATCAGAGAGGAGGAAGAGAGAGGGGGGAAGGAGGGGAAGGAGGGAGGGAGAGGGAGACAGAGCCGACCCTCGCCCCGGATCTATCCCCGTCCCCGCCGCCGGGCCCAGCGAGGCTCTCCCGATGAGGCCACGGCGCGCCGGGGACGATGGCAGAGCCGCCGGAGAGCCAGGAGAAGGCGGGCAGCGGAGGAGGAGGCGGAGGAGGCGGCGGAGGTGGGGAGCAGGCCGGCCGGCAGGATGAAGAGGCCGAAAGCAACGGAGGCGGCGGCGGGGGAGCGGAGGCGGAGGGTCCCGGCAGCGAGGAGCGCGAGTGCCGCATCTGCTACAACCCCTTCGACGCGGAGGCGCGGGCGCCCAAGGTCCTCGAGTGCCTCCACACCTTCTGCCTCCACTGCCTGGGCCAGATGTACCGGCACCAAGCCCCGGGAGGAGGAGGAGAGGGCCCTGTCTCGGTGGGCGACGCCCTCTTCCCGGTTCTGGGCGCCGTCTCCTTGTCCTGCCCGCTCTGCCGGCACCGCACCCTCCTCCCCGGAGGCCGCCTCCACGACTTGCCCCTCAACACCAAGCTGGCCCCTTCCCTGCCCTCGGGCCCCGGGCGCCGCCTCCAGCTGCAGCTCCTGCCCCTGCTCCCGGTCTCGGCGGAGGAGACTGCCCAGCAGCGCCCCCTGGTGGCGCAGAGCGGGCCCCGGGCCACCCCACTGAGCCCTCCTCCTCCTGCACCGGGCCCTTTGCCCCCTTCTGGGCCTATCCTAGGCCCCCGCTGCCCCGGGCAGAGGCGGAGGGCGCAGAGCCGGCGCCAGGAGGTGCGCACCGTGCGCTGCGTCTGCGTGGTCTTCACCTTCTTCTCCATCATGGTGGTCTCCATCACCGGGCCCCTCTTCCTCAACTACAGCGGCTGGGTGGAGCTCTTCATGGTCTCCCTCTTCCTGGTGGTGGCCGTGGTCCTGGCCCTCTTCTCCATCATGCCTTACCTGCTCCACAGCCACGAGTACCGGACGGTGACCGCCGCCTTCCTGGCCGGGGAACGAGGAGGAGGAGGTGGCCTTCGGGGACCGGCCCTGGGACCCATGGTGGGGCCCAGCCACACCTAGAGGACAATGCAAGGGTGGTCCGAGACTCCTATTCCTGGTGCCCCAGAAGCAGCATGGTACTCTAGTGGACCCAATGTAGGGCCCGGCTACACCTAGAGGGCAACACAAGGGCGGTTCGAGACTCTCGTTCTATTCCTGGTGCCTGCAAAGCAGCATGGTACTCCACAGGGGACCCATGGCAGGGCCCAGCCACAGCTAGAGGGCAACACAAGGGCGATCCAAGCCTCCAGTTCTGTCCCTGGTGCACCAGAAGTGGCATGACAGTCCACAGGTGTACTGTCTTTTCCTTCTCTGTGCCAGGAGACGAAGAGGGTTGGACTGGATGGCCCACGAGGTCTTTTCCAACTCAATGCTTCTACGAAAGGTGCCCTGGGCAGGATGGTGCTGCCACTTGGACTGGGCAGCTATAGGCAAAGGTGCCCACAAAGAAAAGAGTTGGCTGTTGGCATGGGCACTGTGATATATTTATCTGTCAGAGAAAGACCTATTTGTGCTTTGTGAAGAACGGAGAGGTCATGGGAAGCTCTAGAACCAAACAGAAGCATTTCCAGATCTTGATATAGGAAGGATTGGGATGGTTTTTCCCCTGCATCTTTCAGATTGGGATGGCAGAGAGGAGGGGGTCGTGGTTTTGTGATCATTCAGGTGCTTTTTTGCATGTAGGCCTAGGATTGGCTCCTGTCATCACTGGGTCAAACTAGGAAAGGCTCTTTAGAAGGTCTTTGGAGATCCCTTCCTGTGACCTTGCCAACAGAGTATGCGACAGAGCAGTGGCTCAACTCAATGGAAGTCAATGTTATGAATGTGTAAATGGGGCAACTGGTGTGAAGAATGACTGATATTGTACCTCACTTCAGCATAACATAAATCTATGTGGCGGAGTTATGCTACACAAATATGGTTGTTCAGGTGCTTTTTTGCATGTAGGTCCAGGATCGATTCCTGGCATCACTTGGTCAAACAAGGAAGGTCTCTTCAGAAGGTTTTTTGAGACCCCTTTTTGTGACCTTGCCAACAGAGTATGCACCAGTGTAGTTCCTCAACTCAATGGAAGCCAATGTCATGAATGTGTATATAGGGAAGCTGGTGTGAAGAGTGGCTGAGATTGTACCTCACTTCAGCATAGCATAAATATATGTGGCAAAAATTACGCAACTATGGTTGCTAATATACTGGAATGCATGTGGATCAATGGTCGATGGGCATGGCTGGCACACTGTGCAACTACTATGCATGGTGTGCAAAGGTAATGCACAGAGGCCATGCACAATCACATGCTACTCCCTGGCCTTCGGTGCACTACTGCATGCACAATGGTCTCACCTGTGCATCTCCACTGATGCTGCTGTCAGTTGAATACAACCATTGTGCATTATTTTTAAAGATCTAGTCTGCATGTGTAGTGCAATCTAAGGCCTGCATATGCCACTAACAGAGTGCCAGCCAAAGACACCTCCAGCTTCTCATGCAATGGGTTAACATTGGGCCGAGGGATATGTTGGTCAGCCACTGGGCCTGCACTTACTACTAAACAGGAGAAAATTGAGAGCAGTTCTAGCTGAGCTACTGTTCCATCCCCTAATGTGTAAAGAACAGTGTTTCTGAAGTTCCATATAAAGAATTACTACTGTGTAAAATTGTGCTTCCTCATTAGTGTGAGGACCTAGTTCCTGTACGCATCGGAGCCTAAGGGTAGACTAGAGGAAGCCCTGGCACCTTTTAGAAATTGCGTCCTGTTCCCCAGTTAACATGGAGTTGTCCTGTCAATTTTTTAAAAGACAATGGAAAGATTTAGTGCTTATTCTGTGGTATCCTGTGCAGTTCGTAGTCAGTCAACTCCAGAGTAAGTGATGTGCATTTGTAAATTAAATGTGGGATAATATTGAGGGAGCGGGTGTTACTGATTGTCCTGGTTTAGAGTAGGCACATACCCTTCCAGTGGGTGTTATAGGGCCTGAAGACTTCTTATTTTAATCTGAGCCATACAGAACACTTCATTATTCAAGTATATATTATCTGCATAATAATTCCCACTCATCCCTGTCTGAACATAACATGGTTGAATATTATCTTGTATTTTGGTTATTCTATTGTGTCAGAAATAAAGTTCATTTTATAATAAATGAATTGATTGCCTTCTCTGATGTATAGATATACAGTTTTGGTTCACTTGTTCCTTCACCATTGGGAACAACTAGTATTCTTGGCTTCAGCTGTAACAAAATCTCATGCATGTCTATTCTCATGGAAGTCCTAAATTAAATTATACTTTCCCCTAGGCAAGTGGGCATAAGATTTTAGCTTTAATAAAACCATTATTTCTAGATATGCAAGTATCATAAGTATCTACATCACTTTAATTATACTCAAGTTGTAAAGCTTGAAATTGCTTATCATTATAAGTTTGCCTCAGTTAATTAAAGATGCATCTACATTGTTGAATCTGTGGGACGAGGTGAGCTCCCACTGTTAGCCCTAGCTTCTGCCAACCTAGCAGTTCGAAAACATGCATATGTAAGTAGATCAATAAGTACCGCTTCGGCGAGAAGGTAACAGCGCTCCATGCAGTCATGCCGGCTACATGACCGTGGAGGTGTCTATAGACAATGCTGGCTCTTCAGCTTAGAAATTGAGATGAGCATCACACCCCAGTTGGCAGGGGCGGTCCTACAGGTAGGCCAAGGAAGCGGCCACATGGGGCGCCATCTGGGAAGGGGCGAATTTCCCCGCCCGCTGAGGAAATATGAAAATATTTAGTAGAGGATAATTTTATTTAAATAAATAATTTTATTTATTATTTTATAATAATAATAATAATAATATAGAATGTTATATTATATTATAATGTCAATATATTATAATATAATTATATTGTAATGTATAACATAATTATGATATAATATAGTATGAGTATGTACTATAATATATTGTATATACATTGATACAATATAATACTACTAATGGTATTGTGATATTATAATTTTATATTTCTTTTACATAGGGGGCACCAAAATAATGTTGGGGGGCAAAATAATGTTCGCTTACCATATAAAATTACCTTAGACCATCCCTGCCAGTTGGACTTGACTAGACTTCATGTCAAGGGGAAAGCTTTATGTTTTTTTACAGTGTAGGATTAATGCAGTTTAAGACCACTTTAAACGCCAAGGCTCAATGCTATGGAATCTTGGGAGTTGTAGTTTTACAATGCCCTTAGCCTTCTCTACCAAAAAGTACTGATGTCTCACCAGATGACAAATCCCAGGATTCCATAGCATTGCAAATGGCAGTTAATATGGTATCAGGTAACTTTCATTCTACAGTGTGGACGCACTCCCACTCTGTTTCAATCTGGACATCAAAGGAGCATCCAAGATGGTTAACCAGTAGGAATACATTTCTGCACCACAAAAAGACATTTCAACATGTTTCATAAACATGTGGTTTAAAACAAACATTATGCAGATATGAAATGAAAAACAGCCTAGAGACCCAAATGGAAACTTCTTCCAAAATGCATGTGTGGGTTATTTTCCTGTTTCTTTTAACAGCCTCCACTTTTCTTATTATTTCCATTTCTACGGTGAAACTTACAGATCTATTATTTTCAACATGTCATTGTAGCTGGTGATACAGGCTAATCTTCTTTCCACTTTTATTTCTGTTTTACTCTTCAGTGAGTGATTCTGGAGGCAGCTGTTTACCTTGCCTGTTGGATGTAAGCGCATACAGCTACATTAGGATCCCATTTTTCCCATGTTAAGCTTTATTGTAGTGTTTACTGCAGATGTGCTACAGCAACTTAAGGTCTGTCCTCCATTCCTACTTCACCTACCTAGGAGCCCCTGGTGGCACAATGGGTTAAACCCTTGTGCTGGCAGGATTGCAGGTTGAGCTGCCTCTGTCAGCTCTAGCTCCCCATGCAGGGACACGAGAGAAGCCTCCCAAAAGGCTGGTAAAACATCAAACATCTGGGCATCTCCTGGGCAATGTCCTTGCAGACGGCCAATTCTCTCATAGCAGAAGTGACTTGCAGTTTCTCAAGTCATTCCTGACACACACACACACAAACATTTCACTATCCTTCCATTGCTAATGCTGTGAAAAATCCTTCCAACTAGACATAAGGAGGGGTTGTGGTGGGGGAGTGGGTTAAATGGCTGAGCTGCGGAACTTGCTGACCAAAAGGTCAGTGGTTTGCATGTGTGGAGCGGGGTGAGCTCCCATGGTTGGTCCCAACCTAGCAGTCTGAAAGCATGCAAATGTGAGTAAATCAATAGGTACCGCTCCAGCAGGAAGGTAATGGTGCTCCATGCAGTCATGATGGCCACATGACCTAGGAGGCGTTTACGGACAATGCTGGCTCTTCAGCTTAGAAATTGAGATGAGCACTACCTCCCAGAGTTGGACTTGACTAGACATAAAGTCAAGGGGAAACCTTTACCTTTAGACATAAGAAAAGGAAAGTCTTATCTTATGTGGCTTCTCTTAAAAGATTTGGTAAAGAAGCTGCTTTATCGGAGGCTTTGTTAACCTCCTACTTCGTCACACTAGAGAATGAATCCACATTAAATTCAGTTTCTGCCTCCTGCAGAATTCTGGGGTTTGTAGTTTAGTGAGGCTGTTAAAGTTTCTTCCCTACCCTACAAACCCCAGAATTTTGCAGGAGACAGCAACCAGATTTAAAGTGGATCCATTATGTAGTGTGATGAGGTACTCAATACCTCATCACACTAGAGAATGAATCCACCTTAAATATCTGTACATCCAACCATTAACTTAACTTTCTAGCACCTATGAGATTCATGGGGTGTCATATGTTGATGAGCAACTTGAAGGCAGTGTGTGTATATGTGTGTGCCTTCAAGCTGCTTGTCAATTTATGGTGACCCCATGAATTTCAGGGGTCACCATAAATTGTACCCGGGTCTTTTTTGGTGATTTCCCAATTGACTACTAACCAGGCTTGACCCTGCTTAGCTTCCAATATCAGATGGAAACTAGTGCCTTTAGGGTATGTAGGCCCAAAGGCACATTCACACGTGCATGCGTGTGCACACACACACACACAACTAATTAAGCTTGATCACTGAACCCCTGATTGGATGCACCCATTTCCAGTAGAAGTCATTTTCCAATCTTTATGTTTCTGCATCAAGATATTTTTGTCTGTTTTGATTCACATAACATTGTTCAGTTCACAATATGCTACAGTAACCTAAAAGAGGCAGTTGTGAGGTCTATATTTAAAAAGCCACCCCAGAACCCCTCTATAATAGATAGTTATTGGCCAGTGTCCAACCTTCCCTTTCTGAGTAAGGTCTTGGAGCGTGTGGTGACCTCCCAACTCTAGGGATTTCTAGATGAGATGGATATTTGGATCAATTTCAATCTGGTTTCAGGCCTGGCCAATGGGAAAGAGATAGCTTTTGTTGCCCTGGTGGATGACCTATGCAGAAAGCTAGACAGGGGGAGTGTGTGCCTGTTGTTTCTCCTGGATCTCTCGGTGGTTTTCGATACCATTGACCATGGTATCCTCCTCAGTCATCTGGCTGGGATGGGACTAGGAAGCCCTGTCTTACAGTGGCTCTGATCCTTCCTGAAGTGTTGTACCCTGAAGGTGGTGCTGGGGGACTCATGTTCAAACCCCCAGCATTGATCTGTGGGGGTCTTCTTGACCTCCGTGTGGTTCAACATATACATGAAATAGCTGGGAGAGGGCAACCAGAGTTTTGGAGTTTGGTGCCACCTATATGCAGATAACAACCAACTCTACTATTCCTTTCCACTTAAAGCCAAGGAAGATGTCCTGACCCTAAACCATTGTCTCTCATCAGTAATGGACTGGATGAGGGCTAACAAATTAAAATCTAATCCAGACAACACAAAGGTACTCCTGGTCCATCAGAAGGCAGATCAGGGAATAGGGATCCAGCCTGTGCTGGATGGGGTCACACTCCTCCTAAAGGCACAGGTCCACAGTTTGGGGGTCCTCCTGGACTCATTGCTGAATCTGGAGTCATAGGTATCTGTGGTGACCAGGAGGACCTTTGCACAATGAAAATTTGTGTGCCAATTGCACTTGTTCCTTGAGAAGCTAGATCTGGCCATGGTGGTATACGTGTTAGTTACATCCCGTCTGGATTACTGTAATGCACTCTATATGGGGCTGCCTCTGAAGAGTGCTTGGAAACTTCAGCTGGTCCAAAGAGCTGCAGCCAGGTTGCTAACTGGGGTTGGCTACAGGGAGTGGACAACCCACCTGTTGTAGCAGCCCTAGTGGCTGTCAGTCTGTTACCACGCACAAATCAAAGTGCTGGTTATGACCGTTAAAGGTTATGACCTAGACAATTCAGTTCCAGGCTATTTGGCTGACCAAATCTCTTTATACAAACCAGTCCAAGCCCTGAGATCTTCAAGAAACATCCTTTTCTCAGTCCCACCTCCATCTCAAGCTCAGTTGGTGGGAAAAAAAGAGCAGGCCTTTTCAGTGGTTACTCCTTGACTTTGGAACTTCCTGCCAGGGAAGCCAGAATGGCCACCTCCCTGCTGTCCTTCTGGCGACAGGCTAAAACCTTATTCAGTCAGGTTTTTAAAGATGAAGATGTTTAAGACCATCAAGGGCTGCTGTGCTTTTGTGATGTGATTTTATATGCTTTTATGGTTTTAACCTGGATTGTTTTAATATTAATGTTGCTTAATACTCTTTTAATATTTGTATATTTTAAGTTGTACTGAAATGCTTTAAATTGTGAGCCAAAAGATACTACTCTATGATGAACTCGCCATGGGTCAGCACAAGAGAGGTGCCCCAAAAAAGAGATATAAGGACTCCCTGAAACAACATCTCAGGCTCGGCCAGATTGATCACCAACAATGGTCCACCCTGGCCTCACATAGGGAGGCAAGGAGATGCACTATCCACAATGCTGTGGCCTCTTTTGAGAAGTCAGGTTGAACGAGTCTCGAAGAGAAACGACAATGCAGAAAGAACCATAACTTGGAAACAACATCACCCAAGGAGACTTTCCGCTGTGCTTTCTGCAACTGGACTTGCCTATCTCGGATTGGCCTTTTTAGTCATCAACACGCTTGTAGAAAGCATGGGATGAGCCCTTCCTGAATCTTCATTTGTGAAGAAAAGCCAAGAGAAGAAGAGACTTTGAGTCTCCATATGGAGAAAAAAGGTGGAATATAAATAAATATAATAAATAAATAGGTAACACAATCTTTTCCTACAATACAGTACTTACTGGAATTATCAAAAACGATTTCACTTCCAGTTAACCACATTTCTATCATAACATTTGTAAGGCATGATGACAATAGCAAATCTTGCCTTCTTATAATTTCAGCTTGCTTTCTGTTTTGGTAAATGTTGAATTAATATCTACATCTACATGATATTTCCATTTTCCCATATATGACAACTTCATGAATAATTCGTAAAACCAGTGCTTTTTCCAGATTTTATTTCATTTCATTTCATTTCAATTTATTATTTGATGAGTCGCTCTCCACCGGGGTACTCCGAGCGACTTACACAGCAATAAAACAACAAGCATGTTAACAATAAATCACAGTTTAAAAGCTTTGACGAAGAGCCAAGTTTTGAGAGCTTGGGAGAATGACCGCAAATCAGGTATAGCTCTAATGTATGGAGGTAAGGAGTTCCACAAGGTTGGGGCAAGATTTGAGTATTGTCCATATGTGGTCTGGTCTAATAATATCAAATCTCCATTCTGCTGTTCTTTCTATCACTGCTTCTCTGTGTTTTTACTATATTTTAATTGGTTATTGCACATTACTCTGGGCATTTTGAAAAGAAAGGCCATATAGAAGTGTTTTAGAGAAGTATAAATATTTTTGGCAGCTGTCCTACTACCCAAGAGCAATTCATACTGAATATACTGGAACTTCTTTCTCAGTAAATATAAATAGATATGTGTCTTGTAACACACACATTTTAAAGTAGTGAACACAATCACTTTTCTAGTATTAACAATCATGTTTAATCACAGGTTCATTATAATATTATTTTATTTATTTATTTATTTATATATTCAGCTTGGTATACCACTCTCTCTGGAGCTCAGAGCGGTTTACAGCAATAAAATATCGGATAAAACACATAAAAGCATTATAAAACCAAGTTAAAACCCACATTTGATGTCAGTGAATGCAAAACCTCCTTATGTTTGCCTGTTGCTAATCTGTGATGCTTTCCTAATGGTCCTTTCACTCAACCACTGATGTGAGATTTATATTGGTATGTTTGTTCTTCAGTAATATTTTTACAACCCTCTTTTTTATGTGACCCTAGTTATATAGGTATATAAAATAGCTATCAAAACAAAATACTTACTGATAATAAATCAGCATTTCAAAGCTTTTTTAGCAGGCTGGGTTTTTTGTGTGTGGAGTACAGCTGAAGCATTTTCTGCATTCCAATGTAAACATTGCATGTTCTTCCTAACAGATTTGTGTAAATGGGTAGCATTTAGAAACTTATGACTGTTGCTGAATTTTTTGGGACCCCTAACATTGATCTAAGGGGACCTCATTGGGGGTTGGGACCCATAGTTTAAGAAGCAGTGGTTTGAATTGGATGGAAATTTAGGCAGATCTTCCAGAGATTGTGCTGTAACACCCACAATGGGGTTGCAATTCAATAACATGGAGGACCACACAATTCTGACCCTTTTCCTAAACTCAGTCATTAGAACCAAATAGAATAGCTCATTGAATCAATGGGCCCTTGGTAAATCATTGTTAGTGTACTCTATTAAGTCAAAGGATGTACTCTCATTGGACTATACAATTGGCTTAAGGTCTAATTTTTTAAAAAGTAATTACAATAAATTTAAATATAACAATATAGAATCACAGAGCTAAAAAACTCATACACATACAAGGGCCATCCAATCCAACCCCCTTGATAAAGAGGAATATGCAATGAAAGGAGTCCTGACAAATGGCCATCCAACTTCTGCTTCAAAGCATCCAGAGAAGGAGATACTATGTTAAAAATACTCTAATCTCAATTTTAAAAAATGGGTGAAAGCAATACCACAAATCAATCTGCAAAGAAAATGTCCATCTGTTGTCTTGTCAGCCCACCAAATGTGCAGCCCATGTATGCACCCTGTCACAGATGGTCTCTTTACACCTACTATTTCATCAGTGCACTGTTGGCAAATGTTGTTGAGCACTGAGTGCTGCTTAGACAAATTGATTTCTTTTTGGAGTGACAACACCTAGAATCACCATGGCTGTTGGCTATGCTGGTTAGAAACTCTACAGATTGAGATCTAAAAACTAATGTTCTCCCATTGACCAACGCTCTTTAGGTAGGCTAGAGGCAAAGAGATGGTTGATGGTCAATATAGTTTATATATGATTTTAAATAATTGATATTTCTTTGAAAGTCTGTGTATGCTTATTGGTTGAGAGGTATTAGGATAGCCATCTGAATGAAAACTAGAAATGTTGAACCATAAATATACACTTTCACCAAACAAAAGAGTCTTTTGGGATTATTTTTCTGCAGTAAACTGAGAGGGAGTTGCCTTCTACTGGGATTTAAAAATCACAAATGGGAGCCAAGATGAGGGAATTGCCTCAAGAAACAGAAAGCCCAGTAGCGTGTAGATTACACAGTTAATCCTCTAAAAATATGCCCTGTCCTTTAAGAGGCAGAAGGGATGGGGGTAGGGGAAGGGTTGAAATCATGACTCCTTCTGAGGTCAAAGAGAATTTAGTGATGGGGCCAAGATTTCATGCTTTCTCAGCAGCAGAAAATGAAAATAATCCTCCTAATAAAGCATTATTGTAGTATTACTAGTGCCTTACTATGAATAGCTACATTACCTGTAATAATTCTTTTCTGTAGCTAAACCTGCAGGCTTAAATATACTTTGTTTTCCAAAGTAGATTCCAAAGAACTTATGAGTTTTCTTCTTAGTAAATGTGATGAGGACTGAAATCCCAAACAGTTATTTTCTCTTTAAGGGGAATGATTACACCCACTACAATATATGTAGAGTTTCTTTCCTTCTACGACCTGTTCTGCCATCTCAAACTTCCTTTACTTAAAATAAATGTGCAGATCAATGATATTCAAAGTAAAATTTGGCATTGTGTTGGGGAATCTGAATTGTTAGACTCAAAATAACCCTCAGTTGGGGTGATTCCACCATAAATATAGCAGAGTAACAGAAGTAAACTTCATAAAAAGCAGAAACTTACATGTGGTGAAACTGGGATAAGCTTCTATTCTTAGGAGGGTACAGAATTGCAGAGTCAGAACTTTAGGTTAAAAAATATTTATTGAAGTAAAATAAATATATTCTTGATAAAAAAAAGGTCTTGGAGCTAACTAGTTTACTAAAGCTCATCTTCTAAAGATGTAAAAGAGTAAAATATACATTTTGCCGAGAGAGAGGCAAAATGTGCATCCTCATAAGTAGAAAGAAAAGCAGAAGAGACTGGAAAATGGTGGAGACTTCATGGTCAACCCCAGGGCCATAAAAATAAGTTAAAAAGGAAATTCCTTCACAGAATTCCATGGCTACATCATCAAAGGGAGGAGGAGACAGCAGCAAGAAGGAAGGGTACAGACAAAGGTCTTTTGGGAAACATGCATAGGCATGTGGGGGGAAGGAATTCCTCAGTCTAATCCTATCTCTAGTCCAGCTACTCATTGAGGTCTGGAAACTTGATGACACATGAGACTTGTACAGTCCAGGGATGAAACCCAACACATTGAGTGGGCAAGTAATACTTCTGACCAATTAAACAGAAAAGTAACTTATGCAGCAGAGTTCAATAAATTGCAGCCATAATTTTTTATTTCTTCTTTCTTACCTTTGTTGTTTTATCATTTAGCAACTTTCCGCAGGACATTTAAAACCCACTTGTTCCAGCAAGCATTTGTGTTGTGATAATTTTATTAACATGGTTTTAAACTATTGTTGTACTGCTATGTCTGTTAACCGCCCTGAGCCCTCGGGGAGTGGTGGTATACAAATTGGAATAATAAATAATGAATCAGTTTAGATTTTAAAAAAATAGATATAGGCATCAGAAAATGCTTTTTAATGTCCTGTGATTGCATTATTCTAAGCCAGCTAGCCTGGTCCTGGCACTCATTTAACTGGCATGGTAGGGGTGGGCAAAGTATGATCCAAGGGTTATACTGTGACTCCAGAGGTCCCGAAAGCCTCCAATTTCCATGCTTTTCAAATTTTCTGTGTTGAAAAAAAGGTTAAAAAGTGTCCATAGAATTCTTGGTGCAGATTAATTTGCTGCCTTTTTCCCAGATTGTTTGAGACTCAAATATTATTTTCAAAAAATTAATTGGAAGTGGCTTTCCTTGGCCTGAAGTAGGCAGGAAGGAAATCATTACATAATGCATTGTAAGGCGTTATTTGCCATTTTTGTTGGAATAATTTTGTAATGAAGGCCTCGGGTGTGTGGTCTGTTGAGGTATAAGCAAAGATGAGAGGAATGCTTCAATGAATTTACTATCACTAATACAGCTACACAATCATAAATTAAACCATTAATCTTTCTCACACTCAACCCCCAATCTCTAACCTCTCCACACTGTATTTTTTCTTTTCCCTCTCCCCCATACTGGTTCCCCCCTATCTCTTTTAACTATATGACATATTGATGATTAACCATTCCACAGATGTACCTCTTAAAGCCCTCAATAACAATTATATAAAATAATAATAATAAAGCAAAGATGGGATGACTTCCAGATGCCCAGAAAGATAGAAATTTGGAGAAATGCTAAATTTGGAAATGGTAAAGTGGCCAGATATCCATCTACCTCAGATGGGCACTTACTTGTCTAAATCAGGATTCAGACAGAGGTGTTCAGTCAATGAAACCACAAGTCCATTCTGGGTATTAGTTCAAATTGTAAAGTTGCCTTGAGTCTCAATAGGGGAGAAAGATGACATACAAATGCAATGAATAAACAAATCAATCAATCAATTAATAAAGGAGCCAGCCAACCATTTCTCATAGTCTTGTGCATTTGTACAGAATCACTATCCACTTCAGTTTGTTTCATACATAAGGCCCCATTTTCGTTTTTGAGCATCTCTCTCAAAAACAGGCACCTTTCCGAATGAGATTTTCTGTCCAAGGTCTAAAAAAATTGAATATTTTCAGCCCAGTGGTGGCAAAGCACCAGGGACTATAGCTGAGTGCCGAGTAAGAGGCGGGTTGTACCGTTTCATGAGTGAACAGTTTGAAATGAAAACACGAAAGAAACAAATGAGTCAAATACTGGGCCCATGACTAATTTCCCAATGTTTAGGACTGTTACCTTTAATGTTTGGGGGAAATCTTGAAGCATTTCCCACTCAGATGATGTAATAGCCACCACAGGATCTAACTCCTAATATTTAATTATATTGTTATTATACCTGTATTTATTGCTTGTTCATTTGACTAGTTGGGTAGCAGTAAATGTTGAACTGCAGGTGCTCATTTTGATAGTCTCCATAGTCACAAACTAAAGGAAAATTCTTCAAAATGCAACTTTGATCGTTTCCCTTTCTTTCCTATTTTTGTCTCTACCCATGCCAAAGAGTTAGAGTACAGAAGTCAAAACCCAATTTTCTGGGATCAGAGCACAGTCACAGAATTGTGTGACAGCAAAGAATTTGGGAGGAGAGATAATGCTTTCAATAAGCAAAGCAAGGAGACGAAAATATGGAGCAGGTCCTTTGTAAATTTAATAACTCTTAATTTCCCCTTCAAACTCAAACTCTACCAACATAGGTTTTACTGCAAGATGACACCTCCCAAAAATTTAAACTTTAGGGTGGAAATCCTTTTTATTCCTCACCTGTCCTTTATGCAATGCATTCTTTGTAGAATGGGTGTGTGTGTGAATTTTAAGAGCAGTTTTGGTTATTTTAATTTGATGGCAGAATATTCTCAGAAAATGGGGAAATTAGCCCGTTTTATAATATGCCATGACTAATGCTGTTTATTTTCTTCTGGTCATCCACTGTGATTCTGTGTGTGAGTGTGTGGTTTATTTTATTATTAGTTCAGTGCAATCTTTCCCTTTCCGTGAGACTAAAATAAACATTCTGAATCGGTTTGTGATTTCAGGTCGTGACCTTGCTCCAAGGGTCCTCTGAGCCCCTTTGCGGTTTGAGATAGCTCTCTGGCATTCCTCTCAGCAAAGCAAACACCAGTTCATAAATAGATCAGGTTCTTCAGCCAACATATGTACCATCAGGTAGCACTGAATATTTGATGCACTGGATGTAGTAGCCTTCTGTGCAGCACTTCTCTTTACTGGGTTCATTTCACCCATGGATCTCGCTACACAGTAACTGCTCCTGGAAGAGGAGGCATGTTGAACAAGTTGAAGCAAATGAGCCTCCAACTTTTACTGAATCTGGATGTAAGCTTTGGTGGTGTTGTACAGAACCCTTCTCCCAGAAGCAGTTGGAGAGCAGGGGCGGTCTAAGGTAATTTGAAATGGTAGGCGAACATTATTTTGGTGCCCCCCCCAAAAAACATTATTTTGCCCCCATGTAAAACAAATACTGTATACAATTATAATATCACAATACCATTAGTAGTATTATATTGTATCAATGTATATACAATATATTATACCATACTCATACTATATTATATCATAATTATACTACATTACAATATAATTATATTATAATATATTGACATTATAATACATCGGCAGGGCCAGGATGGTGCCCCATGCGGCCAGGATGGCGCCCCCTTCCCAGATGGCGCCCTAGGCAGCCGCCTACTTGGCCTACCTTGTAGGACCGCCCCTGTTGGAGAGCAATATGCAGCATGGGAGGAGTGTTCCTTTTCAAAGTGATTGCTACTTGTTAAGCAGATGGCTGCTAGAGAGTACAAGACAATGGAAGCTACAGAATAGAGGATACATGAGTCTAATTATTATTATTATTATTATTATTATTTATACCCCGCCACCATCTCCCCAAAGAGGTCTCGGGGCGGCTAACATGAGGCCAAGCCCAAAGATATAATACAACTGAATTAATTACAAAATACAGACAACAAAATTCCATCAGAATAAAATATATACAATAACAATAAAATAAATAAAACAAATAAGCATAATATAAAATTGAACACAATGAGCAGGCCGAATGGGTGAGGTAAAATGATAAAACCTTGAATGTTGTAGGAATAGGAAAAAAAGGTGTAATTGAGGAGTCTTATCATATCTCTTTCTTGACTTATTTACCTGGAGGCCATATAGTCAAACACAAATGTTAGTAATTTCAAATTATGGTGCAAATGGAAAAGATATCCAGGAATAAGTAAAAATCAGTGGAAGAGATTTTTTTTAAAAGCATATGTACTTTTAAATAATCCTTTCAGCATACAATCCCCCTGTTATGACAGCTCCACTGCCTGCCTGTGTGCTACCAAGCACAATTTAAAGTGCTGGCTTTAGCCTATAAAGCCCTAAATGGTTCTGGCCCAATTTATCTGTTTGAACATATCTCTCCTTATGAACCATCTCAGAGATTAAGATCCTCTGGAGCAGTGTTTCCCAATCTTTTTTTGACCAGGGACCGCTCTCCAACAGTAGTATCAAAAGGGTTACGAATCTGTTTTTGGTCAACTTTAGATTTGGTTTGGTTATTTGAGGTGCTGATTCAAAAAATTGCATTGGATAGACCACATCAGCTCTAGTTTTTGATACAGAACATATGCCGTCCAGTAATCATCATCTGCTCACCCACAGAAAACCATATTTAATAAGCCTCAGCACTATAAGAGGGTTTTGCGAGACCAGTCACTCATTGCAATGGTGTGGTAACGGTGAGGCCATGGACCATATTTTAGTTCTTGCAGACCACTAGTGGTCCATGGACCACAGGTTAGGAGCCACTGTTCTGGAGAGACCCTGCTCTCAGTCCCACCTCCTTCACAGGTGCAGCTGGTGGGGACAAGAGACAGGGCCTTCTCAGTGGTGGCCCCTCAGCTATGAAACCCCCTTCCCAGCAATATTAGGTCATCCCCCTCTCTCCTGACATATGGAAAGAAACTGAAGACATGGCTCTAGGACCAAGCCTTTGAGTAGAAGTGCAGTGCAATAAGAGAAGAGGGTGTGTGTGTAATCATGACTGGAATGGCCTTGACTACAATTACAGACTGTGTGGTTTTTAATAATTGTTTTTAATGTTTATATAGCTTTTTAACTGTATGGATTTAATGTATATGTTGATTTTTATTACTTGTTCATTTGATAAGGCATCAAATTGTTGCATAATGTAAGGCTGCTCTGAGTCCTACTTGGGTTGAGAATGGTATGGTACAAATGCGATAAATGTGTGTGTGTGTGTGTGTGTGTGTTGATAGCTTATTGCTTCATTAGCATAGATTGTGCTATTCACATGGGCAGTGTTTTTACCTACTTATCAGGTCCAAAGCCTTTTATACAGTACAGATAGTCAAAAACTAATTACTGATAAAGCTTCCACCCTGAACCAATGGGCTGAACATTTTCAGAGTCTCTTCAATGCCAACCAAGTAGTCCAAGGTTCAGCTATCCAACACATGATATAACAATCAATGAAAAATGAACTGGACACAGCTACCACTCTGGAAGAGACCCTTAAGGCCATACAGCAGATGAAAAATGGCAAGGCAGCCGGGATCAATGGAATTCCACCTGAAGCTTGGAAACAGGGAGGTCATGTACTTCATGCTAAATTCCACGAGCTCCTTGTGAGTTGCTGGGAAAAAGGTGAACTGCCATCAGATCTCCAAGATGCAGTTATCAATACCCTGTATAAGAAGAAAGGAACAAAATCTGATTGCTCAAACTATCGAGGTATAACACTGCTCTCCATTGCTGGAAAAATCCTTGCAAGGATACTCCTGAACAGATTGGTTCCTGCTATTGCTGAAGAACTTCTCCCTGAAAGCCAATGCGGTTTCAGAGATAATAGGAGCACCACAGATATGATATTTGCCCTTAGACAACTGCAAGAGAAATGTAGAGAGCAGAACAAAGGCCTCTATGTAACATTTGTCTACCTCGACACTGTAAGCAGAAATGGTCTGTGGCAGATCCTGGAATGACTAGGATGTACCCCCAAATTCCTCAAAATGATTTTGCTGTTACATGAGGGCCAGCACGATCAAGTCAGATACAGCGATGCTCCCTCAGAGCCCTTTCTAATAACTAATGGAGTGAAACAAGGTTGTGTTCTTGCACCAACTCTATTTACAATCTTCTTCAGCACGATGCTCCAAAGGGCTATGACAGATCTCGAAGAAGACGATGACATATATATATATATATATACACTGTATGTATGTATGCATATATATATATGCTATCGTACTGATGGTAGCTAGCTTAAGCCGTCTGAGGGCTCACACTAAGACTCTAAACTATCTAGTCCATGAGCTGCTTTTTGATGATGATGATGCCCTTGTTGCCCATTCAGAAGCAGCCCTTCAGTGCCTAACATCCTGCTTTGCAACAGCTACAGAGCTGTTTGGGCTGGAAGTCAACCTGAAGAAAACAGAAGTTCTCTGCCAGCCCACACCACAGGAAGAACACCATCATCCCCACGTCAGCATAGGCAAATCTGTGCTTAAATCCATTCAGCAGTTCACCTACTTGGTAAGCATAATCTCTTCAGATGCCAAGATTGATAAAGAGATAGACTACAGATTAGCAAAGGCATATAGTACATTTGGAAGGCTTCCCAAAAGAGTCTGGAGTAACAAACATCTGAGACAAAGGCCAAAATTAGTATGTACAGAGCTATCATACTGTCTATTCTCCTATATGAGTCTGAAACATGGGTCAATCGCCAACACCTACGACTCCTCAAATGCTTTAATCAGTGCTGTCTTTGCACAATCCGAAATGTACAGTGGACTGACTATGTGACGAATGTTGCTGTCCTTGAGCAGGCAGGAATCACCAGCATTGAGGCCACGCTATTGAGAACACAGCTGCGCTGGGCAGGGCACGTCTCTAGGATGGAGGACCACCACCTCCCTAAGTTACTACTCTACAGTGAACTCGCCACGAACAGCGCAAGAGAGGCACCCCAAAAAAGAGATATAAGGACTCCCTGAAACAACATCTCAGGCTTGGCCAGATTGATCACCAAAAATGGTCCACCCTGGCCATAGGGAGACATGGAGACGCACTATCCACAATGCTGCGGCCTCTTTCGAGAAGACATGCCAAACGGGTCTCAAAGAAAAACGACAATGCAGAAGGAACTGCAACTTGGAAACAACATCACCCAAGGAGACTTTCTGCTGTGTTTTCTGCAACTGGACTTGCCCATCTTGATTGGGCTTTTTAGTCATCAATGAGCTTGTAAAAAGCGTGGGATGAGTCCTTCCTAAGAATCTTTGTTCGCAAAGTAACGCCAGCGTGTGTGCGTGTGTTGATAGCTTATTGCTTCATTAGCATAGATTGTACTATTCACATGAGCTTTGTTTGTGCTACTTGGTGACATACAAGTATGTTTGTCAATGGTGTGAAATTAGACCGAAAAAGTTTCTAAGAGATACTACAAAAAAATTGAACACTGCAGATGTACGCATACTTTAAAACCATATTCCTGTGCACATGGAACTGAACTGATTACACTATGTAACATGATATTTGTTTCTGGGTTATAAATGTCATTTCCTAATTGGTACTATCATAAAAACATGAAAATGTTTTTTTCAACTGAATTGAACAGGAAATAACACTTTCAAACCAGGAACAGATTCCCCCCCCAAATGTTGTGTTATTTCTATGGTTGGATCTTATGTGTTTTTACTGTAAGTCAAAGACTCAAATAATACAGCAAGAAAAATAAATATTCCCTATCAATGATTAGATTTTACTGTTTTAGCCATGAACAAATTTATATTTTACAGATGCCAGCTCCAAGGAAAAAATGACATATGACCAAGCTTATATTATGCCTTATAATGTTCTACAAATTCATATCCCATGTATGTACCTTTTCTCCAATCTCTCTCTCTCTCCCTCAAACACTTATGGTATATTTTAGAATCCCATTTTATGGGAAATAGAATTTTCATATGATCCCAAACATTGTGCAAATCAATTAGGATAGTTCATTCTTTGTATTATGAAAGGCTGACTATAATACAGTATATTGGTCTGTCTCTTATAACATTTTAAATTGCCTTTTATCTATGGATAACAGGGATGGTGAAGCAATACATATTAATACAATTAAACTGATAAAATGAATCAATTAAAACTCAAATGTGATGTTAACTCAAAAGTAAGCCAGCAAAAATAGTAACACAAACCAAGACAGTTAATCTGAAAATGCCTGAAACAAGACAGCTTTGACCAGAAACAATGGCTGTGTAGTGTTCATGCCAACCTACATGAGAAGAGTATACTTTTGGGTGCCACTGTTGAGACGATGCTTGTCCTCATTTCTCGGAAGCTTTTAAACAGAAGCTGGGTAGCCATCTGTCAGGGTACTTTGATTGTACTTTTCCTGCATGGCAAGGGGTTGGACTAGATAGCCCATGTGGTCCCTTCCAACTCTATTATTATATGATTCTATGATTAATGCAGAATGTATTCTGAGAAAAGTGGCTCTAGATGATCTTAAGTGACAGATGGGCTGAGATAGAATCCTAGAATCCTAGAATCATAGAGTTGGACGAGACCTCATGGGCCACCCAGTCCAACCCCCTACCAAGAAGCAGGAAAATTGCATTCAAAACACCACCACTAGATGGCCATACAGCCTCTGTTTAAAAGCCTCCAAAGAAGGAGCCCCCACCACACTCCAGGGCAGAGAGTTCCACTGCTGAACAGCTCTCACAGTCAGGAAGTTCTTCCTAATGTTCAGATGGAATCTCCTCTATTGTAGTTTGAAGCCATTGTTCCATGTCCTAGTCTCCAGGGCAGCAGAAAACAAGCTTGCTCCCTCCTCCTTATGACTTCCTCTCACATATTTATACATGGCTATCATGTCTCCCCTCAGCCTTCTCTTCTTCAGGCTAAACATGTCCAACTCTTTAAGTCACTCCTCATAGGGCTTGTTCTCCATACCCTTGATCATTTTAGTCGCCCTCCTCTGGACACATTCCAGCTTGTCAATATCTCTCTTCAATTGTGGTGCCCAGAATTGGACACAATATTCCGGATGTGGTCTGACCAAGGCAGAATAGAGGGGTAACATGACGTCCCTGGATCTAGACACTATATTCCTATTGATGCAGGCCAAAAGTCCATTGGCTTTTTTTTTTGCCACCGCATGACATTGTTGGCTCATGTTTAACTTGTTGTCCATGAAGACTCCAAGATCTTTTCACACATACTGCTCTCAAGCCATGCATCCACCCTTCGGTATCTTTGCATTTCATTTTTTCTGCCTAAGTGGCAGAAAATCCTCATTGATGTGGGAAATCTGCAACTAAAGCATCTCTGATAGATTATCATTCAATCTCTGTTAGAAAAAACCTCCAGTAAAGGAGACCCCATCACCCTTTAACATAGTCTATTCACTGCTGTACAGCTCTTGGTTCTAGGACATAATGTTTCCATGGACTAGAGCAAGCTGCAGCCAGGGCCGTAGCCAGGATTTTGATTCGGGGTGAGTTTGGTTCGGGGGGCCTGAGACTGGGTGGAAGAGGGTCTATCCTAGCAAACCTTTTGTATTGTTATCCCAATAACCCCATTAATATGGGATATAATGAGCATGGTGATCAGATCATGATATGAATAAACATAACAGTTTAAATAATGTACCAGTAAGGCCTTCTAGCGGACCACCCTGAGAATTTCGGGGCTGAAGCCCCTTAGCCCCCCGGCTACATGCCTGGCTGCAGCATATGTTATTTATTTAGAGAAAGGCAGGCTTTGAGGTTACAGGATCTTTTTTTAAAAAAAATAAAACCTGCAATGTCCTTTAAACGGAGGCAGGTAGAAAATTGTTGTATTTAGGGTAGATCCAAGTACATTGGATTGACTTGCATAGCTAAATGCAAATATACATTGACTTACTACAGTTCAAGGTTTCAAACAAACTGATTTAGATAGTAATGAGATTATTCAGACAGTTGAAGAGGATGCACTACTGATGGATCTTATGATCAAGTTAGGCCTATGGTTATGCACTTAGGAAGGGAATTGGCATCTGCTCTTGAAGCTGTATTTTTTTTACTCTTTTTCTACCAAGAAATGAATTTCTACTCATGAATAAAGTAGACTTTCTTCATTTTCTATGAATTGATGGCAAATAGGAAACTACAGTGTTACCTCGCTACTTTGCATTTAACTTATTGAGGACTCACTGTTTAGCGGATTTCAAAAAATATTAATTTAAAATATATATCATGGTATTTTCACTGTTTTGTGCGGTTTTGCTGCTGCCGCTCTCCAAGGCACTTTCCCTCCTCAGTTCTCCCTCCAGCCTCGAAAGGCCTTTCCTTCCTTTCCTTCACTTTATTTTAAGTTTATACAGACTTAAATAATGTATAACTACTAAAATAATGTATAAATATTAAAATAAACAGAACATCCCTACATTGCAGTTTTTCACTTATTGCGGGAGGTCTTGGAACCTAAACCCAGCAATAAGTGAAGGAACACCGCAAATGAACAATAGTGGACTACATTTTAGGGTTGCTATACATCATTCTTAACTCTTCACTTCTGGTACAAAGATAGGTGAAATAATACTGAGCTAGTGGTATTATCAACGTGGGTCTACTCCAGATAAGGTGGGTCTACTCCAACAATATGATTCAGGCCTCATCTTCATGTTAACATAGTATTCTTATAGGGCCTACTCAAGTGTAAAACCTATTGAGTTCAACTAGATCCAGGGGTGGGCAATTACCGACCGGCCCTCCAGGTGTTTTGGATTTCAACTCCCAGAAATCCCAGCCAGTTTACCAGTTGTTAGGATTTCTGGGAGTTGAAGTCCAAAACCCCTGGAGGGCCGGTAATTGCCCACCCCTGAACTAGATACTGTCATACAGATGTGCATAAAATTGCAGCCTTAGCAGATTTAAGTTTAGAGATTATCCACATTTTTGGAATCCACTTTGGGCTTTAGTCTGAACTTTATCAGTGCTATTTAATATGCAAAAACCTTCCCCCAAAGTAAGATCAGCACCTGAAATATATTGGCCACTATACTGACATAGGAGACATCATCTTCTACTACTAGGTCTGAAATATGTGTCTGTGGCCCAGGATTTAAGGCTCCAGTATCTGCTCTAGGCAACATTTCAGAGGAAGGAACTGGCAGGACCACCTCTGAGTATTCCTTGCTTAAGAAAACTCCTATGAAATTCATGAGGTTGCCATAAGCTGAAAGGCAGCTTGAAGGCACATGCAGACATCTGCTCAGCAGCAGGGCCACTAGACTGAAGTTTGTATGTTTATGAATTAAGACACTTCTACAGTACTTTTCATATTAGCAACCCCAAAACATTGCACAATGTTGCAATGTTGAAAACCACAAACTTCATTTTAAAGAAGCCAGTAACATTTTAAAGACGTTGGTAACATAGTTCTTTGAATCACTAAAATGACTAAAGCTAAGTAGCATCTTTATCATAGTGCTATAACACTGCATGGTGATAACACTATGAGGCCACCTGAATGGCTGTGACTTAATCATATTGAATCCTGGGATTTACAGTTTAGGTGGGGGATATTAAGCAATCTCAGCCAGAGAGCTGTAGTGCATCACCAAACTACAAAGCCCAGAATTCCATAGGATACAATCATATCATAATATTAATTAAAATGCCATACTAGTGCTATGTTTGTGCAGTGTGAAAGGGCTCTAGGGAAATGCTTAGACAAACAAGTCTCCAGCAAATGAGAAGAACAGGTTACACTGAAATAATGTCCCATCTCATAGAGAACATTTCACATTTCTGTATTTCAGACATGGGCATACTTTGGCCCTACAGGTGTTTTGGACTTCAACTCCCACAATTTATAACAGTCTACTGGTTGTTAGGAATTGTGGAAGTTGAAGTCCAAAACACCTGGAGGGGCGAAGTTTGCCCATGCCTGCTCTACTTCATAACTAGATTTCACTAGGAGGGGTACAGTAAGCAATGCATACACAGAGAAAAACATACAGGCAGCACATCCCTAGTAGTGTCTACTCTGGAAGGCTGCCCCTGAAATCCACACATGAAATTTACTTTTGAGTAACCTTGGTTGAGAAACTTTCAAGAGTCAACGAATGAAAATCCGGAGCCTATATTACTTGTAAATTTGATCTCTATGAGCTTTCCAACTGCTCCCCTACCCACCCTTCCTTCTCCCTTTTATCTGTCTCCATTCAAAATCCAGCTTGGCTCAGAACTGCCTTTGATCGAACCTAGCTTTGCATGCATACAGTCTTTCTGAAACTCTCTACACTGTTTTGCTATATATTTTTTAAAAAAAATTACTGACAATCTTGTCCTAGAAAGTCAATCCAAAATTAGCAATATGTTCTCGTGGCAATCTGTTTTAGATGTCCTGGATTTAAAGAATGAATTTTTTTTAAGGAAAGTTTTCCCATAAGTTTATCCTCTTTCTCCGTTTCCTTTGAAGAAGGGAAAATGGGTTGGAAAAGAGGGAATGGAAATATCAGCATTTCACAAACTGATTCCCAAACAGTTCCCTTTGATTATGAAGCATTTGGCAAATCAGAGGAACCCTCTTCTTCTTTTTACTTTTTTGTGTGTGTCAGGAGTGACTTGAGAAACTACAAGTCACTTCTGGCATGAGAGAATTGGCTGCCTGCAAAGACATTGCCTAGGGGATGCCCGGATGTTTTACCATCCTGTGGGATGCTTCTCTCATTTCCCGGCATGAGAAGCTGGAGCTGACAGACAGGAGCTCACCCCACTCCCCAGATTTAAACTGCCTACCTTTTAGTCAGGAGTCCTGCTGGCACAAGGGTTGAAATCATTGCGAGTCCCAGAATAACCTACCAAGTATGGATCTTGGGAGTTATCATCTGAAAAGAGCAGGAA
Organism: Anolis apletophallus; assembly: GCA_030556195.1. Taxonomy (NCBI): domain Eukaryota; kingdom Metazoa; phylum Chordata; class Lepidosauria; order Squamata; family Anolidae; genus Anolis; species Anolis apletophallus. The sequence goes on from JARBWK010000010.1 coordinate 49,303,398, forward strand.
GCCATCCAAATTCTACCAGGAATAGCCTTTTAGCCACCATACTTGGGCACATCTATACTGACCACTTAATGCCGTGGAAGAAAGGGAAGCAATATGAATGTGGACCTGAACACATGTTAAATACAGAAAGTGGGTCAAAGTCTGGGTAGAGAATTTGTCTCCAACCCATTCCAAAATCTGCAGTATCTGTGGATTCATAGGATCATTTTTTTCAACCTGCCCCACTTCCCTGCAAGGCACATCTGCGGATCACTGGAGTACCTGTCACTTAATCAGTTTCACCATGCAATGTAATTTACAATTACATATGCTAATGCATATTACAGACCCCTTTTCAGAGTATCTCCCAATTTTTATTATTCTTGTTTAAGGCCTCTAAAGTGCATTCTGCATGTGTTCATATCATGCTTTATTTACAAAAACTACATTTTGAGCGGTTTTCACTCCACATTAGGTGCTCAGTGTAGATGTGTGTGTCCTTGTCTTCTCATGGATATAGCTGTTAGTCCTCCTGCCCTGGTTTCCTTAACCAACCCGAAAGCAGGCAGGGGACATTGGTGAAGGCCCAACTAACCTGTTCCTTTAGGACCACTCTTTAGGGTCAGCCTGAAGGAGGGCATGAGGTGGGGCGTGTGGCAGAGGCTGTCAAAGCCAGGAGCTTCAAGCTTCAAAGGTCCCTTCTCGGGTGACTTTTCAACCTTTATTTATGTGGCCATTAATGTTGTCCCCTTTGCGCAGAGCTACAATTTTATCCTTTTAACTGATATGCTGGGAATCAATTAGAGATGCAGATTATATTTCATAAGAGTCTAAATGTTATTGTTTTCCTCTTTCTATGGCCCCACTGTTATTTCTCCCTGTCTTTCCTTAGCCAGTATTATATTTCAGGGGGAATAGCAGGCAAGGGAGGGAAATTTGTCTTCCAAACTATTAATCTTTGGGCTACTTGCTTCGAAGGATTTAGGTTCAAGGTCTAGTTACACGGAGTTGGGTGAGGAAGCTGAAAGTAGGACAGGGTGGCAGCTCAGCCAACTGGCAATAGAGTGAATGTGCTTGATACTCTTAATGCTTCACACTCCAGTCAGGGCCGTAGCCAGGATTTTGTTTCGGAGGGGGCTGAGTTTGGTTCGGGGGCTGAGACTGGGTGGAAGAGGGTCTACCCTAGCAAATCTTTTGTATTGTTATCCCAATAACCCCATTAATGTGGGATATAATGAGCATGGTGATCAGATCATGATATGAATAAACATAACAGTTTAAATAGTGTACCAGTAAGGCCTTTTCGCGGACCACCCTGAGAATTTCGGGGGGGGGGCTGAAGCCCCCTTAGCCCCCCCCTGGCTACATGCCTGACTCCAGTGTAGCTTTGTGTGTATCCGGCCTGATCCCAAGCAAGATTCTTGAAATTGAGCTGAAGTTCTCTCCCAGAGATACAGTATATGTCCAGAGAAGCCTATGTTGGCCATGCAGTAAAATATTGGTTATTGTTTTAATTGCTGTCAAGTTGATTCAGATTTGTGCATCTTTATGTGCCTTCAAATAGCTTGTTGACTTTTGGTGATCCCATGGTTTTCATAGGGTTTTCTTAGGCAAGGACTGCTCAGAGGTGGTTTTGCCTTATGGTGTCCCTATCAATGGGTATCCTCCAAGTCTCCTCCAGGCTTCCTTGATTGGTTCTACCCAGCTTTAATGAAGTCTTTCTCTTTCTCTACTACCTTCAATCTTCCCAAGCATTACTGTATCATGTGATCCAAAGACCATGGTGTATTCACATCCCTTGCTCAGAAATTAAACAGATTTCCCAAAACACATTGCACTGACACTAGTTTTGTTGTTTTGTGCTTTTTCAACTTATTTTACCTGAAGGCAAGAGTGGGATTTGTCCAAGATTACCTAATGTGTTTCCATAGCTTTGCAGGGCTTTGAATCCTGGTTTGTGAAAAGTCCTTTTTCATCTCTCAGTCCAGTTTACCATTCTGGTTTCATATGCTTATTCGGCTAATCAAAACGAACAAAATAAATTCTGCAGGCTTCTGAAACTTACAGGTTTTTTTCCCCATCAGTCATGGATGCTAATAGATTGGTTCAATCAAGAGAGCCTGAGTTTGCAAAACCTGAGCAGGGCAACTCATGAACACAATCCTCCAAGTCTCTCCTTCATAGGGCTGATGTAAGTCAGAGTGAATGACAAATAACAGTAACAAAGATTGAGCAGTAAGACTATAGTCATAGACCAGTGATTCTCAACTTGTGGGCCCCCAGGTGTTTTGGTCTACAACTCCCAGAAATCCCAGCCAGTTTACCAGCTATTAGGATTTCTGGAAATTGAGGGCCCATAGGTTGAGAACCAGTCATAGACAGACTTATGGGCAGGCAGTCCATCTGAACCCAAGAGGACCAAGAGCTGCACCTACACTGCAGAATTCATGCAGCTTGGCATCCCTTTAACTGCCTTGGCCCAGTGGCTATGGAGTCCTGGGAGTTGTAGCTTAATGAAGCACCAGTACCTTTTGGCAAAGAAGGCTAAAGACCTTGTCAAACTATCACTCCTCTGATTACATCGTATTGGACCATGGCAGTTCAAGTGGTGTCAAACTGCATTAATTCTACAGGCACCCTAGAAGTGATCTGTTAAGGTTCTCATCACAGTCAATGGGACATAAATGTGTTCATAATATACACACCAGCTCTACCAGACATCATTTAACACACATTAATATATTCCATACATTACACATTTCATTGTATTATGTCTGAAGCAAATAAAATTTTTATTAAATGCCAATTTTAAAGTTCACAGCTTTATGGAAAGCAGTGCTCCTGCTATTGCAGTTGTTTTCACAGTTTATATTTAACTTGTTTCAGATCTTTGGTATTGCTTCCAACCAGTTCCTTTCCCTGTTTCATCCAAAGTTACAAAACCAGAAATACATATTGTGATGCTTTAATATGTATGTATGTATGTATTTATTTGTTAGATTTATTGGCTGCCACTCCCAGCCGGCTTGGGGTGGCTTACATCAAGCACCACAATAAAACAAGAAATCTATAACAGCATTAAAACCACAAGGATAAAAATAGGCCTACCATGGGTGAAAATGAAGCAAAATAATAATAATAATAGCTTTCAAAGTCCATTGGCTTCTTGGGCCCCTTCCACACAGCTGAATAAAATCCCACAATATCTGCTTTGAACTGGAATATGTGGCAGTGTGGACTCAGATAATCCAGTTCAAAGCAGATATTGTGGGTTATTCTGCTTTGATATTCTGGGTTAAATGGTTGTGTGGAAGGGCCTTTATTCAGACAAATATGGTAAAAAGGAACTATGCAGGAGAAACTAAGGCCCCTTCTACACTGCCCTATATTTCAGGATCTGATCCCATATTATCTGCGTATCCCAGATTATATGGGAGTGGGGACTCATATCCAGTTCAAAGCAGTTAATATGGAATTAAATCCTGGGATATAGGGCAGTGTAGATCCAGTGTAGAATGAATGCAATTTGATAACAACAATGGCTCAATGCTATGCAATAATAAAAGTTGTAGTTTTACAAGAACTTCTTTGCCAAATAATGTTGTTGCCTCACCAAACTACGAATCCCAGAATTCCATAGCATTGAGCCCTGGCACTCCAAGTGGGGTCAAACTGCATGAAAGTGAACAAGTTTACTCCTAGATAACAGTCCTGTTTTCCCATTTAAGGTCCTAGACTACATGTTATTGAGCTTTTACTCTTTGCCCTCTTTCCCACATTGGTCCCTGCATCACCTGCTACCAGTGCTTTCCTTTTTGTCCTTTTGAGCTCAGGACCTTAGTGACCTAAATGAAAAAGAGTAGAAGCAAACTGGGTTCTTTTCCATCCTGCTGTTGTATCCCACAACTTGCTTGGGGCTTCTTTACCCATAGTTCTCAAGCACTTGTACAATTATCAAAAGAAGTCTGTATACTAGAGAGTTCCTTCTTAATGTTCCTTCTTAAATGGAAGAGTTTCTTGGTTCATGCCATAGTCTAAAAGTTTAACAGGACACCAGCACTCTTTGCTCAGAGGGCTCAAGATCTTGTAAAACTGCAACTTGCATGGCTCTATGGTATCAGAAATATTTAAAATTAACTAGATATTTTTAATTACAAAAAGGTGTAAGCAGGTGTGCCCGTAGCATGGTTGCCCTCAGTCTGTGAGAGGTCTCTGTGGAAGAATGGCCTCAGTGTGTTAGTAGGCTTCAGTATGAGTAGACCTCTGTGTTAGTTGGCCTCAGTGGGAAAAAAGGTCTCAGTCTGTGAGAAGGCCTCACAGTGTGAGGTAGGCCTTAGTCTGTGAGAAGCTTCAGTGAGAGAAGCCCCAGGTTGAAGGCCTTTTGTGTAAAGTTGTGTGTAAAAAGCTCCTGCGTGAACCTCCTGTGTAACTTTGGTGTGAGAAGAGGCTCTGTGAGAGCAAAGCTGTTTATCTGCATGAGAAAGAAGCCCAGCATGGAAGCAACGAAGGAAGCATAAAGAACTTTATTCCTGTTATGAAAACCTTGTTCCTGTAAATAGTGCAACCATATTATTTTGCTATAAAGAAAAGACTCCTAAGGAAGATATAACATTGGTCTGTTTGTTTTTGTTCTTTTCATCATCTTTGGCTACTGGTGTTGAGGCACACTGCTGCTAATAAGTTACTCTGCTGTACATTTACGAGGAGGGTCTTTTGTTAATAACCCCACTCGCACAACATATGGCATTGAGCCACGGCAGTTGAAATGGTGTCATCCCCATGCATTAATTCTACACTGTAGATGCACTAGGATCCTAGTCATTCTTAAATACCTGTCCTATTGAGGACAGTGTTTGTGTGGGATCCAGGCCTTAGGTCACAATCCTTCACATACCTTCAGAAAAATTAATCCCACAGACCTCCAGCAAAAGGGAGCATACAATTGACTCAAAATGAGACTGCTTTGATTGGGGCTGATCCTGGGTGCACCTATGCTCTAGAAATAATGCAGTTTGGTGCAACTCTAACTGTAATGGCTATGAAATCAGAGGAATTGTAGTTTTTCAATGTCTTTACCTCCTCTGCCAAAGAGTGCTGATACCCCACCAAAATACACCTCCAAGGATTCCATAGCATTGGGCCAGGGCATTGAGTTCAAATGGTGCTGAACTGCATTCATTCTACAGTGTAGATGTACCCCAGTGACCTAAAACTTGGTACTTCCTTCTTAAAACTCAAGCACCCACTGATTTCAATGGGATGCCCCTCTCCAAATGTGTTTAGACAGAAAAGAGTAACATTCCGGTCTTTTAAAACTGTCCCAATGAAATCAGTGAACTTTTTCGAGTCCATAGTTGTGGGTAGACTTTACTTCCATAGCATTGGGCCAGGGCATTGAGTTCAAATGGTGCTGAACTGCATTCATTCTACAGTGTAGATGCACCCCAGTGACCTAAAACTTGGTACTTCCTTCTTAAAACTCAAGCACCCACTGATTTCAATGGGGTGCCCCTCTCCAAATGTGTTTAGACAGAAAAGAGTAACATTCCGGTCTTTTAAAACTGTCCCAATGAAATCAGTGAACTTTTTCGAGTCCATAGTTGTGGGTAGACTTTACATTTTGGATGACACCTTTCGGGATCCCATTGGGATTCTGCCACGTGGCTATGGTTTTCTGCAAGGTTTTCCAGATGACTTGGGTCGCTTTTGGTCCTATAATGAGAGGTTGGTCGGCTTGACCAAAGCCATTTCTTTTAAAAGAGAAGAAAAGAAAGAACACTGGCCTGGTGAGCTGTGGAAACCGATTTTGGTTGGAAACAGAGGAGTGCCTTAAAACCGCCCAGTCGATTTTACAGCCTTTTCTAATGATTACCTTGGGCTACGAGGGAGGAAAATCAGTTTATTATGTCTTCCCCCCTCCAGCTCAACCCTAAAGGGATCTTTTTATTTGTTAAGTAATACAGGGGGTGTAAAGCAATGCCCTCGCAAATGAGTCCATAACAGAACAAAGAGATGAACCAGGCTGGTTTTTCCCATTGTGAGGATGGGAATGCCCAGAGGCAGTGATGCAATTAATTTTATTTAAGAAACAGTGGGGTATATATCTAAATAGAGGACTGTGGATGCATCTACATTGTGGAATTAATGCAGTATGATACCACTTCAACTGCCATGACTCAGTGCTATGGAATCATGGGAGTTGTAATTTCACAAGGCCTTTGAGCCTTCTCTGCCAGGGGGTGGTGGTCCTCCTTAGTGGCAAATATCCACTAGTATTCATGTAAGGTAATTAGGTTTCTCAGCTATTAGACTGATATACCTAGATATCTCTTTGAACTGTTAGGAACAAAGATTTGCCAATGCACAAAAAACAGCAAAGTTTCAGAAGTCTTATTTCTGTTGTCCAAAAACATCTACTCTCCCTTGAAATATCTTGATTTAAATTTTGTTCTCAAGAAACCAAAAATAAGTAGTCATGGTTAAATAACTATGTGTTATATTTTGTTTTTTCTCCTCGAACAAACAACAGGTTTCCAAAAGTCCAAGGTCTCCGGCTCTCAAAATAGCTGTATGGAAATCAAACCTACCCAACTTTGCTTGACGGATTTCAGCTGCCCATTGAAAATAATCAATGAATGGCTCCAGCTTTGGCCTGGTTTACTGGGAAGCCAACCTAACGCGTTTTACTGGAGTTTAGAGTGTATCCGAACTAAGGAATTGATACCACTTTACCGCAGTTTTAGAAGGTCTCTATCCTTCTCTGCCGAAGAGTGCTGGTCTCCTACCAGACTACAAATCCCATAAATTCATATCATCTGGTATTTGTGGATATTAACACATTCAAGTCCTAACCAGGACTGACTCTGTATTGCCGAAGGCTTTAATGGCCTGGAATCACTGGGTTGTTGTAAGTTTTTCGGGCTATTTGAATATATGAAACTTTGAAACTTAGGCAATCCCTCGTCCAGTAAGATTGTCCTCTGAGTTGGCTTGAGGTGTCTTCTTCTTGGCATGTTTCTCTCTTTCGCTCTCTGTGCCTCTTCAAATTCTACAGCACTGCTGGTCACAGCTGACCTCCAGCTAGAACACTCAAGAGCCAGGGTTTCCCTGTTCTCGATGTCAATGCCATAGTTTTTAAGGTTATGTTTGAGCCCATCTTTAACTCTCTTTTCCTGTCCTCTAACATACCGTTTTCCCATTCTTGAGTTCTGAGTAGAGTAACTGCTTTGGGAGACAGTGATCTGGCATTTAGCATGCTGCACTCGCAGAGCTCAGGCGGTGTTGTATTTCAGTGTCTTGTATGAATATATACAAGAAGTTTGTTAGCAAACAAGATGTGTTATTTTTAAAGAAGACTATTTTATTTTTTTTTATTTATTTACGTTATTTACATTATTTACGTTATTTACGTTATTTCTACCCTGCTCTTCTCACCCCCGCAGGGGGACTCAGAGCGGCTTACATGGCAACAATTCGAAGCCATAGAGATACAATATAAAAAAGATAAAAACATATACAAAGACAGATTAAAATACATTAATTGACTACTTTGTTTTGTCTGTTGAATGCATGTTTTAAACAATAGGTATTTATGGGAGAGTAAATGGGCAACTTCAACTTCAAAAGCTAACAAAATATATTTTTGTAGTTCAATGTCTTTATCCTTGGCAGTTTAAATACATGGTTCTTCAGTTTAACAGCTAAGCTACCTGTGTGCCATTGCATTAATGTTGTAAATATTACTTGTTTTAAGAGTTGACTTCTAACAAGGTCATGCTTTTCTTGACTAATGGTTTTCAAAAGGTGGTCTCCACATGTTCATGGAGATTCACATTTGCCAAATGGATGTGACATCATTTTTACCTTTTCAATAAGGTTATGGTGCATTTACTTCCAATAGGATATGGAGTTTCCAATACTATATGGGTCTACATTGGTGGAGCCCCCGGTGGCACAGTGGGTTAAACCACTGAGCTGCTGAACTTGCTGACCAAAAGGTTGCCGGTTCTTATCCAGGGAGCAGTGTGAGCTCCTGCTGTTAGCCCCAGCTTCTGCCAGCCTAGCAGTTCAAAAGCATGAAATTGTGGGTAGATCAATAGGTACCACTACCAGAGGTAATGGTGCTCCATGCAGTCATGCCGGCCACATGACCTTGGAGGCATCTACGGACAACGCTGTAGATGCTCTTCAGCTTAGAAATTGAGATAAGCACTACCCCCCAGAGTCAGACATGACTAGACTTAATGTCAGATGAAACCTCTACTTTACCTTAGAGCAGCATGCCAGCTAGCAGTGCTTATAGTTGTACTTATCAAAGAGGAAAGGCAGTCTGAATGATCAAACTGAGAATAAAAATAGGTATGTAGAGTTGTGGTGACAGAAATACCTTTAAGGTGCCCTTTTAAGCCATTGAATATGTGATATCCCATACTGTGAGTAGATCAATAGGTACCGATCGCGAGCTAAGATGTAAGGCACTCCACGCAGTCATGCCGGCCACATGACCTTGGAGGCATCTATGGACAACTCTGGCTCTTTGGCTTAGAAATTGAGATGAGCACCAATCCTCAGGAGTCGGACACGACTAGACTTAATGTCAGGGGAAAACCTTTACCTTTACCTTATGGATCTTCATCGACCATCATATGGCAGTGTAGATCCAATCCAAGTCTCCAAACAAGTTCCTCTTAAATTAAGATAATCGCGCTTTCCTTGGTAGGTGAAATATTCTTGAACACAAACTGAAGATGCGCCAAGTGGAGGGATGGAGGGAGAGAGAGGTCTAGCAGTTTATTCCTGTCCAAACAACTTGCAAGTGTGTATGTGTGTATATCTATATAAATAAAAATGTTTGTGTGTGTATCTATATAAATAAAAATGTTTGTTTGTGGGATTAACATAACTCAAAAAACCACTGGACGAATTGCTGCCAAATTTGGCCACAAAACACCATCACTCAAAAAATTGATTTTGTCATTTGGGAGTTATAGTTGCTGGGATTTATAGCTAACCTACAATCAAAGAACATTCTGAACTCCACCAATGATGGAATTGAACCAAATGTGGCACACAGGACTCCTATGACCAACATAGGGCATTGACCTTGAGTTTGGGAATTGTAGTTCACCTACATCCAGAGAGCATTGTGGACCCAAACAATGATGGATCTGGACCAAACTTGGCACGGATACTCCATATGCCCAAATATTAACACAGATGGAGTTTGGGGGAAAATACAAGGGCGGGTTATTAGTCCGTGACTTTTTGAATTTCTCGCCTCTTAACTGAAAGGGCAGCACTGCTCCTGTCAACAGGCATTTGTCAGTTGACTCCTGTCAAAATTTGAACACGCATCATTTAGTTTGTGTTTGACAGCCATTGTAAGGACTCACCTGCCTTAAGCAGGGCTGAGGCCTGCTTGGAAGAGGTTTGAAAATCTTGTTTTGGTTGTGCTGGCATCCATCTTGGAGAGGTGGCTGCAGCCAGCAACCATTAAGGGAAGGGAAAGCCAGAGCAAGGGGGTGTGGCCTTGCAGGCTTGTGCCTAGATACAGTGAGGAGGCTGTGATTGGCTAGAGTATAGAGGGGAGGAGTTGGAGCTGACAGTGCTGTAATGATGTTGATTATTTGTGTGTAAATGTTGTGTGACATGTGTTAAAATGTATGTTGTTTTGAATGTTCTATGGTTTGTTTCTGTGGGTGAAACAGAAGGGAGGCATGGCAGAAGCTTAGAAGAGCTGTCGCCATGGCAACCAGGGCTAGAGGCTAGTAGAATGTTCAGGTTTGAATTCTACAGTTGGAAAAGAGCGGGAAGCCAACTGCCAAATGAGAGGGGAGGAGTTATGTTCTAGTTTAGAGTGTCCTAAGGACTGAAAGAGAACGGTCCAGTGTTAGTGTGTGTCTTAAGGTCTGCTAGTGAGCAGTCCAGTTAAAGGGTATAGAGACCCTAGTTAAAGTTGCAGGGGTTTATAGAGGTTTAGTGGAAACCCTATAATAGGTCCCCATTGTGTTATGTAACAGAAAAGTTGTGCCTCTAAGGAAGTTTGAAACCAACCAAGATTGTACCCATTTGTGTCAAAATAAATTGTTTGCATCTTAAAGGAAAACACCTCTCCTGATTCTTTTATTGGTGGTGGCCCTCAAAGTCAGTGGTCAGCCGGATAAATGGTGGCAGCGTGGTCAAGTGGTCACTGAGAAGTTTTAAAACTCCAGTCAGTTAAATGGTGAAGGGTGAGACAGTACCCTGCCAATAAACGTGAAGTTGCTGAGGTAACTTCAAGGTTTCCTTGGATTGGAGGTCAGCAGTGTGGACATAGAAAGATTGTCCAGTCTGAGGCCGGTCAAGAAGTGGAGTGGTCACATATTGGCGGCAGCGGTGGGATCTTTAAGAGAGGGTCCACCCTGTCCAGCCGGTTGATTTGAACGTAGCTTCACCGCATATTGGCGGCAGAGCGGTGGGATCGTGTAAGAAAACTGATCCAGTGCGAAAGCAAGGCTACCAGAGGAATTTGTTTAATTTCTCAGTTTACTGACCAAAGTCGTGTGGTAGTAGGAACTTTAATAGTTTAGTTTAAAGTTCTGAGGTAAAAGTTCGCAAAATGACCACCAGGAGACAAACGAGGGCTTTGGAGGAAGCAGGGCAGCCTGAGGTTCTGCAGGAAGGAGAAGACTCTGAAATTTCAGAATCAGAGTCAAGTAAAATGTCTGGAGAATACCGGTTTAGGCTTGAGGTGATGAAACTTGAGATGCAAAGAGAAAGAGAAGAAAGAGGAGAGAGAGATGCAAAGAGAAAGAGAAGAGAAGGAAAGAGAAGAGAGAAAAGGAGAGAGAGTTGCAAAGAGAAATAGCCAGGTTGGAGTCTGAGAGAGGGAATGCCTCTCAGCGTGCCAGGCCAGTTCAAGAGGTGCAGGCAGAAGGTTCTATAGACCAACTCCTGAGGAGATTCCCGAAGTATGTAAAAGGGGATAGTGTGGAGAAATTTTTGGTTTCTTTTGAAAGATGTTGCTATGATTTTGAAATTGAAGAGGAGAGATGGATGACATATTTACGACCACAGATCTGCGGACAGTTGCTGGAGATTTATAGCGATATGGCAGAACCGGACCACAAGGTTTACCAGAAGTTTAAACAACAGGTCAACAGAAGCTTCAGTTGACACCAGAACATTACAGAGTTAAGTTCAGGTCCTTGAAAAAGGAGAAAACCGAAAGTTTCTGTCAGCTAGCATCAAAGCAAAGCCAGTATTTCGATAGTTGGTTAAAAGGTGCTCAAATTACCAGTTTTCAGCAACTTAAGTTTGATCCTGGAACAGTTTTATCAAAATGTTCCCTCAGAGTATAAATGGTTAGTTCAAGAAAGGAATCCTGAAACACCCAGTCAAGCAGCTCTTATGGTGGATAAGATGGTGACATTGAGAGAAGGAGTTTGTAAGGCTGAAGGCTACAAACCAGTGAAGAAACATTGTTTCAAGAAACCATACAAAGTGTTGCCACAGTATCAAGAGGCTAAAAATGCTGCAGGAGAGTACACTCGTTACAGAAGGCCTGAGGAGAAAAATTACCTCAGAGATGGCTCCCTCAGTAGTGGAAATCGTCCAAGCTTTGATATGGCTAAGAGAATGTGTTTTTCATGCGGTAAGTTTGGACATATGAAAGCACAATGTTATCTACATATCAAGGAAAACTCTACGAACAGTATAACTCAATATTAGAAAACTGATTTGAGAAGGGGCTTGAGTCTAATAAAGGAAAGAGTTCTTCGGAACCAATGCAAGTACATAATCCCTTAGAAAAACAATGCCTTTTTGTTATGTTGGACACAGATAGAGATGACTACTTTGAACCACTTCAAGTAGGTCAAAACGAAATATTAGGATGGAGAGACACCGGATCGGAGGTCTGTGTGATTCGCCCTGAACATGTGCCAGAGGCATTCAGAAAACCTGTGTCTCAGCTTAGACTAAAAGGAGTAGGGGCAGTGTTGTGCGACGTTGTGTCTTTGCCAATCAATATAAGAATTGGAAAGGATTTTGGGATTTTGCAATATATGAGGACATTCCTTTTGATTGTCTGCTGGGGAATGATATTGTAAGGAAGATCAAGTATTTAACTGGACCTTCAGTTAAACAGCAAGATGTTTCTTGTTTACCAGTTGATATTATCCCTGAAGAAAATCCTGAGACAAGTTCAAATATAATAGAGTTAGTGAAAACAGGAGCAGGAGAAGAGGATATTGCTAATGAGCAAAAGGCAGATGAAACACTGAGATCTTTATTTACTGCGGCTCAGGATGAGACGAAAGTCTTATCAAAAGAAAATCCTTCAAGATTTGTAGTTAAAGGGTGAGTGTTGTATAGAGAGACCATGTGTGTAAAGTCTCAGGAGGAACTAGTTCTTGTACACAAATAGTTGTGCCCCAAGCTTATAGGGAACAACTTATGAATTTAGCACACATAAGCACACAAGGTGGCCATATAAATCGATGCACCACACAGCGCATCACCAGAAATTTCTTTTGGCCCAATATGTATCAGCACATTAAAGAGTTTTGTCAATCGTGTGATACATGTCAGCGTGTCGGAACAGGAAAAGACAAGACCAAGGTTCCCCTAATTCCTATGCCACTAATTGGAGAACCATTTTATCGTGTGGGGATCGATATTGTGGGACCCTTACCAAAGGCAAGTCGTAGAGGATGTCGGTATATCCTTACTTTGATGGACTATGCCACGAGGTACCCAGAAGCAGTGGCGTTGACTAATATTGATACAGCCACAGTAGCGAACGCCTTGTTGTCTATATGGGGAAGAACAGGATATCCCAAAGAACTGATTTCGGATTTGGGAACCCAGTTTACGTCAAGACTGATGGAAAGACTGTTGGAGATGTGTGGAATTAAACATCTGACATCGTCTGCTTACCATCCACAAACTAATGGTCTTGTGGAAAACCTAAATAAGACCTTAGTAAGAATGATCAAGGCGTACACTCAACAACATCCAGCCGATTGGGATGAGAAACTACAGCAACTCCTGTTTGCATGCAGAGAGACTCCACAAGGCAGTACAGGATACAGCCCTTTCGAGTTACTCTTTGGAAGGAAGGCTGGATCTAGTGAGAGAGCACTGGGAGACTTCCTCGGTTGCAGAGCCAGTTCCAGTGAGTCGGTATCTACAGAGTTTACGGGAGACGATGGAGATGGCAAGAGTTATCGCTCAAGACAACCTTGCAGCAGCACAGCAGAAACAGAAGACCTGGTATGATCAATCAGCCCGAGAGAGATCCTCGACGTTGGTGATAAAGTACTATATTTGATCCCGGAAAGAGTCAACAAACTTCAATTGAAATGGACAGGACCATGGACAGTTGTTAAGCGTGCCAGCAGAGTTAACTACTTGATACAAGAATTACAATCAGGACTGGAAAAACTGGTGCATGTTAACTCGCTTAAACCTTATGTTGAAAGATCAGTAGATGTATGTATAATAGTTAATGAAGGTGTAAATGGATCGTTTCATTTCTGGGAAGGGAATAGGAAGGCTGACAAGAGTGTGAGTCAGGTAAAGCTTGATGAAGCATTGACAGGCTTAACCAAGAAGGCATGTCCAAATGTTGTAGTGTGGACACCACAATGTCAGGAGTCAATGGACAAGTTAAAACAGACCATAACATCACAGTCAGTGTTGAAAGCTCCAGATTTTGATCGTCCATTTATATTAACGTGCGACGCATCAGAAACAGGTTTGGGAGCGGTTTTAAGTCAAGCTGACGAGGATGGGGAAAAGCATCCTGTAATGTTTTTAAGTAAAAAGCTATTGCCGAGAGAAAGTAGTCTTTCTACCATCGAGAAGAATGTCTCGCCATAGTGTGGTCGATTCAAAAACTGAGACCATATCTGTGGGGCAGGAAGTTTGTTTTGCAGACGGATCATGCGCCATTAAAATGGCTGAGTAATGTTAAGGGTACTAACAACAAACTCTTAAGATGGAGTTTACTCTTGCAAGACTACGATTTTAAGGTAGTGCATGTGAAAGGCAAATCGAATGTAGTAGCTGACTCTTTATCGAGAGTTACTTAAATTCAGATTACAGAATGGATATGGTTTGTATATAGTTGTGTAAGTATAAATGTATATGTGAAATGTATAAGATTATATAATGTCTTGCTAACGGCATTATTTTTAATTCACTCTGGACAGAGAGAATTAAAAATAATTTCGGGAGGAAGGAAGGTAATGTAATGATGTTGATTATTTGTGTGTAAATGTTGTGTGACATGTGTTAAAATGTATGTTGTTTTGAATGTTCTATGGTTTGTTTCTGTGGGTGAAACAGAAGGGAGGCATGGCAGAAGCTTAGAAGAGCTGTCGCCATGGCAACCAGGGCTAGAGGCTAGTAGAATGTTCAGGTTTGAATTCTACAGTTGGAAAAGAGCGGGAAGCCAACTGCCAAATGAGAGGGGGAGGAGTTATGTTCTAGTTTAGAGTGTCCTAAGGACTGAAAGAGAACGGTCCAGTGTTAGTGTGTGTCTTAAGGTCTGCTAGTGAGCAGTCCAGTTAAAGGGTATAGAGACCCTAGTTAAAGTTGCAGGGGTTTATAGAGGTTTAGTGGAAACCCTATAATAGGTCCCCATTGTGTTATGTAACAGAAAAAGTTGTGCCTCTAAGGAAGTTTGAAACCAACCAAAATTGTACCCATTTGTGTCAAAATAAATTGTTTGCATCTTAAAAGGAAAACACCTCTCCTGATTCTTTTATTGGTGGTGGCCCTCAAAGTCAGTGGTCAGCCGGATAAATGGTGGCAGCGTGGTCAAGTGGTCACTGAGAAGTTTTAAAACTCCAGTCAGTTAAATGGTGAAGGGGTGAGACAGTACCCTGCCAATAAACGTGAAGTTGCTGAGGTAACTTCGAGGTTTCCTTGGATTGGAGGTCAGCAGTGTGGACATAGAAAGATTGTCCAGTCTGAGGCCGGTCAAGAAGTGGAGTGGTCACATATTGGCGGCAGCGGTGGGATCTTTAAGAGAGGGTCCACCCTGTCCAGCCGGTTGATTTGAACGTAGCTTCACCGCAAGTGCCAGTACAACCGTACTGTTCTTGTGATAGGCAGTTGGGATACCTGGTCATCTCTGGAGACTAGGGTGACAGGTAGTTGGACTCTTAGACTGTGTGGGTTACGAGTAACCCAGGAGTAGCCAGACTCAGGGAACGATCTAGGTGATTAGATGTTCCAGAACTTTAGTACAACAACCATCTAGTGGAACTATTAGGTGGGAGTTGGGAGACAAGTCTTCGTACTGTCTGTGGAACTGAACGCACCATCTTAAGAAGTAGTAATAGCCTTTTTAGTCAGTAACCTCTACGCTCTAGCACATATATATTGATCTTGTAACCATCACGCTATCCAAGTCTATCATTGTTGTAACCGTACGCTAGTTGCCTCTTAGTAGAACCAATATGATCTGTGCCTATTTGATAGCCTTGTTGTAGTTAATACATACTTTTATTATAAACTTTTAAATAAGCCTCCGTCATCTTTCGGTCTCCTCAGTTTACATTCTTGGTGGGTGGGTTGTTGTAAAGGCCAAACGCTACAGACACTTCATTTAATTAGAGTTTAATTAGAGAAAGCAAATCCTAATGACCCATTAGGTTGGTGGCAGACTACCGGGAGTGTCAATTAAGTCAATTTAGGTGACCGAGATCGTCACAGCAGACTACCGCGTGATTTGAGAAGAAAATGGGAAAAAAGTGAATTTCATGTGCTCATTAAGCATTATTTTTTTCTGGAAAAAGACCATCACTCAAACCATGGCTAAGCTTGATAAATACTCTGGGGACTCTGCATCATCAATTTCAATGGTAAAAAGTGGTTTACTGAATTTTGTTGTGGCTGTGCAAGCACGGAAGATGCTGAACATTCTGGACACCTAGTTGAGGTCTCTACACCCGAAACAATTGAAAAAATTCACGATATGGTGTTGGCCGATCGGAGATTGAAAGTGTGAGAGATTGTGGAAGCCATAGGCATCTCACATGGCTCAGTGGTTTCAATTTTAAATGATGACTTGGGTATGAGAAAGCTTTCCGCAAGATGGGTGACAATTTCACAGGAGTGTTTGGTGTTGTTCAACCGCAGTATGAACACGTTTTTGCACCGTTTCGTAACCGTGGACAAAACGTGGATCACAGCCCAGGAGGACTTTGCCTTTATGAAGATATTGAAATGTTGAAATGCGAAACCTCTTGTGAAGACCACTTGGATGTTGAATATAATCCCAGTGAGGAGCGGTTCAAAGTCCGAGTGCCCTGAGGAAGCATATTAATGCAAAACGGCCATTTTGGCGGCGTTGTTGTACCTCCAGCCGTAGGCGCCTCTCCAACCGGCGTTTTGCCAGCCATTCCATCTCCATCGGCTCCCACAAGGACTTGGTCTTTGGTTCGTGAGTTAACAGACTCCGAACTTTTTCACGGGTCTATTTAGACTTTTAGCTTGCATCGTTCACACCCAGTATATGTATTTGGGGTTCTATGTTTCACTTTTTGATATGCTGTATATGTACTTGATATATGATATGTGCCTATATATTTAAGTGATTCGAGATACATTGCATTGTGCCTTATATATACTCTGTGTCCAGTTAGGACTTTTAAAATCACTTATGGTACAATGAATATAATTTTTAATACTTTTTGCATATAGAGCGTGACTCATTATTTAATTTATGCATCGCATGCCTTTCCAGCCCTAACCTTTATTGGGTCATAGCATAGCGTTGTTGCAGTCAAAACGTGGATCCACCACAACACACCAGAGGCCAAACAGTAGTCAAAAGAGTGGGTTTCTCGGGGTGAATCGGTGCCAAAGAAGGCCAAGGTGGGTTTGTCAGCCAATAAAGTCATGGCGACCATTTTTTGGGATGCATGCGGAATAATCCACATTGACTACCTTCAAAAGGGTAAAACAATAAATGGCGAATATTATGCCAACTTATTGAGTTGATTTAATGAGGGTTTTTTTGTGGGGGGAAGCCGCATTTGGCCAAGAAAAAAGTTCTTTTGCACCAGGACAATGCAAGGGTGCACACATGTGCAGTTGTCATGGCAACAATCCATGAATAAGGATACAAATTGCTCCCTCATTTGCCCCAGTGACTATTTTTTGTTTCCTAACCTGAAGAAATGGCTCAGTGGAAAGAGAATTGACTACAACAATGAAATCATCTCTCAAACAAATACCTACTTTGATGACCTTGACAAATCTTATTTTTTGGCAGGGATAAACAAATTGGAGAAACGTTGGACAAAGTGTATAGAGATCAAAGGAGACTACGTTGAAAAATAAAATTATTTTTTATCCAAAACTCTGTGTTTCATTCAAAAAGTCACTGACTTATTGACCCGCCCTCGTAGACCTTCACATGTGGGAGTTGTAGTTACTGAGATTTATAGTTCTCCTACAATGAAAGAGCATTCTGAACTCCACCAATGACAGAATTGGGACAAACTTACCACACAAAACCCCCATGACCATCAGAAAACACTTAAGGCCATCCATTCCAACTCCCTTCACCAGGGCAAGAAAATGTAATCAAAGCCCTCCTGACAACGAGCCATCCAGCCATAGATAATTATAGATTTATGTTTCACACAGAGAGAGATATAGTATCATGGATTTGAACGTGACTCCTAAAGAAGGACAATGTTATGTTGCATTTTCCAGAGTAGGCAAACCAAACAAACAAAGAAACAGCAAGAAATACGGTTTACCCACAAGTATAAAGAAATTACATATATTACAAACCAACACTTTCTCATTACTTTTTTTTCAGATCACCAGACTGGGCTACAGCAATGCGCGGGGCTAGTGTGTGTGTGTGTGTACACACACAGTAATAATAATGATAATGATAATAATAATAATAGGAATAGGAATAGGAAAGCTTCCTAGTGCATTTCTTTAAGGGGGGAAATCCTGTTAAAGAGCATAATTGATATTTTTGCCTTCTAACAGGGGAGAAACATCCTAATGTTACCGTCCATAAATAATTGCCTGGGTGTTGTTAATAGCTCTAATTTTCCCTGCCCATTTGATGTGCTGCAGGTTTAATATAGAGCACTTACTAATCCAATTAAAAGTGCACCTGGCCTGGAAGAGCTCTATAATTAGCAGCAGCATTTTGAGCTATTTCCACTGGAAAGGCGTGAAATCCTCTCCGCTGGGCTAATATGGGGGTCCAAGCATTCGTGGCTAATCGTTGGCTTGGAATGTGAGCAGTTCCTTGGGCAGGAGAAAGTGGAGGGACTTTTTGTCTCGCCTTTGGGGAAATGAAAGGCCGGCAATCCCAAAGGCCGTCCCCCTTCCCTCTTGGGCCAAGCAGCCCAGCAAGAATCGGGATCCCAATAGTGGCGCTGGTGGCTTGGAAAAAAATGATTTTTTATGCCCAGCAGGGGGGAAGCATGCATGTCAAGGAGGAGAAACTGGGGTCATGGATACCAATGCCGCCGAGGTGGCCAATAGGAAGCCGGGAGAGGTGCGCTTTAGCCAATAGGAGCGTTTAGAACGTTCCAAGAGTTCCCCCTTACTCAAAGTGCCTCTCAAAACAAAAGAGTAGGTACATGCATCTACACTACAGACTTAATAGAATCTGAAAATGCTTTAACTATCAGGGCTCTGTAGTATGGCATCCTTGAAACAGTTATTTTACAAGATCTTTAGCCTTCCCTACCCAAAAAATGTTGATGTCTCACCAAACTTCAGAACCCAGGATTCAGTAGCATTAAAGTGGTGTCAAACTGCATTATTTCTACAGCTTAGATGCAGCCTTAGCTAAGACGAAGCCCTATAGTTGTGAGGTCCATTATGCAGAGACGTCAGAACCTACAACATTCTATCCAAGGGCCCTTCCACACAGCCCTATATCCCAGAATATCAAGGTATAAAATCCCACTTTATCTGAGTGTGGACTCAAGATAACCCGGTTCAACGCAGATATTGTGGGATTTTCTGCCTTGCTATTCTGGGATGTAGGGCTGAGTGGAAGGGCCCCAAGATGCAGTCTTCCACTCCACTCAATATTCCAATTGTGCTCTTGAAGAATTCTTGTGGAATGATGCTTTTACATGCCTACTTTTGAAAAACGAAATGATGGATATTCATAATCATGCCAGGAATCTTTTGGAAAGGCATGTATGCCCTTGTTGGAAATCATAACCTTTAGGAAAGTATGATCTTCCTGAGAAGAGTGAAGAACTCACTTGAGTTAACCTTCTCCTTAGTGGTAAATAGTACCCACTAGTATTCGTACAAGGCATTTAGGTTTATCAGCAGTTAGACTGATAAACCTAGATATCTCTTTGAACTGTTATGGACAAAGACATACCAATGCACAAAAAAGAACAACAACATATATATGTGTATACGTATATGTATATAGCAGAGTTTCGAAAGTGTTCTTTCAATTGCCCAAAAACATCTATTCTTCCTTAAAATACCTTGGTTTAAATC
This sequence comes from Anolis apletophallus, assembly GCA_030556195.1. NCBI lineage: Eukaryota > Metazoa > Chordata > Lepidosauria > Squamata > Anolidae > Anolis > Anolis apletophallus. The sequence continues at coordinate 49,322,877 of JARBWK010000010.1, forward strand.
ATGCTCTCAGGAGATAAAGTAGTCTTTAAAATAACATAGTTGGTTTACTCACAAACTTCATATATTCAGCATACAGGTATATTGCATATGAATCTAGTTACAGACAGGATTTGAAGTAGTTTCTCTGTGCAGATAACACAGAGCATCCTTCTTATATTCAACAGTCCAACGTTTAAAGCATTTCTCTGGTCTAGAGTCTAATAGAGTCTCTAAACTAAAACATGCCGCTTCTAAAATGGAGTCTGAGATCTGAGGCAGTCCCAGGTCTGATCATGTGGTCTGCAGCCTCTTCCACAACATAGAGTTAAGGAAAACTGCATACCAGTACACACATATACAATACAGTAAGCAATCTGAATTGTATACATAACAAACAACTAGTGGAGGCTTGAAGTATTGGAAATGCCATAACCTATTGGAAATAAATGCACCATAACCTTATTGAAAAGGTAAAAATGATGTCACATCCATTTGGCAAATGTGAATCTCCATGAATATGTGAAGACCACTTTTTGAAGACCACTAGTTAAGAAAAGCATGACCTTGTTAGAAGTCAACTCTTTGAACAGGTGATATTCACAAGCATTAATGTAATGGGCACACAGGTAACTCAGCTGTTAGACTGAGGAACCATACATTTAAACTGCCAAGGATAGAGACATGTCACTACAAAATATATTTGGTTAGCAGAGGATGATTGCTTCTTTGAAGTTGAAATTGCAGTTGTAATTGCCCAAAAGATATACACTCTCTTGAAACCTCTTAGTTAAAATATGCACTCAAGAGGAAAAAAACAAAGTCTTCTTTGAAAAATAACATATCTTGTTTACTAACAAATTTCTTGTATATATTCAGCATACCTGTCCATAGTCCAATATCTTTAAGCATATTGATATGGTCCAATCTGTTTAACTCTACTCACTGAAGTTTGAAAGGAGACAAACTACAATTCACCTCCATTGAGATCTAAAAGCATACTATACTAAAATCTAAACAACAAAATGCATCCACCTCCACTGAGGTCTGATGTAAACTATATAACAAAAATGGAGTCCAGTGTCTGAAGCCCCTCCCACATCAAAAAGATACAGTCAAACTGGCAAACCAAAATGTACATACAGTATAGGTTAACAATTATACACATTTACAGTTAGTGGAGGCATGAGAGGTTGCTATTTCCAACATGAAGTAGGTTGCTATTTTCAACACCCGAAACATGCAAATACATTGGAAGCAGAAATCCTTATCTTATTTATTCAGGCATGGCCTTCCTGCTGTTCAAATTATATATATTTTCATGTTTCTAGCCATACATCTAGTTTCCAGGGGAGATAAGGCTTGTTTTTTTTCCTTCCCTCATAGCTGTGGTTATTTCAATATTTGCAGAATGTCCTCCTGATTAAAATCTGTTCAATTTTACATGCTTCAAACTTGCTTCCACGGCTTTTCTCGAGAGGACACAACATTTGCCATTTGGGAGCAAATGCTGGAGATGGAACAAGGCAAAAGGGTGGAGTTTGGGTAAATAATGCAACCATAAGCTTGGCTGCTGTAAATAAAGCAACTTCCCTCAATTCTGAATTCTGACTGCAGCCTGAAGGCCCGTGGATTTGAGTGGGAAAGACCCCTGTGACCCTTTCTGCTGAAAGTCCATGGGACTTAAACCTGTCATTTCTTGGAATGAGCTGCCTCTCTCTATCTATTGGAAATGAAGCTCTGCAGGCGATGGAAGAACAGCATCCACCTCCAACAGTGCCGGAAATAATTATTAGCTGTTGTGGTATCTGTGTTCTCTGCAGGAAAGAGAGAGCGCGAGCCCTGTGACATCTTTAAGAGACACATTTTATTTTGAAAATGTTGGTTATAGTCTGTGGTGGACGGGCATCCTTGGGTGCAACTCCACTATAGAATGAAATACATTTTTACAGTGCTTTATCTGCCATGGCTCAATCATGAGAGTTGCAGTATTTAGTCTTCTCTGTCAAAGAGTGCTGGTGCCTCACTAAACTACAACTCCTAGGATCCCTAACATTTATTGAGCCATGGCTCATGTTGGGTTTCATCCCTGGACTGCACAGTCTCTTATGTCATCAAGTCTCCAGTCCTGAATGAGTAGCTGGTCTAGAGATAGGATTAGAGCGAGGGATTCCTCCCCCCACATTTATCCCATAAGGGAGCTTTGTCTTTACTGAGTTGCTTGCCACTATCTCCTCCCCCTTTGAAGACGTAACAAAGGAATCTCTGTGTTGTATGAGGTAACTTCCTCTCTAAAGGTATTTTTATTTCCCTGGGTTTGGCCATGTGGTCATCCTCCATTGTTGGCTCTCTCACTCTCTACCTCTTCTTCCTTCCAGTGGGGACACATTTTGCCTCTCTGCAGGCAAAATATAATTGCATGGATATTTTGATTTTTTTAATCCTTTTGCCTTTCTTAGAATATGAGTTTTAAGAAAGGTGAAAGGATAAAAAAATCAGTTAGTTATCTCAAAGAACTTTTCTATCTAGAATTAATTTATTTTTACTTCAATAAATATTTTGAACCTAAAGTTGTGACTCTGCAATCCTGTGCCATCCTGTTGAATGGAAGCTTATCCTGGCTTACCACACATAAGTTTCTTCTGGTTATGAAGTTTGCTTCTCACACTCTGAGGGTTATTTAGAGCCTAACAGCTCAGGTTCCCAATAGCTCAGAATCAGAAAATTGGAAGAGTCCACAAGGGGCATCCAGTCCCCTCCCCTCTATGCTGGTAAATGCAATCAAAGCACTCCAGCCTCTGCATAAAATCCTCCAGAAAAGCAGACCCCTAAACACTCCCAGGCAGTACATTATTGAATAGAGCTAACCATCAGGACGTTTTCCCTAATGTTTAAGTGGGATATATTTTCTTGTAGTTTGGATCCATCTCTTCGTGTCTTAGTCTCTAGCAAAAGAACAGCAAGCTTGCTTCCTCCTCAATATAGCATTCTTTCAAGTATTTAAACATGGCTATCATGTAGCCTCTGTCCTGGTTTTGGTGGATATGGGAATCTTCTGTTGCCTTGCCTTGCTTGTCTCAACCTTCAGGTCAAGTAGCTCTTGGAGAAGGAAACACAAAGCCTCCTGATCCACAAAGATTTCTTCTTCCTCTTCTCCCTCCCTGCTCCTTTTCTTCACTCTCCAAGGGGCCTAAAGGCTGGCCCATGTTCCACTTAGAAGCTGTAACCAATTCCAGTCAAGCTCTGCTGGGTGAACCTAGTCAGGGGACGCGTACTTGGCGGCCTAGCAAGGCTAGAGCTGAACTGAAGAGCAATATGTCTTAGTAGTTGTGGGACTGCAGAGCAATCAAAGGGGATTTATAGGATTGATGGTAACCAGATTGATGAAAAATAACTTCCAAATAAAGCAAGCCTCTGGCCATTAGGGCTGGAGGATTCTGGTATTTGTCTCAGGGTTTTATCAATTTTAGCCTGTGCATTTGGCTCACCCATTCTGTTTTTATTCTTCCCCCATTTTAAGTTGTGTTTGCTTATTGTTTGCTTGTAGTTGTTTGCATTTTATTTGATGTTATTACTTGTTTGTTATATTTTACTTTGCTGTATTGTAACTTTTGGGCTTGGCCTCATGTTAGCCACCCCGAGTCCCCTCTGGGGAGATGGTGGCAAGGTATAAATAAAGTTTATGATTTATTTATTTGTTATTATTTCTGTCTGGTTTGAATCTGCCTTAAGCCTCAGACTGGGGAAAAAGATGAGGGATAAAGGGATGGGTAGATTTGCTGCTCCTCACTAGAGTTGGGGCAGGAGTAGTAAAATTTAGATTGGATTGTATCCTAAATATAAATCAGACCTTTTCATGATGCACAACTGAAGGACAGAAAAATCTCCTGGTTTTATTCAGAGGTAGTGGGACTGAAGATTATTAAAAGTTTTGCCCATCTTTGAGGCTTGGAATCACCTGCCTCTTATGGTTAGCCCTCCCTGGAGAAAACTCAGGGAAGCAATACGATACCTCACAACTTCTGAGGATGCCTGCCATAGATGTGGGTGAAATGCCAGGAGAGAATGCTTCTGGAACATGGCCATACAGCTCAGAAAACTCACAGCAACCCAATAGGAATAACTTTAGTGATTACTCATTATTCAGGAATTCAATGTATCTAGTCTGGTTGAGATGTCCACCCAGTGAATCATTGTTGAAAGGTAAGCCAATAAATACATTGTGTTGTTGAAGCCTTTCATTGCCAGAATCACTGGGTTGCTGTGAGTTTTCCTGCTGTATGGCCATGTTCCAGAAGCATTATCTCCTGATGTTTCACCCACATCTATATCAGGCATCCCAACAAAGGATTCCCCCAGCAGGAAGCAGCCAGGCTTTGAAGCTTCAAGGATATTCAATGCTAACCAAGGTGGCCAATTGCAACATTCACACTTGCCTCAAGCAGACAAGAGTTCTTTCTCCCACCCTGGACATGCCACAGATATATAAACCCCACTTGCCTAGTTTCCAACAGGCCCCACAACCTCTGAGGATGCCTGCAATAGATGTGGGCGAAACGTCAGGAAATAATGCTTCTGGAACATGGCCATACAGCCTGGAAAACTCACAGCAATCCTATATATACATTGTATTTATTCAACAGGGCTAGTTGGGATTGCCAACTAACCATCTGTATTAATTGTTGAATGATGAGCCAACACTTGGTTCATTCTAGTTGGGAAGACTGCCAAGACTGAATTCAGACTGTGTTTATGCTACTTTTTGCTTATAAGCATGTGCCAGGCAGCTATATAAATCTAGATGCAGTGTGTATACATTGAAATATCCTTAAGGGTGAACAAATAACGAATTATAACCATTCCTTCATCTAAAATGGTGAGAGACAAACGCATCACAATCACTACCTAAATTCTAAAGAAATCATGTGTATGGAGTGGAGTGATAAATTACATTATTGAGAAGTAAGTCCTTCACTCCATGCATCTGGGGAAGTCAACTTAAATCCAGGGAAGCTTCTGTCTGTTGGAAAGTTCTTTCTCTCACCCTTCAGAGTGCCATAAGATTCCCTTGGCATGTTGTTAGCATGACTATGTTTTTGAAACCTACTGAGTTCATGGAAGGATTGAAGGACGTAGCACTCAATAATGTGATGATATTATAATTTCTGTTGAAAGAAACCACACGGAAGAAATCAACACATTAAAAAAAATAATCAAGTGTATATATCACTTTCTATATTTTAATAAATCCTAGAATTCAATAGAATTTATTTCTGAAAAGCCGCACATGGGAGAGGGCTTGATCTACTATCTAGTCTAACTTTGGCCTATATATCTCAATTGACTTTTGGGCATTGGGGTGTTTTGGGGGGGGGGGTGGTTTGCTGTGAGTTTCCTGGGCTGTATGGTCATGTTTCAGAAGCATTCTCTCCTGACGTTTCGCCCACATCTATGGCAGGCATCCTCGGAAGTTGTGAAGTCTCATAACCTCTGAGGGTGCCTGCCATAGATGTGGGTGAAACGTCAGGAGAGAATGCTTCTGGAACATGGCCATACAGCCTGGAAAACTCACAGCAACTCAGTGATTCCAGCCATGAAAGCCTTCGATAACACAATAATTTTCTTTCTTTCCTTAGAGTAATTATGGATCAATACTATTGTCACAGTGAGTGCTGTTTCTCATGGGCCAAACTGACCAAATGTGTTCGTGTGTGGACCCATAGACTTCTAAAAGAAAATGGCTAGTTTTAAAAGTGATACAGATTCCTTTTAAGAAACAAAAATCCACAGGGAAACATAGTTTTCACAATAGCAGTGCATAAAAAAGAAGAGAACAGAAGGCGACATTCCTGCATTGAATGTCATCAGCATCCAGAGACTTCCCAGATGCCCTTTTTTAATGCTGTGCAAGATAGAATTGCAGCCCTATACATACGTGTTTATATCCCATAGCAAATCTCATTGAATTTAGGGGAGTTTACATTCGAGTCAATGCGCACAAGGTTGTGGTGTTAAGTCGGGATCCCGTTCCAAGAAACCTGCATCTCAAAAAGGCATAGACTTTGGACCAGGGCTTCTTTATGTTCTCTATAGAACCCAATCGCTCAGTCACCCACTAAACACCTGGATCCTTTCATCAACACGTTTCCCATTGGTTCATTGGTTGTTGTATTTAGGCATTCAATGCTTGCCTTTTTGTGGTAGGAATCCACCCTGAGACCCTTCGGGGAGACAGGGAAAAATACAAATAAAATATTATTATTAATTATTATTAATTATAATTTTATTAATAATAATAATTTATCATTAATAACTTATTATTACATTATTATTCATTAATAATAATAATAATTTATAGTCTCTCAAAGGAGGGTCCAAATAAAACTTTTGAAGCTTTCAAAAAAAATCATTATCATTATCATTAACAACTTTGTAGAAACCCATTATATTATATATTTAATATAGCATTTCTTTCTTAATTGATGAAAGGTTGGTAACTACATGTAAATGGTATTGTTATCTATTATTTATTTTTTATTATTATCATTAAATTATTATTATTATTCATTAATAGTAAAAATAATTTATAGTCTCTCAAAGGATGATCCAAATAAAACTTTTGAAGCTTTAAAAAACTAATTATCATTATCATTATCAATAATAACTTTGTCGGAGCCCATTTTTTATATTTCATATAGCATTTTTTTCTTTATTGATGGAAAGTTGGTAACTACATGTAAACGTTTTGCATTGATCTGGATAAGGAGTGCAAACAATCCATTCCAGATATTCTGAGAAGAACCCATTATTCTTTCCTGATGTGTTTTCCAGATGGGAGTTAATTTTCTGAGAACACGTAGGAGAGAGAAAAAAGTCCTTGGCTCGAGGAACTCAAATACACTGCTTGCGAGTGGTGGCTTTCTTTGAGATTACCTCTGGTTTTATTACTTTTCCTGGTTGAGTTTTTGGATAGTCCCTTTCATCTCGAGAGACAGACTTTCCTCCTGCCTCCCAAATGGGATCACAATGTCTTTAGGATTTTTTAAATTAATTTATTAATTCTTTAAAGCGTGGGGATCATCATATTACTTGTACAACTTCTCCCAAATGCATAGACCTAAAATTGTTCTCCCAAATGTAGACACCGCAAAAATAGTAATAGAATTGTGCTGTTTGTTGTAATTTCTTGTTTTCTGAGTCTGTATTGATTTGGGGCCAGAAATATCTTAGGGCCCCTCCACACAGCCATATAACACAGAATATCAAGGCTGAAAATCCCACAATATCTGCTTTATCTGAGTCCATATTCCAGTTCAAAGCAGATAATGTGGGGTTTTATTCAGCTGTGTGGAAGGGGCCTTAGACAACAGGATACAATGTTCAAAGGGGAATATTTTATACTCCCCCACAGACATCAGAAGAGCTGCAAGACCAAGAACAAGCCACAAGAGCAAAGACAAAGATCCACCCAGAGGAAAAGTGTTCTTACCATACATCAAGGGAACCACTGACCGCATAGGGAAGCTGAGGAAGAAACAACGTATACACCATCTACAAACCCACTAAGAAAATCCGACTAATGCTACATTCAGCAAAGGACAAGAGGAACCCTCTCACCTCTGCAGGAGTCTACCCTATACCATGCAGCTATGCACAAGTCTACAAACGCAGCAGCATTGCCCAAACACAATCAAGGAACACGAAAGGCACTGCAGACTAATTCAACCAGAGAAGTCAGCCATAGCAGAGCACCTGATGAACCAACCTGGACACAGCATATTATTTGAGAACACAGAAATGCTGGACCACTCTCACAACTAACTTGTCAGACTACAGAGAGAAGCCATTGAAACCCACATGCATGTGGACAATTTCAACAAAAAGGAAGAAACCATGAAAATGAACAAAATCTGGCTACCAGTATTTTAAAAAACTCCAAAATCGGGACAATAAATAAAGCACAACACTCCAAAAGCAGGGGAATTCCAAACAGGAAACAATCAAGGCCAGCTAACACCTCCTAACAAAGGATTCCTCCAGGAAGGAAGCAGCCAGACTTTGAAGCTGCAAAGCTATTTAGTGCTAATCAATGTGGCTAATTGCAACATTCACACTTGCCTCCAACAGGCAAGAGTTCTTTCTCCCACCCTGGACATTCCACAGATATATAATATATATGGAGCTAGAGTTTAAATTGTGTGCACAGTGTATGTGTGTATATATGTGGTTATATTAATTATAATATACATGGAGCTAGAGTTTAAATTGTGTGCTCAGTATATGTGTGCATATACGTAGGTATATTAGAATGTATGTGAAGCTAGAGTTTAAATTGTGTGCTCAGTGTATGTATATATGTGGGTATATTATAATATATATGGAGCTAGAGTTTAAATTGTGTGCTCAGTGTATATGTGTATATTTGTGAGTATGTTATATTATATATGGAGCTAGAATTTAAATTGTGTACTCAGTGTATGTGTGCATATTATAATCTAAACGGAGCTAGCGTTTAAATTATGTGCGCAGTGTATGTGCGTATATATGTGGATATATATTATAATATATATGGAGATGGAATTTAAATTGTGTGCACTTATGTGTGCATGTGTATCATAATACATATAGAGAGGGAGGGAGAGGGAGAGGGAGAGGGAGAGGGAGAGAGAGAGGGAGAGAGAGAGAGAGAGAGAGAGAGAGAGAGAGATGGCGAATGTTTACGTTCACACTTGCCTCTAACAGACTTGCCTCCAACAGTTCTTTCTCCCACGTTGGACATTCCACAGATATATAAACCCCACTTGCCTAGTTTCCAACATACCCTTCAATCTCTGAGGATGCCTGTGGGCGAAATGTCAGGAGAGAATGCTGCCTGTGATTCCGGGCCTTAGATAGACAGATAGAGATAGATAGATACTGGGGGAGAAAGGTTCCTTTTCAAAAAGGAACATTTCACTTTATTTTAAAACTCTCTCCCTCCTCTCTCCAGTATCTATCTATCATCTATCTATCTAGGTATAGATATAGAGAGAAAACTATATTTTTACTTCTCCCCATCCCCCAAGGTCACACCATGGTGCCTTGAATCCTTTCCAAAACACATTCCCATATATGACATTCTTTTTTGGCACACAGAACTCTATTCGGTGATCACTGAAGTCGTCAAGGGGAGGGTTTGGAGTGAGTCCCCTTCCTTTTCCAATTCATAAAACGCCTTGTATGTATATCCAGGAAAGAAAATATTTCTGAAAATAATTGTAAAACATGCCCAAGTTTTTTGGGGAGCGTGTTGAGGCGGGAAGAGACGGGGCGAGAGATCGCAAGCCTAAATCGTATTGTTTTCCTTAATTTCAAAGCGGGGAGGAGGGGGGGGGGAACCCGCGAAGGATTCTCATCCCTTTGATTGATTAAGGTCTTGAATAACTTGAGGCTGGAGAGTGACAGTCCCTGAATAGACGGCTGCAAATAAAAAGGGAGGGAGAGGGAGCGAAGGCCGCGGAAAGCCGGGCTGGCACTTGGAAGAGTGTAAAGGAGGCGAGTTTGCTGGCACTTACCAAGTGATAAATAAAAGGACGCGCACAATGGTACCTTCTTTCAAGACAGACAGTCTTTACAACACTCCTGGCGTCATATCCTGCTGTGGCCACTTCAGCTCCTAGTCAGCCTTTTCTCTTTTTTTGCGGCCTCTTTTTCTCTCTCCCTTTTCCAAAACTTTTTTTATTCTCTCTCTCTCTTTCTCCCCGCCCCGCCCCGCCAGGAGTTTAACTTCCAAGGCTCCAATAAATTCCTGAGAAGAGCTGCTCCTTAGCAAAGTTCACTTTAAGCCAGATCTATAAGGGTTTTGTATATACATGTATGGACTCAACCGCCGGGCTAGGAGAAGAAGAAAACGAAGAAGAAGCAAGGGTGCCGCCAGTTTGACTTCCTTGTTCTCTGATTATTATTATTATTATTTCCAAAGCAGAATCCTCTCCTAGGAGATCCCTCGAGGATATCTTTGGAAAATAAACCAGATCCACGCCTACATGGCTCATCCTGTCCAAGCCTCGAAAGGTTTGGGAGGGGGCTGTGCTGGTGGGGCGAGTTTGAAGTCTCTTTCTAGGATATTACTTGAAAATAAGCCGGATTTCCTCCCTCCCAGACCCACCCGGAAGCCAAGCAAAAGTATGGAAAAGTTTGAAAAGCCCACAAAGTTGGGGGAAGGAGTGTGTGTGTATGGAGAGGAATGCAAAGATAGCCCTGGTGGGGCGAGGTGGAGTGGGTTTTGGAAGACTCCCGAGTGTGTTGTCGAAGGCTGAATCGCTTTGGGTTGCTGCGAGTTTTCCAGGCTGTATGACCATGTCCCAGAAGCATTCTCTCCTGACATTTCGCCCACATCTATGGGAGGCATCCTCAGAGCTACACAGAAATGCTAGACCACTCTAACAACTACTCTAACAACCTACACAGAGAAGCCATTGAAATCCACAAGGTAAAGGTTTCCCCTGACATTAAGTCTAGTTCTGTCGAACTCTTGGAAGTGGTGCTCATCTCCATTTCTAAGCCAAAGAACTGGCTTTGTCCATAGACACCTCCAAGGTCGTGTGGCCAACATGACTGCATGGAGTACCTGTTACCTTCTCACCGGAGAGGTACCTATTGATCTACTCACATTTGCATATTTTCGAACTGCTAGTTTGGCAGAAGCAGCGGGAGCTCACCCTGCTCCCCGATTCGAACCTCTGACCTTTTGGTCAGCGAGTTCAGTAGCTCAGCGGGTTTAATGCTCGGTGCCACCTGAGGTGCCACAGAAAGGAGAAAACTATGAAATGAACAAAATCTAGCTGCCAGTGTTTTAAAAAACTCTAAAATCAGGACAGTACATAAAGAGCAACACTTAAAAAAACAGGGGAATTCCAGACAAGAATCAATCAGGGCCAGCTAATACTTCCCAAAAAAAGGATTCCCCCAGGCAGGAAGCAGCCAGGCTTTGAAGCTGCAAGGCCATTCAATGCTAATCAAGGATGCAACATTCATATTTGCTTCCAACAGACAAGAGTTATTTCCCCATACATTCCACAGGTAGCCTATATAATAAATCTCCCTTGTCTAGTATCCAATATACCTCACAACCTCTGAGGATGCCTGCCATAGATGTGGGTGAAACGTCAGGAGAGAATGCGTCTGGAACATGGCCATACAGCCCGGAAGGCTCACAGCAGCCCAATCAGGGCCAGCTAACACCTCCCAACAAAGGATTCCCCAGGCAGGAAGCAGCCAGGCTATAAAGCTGCAAGGCTATTCAATGCTATTCAATGCAAGATTCACACCTGCCTCAAATAGACAAACGTTCTTTTTCCCACCCTGGACATTTTTCCACAGATATATAATAAACCTCCCTCGCCTAGTTTCCAACAGACCTCACAACATCTGAGGATGCCTGCCATAGATGCGGACGAAACGTCAGGAGAGAATGCTTCTGGAACATGGCCAGACTGCCCGGAAAACTCACAGCAATCGAGAAGCAAAGGTTGCTTAGTTCTTTGCTTCCTCCGGATCGAGGACATCCAACAGCAGCGTTTCCAAAGTAAAGAAAAGAAGGAAGGAAGGGAAGGAGAATAGCAAGGAGAAATACAAAGTGAGGAAAAGACAGATTCTGGCTGACGAGGGTGCGGGAGACACAGGGTTCCTTATGGGCATCTCCAGTGGCTTTGGGCAAAGAGAAGTTGTAAATCGAAAAGGTTACAATGGGGGGAATAATGGAGCTCTTCTCCTATCCAGGCACTTTGGGCAAGAAGCCTCTCCTTGATCCAATGGACGCGCCCCTGACCCTGGCTCATCCCACCCGATTGCCAAGGAGGAGAAGAAAAGGAAGAAGAAGAGGAGGAGGAGGAGGAAGAAGAAGCGAAAGTGGTCTCCTTCGTCCAATCAGCGTCGGGCTCCTCCAGACGGGACAGTCTCCCCGCTGGCCAATCGCGGCGCAGGGATCCCGAGCGAGCCGCGGGGCCAAAGGACTCATAAAGACTCCCTAGCGGAGTCGCCTTTCACTCCGCATCCACGACAGGAAGGAAGGAAGGAAGGAAGGAAGGACGGAAGGAAGGAAGGAAGGAAGGAAGGAAGGAAGGAAGGAAGGAAGGAAGGAAGGAAGGAAGGAAGGAAGGAAGGAAGCCTTCCCGCTGCCCGCCCGAGTCAACCCATCCCAGGGCAGGACAGGGGCTGCTTCTGGGACTCTGGAAGGAAACTTCCTCTCCCTTCCTCGCTCTTCTTCCCGCATCTTCACTTGGAGAAGTCGCCTCTCACGGGCAGCAGGGAAGGGGGAACCGAACCTCCCGCCCCCTTCCTGGAGTTTGGCCCTCTTTCCGCCCCCTTACTTCCAACACTCCTCTCTCTGTCTTCCCAGTTTCCTTTCTCGAGTCCTGATTCCAGATACACACCCTCCTCGCCTTCTCTCTCTCTCTCTTCCCAGAGTTGACTCCCTCTTGATTATCATTGTTTCCTATTCTTCTCCCTCCCCGCCTTCCTCCGGAGCGAGACTCGGACCCTGTCACCACGCTCCAAGAACAACAAGTCAAGCTGTGTCCGAAATGACCACTCTGGGTGGAGCTGTCCCAAGGATGATGCGACCAGCTCCCGGGCAGAATTATCCTCGCAGCGGGTTCCCATTAGAAGGTAAGAGCCGAAGGAAGGGAGCAGGTGGGGCTGAAGGGGCCAGGAGGGCTGCCACAGCCAAGGGTGCCTTCTTTGCTCAAGGAAGCAAGTGTGCCTAGGCCAGGAAGGGGCAAACTCGGGCCCTCCCGGTGCTTTGGACTTCAACTCCCTTCATTCCTAACAGCCTCAGCTAAAGTGGCTGAGGGGGAAAAGGCTGGTGGGAGTTGAAGTCCAAAGCACCTGGAGGGCCAGAGTTTGCCCATACCTGGCCTAGACATACGCACAGGCATCACACATGCTTACACTTTAAGATACACACACACACTTTTTATATACTGGACTACTCTTGTTGGGTACATTAATGCTGTAAACACGCAATGTATTTACTCTTCCACTTGTACACGTTGACAAAATCAATAAAAATAAAGATAAAAAGTTTTTTAAACGCACACACACACTCAAAAACATTCAGACACACACTTTAACTCTATATATTATAATACAGGTTCACACGCACGCGCTCGCTCTCTCTCTTAAAACTCTATATATAATACACACACCTTAAACTTTATGTATATTATAACACAATAAAATTTGAACTATATATATGTATATATATACTCTATTTAAACTTTATTTATATATCTCTATGTAATGTGTTATAATACATGTACACACACATAAGCGCACACAATTTAAACTCTAGCTCCATATATATTATAATATATATGCATTGAGCACACAATTTAAACTCTAGCTCCATTTATATTATAATATACCCAAATATATACACACATACACTGCGAGCACACAATTTAAACTCTAGCTCCATATACTGTATATTATAATATATATGCATTGAGCACACAATTTAAACTCTAGCTCCATATATATTATAAAAATATACATATATGCATTGAGCATACAATTTAAACTCTAGCTCCATATATATTATAATATACCCAAATATAGACACACATACACTGCGAGCACACAATTTAAACTCTAGCTCCATATGTTATAATATACACACATACACTGTGCACACAGTTTAAACTCTAGCTCCCTATATATTATAATATACCCACCTATATACACACATACACTGACATAAATGCAGACACAAATGCATACAAATACATACACCCCCCAAAATAAACAGGTAGTCAGTAAGCCGAAAGTTTCAAGTTTACTTAAAAGAACATTCAAACTCTTAGCCATTTTGTCTTAACTTGAGTTGTAAGACACTTTGAGGCCCCTTCCACACCGCTGAATAAAATCTCACATTCTCTGCTTTGAACCCGGAACATATGGGAGTGTGGACTCAGATAATCTGAGTGGGATTTTCTGCCTTGATATTCTGGGGCCCCTTCCACACAGCTGAATAAAATCCCACATTAATATCTGCTTTGAAACGGGATATATGGCAGTGTGGACTCCAGATAACCCGGTTCAAAGCCGATATTTTGGGATTTTTCTGCTTTGATAGTCTGGATTATATGGCTGTGTGGAAGGTCCCAGAGTTCCATTTTGGGAGGGGGTGTTCAAAGGAGAATATATATGAAATAAAATAAAAAAAGACCCATTCACTTAAGGAAATGTACCTACCTCGACCTTACCAAGATCCTGTGGATACAATGGATCTTCTCTAAATTGGATTGAGGCTCCCAATTCAGGTAAACTTCCAAATATTTCAGATTGGGATATAAATTATTATTAAGAGACTAACTCACAAAGGCATAATGCTCTTCCACATTATATATTTCATATATTTTGCAGGATTCGGGCTTCTATTAAGTTCTCCGACCAAATTTACACATTCACAAAATGTCGCAAACGTGGCGGCTGCTTTTGCTGGTGTGAATTTGGATTTCAAAACCACTTGTTTCACTTCAATTCCCTCCATTCACATTTACGAAAACACCAAGCTTGGAAGCAGGACCTTCCTGGGATATAGACAAGACGTTTCAGAAACGCATTTCCTCTTCCAAAAACTTGGAAGAGTTTTTTCCAGGAACCTCGTTATGATTTTGTGACCCAAATGAGGAAATGTTTTCCTTTTCCCTCCCGCTTAGAAGAACTGTTCACTGACCTTTGAATCTCAAATTATATTCGTGTCCATGGGAGACGGAGAGGGGAAAAAACACCACAAAGGAAATGGAGAATATGTGGAGCAAGTTGCCAGGACATAATGGGTGCCTATAAGTTGAGGAAGAGTTGGACAACAACAACACAACGCTTTCCGAGTCAGCTCTCCAACCGCCATATAGTCCTTATAATTTCATTCCTTCCCCCAAAACACATTCGTAGTACATTAATAATAATAATTCATTTTAATGTATTGTCGAAGGCTTTCATGGCCGCAATCACTGGGTTGTTGTGGGTTTTCGGGGCTGTATGGCCATGTTCCAGAAGCATTATCTCCTGACGTTTCGTCTGCACCTATGATATAGATGCAGGCGAAACGTCAGGAGAGAATGCTTCTGGAATATGGCTATACAGCCCGGAAAACTCACAACAACCCAATTCATGTTTATCCCGGTTTTCTCCCATGGGCGGACTCAAAGCTGTTTACAGTGATTTCCAACAAATTTACATAACATACACATTCAGCAAGACATAAGAAAACAACTAACACAAATGCCCAATTACATAGGAATTCTGAATTTAGTTTGAAAAAGAAAATTACAGCTGTGGGTTTCAATCCTGATATCACCATATCTGCAGCAGACCTGTTGAAACCATTAGGATTTATATCACACACACAAGTATCCTTGTTTTTCACGAGTTTTCTCTTAGTAAGAGACTGGATTCCAAATACAATGCTCACACCGACCTTTGAAAAATTGCTTTCTATGGGTATACACGGGTCCACACGGTGGAAGCTACTGGTCTAGTTTGTAAACAACTACATAATGTGTGCAGTCTTCTTCTGGGGTTTAGAAAAGCGTGGAGAGAGGAAAGCATTGAGATGCACCGTTCAGATAGAACATTGCAGAATACTGAAAGCAGTTATGCTCATGTTTTCCCATTTTCTGTATGTATGTATATAATATATAATAAAATATAATACAATCTTTATTTTATTTATTATTTTATTTATATATTATTTTCAATTATATTATATATATATATAATTGAAAATATAATAAATATATTTTATAATAAACGATTTTTGTGTGTGTGTATCAGGAGCGACTTGCTTCTGGTGTGAGAGAACTGACCCTCTGCAAGGAAGCTTCTTTCATATCCCCACATGGGGAGCTAGAGCTGACAGATGGGAGCTCACCCTGCTCCCCAGATTCGAACTGCGGACCTTCAGGCCAGCAGTCCTGCCGGCACAAGGGTTTAACCCATTGTGCCACCGGGGTCTCCTATAAAAAAAATATAATAAAAGATGCAACTGTGAAAGAAAGACGTCAACTTCAAGTTGTATTCAAGTTGTATTGGATAGTCCATACGCCTGCCTAAACTGGAAAGATTTGTCCCAGGTCAATTGTTATTGGGAAGGATATTCCACCGAAACAGTTTTTGCTCACTCCTAGTTTTCAACCTGGTGGAAATGCCCAATTTGCCCAGTTCAAGGGCTGCAAGTATCCCCACGTTGACCATTGTTGAGTTCTTTGCCGGATGAGTCGGGAACTGGTGCCACAGAGTAAACAACCCGTGTTCCTTGGACTCCAAGGAGGTGCTTTGAAAAGTTCCCTGTAAAAGAGTTTGGGGATCTGGACGCTAGTTTACAACTGCCCCGCATAGTAGGGGAAACATCCAATTAGGTGTATCTTGGGGGCACATCGACATTATAAAATAAATGCGATAATAGTTTGATGCCACCCTATCTTTCACGGTTCAATGTTTATGGAATCATAACAGCCTGAAGTTTGAAAAAGTATATTCCCATCACATTGAGCCCACTTTGGCAAAGTAGTGTCTTTGTTGGAGAAGGGAGAGTGAGTGAAGGCTCTTGGTCCAAGTCACGCCAAGTCTTTCTTCCTTTGTGTTGCCTCCATCCAGTGTCCACTCCGTTGGGCCAAGGCCGGGTCAACCAGCTGGGGGGCGTCTTCATCAACGGGCGCCCGCTGCCCAACCACATCCGCCACAAGATCGTGGAGATGGCCCACCACGGCATCCGGCCCTGCGTCATTTCCCGCCAGCTCCGGGTCTCGCACGGCTGCGTCTCCAAGATCCTCTGCAGATACCAGGAGACCGGCTCCATCCGGCCGGGGGCCATCGGAGGAAGCAAGCCCAAGGTGAGGGGGGATGGAGGGAAGGCCAGGGCAGGGGACCCTGCTTGTGGGGTGACCCTCTATCCCAGTGGCTCCCGCAGTAACAAAAGGGTTACGAATCAGTTTTTGGTCAACTTTAGATTCAGTTTGGTTATTTGGGGTGCTGATTCAGAAAATTGCATTGGATAGACCACATCAGCTCTAGTTTCTGATACAGAACATATGCCATCTAGAAGTCACCATCTGCTCGCCCACACAAAAAAATCCAAAACAAAAACATGACCAGTGCTCTGGTTAGTTCTTGTGGACCACTGGTGGTCCATGGACCATTGCCCTATCCGAAGTGCATCTACACTGCAGAGACCCCACTCCAACCTCCATGGCTCAATACTATGGAAACATGTAGGTTGTCGTTTGGCAAGGTGTGTTGAGCCTTCTCTGCAAAGAGTGCTGGTGGTGTCTCATCAAACTCTTAGGCTGGATCTACACTGCCATATGTCCCGGGATTTGATCCCAGATTATTTTTTGTTTATCCCAGATTATGTGGCAGTGTAGACTCGGGGCCCTTCCACACAGCCATATAACCTGCAATATCAAGGCAAAATTACGCACAATAGCTGCTTTGAACTGGGTTATTTGAGTCCACACTGCCATATATTCCAATTCAAAGCAGATAATGTGGGATATTATTCAGCTGTGTGGAATAATATTATATATTAAATGGAGTTCAAATCAGATAATCTCGGATTATAAAGCAGTATAGAGCCAAGTTCTGGGAGGCCAGGCACACACTGGGAAACTTTTCCCTTTCAGAAACTATTTATATAGACTTTTTTTGTCTGGGAAATTGTACAAAAACGCTTGAGGGCTGTGGATAAAGAAGTCACTCCATCGGGATGGAGAAGAACCCAGTCTGCTTCTACTCCTTTCCCTTCCAGTTACAATGATCCTGAGCTCAAAACAAGGAAAGGCAAAATACTGGAGATGCAGGGATCAATGTGGCAGAGAGAGACAAGGAGAAAGAGCTGGAATGGGGGAAACGACTGGCTTCTAGATAGGAAATCTCACTGCATTCAGTCCACATGTGCCTTTGAGTAGATATGAAACGGATTGGGCTCAACAGTTGCAACCCTCGGCTGCTATCTAGTAGGCTAGACTTGTTCCCCTGGGGTGCATCTCCACTGAAGAATGAATGAGTGCAGTTTGACACCACTAGAGCTGCCATGGCTCAAGGCGTTGGGATCCTGGAGTGTGTAGTTTGGCGAGCGACTGCATTCATTCTACAGGGTTGTGTTCACGAGTAACTGGGGGTTAGAAATCAACACTCTCTCCCCTCACTCAATGCAGAAGAGTCAAGCTGGGAAAAGTTGAATCTTCAATTATGCGTAATTTTGTGGGGCACCTGGGAGCTGTAGTTGTGAGAAAGGCACTCCATAGACATGCTTCCACTTCAGGAGGAGCATATCCTTTAATGCAGTTTGACACTACGTTAACTCCCACGGAATCATGGGAGTTGCCCTTTGACGAGGTCTTTCGCCTTCTCTGCCCAAGAGTGCTCTTGTCTCAACAAACTACAGTTCCCAGGATCCCATAGCCTTGAGCCAAGGTGTCAAACGGTATTAATTCTACAGTGTAGATGCATCCAGAGCCACTAAAACTAAAAGGAACGTAACTTTCAAAGGAAACAAGCTTTCTTTTGCCAAAGAAATGGCAATCCGGACTTAATCTTTCAAGGAAGGATTCGGAAACTGTTGCAAGACCATCATTTCTGTGATCCCAGCCCTTTTTAGGCTTGAGTTTTTGTCGCCCCCCCTTAATCCTGGCCACTGGATGAGCCAACACTAGCATTCAATGGATATCCAGATCGCAATGGATCCCACTTACCAATCCCCTTAAATATTTCTATCGGTCAGTTTTTACCAAAGCTGCCTGTTCTGCTTTAAGCCCATCTTTGAAAAGTAAGCCCCCCTCCTCGCAAGTTCTTGCGCTCCCCCCGCCCCCCTTTAACCTGTTACTCCAAAGCTACCCACAATACTCCCTGTATATACGTTTCTGAATCGGGTTATTATGCAAACATATTTCAGTTTACATAAGAACATACCGAACTGAACAGCCACATCTCTCGGTTATAAAAGGGGGTTGAGGGTTGTTGTTGTTGTTGCTTTCAAAGCTCCCTCCCCAAAACGCATTCCAACTTTGGAACGAATTGACCTTGGTTTTGATTTTTCTCCCCTCGCCGCACGTTTTCCAGCCAATGAATGGATGGCTTTGAAGGCGAAAGAGTTTTGTATCACATCTGCATACAGTGACCTCATTTACACTAGAGAATGAATCCGCTTTAAAGCCTGTTGCTGCCTCCTGCATAATTCTGGGATTTGTAGTTTAGAGAGGAGACTTGAACAACATCACTAAACTACAAACCTCAGAATTCTGCAGGGGGCAGAAACCGGATTTAAAGTGGATTCATTCTCTAGTCTGGATCTGGGGGGCTTTCTCCTCAAGAAGAATGGAGGTGGCTGGGGAAGGATAGCGTTCCCGGTTCATAATAAGGCGCTGTAGTTGTGTGAAGTTGTGTAGATGCCGGCATTGTCTTATCATTCCCTCTATGATTATCCGATATTTTTCCGTGAGTGTTTCCTCCTTGAGCGAAACTTTTCCACGAGCTCTGGAAAGTCCCCCTTGGCGCTTTGTCTTCCCTTTCAGTGAACACTACCTCCTTTCCTCGGACGATTCCTTCTTCTGCCCACTCTCCCTTCCTTGGAGAATTTACTTTTATGGTTTCAACTCTTCAAAACACTTTTATTTCAATTGCCCCCTTTTATTTCAATGGTCCTCTATTGCCAAAATATTACTTTTTAGACTGAAGCCGACCCGGGGGGGGGGGGCAAGTGGACTTTTTCTCAGAACTTTTCGGAGAGCCCCTTTGGATCTATATATCACACAAACCACGCACTTCTTGACTTTTTTTTTTATAAAAAAGAAAGGAACCGAGTCCCTATCTAAAGGCGGGAAATTCATAAATAAGTAAGTAAGTAAGTAAGTAAACACCCCTCTTAACTGCCATGGCTCAGTGCTCTGCAACCATAGGAGCTGATCTTGAGCCTGCTCTTCCAAAAAAGTGCTGGTGTCTCACCAAACTGCAGCTACCAAGTAAACTGATATTTATTTATCCTTATTCATCTCCCTTCCCGCTCCTCCATCCCATGGTAAGTTTTTTTTTGCGAGAGAGAGAGAGAGGTCCTAATTTTGCAAAGCTCCTGCTCTGTCCTTGCCTCAGCTGTTTTGTGTCAAGTGGACAGCCAGCTAGCCCAAGGGTCTCCTTGAAAAGCTGCTGAGAAGGAGGATTGGGAGGAACAGGCGGGCTGGTGGGCTGACTTTCAACGGCATCACTGTTGCTGTCTCCTAATGGGCACCAGATTGGAAGGGACTTTCCATTGCAATTTTTCCTTCCTCTTCTCTTCTCTTCCATGTCTCTCCCTCCCTCTCTTTTCTTCTTCCTTCCCCCTCTCCTTTCTTTTCTTCCTTCCTTCCTTCCTTCCTCTTCTCTTCTCTTCTTCCTTCCTCTTTCATGTCTCTTCCTCCCTCTCTTTTCTTCTTCCTTCCCCTCTCTCCTTCCTTCTTTTCTTCCTTCCTCTTCTCTTCTCTTTCATGTCTCTTCCTCCCTCTCTTTTCTTCTTCCTTCCCCTCTCTCCTTCCTTCTTTTCTTCTTTCCTTCCTTCCTTTTAAAAATATATTGGATTGGTATGCATAATTTTAATGTGTTTCAATCTCTAAGTATTTTAATACATGTATTTTAGCTGTGTTATTTAATTGCATAGTATGTACCTCGACTCCATCTGTGAAGATGGGCGTGTAACAAATAAAAGTACATCATCATCATCATTATTTCCTTTCCACCTCTACTCATCTTTCTCCTTTTCTTTCCTTCCTTCCTTCCGTCCTTTCTTTCCTCCTTCTCCTCCTCACCTTCTTTTTATCCCTTTTTGTCGTCTTCTTTTTCTTCTTTCTTTCTCTTTCTTTTTCTTCTTCCTCCTCGTCTCTCTCTTCTTATCCCTTCCTTCAATCCTTCCCCTTTCCTTCCTTCTTTCTTCTATTTCTTCCTCCTCCTCTTCGTCGTCTTTCTTTTCTTTCTCTTGTTCCTCTTCCTCGTCTCCTCCTCTCTCAATCTTCCTTCTTTCCCCATCTTTTATTCCTCTTTTTCTTCTTCCTCCTCGTCT
Organism: Anolis apletophallus; assembly: GCA_030556195.1. Taxonomy (NCBI): domain Eukaryota; kingdom Metazoa; phylum Chordata; class Lepidosauria; order Squamata; family Anolidae; genus Anolis; species Anolis apletophallus. The sequence continues at coordinate 49,343,923 of JARBWK010000010.1, forward strand.
CCTCCTCTCTCAATCTTCCTTCTTTCCCCATCTTTTCTTCCTCCTTTTCTTCTTCCTTCCTTCCTCCTCGTCGTCTTCTTTCTTTTCTTACTCCTCCCCCCTCCTTCTCTTCATCCTCCTCATCGTCTCTTATCTTTTTCTTCTATCCTTCCCTTTTCCTCCTTCCCTTTCTCCTCTTTCCATTTTTTCCTCTTCTTTTATCTTTCTTTTATTTCTCTTTTTCCGCATCCTCGTCTCTCTTTCTCTCGCTTTCATTCTTATTCACACTTTCGACCCTTCTCCTTTTCCTCCTTCCCCTCCTCTTCTGCCTTTCTTTTTCTTTCTCATCTTCTTTTTCTTCCTCTTCCTCTCTCTCTCCTTCCTTCCTTCACCCCCCCCCCTTCTCTCCTCTCTTGACGAAATGTACAAACTGCTCTTCCTTTCTGGTCCTTTTCTACTAAAGCAGGTGACGACGCCGGATGTCGAGAAGAAGATCGAGGAGTACAAGCGGGAGAACGCGGGCATGTTCAGCTGGGAGATCCGGGACAAGTTGCTCAAGGACGGCGTCTGCGACCGAAACACCGTCCCTTCAGGTCAGCTATCTTCCCTCCCTCCCACCCTCCAAGCCTTGATATACTTCACTTCAAATTCAAAATCAATTCGTTGGAGGCCAGCTAGGGATTTGGGGGTGCTTAAGCGGCTGAGGGGGAAAAGGAAGGGGCCTGAGGCTGTTAGGAATGGTGGGAGTTGGAGTCCAAAACAACTGGAGGGCCCAAGTTTTGTACAGTCTAGAGCAGGCCTGGGCAAACTTCGGCCCTCCGGGTGTTTTGGACTCCAACTCCCACAATTCCTAACAGCCGGTAGGCTGTTAGGAATTGTGGGAGTTGGAGTCCAAAACACCCGGAGGGCCGAAGTTTGCCCAGGCCTGCTCTAGACTGTACAAAACTTCCAACGATGGGAGAAAGAACCTTGTTTCTCATTTTCTTTTCCTCCTCTGGTTCCTTTTGTGCCTTTGCTCTCCTTGGGATTCCTTTATGTGTTTTCTTCCCTGGCGGAGACTCTGTAGAATTAATTAATGTAGAATAAATGTAGCTTGACAAACCCAACGAGTGACATAGGAAGGATGGTAGTTAAAGCTAGGGAATCCTGGGAGTTGTAGTTTGGTGAGGCACCAGCACTCTTTCAAGATCGGGTCAAATTACAGCTCTTATGGTTCCATAGCACTGAGCTTTGGCAGTTAAAAGTGGTGCCTAACTGCATTAATTCTACCGCCAGGAGGATGTGGAAGTTTCAAGCACTAATTGGTGGTAGCTCCCGGAAGGAATTGGATATACGCATGCGCATTCTCACTCCAGGAGCGGGTTGACAAACGTCCTTGCGCTCCCCAAGTTCCTCTTTATTTTGCCAGATCAGCAACCGGTGGAAGTCTGATATTTGGACCTGGAGAAGGGAGAGGGCACTATTTGAAAGAAGCAAGTTCTCTAGGAAGAGAGAGGAATGACATGGGGAGGGAAGGAAGTTCGTGTCCAGATCCATTGAGACCCGTTCTAACATACACCGCATTATCTCCTCCTGTTCCCTTGCAGTAAGGGAAAATCTGTAATGAACTGTCCTTGGGCGGATCTACACCTTAGAATTCATGCGGTTTGACACCACTGCCCAGGCTCAATGCTATGGGATTCTGGGATTTGTAGTTAGGGGAGGCACCAGAACTCTTTGGCAGATGACAATTCCCATGATTCCATAGCAGTGAGCCATGGCAGCTCAAGTGGTGTCAAACCGCCATAATTCCACAGTGTAGATGCATCCTGGGGGCCCTTCCACACAGCCATACATCCCAGAACATCAAGGCAGAAAATCCCACAATATCTGCTTTGTAGGCCTGGTTAGGTTTTTCCTATCTTGATCAAATTCGTATTAAATTCGATTCTGAATTACTTTTGAAGCGTTTCTGAAGCGCTTTAAGCAACCTGGAAGCAAATTACCAAACAAGCCCATACTTTCCCTGAACGGCCCCATTCAGATTGGGGGGGGGGGGGCGGGGAGAAGAGGCATGGGTTTCTAAGCCAGTGTCTTCCCTCCGGATCTGAAAGGAAATGGTGGGAGTAAGTCCAAAACACCTGGAGGGCCCACGTTTGCTCATGCCTGATCTAGACTGTACAAAACTTCCAACGATGGGAGAAAGAGCCTTGTTTCTAATTTTCCTTTCCTCCTCCGGTTTCTTTTGAGCCTTTGCTAAAACTCATTTCTAAAATAATGTGGCCCAACGCATAGTCTTAAAATGCTCTCAATGGGATTGTTCTCTTTTTTCTTTAGTTCAGATGCCCCCACCGAAATAAAATATTTTTCCTGCTGCAAAAGTAGGGACTTCCTGGGGACCTTCCACACAGCCATATCAAGGCATGGTGGGAGTTGGCGTCCAAAACAACACTTCGAAGGCCCAAGTTTGCCCATGCCTATCAAGGCAGAAAATCCCACAATATCTGCTTTGAACTGGGTTATCTGAGTCCACACTGCCACATGTTCCGGGTTCAAAGCAGAGAATCTGGGATTTCATTCAGCTGTGTGAAAGGGGCCTTACTTGTTCCAAAGTCAAACCAAAGCCAGAATGGGTTACAGAACTAGAGTCTTAAGTGGCCCAAGATCCTGATCCACTTTATTTGAACGTTTAGTAGGGACTTAGGTTCATTTCGGTGTTTGTTTATTTATTTTATGAAATAAAATAAATTTCGGTGTTGACATCTTGTGACACCTGTGCCCATTTCAAACGCTACAGTGATGCAGTTTGCCTCAAATTCGGGTGGTTGTCCTCGTAGTCCTGATGATAGGTGCTATAGGTGATATTTTAGTGGAAAGCAATGGCAAACCCCTTCTTGCATATTCCTTGCCTAAGGAAAACCGTATGGACTTAACAGAGTTGCCATAAGACAGCCAAGGCGGCTACTCCTTAAAATATTTTCGACATTGGAGAAATTACAGCTGCTAAAACCGTTCTCTTAAAAAGTATAGAACTGGATCCCCTCAATTCAACAGTTTATGTACCTCTTCATTGTGTTTTTGAGGCCTCTTCCACACAAGCTGAATACAACCCCACATTATCTGCTTTGAACCGGAATATATGGCAGTATGGACTCAGATAACCCAGTTCAAAGCAGATATTGAGGATTATCTGCCTTGATATTCAGTGTGGAACTTCCCTGAGTAGTCAAGGTAAATTTACTAGTCACACTTCAGTAAATAAATAAGTACATACACAGTTTATATGTGTGCGCCTATGTGTTTAGTTAAGGTGTTGAAGGAGCTCTTTGAGTTGAAGGAGCTTGGCAGCTGTTGCTTGGAAACCTCGGTCCCGACCTTCTCCTCCTCTTCTTCTCCTCCTTTCCCAAAAAGCCATGATGCGGTGGCAATATATATATAATATATATATACTCATGCTTCAGGTGTAAGACCCAACTATTCAGGATTTGGAAGTGCGTCCTTTAATGGAGCAGCGAACCTTATCAACAATAAATAAGGGGCTTCTGCTTCCAAGAGCAATTAAGCGCAGGCATGGGCAAACTTGGGCCTTCCAGGTGTTTTGGACTCCCAACTCTCACCATTCCTAACAGCCTCGGGCCCCTTAAGCGCTTAAGGATGTTAGGAATGGTGGGAGTTGGAGTCCAAAACACCTGGAAAGGCCCAAGTTTTCCTATGGCTGAATTACCGGGACTCAAAGCACTCCCTGGATTCCTGTAATGGGCCAAGGGATGGAAGGGATCGGGCCCGAGGCTTGTGGGGAAAGCCAAGGGAGATCCATTGGCCCCCACCCAGACTGGCTCCCTCTTCTTCACGGCTGCCCTTTCCTCTCTCTTTCCTCAGTGAGTTCCATCAGCCGCATTTTGAGAAGCAAATTTGGGAAAGGAGAAGAAGAAGAAGAAGCCGAGCTGGAGAGGAAGGAGGTGGAGGAGAGCGAGAAGAAGGCCAAGCACAGCATCGACGGCATCCTCAGCGAAAGAGGTAAGGCCTTCTGCCTCCTCTTCTCAAAGGCGATCGAGGGGTTTGATGGGAAAGAGGGGATCCGGTTCGCCCTTCTGGGGAACCCTCGATGTTGTGCCAGTGTGGAGATATATGAGAACTTAGGTGTGTCTTGTTTGGGAAGCGTGGGTAGAATGAATGCAGTTCAACTGCCATGACTCGATGCTGTGGGATCCAGCGCTCTTGGGCAGGGAAGAAGGCTAAAACCTTCGACAGCAAGGGACCATGGCAGTTCAAGTGGTGTCCATCCAACTGCCTTCCTTCTACAGCTTGGTTACTTTGCTCCTCTTCTTTGGGCTCCTTCAGAAAGGAAATAAAGAAAGAATAAGGAACGAAAATATGATACTTCTTTGGTGTGTCTGGCTTTACTCATTCGATGGTGGATCTTGGTTGGCTTTTGAGAAAGGACACCAAACCTAGACATTTGAGAAAGCGGAGGCTGCAAACATAATTAATAATGTTGTCGAAGGCTTGCATAGTCGGAATCACTGTACGTTTTTCGGGCTGTTTGGCCATGTTCCAGAAGCATTCTCTCCTGACGTTTTGCCCACATCTATGTCAGGTATCCTCAGAGGTTGAGGGGTCTGTTGGCAACTAAGTAAGTGAGGTTTATATATCTGTGGAATTTCCAGGGTGGGAGAAAGAACTCTTGTCGGTTTAAGGCAGGTGTGAAAGTTGCAATTTGCCACCTTGATTAGCATTTAATGACCTTGCAGTTTCTAGCATTTAATGGCTTTGCAGATTTCTTTCTCCCACCCTGGACATCCCACAGATATATAAACCTCACTTACTTGGGCCCTTCCACACAGCCCTATGTCCCAGAATATTAAGGTAGAAAATCCCACAATATCGGCTTTGAACTGGATTTTTTCAGTTCGCACTCAGATAATGTGGGATTATCTGCCTTGATATTCTGGGATATAGGGCTCTGTGGAAGGGCCCTTGGTTTCCAACAGACGCCTCAATCTCTGAAGATACCTGCCATAGATGTGGGCGAAACGTCAGGAGAGAATGCTTCTGGAACATGGCTATACCGCCGGAAAAACGCTCAGCAACCCAAGCATAATTATCTCCTACTCCATGGCGGTTTTTGGTGGCTTCCACAACCTGTGGAGAGGTTCCCTAATTTGGAGAAGCTGGAGTAAATAGCCACGTTTCATATATATGTATGGGCTGGCAGACGACAGACAGACAGACATACATATGTCGTCTGCCAGCCCGTCTTCTTATTCCTTCCTGATATTTATAAAGAGACTTTATTTTTGAAGTCTTGAAGAAACTGGTGATTTTAGGACTTTTCTGTAGCTGAGAGCAGGCCAACTTTGTTTACTGGTTGCTCTTTCTGGTGTGTAGAAGCCAAAGTCCTGCCGTGGGTGCATCTCCTTTGGACAGTTAGATCTCACTTTAAGCTTGCATAGCTTCGGTCTAGGATTTTGGGGAGTGTAGTTTGGTGGGTGGTTCTCTTCTAGCGGGGTCTAATAACCCAATGAAGCTCTTTAGCTGAGAATTCAGAGTCCCTAGCAGCAAATCCAGGGATTCTAGGATATAAACCCATGACATCTTAAGTTCCCATTACAGTCCCATATTACTGCTACAATTGTGCAGTATGAATACGAGTTTAGGCTACAGAAGTGGCTCGCTCCAATGGGATCAGTAGGAGTTTCCTTCTGGAGCAGAAATGGCCAGAAAGTGGGTCTTTCCATGCAGGACCCGGTTTCCTGGGCCGAAGGAAAACAGGAGAATGTTTGGTCGGTAAAATGTAGTGGTGGTCCTAGCTTGCAGGACGGAGGTTCGAATCCGGGGAGAGCACGGATGAGCTCCCTCTGTCAGCTCCAGCTCCCCTTGAACCCTCTCAAAAGGATGATAACACATCATAACATCCCCTAGGCAACGTCCTTGCAGACGGCCAATTATCTCACACCAGAAGCGACTTGCAGTTTCTCAAGTTGCTCCTGACATGAGGGGGAAAAACAGCTTGCATGGAGACTCTTTGTGCCTATTGGGCCACCTGGCCAGAGGAGGGGGATGGGGCGGGCACAAACACACACACAAACATAAAGGTTTTCCCTTGACATTAAGTCTAGTCGGGAGCCTGACTCTGGGGGTTGAAGCGGTACCTATTGATCTACTCATGGGTTGTTGTAGGTTTTTCGGGCTATATGGCCATGTCCTCCTACTCATATTTGCATGTTTTCGAACTGCTAGGTTGGCAGAAGCTGGGGCTAACAGCGGGAGCTCACCCCGCTCATACACACATATAAAGCTTTTTTAAAGCCGTACTGAAACGAGTCAGGCAAAACTCCAGGTGAGATCCGGGTTCCATTTCCGGGAGTTGCGGGTACTCCAAATGTTTAGGCTGAAGTAGTTTTCCTCCATAGGAATCAGTGGGCACCTGAATCATATTGTTAATCCCGACTAGATTAAAACCACTGGATAAATCGGATTAGCAGCATCCAGCAATTAATTCAATGGGTCAGTTCGAGGACTGTAGCTGGGCAAATTCAAGGCATAGTCTCTTAAAGTGAGACCTAGCTGTCCAAAATAGGACAGGACTTTGGCTTCTACACACCAGAAATTCTGCCTCCAATGATTTTTTCTTCAGTCCCCACATTTCTAACATTTCTAACGTTGACAATCGTTGGTGGCCTTCAAATCGTTTTGTGGTGGATTGTGTTGGTCTTGGCCTTCCTCTGAGGTTGAGAGAGTGTGGCCTGTGAGGGGAGGTTTAAACCCTGGTCCTCACTGGGCTATAGCCCAGCGTTCAGACCACTCCACCGCTTCTTTCCCGGTTCATTTTCCTTGGGGTGTATACACATGATTTCTAAACCGAAGTTGAAGTTTGAATGTACTGAAATGAGAGAAATTCGGGGACTGAAGGCCAATTTCTTTGGGGGAACCATGCCCTTCCCCAAGTACTTCTCTGATCTAGGTGCGGCTAACCTACAGGATTTTGAGCCAAGATCCGTTGTGTCATTTTGTTTGTGGCAAACTTGGTTTCTAGGATTCCTTGCTGCTGTTCTAGGATTTTCTATTTATTTCATTTTACTTCGGTAAAGATGGATTCAGAGGGGGATCTTTGCCTTCCTCGAAATTTGAAAGTAGGCGGCTTCTGCATCAGTTCACCCACCAGGGTTTCCATTCAAACCAACATACCATCTTAACTCTGTTCTAGGATTCCTAGATCTCCAGGGACACTTTTGATCAGTCCTTTAGCGGTCTTCTTTAGCGTGGTAACTTGTTGAAAGGAAGCCTCCTTGATTCTTAAGGATCTACCAGGCCATGAAGGCATTCTTCACCTCATTCCATCTTTGAAAACAGTGCAAAGGGATCCTATTGACTCTTCACACTAGAGAGAAAAAATCCACTTAAAATCCGGTTTCTGCCTCCTGCAGAATTCTGGGATTTGTAGTTTAGAGAGGAGCCTTTAACAGCCTCACTAAACTACAAACCCCAGAATTCTGCAGGAGATAGAAACCTGATTTTTAGTGGATTTTTCTCTCTCTAGTGTGATGAAGTGTACTAGCTCTGTTTGCCTGCTTCTGTGTAGAAAGAAAAGGGAAGAGGGATCTTCAGTCGAAGAGTCTTATTTTACCTTGAGATTTGCTGGCCTTTTGTCACTGCAGATATAGGCGATTACACTAGAGAATGAATCCACCTTAAATCCGGTTTCTGTCTCTTGCGAAATTCTGGGGTTTGTCGTTTTAGAAGCCCCTTGGCACAATGGGTTAAACCTTTGTGCTGGCAGGACTGAAGACAGACAGGTCAGACCTTGGAATCCGGGGAGAGTGGGGATGAGCTCCCTCTGTCAGCTCCAGCTCCTCATGCGGGGACATGAGAGAAGCCTCCCACAAGGATGGTAAAACATCAAAACATCCCCTTGGCAACATCCTTGCAGACGGCCAATTCTCTCACACCTGAAGGTTTCTCAAGTCGTACTCACACACACACACACACACACACACACACACACACACACACACACACACAGAGATAGAGTTTAGTGAGGCTGTTAAAGGCTCCACTTCAAACCTCAGGATTCTGCAGGAGGCAGTAATCGGATTTAAAGTGGCTTCATTCCCTAGTGTGTTACCGTTTAGGGTCTTTCTCTTAGATTAATCTGTGTAGAGTGGAATGGAAAGCTGTACCCAAAGTAGACCACCTTTCTTTGACTTTGCTCTCTGGTCTTCTTCTCTCCATGATGGGTTGGTGCTTGTGGCAAAATGTTAGGTTAACTAGGAATGGAGGATGGCATACATTCCTTACCCACGTTGCTGGGAGTAATCTGTAATTAAATTGGTGGCACTACTGATCCGACTTGCATGGTTTGTGTACTATAGCCTGCTGGAAATCAGTAGGACTTCCCTCTGCGTTTGGGAACATCCCAATTTAAGGGCTACCAGACGAAGTGGTTGGATTTCGTTGGTGTTATGAAGTGACTGCGACTTATGGCCTCCCATTCTCCGGCATCTGGACTTGTAGATTCAGGGCCCGTGTCTTCCTTTATTGCAGACTTTCTCAAACTGTTCTTCTCCGTATGTTTTGGATTTCAACTCCCACAATTCCTAACAGCTGGTAGGTAATCTTGCTGGGATGTATGGGAGCTGAAGTCCAAAACACTTGGAGGAGCACAGTTTGAGAAACACTGCTTCATTGGGTCTATCCATCTGAAATGCGGTCTTCTTTCCTCCTGACTTCTACTTTACAAGCTCATCACACTAGAGAGAAAAATCCACTTTAAATCCGGTTTCTACATCCTGCTGAATTCTGGGTTTTGTAGTTTAGTGAGGCTGTTAAAGGCTCCTTCCTAAACTACAAACCCCAGAATTCTGCAGGAGACAGAAACTGGATTTTAAGTGGATTTTTTCCCCTCTAGTGTGATGAGCTTGTAAAGTAGACGTCAGTAGGAAAGAAGACCGCATTTCAGATGGATAGACCCAATGAAGCAGTGTATTTTCTGGTGAAGATAGTTCTCATTATTATGGCCCAAATAGGGCAATCTCAGTTGAGTCATCTTGTCTTCTAGAGAAATTTTAGGGCCCATTTCCCATTTATTTGTCTTTTTAATTTATTATTAATTAATTATTATTATTATTTTAATTATTTGGCCTTGGTTTCTGTAGAGCTCTTCTCCAGCATCACATTTCAAAGGAGGTGATTTTCTCCCCATCTATCAGTTCACTACCCAGCTTTCACAGCCATACACATATTATGGGAATTTCCATGGATTAGCCTCATTTTAACATTCAATCTTTACACATGAGGGTCTGTTATCTAGCTCCTACCTAGCTGCCCTTCCAACTCTTCTTCTGGCTGTAGGCTCCATTCTGATGAATGACTGCACCAAAGTGTGAGAAATCTTTCAGGAGATCAGTGTCTTTATCATCTGCTTCCAAGTAGCCTATGTAAATCAGCCCAAGTCCACCCATGGAACCTACTGCTGAATGATGAATCTACACATTGGTCAATCCCATTGATTCAATGACTCTACTATTGTTGGTACTAGCAATAGAATTGAGACCAGTAATTAAAAAAATATGGCCAGTTAGTTTTTGTCTGGGCTGTTCTAGCGCCTGTGAAAGTAGAAATAAGTTTGTAAGATAGGCTCAGTCAGATGCAAGCAATTAATTTGTTAATTGAATTTTTATCCTACCTTTCTCTGGAGATGGAATACAAGATGGTTTACAATAATTGGTAAAAGATTAAGAAAGATTAGAAAACGTTGGAGGTTTGAATAAAGGGAGAGCGGGGATGAGCTCCCTCACTCAGCTCCAGCTCCCCATGCGGGGACATGAGAAGTTTCCCACAAGGATGGTATTTATTTATCGTATATCAGGAGCGGACCAAGGGTATAGTTGTGATGTATTTGAGAAACCCCAAAGTTTAGAAACTTGGCTTTATATTAAGGCCAAGTTGGTAAAACTGCAAACATCCAGGAGTCACACCAGAAGCGACTTGCAGTTTCTCAAGTTTGCCGTCCCCTTTGCCAAAAGAAACGTTGCTGTTTAAAAGCAGTCTGTGTGTATGTGCTTTGTGTGTGTATATGTGTGTGTATATATTTGTGTATATGTGAATATACCTGTGTTTGCGCATATATATGCAGTTTTGTGCTTTAAAATTATCTTCTGCTGTGTTTTTCAGTGTTTTTATGAGTGATGGTCACTCGTTTGCCTGATACGCGTATTGTGTCCAAATTTGGTGTCAATTCGCCCAGTGATTTTTGAGTTATGTCAATTTTATTTATATATAGTTTAAGTAATTCCAACCATACTTTTCCGGCGGTAATAAGGCCCCACTGAACACGAGGGGATGGGTTTCTGAGTCAACAGAATTTCATGGTCGCTTCCTTCCGGAGGAATTTTTTTTGAGTGGGTTTTTTAAAAATAGTGTCAGGAGTGACTTGAGAAACTGCAAGTCGCTTCTGGTGTGAGAGAATTGGCCGTCTGCAAGGACGTTGCCCAGGGGACGCCCGGATGTTTTGATGTTTTTAACCATCCTTGTGGGAGGCTTCTCTCATGTTCCCGCATGGGGAGCTGGAGCTGACAGAGGGAGCTCATTCACACTCTCCCCGGATTTGAACCTGCGATCCGGCACAAGGGTTTAACCCACTGAGCCATCGGGGCTCCCTGTTGTGAGTAAACTAAGCGGAGATCCGGAGATCCGCATTGCACATGGAGAGCATCGGATATGGTCAACCCTGGCAATTGGGCGTCGGCCACAATGGATTGCGTAGCTTGAGCTCTTCTCCACAATGCCTGGTAGGGTCCCGTGTATTTTCTTGGAGTCCAAGTGGAGAGAAACATGACATCCTTCAAGGTGGGTTTGTGTTTGCTTCACAATGACGCACACACAGAGATCACCACAGCATCAAATTCAATGGATTGCATAGCCTGAAAAACTGTTATCTTTTCTCTCGTTGGCATTTGCAATATTGCACTGCAAGTCTTTTTAAAAAAAAAGATAAATACTAAATCCAGGACTTGATGCCTCCTGCCCCAAGCGCCTTTTCCTTCATTTTCCTTTCTACTTCCCAAATTGTCATCCCTCGACCGCATTTTCCAGTCTCTCCTTCTGTTTTACTGGGCGAAAGCGGCTCCCAGTGGGATTGTGTGTGTGTGTGTGTGTGTGTGTGCGTGCCTGGGGGGATGGCGAGGAGGCTTGTGGTGTGAACTCTTTGTGAAAAGCGAGCTGCTCAATCGTGTGGCCCGAGCTGTTGAGTCCCATTTCTTCTGTGTCCTCAAACCAGGGCGCTGTTTTGGGTTAGTGAAGCTGAAGGCATTAAATAGAAAGGGACGGCGGAGGGCGGGGAAGGGAGTCCTGCCCTTTCCCCCAAGGGCTCCGGGGCTTCCAGTCTAGCCAAATACCCCCTCTCTCAAAGGAAAAAGACAGACAGGCAGCCTGGCCGGTTGGAGGCTTGCATTTTGTATGGATTTCTCTGGAATTTACATTGAAGTAAAGTTTAGCGTAGGCATGAGCAAACTTTGGCCATCTGGATGTTTTGGACTTCAACTCCCACCATTCCTAACAGCCTCAGGACCTTTTCTCCCCCCCCCCTCAGCCGCTTAAGCGGCTGAGGGGGGAGGGGAAAAAAGGGCCTGAGGCTGTCAGGAATGGTGGGAGTTGAAGTCCAAAACACCCAGATGGCCAAAGTCTGTCCATGCCTGGGTTAGAGAGATCCAGTGGTCTGTGCCAAAGCATTATGAGGTTCTGACTCACTGGGCTTCCAGCTTGATTCTTGACATATTTAGAGGTGAGAAATCTATTTGTATTGCCATGCTGTGTCTGTTTACTCAGACCTAAGCTTTCTTGAACTCCCTGCAAAGTGTGTGGAGGTTTGTACCTTGAAGGAATAGAAAGAAAATGTTTCTAAAACTCTCGGAAATGCTCGAAAGTAGACAGAAAGTTCAGAAATAGTCTAGAATTGGGAGGCAGAAGGCCATTTCAGGCCTCCCCCTCTATTTTTTTTGTGGAGCAAGGCAGTTCTGCTTCACAGAGATTGATAAGAAGTCAAGTCTCATTGAAACTAATAGGAGACGGCCAATTCACCAGAAGTGACTTGCAGTTTCTCAAGTCCCTCCTGACACACACACAAAATTGAAATTAATGGCACTTACCTCCTGAGATCTTGGATTTTGCTCAGAGTTCTTTTCAACCTTTGGAGCACTTCACTAGTATTTTTTTCAATCCTTGGGTACATGAGGAAATTTGGCATTGTGGTGTAAATAATTAATGCTTTCATTGGAGTACGTTTTGGGGAAAGCACTAATCTATGTATTGTCGAAGCCTTAACAAAATCTGGTTACCAGTATTTTAAAAAACCCTCTAAAATTATAACAGTAAATAAAGAACAACACTCAAAAACAGGGGAACTCCAGACAAGAAACAATCAGGGCCAGTTAATCCTCTCCCAGCAGAGGATTCCCCCAGGCAGGAAGAAGCCAGACCATAAAACCGCTAGGCCATTAAATGCTAATCAAGATGGCCAATTGAAACATTCACACCAACCTCAAACAGGCAAGAGTTATTTCTCCCATCCTGGACATTCTACAGATCTATAAACTCAATATTTCTAGTTTGCATCAGACCTCACAACCTTTGCAGATGTCTGCCATAGATGTGGGTGAAACGTCAGGAGAGAATGCTTCTGGAATATGGCCATACAGCCCGGAAAACTCACAACAACCCAATACTAATCTGTATTGCAGTTGCCACCTGTTATCACTGGAGGATCTGCAGTTACGTCTCACTAGATTATTGGCCTGTTATGGATGCTATGATTGGTTTTCCCAAGACCTTGTTGTTGAGTTGGTGGAAAGATTTTTGCCCAGAGTGACTTGATGAGATTTCCCCAATACTATACCACCACCCCTCCTCCTCCTTCTCTCCTCCTCCTCCTTTGCCCTGCACATCTAGTATATAGGCCCTGGAAAAACAGGAGACAAAAGTACCAAATGAGCTGGTCAAACATTTGTACAACTTTTCCAGCTTTTACAAAGGAGGCCTTCTATACACAATCTACACTTGGAGATGAACTTGGAAAACAAAGAGGGGAGAGTCCATTGAAACTCACACTTTAGCTTTGGCCAGACAAAGGTTCAGCTAGCAGCAGCTTGATGTGGACAAAAGAAGGCAACCTTTTTATAATTCAAGGAGAAAAGAAGAGAAAACAGGCCCCACAATAGGCCCAGAAAAGACATTATGGGCTTGCAATGAGGGATGAATTATTCAGGGAGCACCAATAGCTGATGCTCTGAGGAGTTTTATGGACTCTCCACCGTGGAAAAAGTGGCTATTTTCACCTACAAAATGTTTCCAGCCTTTCTAGACGGCTAGAGATGCCGACAGCCATTCAGGAGAGACAACTGAAACCATTCTTTAAGACTATAGTATCCCTCTGCATTGTAAAAGGGAAAAAAGGCAGAAGAGGGAGGGGAGAAACACCCTCAAGCCTACAAGGGATTTAAGAAGAGCTGGATCTTCACAGTGTTTCGATGCATGTAAAAATGGCACAGATTTTTCATGGAGAAACAAACAATGCTTTTAGTTCATTTTTTTAAAAAGTCAGGTTGGTCATTGATCTTTTTTGCACCAGATATCTTTTGCACTGAAAAAAAAATCCACTTTGTGGAATACAATCTTTGCTATGGAAGAAAATATGTTGGAGAAAGAAATGTCTTTCAGTCTTTGGGTTTAATCTAGGGCTTTCAAACTAGAAATGGCAGCACTTGCCTTTGTAATACCTTGATCTTGAAAATATTAATTCCAGGGTTGATTGATATGGACCTGTTAGGTGCCTCTATATACTGAGGGGTCAGGTTAGCCTTGAGACACTTTGGTACCAGGTTGCTGTTTGTACCTGATGGGAATCAGAGCTGTTAGGCTCAAAATAACCCTCACTTGGGGTGATTCCACAAAAAAAATATAGCAGAGTGCCAGAAGCACAGTTCATATCCAAGAGAAGCTTACATGTAGTGAGCCAGTATAAGTTTCCATTCAAGAGGACGGGTCAGGATTGCAGGAGTCACAACTTTAGATTCCAAAAATATATTCATTGAAGCAAAAAGAAATCCATTCTAGATGGAAAAGGGTCTTGGGGTAAACTACATTACTTAGCTATCGTCTAAAAAAGGTAAAAGGATAAAAATAAGAAAAATATCCATTCAGCTACATCTTGTCTAGAGAAAGGCAAGATGCATCCTTACTCAAAGGAAGACAAGGGCAGGAAGAGAAAGGGCCAAAATGATCCATCCTCTTGAATGGAAACTCATCCTGGCTCACTATGCATAAGCTTCTGCTGGTTATGAACTGTGCTTCTGACACTCTGCTATATTTTTTGTGGAATAGTGAGGGTTATTTTGAGCCTAACAGCTTTGATTCCCACCAGATACAAACAGCAACCTACTGGAAGCACCTTTATTTTGCCTAATAATAATAATAATAATAATAATAGTAATTATCATCATCTTTATTTATATCCCACCACCATCTCCCAAAAGGGACTTGGGGCAGCTTAGAAGATACTACAAGGGTAGTATATAACATAAACGATACATGAGTATAAAAACAATATCATATAAAAGTTGTAAAAACAACCACTATTAACACATAAAATAAAACAAAAACAGAGTTTAAAACGCAGGCCATCTATAGTTAAAACTAGCTGACTTCAAATCACAACTAAAGTGCCAAAGTGTAAATCTCACATGGGCCCATTTCAGCCTACTCGAGGCCAAAAGCCTGCTTAAAAATCCATGCTCCTTCCATCAATTTATATTTGAAATCCTTTCTCAACGTTCAGGATGAACACACAATACCGGGGCACTCCATGCTGCAAAACATATTTAGTTTGAATTAGATCAGTGAATTAGATCAGTGGCTTCAGTAAAGGAAACTACTGAAAGTCTTGCTATCTCCTTTATAAAAAAAGATCAACAAAATAAATGGCTATTCTTATCAGAACAAAGCATAGCTTCTGGTGTGAGAGAATTGTCCATCTGCAAGGATGTTGCTTTGGGGATGCTGGGATGTTTTGATGTTTTACCATCCTTGTGGGAGGCTTCTCTCATGTCCCCACATGGGGGGCTGGAGCTGACAGAGAGAGCTCATCCACGCTCTCCCTTCATTTGAACCTCTGATCCGTCGGTCTTCCTGCCAGCACAAGAGTTTAACCCACTGCACCACTAGAAGTGACGGTCCGGACACACAAATCTGAACAAAGCACAGTCTTTACTGTTGTTTCACCTCCTTGAAATATAGTTTCAATTCTTGTACTCAAAAGAGCTACAGCAAACAAGTCTGAGCAAAAATGGAAGATTATCCTGCAGTCTTTTTTCTTATTTAATATCAATGTCCTTGATTTTATGTGGTGTGAAAGAGCTTTATTCAGTTCTGTTAGAACAGTTTTTAAGTTTGCACTCCTATATGTGTTTGAGCAGACTCAATACATTTGGATATGCTTGCATAAGACTGCCCTGCAAAGTTATTTGGTCAGATGCTTTTTTTGCATTACTTAGTTCATTAAAGTGGACAAAAGTAAAATTAATAATAAGGGAAGTTGAAGGTTTTTTAGCATGAATACATGGATTTAAGATGATTTATAAACAATACTGACATTGAAATAATCAACTGTGTTTAGTAGAACTAACTTCCTACTTGCTTGAACTAAGATTCAGAATGGGATCTATGATCAGAACGAAAGAGGATTGAAAGAGGGGGTTGGACTGGATGGCCCATGAGGTCTCTTCCAACTCTATGATTCCATGAATATGCAAACTTATTAACTAATAGCTGCTGTAAGCAAGTTTGCCAGATAACAAGTTTCATTGAACACACTGGGACTTGCTTCTCAGCAGACATGTGTAGAAGTGTCATGGAATAGTTATTTTAAATCTCACCATCAATACTGCTTTATTTATTAAGAATAACATTGGTTAATCTTTGCCTTCAACCATACTTCTAAAGTCTGTGATCTTCTAGGAGACAAAAAACATATTTTCAAAAAATGGCAATCTTTCCATTTTGACAATGAAATGGGCGAAAGCTTGCTGAAGTTTCCAAAACAATAATGGTTGTCTTGTATTCTTGCTTGAGTTGGTTTTGGAATGTACTCAAAAGTCATATTTCCTGTCACGGTATTAAAATATATGTGTGCCTAGAAAGGTTGCACCATATTATGTTACAGCAACAAAAATAAGATTTTAATTTCTTCAGACTAATGTTAATGATTGTGAAAATGATAAAAAATAATGATTTCAAGTGGACAGTTTAAATTTCTCGTTACTTTGCAGTATATTTTCCCTGATTGTTATTGCTTTTGGCTGAGTAACAAGAGTTGGATTGGCATCTTGGCTTCAAATCAGTTTGTTTAAGGCCTTGGTTTAGGACAGGTGATGTCAAATGTAGTTTTTTCCATCCTGTTGAATGGATGATAAGAACTGTAACTCATCCTGAGTTAAACAGAAGTCCTTTTAATTTCAGTTTAGGACTTTGCATCAATATATGACTTTTCTGCATCCACTGAGGAGGCAAATGCTGTAAAGCTGGCAGAAGAACGTCTTATTGCTTAGGTATCTAGTATGTGAGTCATGCGCACTAGTGGGATCACATATACATCAACTGTGTAAGAGGCCATAATAAATAACAGACTATATCCTACTCTTACCTCTCCATTGGTGCCCCCTTGTTGTGGGAGAGAGGCTTGCATACCCTTATGAAGTTGTGAGCTATGCTGGCGGTGGCATAATAGCCACCGGTAGGGTTTCCCATGCCAGACAGGTCACAACCGAAGGGTCTGACAAAGAGTGTCAAAGGGCAGGATGGGCTCTCTAGACTTTTGGCTACCATTCTAGGAGAAATACAACTCTGATTTCAAACCCGGGCAGATGGTGCTCGTTTAACCCTGTAAGGTCAACCATCTAAGAGAAGGAAACTCGAACCAAACCAACGACCTGAGGACCTCGCTGCCACCGTCCTAAGCTTGCTAGGCCCTGGCAGATGAACCTTTGGTTTAAATGGTGAGGCCAGTTCTGTGCACGCTGCGCCCCACCAGAAAGGTCCATTGCACAGGCTCGAAGGACACATCCAACCTCCGAATCATCAATGCGCTTGTAGAAAGTGTGGGATGAGTCCTTCCTGAATCTTCGTTCGTGAAGAAAAGCCAAGATATCCTACTCTGCTGTTGTGAGAACATTCAAGATACTAATAGTTACCAATGAGCTGATCCTTTCCTATTCAGTTGTCACCCTTGATATTGGCTGGGGAATAGTTAGGTGGAAGGACCCATTTCAGTGGTCCACTCTACTGCTAAGCCTTCAAACAAAGCTCACACAAAGTTATTTGCTACCTAATACAAAAGAGTAGATGCCTGCTCATGTTTTCAGAAGCTGATTAGCCTGGCCAACATATCAAACTTCAACAATTGTTAGGGCAGCACCAGCAGGGCAATTTTGTGGGTGCAGGACATCTGTGTGGCACACACTTTATACCATCAGACATCTAACGTGGCCACCTCATTCTTTTTAATGACAAGGCAGACCCTGGCTTTAAATACTACAGACTGATGGCTGTATGAAGGAAGCCTATGCCATGGCAGGAAATCAGTTGTTTCAATCTATTTTTTAAAAGGACTGCAAAGTGTCCCATAGATTTTATTGAGACTGAATGGGACGGGAAGATATTACCATAAATTTGGTACTGCTGATGCATTGCTCTGCCTCTGTCATGTTTTGTCAACATATACATTTTAAATAAATGGAAAACTTGAAAACAGAGATTTCCCTTGCTCACAATTTAAAAAAGCCACCAGTTCTCTAAAAAGGTCTCTCAATAATTTCTTCCTGTTCAGGAAATGCACAAAACAATCAGTGGTGCCATGTTTACTTATGGCAAGTAAATAATGAGAACAATGTTAGACTCCATTTCCTGGCTATGACACTTGGGGCCAATGTGTGTTGCAGTTCAACAATGTCCAAACTTCTACATAGAATTTCTACTTCTGGCATATTACAATCTATTTGTGCTACTATATAGCATATATTGTATAGATCCCTTGATGCACATAGTATTTTTTGGAAAGTGCCTTCTCTAGCATTTGCTGCCTAACGGTGAGGCCAGTTCTGCCTTTAAATTTTATTGACACATTGTGGGATGAACCAAAAACAAATGATTATGTAACTGCAAGTTCCACATGTCAGTCCTTGACATGTAGAACTTGTCAAGGACCTAATTTTGCTCCTCAGCAAAATTAGGTCAGCTCCATCCCTCCTTTTCTTCAGGAAGAAGCTCAAAACATGATTTTGGGACCAGGCATTTGGGCAACAGAGTTGACTGTATTTACAATGTTTTTGAGATTGGACTATGGACAGGCTTTAGACTGGGTCATTGGTCATTGAATCAGACTTGGATATGGCTATATGGTTATAATAATAATTTTAATCATATTTTAATCAAATGTTTTAATCTATTGTGTAATGTTGTATTGTAATATGTCTTTGTATGTTGCCTGCATTGAATTGTTGCCATTGCAAGCTGCCCTGAGTCCCCCTTTGGGGGTTGAGAAGGATGGGGTATAAGTGTTTGAAATAAATAAATAATAAATAAAGTTGAAGAGAAATCTTTTGTTTGGACTGGAGTACCCTATAGAGGTATGCAAAGTTGTAGCATATAGTAGCATGTTTGGTGATTGATAATTTGGTCGTCATATGGTATTATGTGGTTCTCCCTTCTGTCTGTTACCAGGATTGTGAGATACCTTTTTCCACCAGATATAATGTCTCTGGTCAAAATGAATAGGTTGAATCTCTGTAGGCCTTCTCCCTGACCCAGGGGTTGAGGAAAAGACACTGCTGTTGCTCTTATGGTTGCATTGGGTGACTCCTCCTGCTCAGTTTTGCGCTTGAATGGCACTCTCTGTTCTTTGGCCCAGTGGAATTGGCCTGCAGGCATGGCCACAATGAATTGTTCCCCAGTCATGTGCGCTATTCCAAAGAGCCCTACTCATCCCAACCCTCTACCCTTGGCTTCATTGAGAGAGCAATTCAAGCTGGAGCAGACTTAAATTGCCTCCTTTCTTTTTCTCTTACTTTCATCTTGGCCAAGCTTCCCCTCCCCTCTCTATTTTCTTTTTTTGCCCCAGGCTCACATTAGTGCAATTTCTTCAGCCACCTCTATCTAGTGTGTGTATGAGTGTCTGAGAGAGTGTGATGGAGCAGAGTCCGGGGAGTGGGGGATGACTTGTGAAAAGAAAGATGTGAGCACAAAAGCCCTGCTCAATGACCAAAAAGCTGAAGCCGCTTCTTTCCAGCTGGGCAATGCCTTTCCTGTTTGTGAGTTTTGGGAAACATTTTTGCTTTGTACTCTAATAGAATTAGAGGACAGATGCTGACTGTAAATGGGACACGCGACTACCGGCCTCTAGCTTAAATATTTTGAAGCAACATTACAATTACTGGCTTGATCCACCAACTTTGAAGTGGTTGCACATGATCTAGGGGGAATGTCCGGGCAAGAGGAATAATCAGAACTTTAAGGTTTTAGTTGCTAAGCAGTGGTTTTCAATTTTTTAATACATTTATTAAACAACAGAAACATTTGGTAATGGGAAATTTGGAATCAGACTGCTAAAAAGTTATCACACATTTCATTATCATTGAATATCCTTAGGAACTGGTACTTTTAAAACAGGAATAAAAGAAAAACATAACACTGGAAGTGGAAGATTTTTGTTGCCAGTATGGCTCCTCTAATGGGAAAACCAATATTAAGTGAACAGTGTATTGTTCCATATATTTTATAAACAAGTAGAAGGAAGGGTGGCTCATCTACAGAGTACAAAGGATGGGGTCTTTATTGGTAAAGGCCCTGAACTTTGGAATTAGCTCCTCCACTTGTGTTGAGGTTGTTATGCACTTGTATCTTCGGGAAATTTTTGAATGACCACATATCTGAATGGAGACATGCTGGTTTTGTTTTTAATATATATATTTATGTTCACTAGCATATGGAGAGGAGGAGGATTAGATAATGAGAGATTACTACCAGGCCTTGGTTGAGGACTATTTCATATTTGGACTCTTGTAGTCCACGCCAGCCCAATGACCATAGTTTGACTACACAACCTACTCACACTGTTTTGTGAACTCTAGATGGCAGTTGTAAATTAATGTGGATGTTTGCTTAGATTTTATATTATTATATAATTTTGTTTGACTACATGTAGTTTAATTTATTGATATTAGGTTTAATTTACTGATGTAAGACTTTAATTTGATGTTATGTTTTAATGTTGTTTTCATATGAGGGGTTTCTCTGGGATTTTAAGCCAATATTTATTTGTTTTACGAAAGCATTGAGTGTTTGCTGTTGTTATGTTGCAATCTGCCCTGAGTCCCTTTGGGAGATAGGGTGGAATACAAATAAAGTTATTATTTTAGATTTTTTATACTTCTTTTGTCTTATATAACAAAACAAATAAATCCTAGTAATTGAAATGACATGCAGCCTTCAAATAATGCCTTCAAAACTTGATAGGCCTCCTCAGGGCCATATCCAGGATTTTGATTCGGGGGGGCTGAGTTTGGTTCAGGGGGCCTGAGACTGGGTGGAAGAGGGTCTACCCTAGCAAACCTTTTGTATTGTTATCCCAATAACCCCATTAATGTGGGATATAATGAGCATGGTGATCAGATCATGATATGAATAAACATAACAGTTTAAATAATGTACCAGTAAGGCCTTTTCACGGACCACCCTGAGAATTTGGGGGGGGCTGAAGCCCCCTTAGCCCCCCCTGGCTACATGCCTGGGCCTCCTTAATGCATCAGCTCCACATGAAAAAAATCCACTAGAAGTTGAAGACAACTTATGCATGCAGCATATGGAGAAATTTGTATTCAACTGAACAATCAGAAATACTTTAAGACCTTGCTTTATACAAGTATTCAATGGCTCATCTTGACAAACAGCAGTGGTAGTTCATTGGTATCTTTGAGTTAAGATTGAGTAAAATCTGCTATGGTCCTGACATGAATTGTCTAAATAAAATAGCTCTATAGATCTTATTTGGTAGTCTGATGATGGCTTCTTCATTTCAATCAAGTTCTATAAAGCGAAATCATCGCTAGACCTAATTGCACAGATATATACATATCTAGAGCAGTATGCCATTGCCCCCCTGGTGGTGCAGCGGTTGACAGTTTGAATCCGGGAAGCAGGGTGAGCTCCCACTGTTAGGCCCAGTTTTTGCCAAACAAGTAGTTTGAAAACATGCAAATGTGAGTAGATCAATAGGTACTGCTTGTTGGGAAGGTAACGGTGCTCCACGCAGTCATGTTGACCACATAACCTTGGAGGTGTCTACGGACAGCGCTGGCTATTTGGCTTAGAAATGGAGTTGGACACGACTAGACTTAATGTTGGGGGAAATCTTTAATTTAGAGCAGCATGCCAGCTAGCAATGATTATAGTTATACTTGTCAAAGAGGAAATCCAGTCTGAATGATTAAACTGAGAATAAAAATAGGTATATGGAGTTGTGGTGACAGAAATACCTTTAAGGTGCCCTTTTAAGACATTGAATATGTGATATCCCATAGAGTGCCCAAAGAAAACCCAGAGAGCCCAGTTGGTTGATTGAATTCCATTGATGCTGAAATGCTGCTGGTGTACTGACTGATACAATGGTCGACACTGTAGAACAAGAGTGAGTTAGCACCATTGAACCTGTTTCATTTTAAAGTGTAGAAAAATATTTGTGAATGTCCGCTATGAGGTTCACGTATCATTCAGATATGCTCAGCTAAGGATAAAGGAAACCCAATAGTTTCATTTTCTGCTGCTTTTGTTATTTAACGCATTTATCCCTTTCTTTCCTGGCCTTGTTCTATTTTTCTGAATATATGTTAAAAAGAAAAAAGGCAATGGCAACCAAGATCAATTCAAATAGGCAAAAATATCCTGAAGGCTCCAGATCTTGTCTGTTCTTAGAACATAAAGAGGGTCATCCTGGTTAGTACTTGGGTAGAAGACCACCAATGGATACCAGGTTATGGAGTTTGTATTTCCGAGGAAGGAAATGGTAAATCACCCCTAAATAAACCTTGCCTAAGAAAAATTCTATGAAACTCATTTGGTTGCCATAAGTCAATAGTTGACTTGAAGCCACATGTGCACAAAACCCAATCCAGTATAAACATGGCTGGATACACAAAGTTTCAAAGTCAGACTTCCTTGGACATGGATAGATAGATGATCCGTCATGTTTTTGCATTAGTTTATTTATTTTTAATCTTAAGCTTATCGTATCATGAATATGAAGAAAAGAAATGTAAATATTGTGATAAATTGTTACCAAAATCAAACTAAAATGAAAATTTCATACATCCTTAACAAAAGCGAAATAGTGCAATTTCGTGTTGCAGTTATATTCTGTGGCAAAGCTGGTGCAGTTTCTTTATTATTTATTTTATTTATCCTATTTATACCCCACCTTTCTCTACCCTAAAGGGGTCTCAAGGTGGCTTACATAGAGGCAATTATCCAATGCCTTAAAACACATACAATTCCAAAATATTAAAATTAAAATTAAATTAATACATATTAAACATTTAAAACATTCAATTCCACATTAAAATAACCCATCAAATATAAGCGATTGCATTTCATTTTAAACACTTATTAGTTGTTTGAGATGTGCCCAGGGAAAAGCTATAAAACTGTAGAAATCTTAATCAGATATATCCACCCACCACACTGCAAAAAAAAAAAAAAGCAAACACATGATTAATTTTGGAATTGATTAGAAATTTTCTGAGATTGACATTTTTCTTGTGCTGTGATTAGCAAATGTTTAAGCAAGAGCTCAGTTCACCTGCGATTATATTTAGTTTAGTGTTTAATGCTGTAACATCCTTTGGGGAGAAGGGATCAAGCAACGTTGACTGTGATAGATTGTCAGAAATTCCCCAGGGGTAGTTCATAAAGCAGCAATGGGGAAATGAAGCAGAACTACAAAGTGCTCTCTGGTTAATTTAAGAAGAAATTGACTGAAACACAAAGCAATAAATCAGACCCATCTTTTTCAACCAAGCCTCTCATTGCAAAGTGTCACCTTCTATTGCAACATACAAACACAAGGGCTACATAGACAAGCCGCCCAATTTGCAAGAATCTGAGATTGCTTGCCAAATTCAGGGATCATTTGGTAGCAAAACTGTGAGGGAGTTTAATGTAAGGCTTTAACCGCCTGTGGTGCATCCTTTTCTTTTTCTTTGCTCTGAGGTTATCTGCCCGACTCCCACTACTATTCCTTTAATTCAATTTTGGAGTCTGTGTTACTGGAGAACATCAATCAGATCTACTAAAAAAAAATCAAAATTAAAAGTCATTAGACAAACCTAGTTTAAGAGATGAATTAATTGCTTGTTGATCAAGATGCCCCACAAGTGACCTGTTAACCGATTCTAGGGGAAACGGCAGTTTTCAGGAGGATTCAGAGTTTGCACCTGTAACCAAGGAAGCTGTAAAATGCAGCTAAGCATTTCAATAGTGTAATAGTTGGATATTTTCTCTTGCTGGGTGCTCTTCTGTAGTTTTACAAGTGGGAATTAAAATATGAAAAGGAAGATTTCAGCATCTCTGGCAAATATTTATTGAGCACTAATTTGGCGATCTTCTAGCTCCAGCTAACTTGGCAATAGCTCCCACTCTTTTGGGGGGTTGCTCTTCATCTATTGTTATTCCAGAGATCAAAGCAGGGTCATTTTAATTTATCTGTCTTGGAAAATCCTTCTTTGTGTCCCTAACCCTCCATGGATTAATGACTACCTTGCCTATGGGGATTTTTGAGATTAAATCAATTCTGTATACACATCCTTAATTTTTACCAGTGGGATTTCCATTATGTCTTTGTATAAGTCACACAATGCAATATATATAATTGTTCAATTTATATCCAATTTATTTAGGATATACATGTCTAGTAACACAATTAATTTCCAGTTAAAATGAAATCTCTTCTTTTATCTTTAAAATTAAACAATTAGGATCTCGATGGTATGAGTAGTTTTGTTCCTAGAGCAAAATCAATGTAAGCAATCTAAAGAGATTTGTGTTTGCTACACAGTTTTACACAGTTTATAAAGTGGTAGCCATCTCAGTGCATTGCACTGAAAACAAGAAAGAGGATAACGACATCTTAAAAATAGCAAATTTATCACAATCTTAACTATTATAGACTATAGTCCACTTCATCAGGTGACTGAAGTGCTATCTCGAATTTTGTTCCGTCTCACTTGCTCTCTCTCACACACACACAGAACTGAAGGCAACGACT
The DNA here is from genome assembly GCA_030556195.1 of Anolis apletophallus. NCBI lineage: Eukaryota > Metazoa > Chordata > Lepidosauria > Squamata > Anolidae > Anolis > Anolis apletophallus. Next base: position 49,368,242 of record JARBWK010000010.1, read on the forward strand.
TCTGGGTCTCCTCTATAAGTGAAGCAGTAAATCTAGGATGCATCTACACTGTAGAATTAATGTAGTTTGACATCACTTTAACTGCCATGGCTTGGTGCTCTCGAACCATGGAGATGAAATTTTACAAAGTCTTTAGTCTTCTCTGCTGAAGAGTGTGAGTGACTCACCAAAGTAAAACTCTCTTGTTTCCATAGCATTGAGCTATGACAGTTAAAGTGTATCACACTGCGCTAATTCTCCAGTGTAGCTGCACCCCAACTTTGTGTGCCATTCTGAACTTCAAATGAGCTATCCAAGGTATTCAACCTTTTAAAGAAAAGATATAGGATTTGGTACCCTGGATAGAGCTTTTAAAATTTAGGCCAAAGCCTAATGTGAAATCAGTAAAGGTAAAGGTTGCCCCTTGACATTCAGACTAGTTGTGTCCAACTTTGCGGGTGGTGCTCATCTCCATTCCTAAGCCAAAGAGCTGGCTTTGTCCATACCTCCTGGGTCACGTGGCTAGCATGTCTGCATAGAGTGCTGTTACTTTCCCACCAGAGCGGTACCTATTGATCTACTCACATTTGCATGTTTTTGAACTGCTAGGTTGGCAGAAGCTGGGCCTAACAGTGCGAGCTCACCCCGCTCCCTAGATTTGAACTGCTGACCTTTTGGTCAGCAAGTTCAGCAGCTCAGCAGTTTAACCCGCTGCACCACTGGGGGCTTCGTTAAATCAGTATCCACTGAAATATAAGCCACTAGTTGCCAATGATTGAGGGAGACAGTGTAGGCTGTGGTGCAATAAGGGAATTAAATGATTTCACTATGATTTCTATACTGTGTGAAAAGTAAAGCAGATAGAAAGGGGGGGGGCAGCTAAATCTGCCTCACCAGTTTACGCAGCATCATAAAAAGCCATCAAATGGTTTTCTGAAGAAATGTTGCTGTTTATATCATTTTTTCTTGACCTGGATGTTTCATTTCACATGCCTGTGTTGTTAGCTTTAAAAAGATCTCAGTTTCCTCATTTGTGTTTTATAAGAGGCCAGATATATTCATGTCATTATATGTGATGGCAGCTACTGAGTGGTGTTGTCAGTGCAAAACACAATGCATCCAGTTATATATTTATGTGTGGTTTTCTACAGATGATTCATCTAGAAAATCATCAAAATTAGGCACCACACTAACAGACTGGTCATGTGAAAAGCAAAGAGGTTTTAACACTGTAGAGTAAACAGTTCTGGGCTACACAAGACAAAGCAGTATTTGTCTTTGGGAAATGAAAAATGTGTATCTTTTGCAACCAGAGTGTAAAAGTGCAGCCTTATGTGCAGACTAATGAATGCACTTTGGGTTGATTTGTTGGAAAACCATGACAGAGGTTAATCTATGGTGCTGAGTCAGAAAGGCAAACTTTCATCATACATATATGTATAAACCATTTATTGAGAGAGCATATACATTAATTTATGAGACAGCATCTTCTGGGAAAAGAGCACCCAGAAGGAGAATGGGGAAATGCTATGCATTTTTCTCAACATAAGCCACCATAGCCATTGTTGGTTACACTACTGTCTTGGTCAGGGTGGGGAAAGTACATATGGGCCCTAAGATAGGAAAAGGAAACTTGTGGCTCTCTTGGAGTTAGTATACTGCAACACTTATCAGCTTCAGCCAACATGTTGTTGTGTGTCTTCAAGTTATTTCGACCCTCATGGTGAACCTATTATGGAATTTACTTGATAAGATTATTCTTATCAAGTAAATTCCATGGTAGGTTCACCATAGGGGTTGAAATGACTTGATAGGTTCTATGATAGGTTCACAATGAGATTCTCCTTGACCTTAAATCTAGTTGAGTCTGATTCAGGGGGGGGGTGTTTATCTCAATTTCTAAGTTGAAGAGTTGGTGTTGTCCATTGTCTTAGGTCATGTAGCTGCATGGAGCGCCATTACCTTCCCACCAAAGTGGTAACTGTTGATCTATTCACATTTGCATGTTTTTGAACTGCTAGGTTGGCAGAAGCTGGGGCTAACAGCAAGAGCTCACTCCTCCCATGGATTCGAACTGCCAAGCTTCTGGTCAGCAAGTTCTCCAGCTTTGTGGTTAAATCCACTGTGCCACTGCAACCCCTAAATGTTGACAAGAATCTTGACAAAATGACAATAGTTCAGATAATATTTGCCTTTGCCTTCTTCACTTGTATACCACTTTTCTCACCCCAGGAGGGATTCAAAGCCATTTCCAACATATTTATGGCAAAATTTAATGCCTCCCATACAAGACATGCTTGCCATAGATGCAGGTGAAATGTCAGGAGAGAATGCCTCTAGAACATGGCCATATAGCCCGGAAAAACCTACAACAACCATGTTCAAAATCTAGAGGCATATGCCAATTTTCCTAATTTTATTAGTTTCAACAAAACACTCATAAGTTTACAGCTTTAGGTTATTTATTTATTATTTACTGTATTTATATCCCGCCTTTCTCGACCCCGAGGGGGACTCAAGGTGGCATAGGCAATAATTCAATGCCTTCAAAACAATATATCTCCAATATACAATTAAATGAGTATTTCAATTTAAAATGTAGACAAGATTAAGAGCATTAAAACATATAAGACATGGCAATAACAACTATAAAACTTCATTATCCACAATTTATAAATATTCTATATGTATTCTGTAATTATCCACAATCATAGAATACATACCGAATATTTATAAATCATATCTTTTAAAATACCTTATATTGTGTATGTGTGTGTGAATGTTTGACAGAAATATATATGTGGTATGAAAGCATTGGTAAGGAGACATGCTTGAATAACATGGAATGCTGCAAATTCAATATCTAGTATTCCATATATGAATCATGTCCCTTTTAATTTTAAGATTATAAAAAGAATACAGTAGTGTTTTAGTCCTTTAAAGGAAAGTTGTTATCATAAATATCACTGACAAATTAGTCTTTTTATATATACTGTAAATATAATATGTCTGGCCCCAAATGAGTTGGCTTTTAGAACATCACATGGCACTGTAGTGTATATACCCAAAGGAAACTGACGGAAGAACTAAAGTTACAGTTGACAGTTTTGAAATAGCAGTTAAAATATGTAGAATGTATTAGTGATGTTGAGGTACATACACACTAATTATTCTTTGGAAAATGAAAACATGCATCATCCTTTTTTGGTTCTAATTTAACTTGATAATCAACAATGTCATGTGGGAGGAATAAGAAAATGCTGCAGTTGATTTACTTTTTGGGGTGGGGTGGGGGTGGGGAGGAAGGGATGCAGATCTGAATCAAAGCCATGGTGGGTCCTAGAAGAGACCACAGACAGACAAACCAGTTTTGAGACACAGCTGACATTCAGAACTAGCCAAAACACTTATGAAATGTTGTTCACTGTTTCCTGATGGGTCTGAAACACTGGTTTCCCATTCAGTATTAAGGCTAGACCGGTTCTGGTTTAACAATTGCTACCCAAGTGCCTGAGGCGTTGGCTATGTTTTCATTTTGCAACCTGGTGTGTCACAGAATATACTGACTATATGCATGTATTTTAAAGGTTTTGTCCCCCCCCCTTAGTAAAAGAGGACAGATATATTAGGGATGCCTTGGTTTGCTCCCTACCCCTCATCTTTGGTTTGCTCCCTACCCCTCATATCCTCTCATGATGTAATTACCCACAATGTTTTCTTCATCTGAATCTGTCCTTTATCTAAGTTTTTTAAGGTAATTTATTACAAAACCCTTGTGTTAAAATCCTCAATGCCACTTATGTTTGACATTGTTGCCGTTATTGTTGCTATTTACTAAACAGGTGTCTGCTATCAGGAATAAACTGTATGAGGATGAACAAATGGAAATTTAAGCCAAACAAGATAGACTTGCTCCTGGACAGACAGAAGGAAGATCAGGGAATAGGGATTCATCCTATGTTAGATGGGGTTAAACTTCCCCTGAAGAGGATTGCAGCTTGGATGTTTTCCAATCCTGCACTTGGAAGTGAGGCTGAATGAGTATGCTTTCGTTGTGGTCCAGGAGTATGTTTCCAGAAGGAAAACCAGTGTTCCAGCTGAATCCGTTCCTTAGGATGTCAAATCTGGTTGCAGTAACATTGCTTGACTGCATCTGATTTTGATTGCTGTAGGGTAATACATTCTGTCGGGGTTTGCCTTTGGAAAGAGTTTAACTGGATCCCAAATGGGCCATTCTTTTAGCAGGGGCTGGTAACAAGAATTATTAGACACCACTCTCCAGCTGAAACAACTTCATTGGTTGCCAGTTTGTTTTCTGGCACAATTCAAATGGCTTCTTTTATGATTAAAACCTTGTATGGTTTAGGTCCAGACTATCTGAAAGAACATGTCTCGCTACACAAGCCAGTTTTAAGCTCTGTAGAGGGTTTTTTTGGTCAGTCTTGCTATCTTCAAATGTATGTTTGATGAGGAAACAGGAGAAAGCCTTTTCTATGGCTGATCCCTGGCTATGGAAGTCCCTTCTGTAGGAAGTCCAGTGGCCTCCCTTCCTGATATATTTCTGCTGTCAAGTGAAGACCTTTCTATTTAACCGGTAGTATATGTGCAAAGTGGTGTACTGTGTTTTGTATCTTATTATTAGTATCAATCAAAATTTTATTACGGTCACAGACCAGCACAAAGGGGGCACAAGCGCCCTAAGAGGAGAAGGACAACTCCTTCTAGTAATTAAATGTGGTCTTCTACTGTTTTAACCATGTTTAAAAATAAATTAAAATAAAACTGTGATTCAGTTATTTAAAAACCTTTGGAAAACAAAATTTGAACTTTATTTTATTTTAAATTACTGTAAGTGTTCTTGGATATCATCCCATGAAAGATAAAGTATAAATTCAACATACATACATGTGCCATTAAGTTCTAAGTTGCTTAAAGAGTCCTGGTTGGCAGCAGCTTTGCTCAAGTCTTCTAAACTTAGGGATGTGGTTTCCTTAATTTGTGCAATTGGTCTGTAATGTGGTTTTTTCCTTTTCTTATTGCCTTTCACTTTCCTATTATCATATTTTCCAATGCGTCACATTGATTCAAATTTCAGGTTCGGAGGCTCTCCCGCACCTCAGAGGCACTACATATTTCCATTCAATTTGATGGAAAGGATCCAAGTGTTTTTGCACACACACAAGGGAACTGTACATTATGAGTTATGGAGGCATATGTTATCTTTGTGAATTATGGTCATGTATTACTATGTCATTCTTCCAATCAGCCTTGAAACATTCCCATGGTGATCTATGTCTTTGTGTCATTTTATAGTAATGTAAACTGAACCATTATGTGTATATTCTTTATTTTAGTCTGATGGCAGAATATGAATGCATGAAGTTACAAATCAAACAATCCCCATTTTTATATTGATTATATTGATTTTCTGTTGCAAAAAATGTGTCAAGCTTGTATGTTATTGTTGTTTTATGTTAGGTGGCATATGTATGTGAGGCATTAAATATGTTGGAAATGGCTTTGGGTTCTTCCTGGGGTGAGAAAAGTGATATACAAGTGAAATAAATAAGTAAATAAATAAGATTTGATCCAGACGTAGTAAAATACAACCCTGAAATCACTGGGACAAGTGTGGCTTAGTCTGGCTGCAATATTTTATTAATGTTTCCACCAAGGAGAACCTAAATAGGATATTATATTTAAATATGGAGCATCTTCTAACTAGTACATTCCTGGATTATAGGTCAGCCCAATAATTTTACTTTTTTACTTTTACCTAGCTGGTGTACATCACCTTGCCTCCCTCCATCCCTCTCTCATGGAGAAATAATTTGGTTATCAGTTTAGTAGGACTATTCCTACAAAATTTAAACCGCTTTATTACAGTGATGTGTTTGACTTTTTCCAACAAATCATCAACAATCAGTTTCTATATTGCTATATAAAGCCAATATGAAAGGCCACTGTTTGACATTGTTTATATAATTTTGAACTTGCTGGTAATCTTTGTCCATATTTATTCATATAGCAAGTTAGGTCAAAATTATCTCTTGATGGTTGTGTTTGAAAAAGATTGAACAAGAGAAGAGACATTTCTCTTGGGGAAGTCATGAAGCTACATTTGAAAACATTCATTACAGGATTTGGTTTCCTGTAATTTTTCATCTTCTATGTATTTCTTTTAAAATGGGATTCTGGTAGAGATTTGAAGATGAGTTAATACTCTATTTACCACCAGAGTACATTAAATCAAGTTGTGTACTCAAACTTGACATATGCTTTGCATTAAAATATTTAGAGTTCTTTGTCGTCACGATGGAGATTATATTATAAAGTGGTAAAGCCTACTTTAATAGTCTGAAAAGTTTCATTTACTGATTAGAGGGTTTGGAAAAATCTGGCTACATACACAGCACATCCCTACTGGGAAAGTGTTTTGCCTTGTGATTAAAAGAGGTTATTTTGAGTATAAATATATGGATCGAGATTTCAGTGAAGTTCCACCAGGAATCAATTTGGCTTTAGCTGCCATTAAGTCAAAGGAAAAGAAATAATGAGAAATAATTATCACTTACACTAGTATAGCATTGCTGGAATCAACAGAACTACTTTGCTGTAATTAGTAATTTAATTGTCATCTGGGCCTGTTAGCAAAGACTATATCATGTTGTGGACTTTTGCCATCATAGAGGCTTTCATAATGCATCTACACAAGAGCTTGCTAGCACACAATCTCATTTTAAATTTTACTGTGTTCACCTAGCACAAAAGTTTCTCTCTCTAAAAATCATGATTAGCAACTTACTGATTTGAGGTCAAGAACAGCTGGCCCTAAAAGAAAAGGTGAAGACCAACATAGCTCAGATCTAGCAAGTCTGTCTTCAGCACACCAGAGTATAATTACATAGAATCATAGAGTTGGAAGAGACCTCATGGGCCATCCAGTCCAACCTCCTGCCAAGAAGTGGGAAAATTGCATCCAAAGCACCCCTGACAGATGGCTATCTAGCCTTTGTTTAAAAGCCTCCAAAGGAGGAGCCTCCACCACAGGGGCAGAGTGTTCCACTGTTGAACACGTGTGAAGTACATACACACTACATTGAAATCAGTGAGACCAACCAGAGACATAGTCAGAACATAAGCTTCTCCTCTTCTTTGCACTCCATTGGATGTACTCTATTGAACAAATTCCATTGGGATGAATGAAACTTGTGGAGCAGCAGGCACATTACTATAAATATTATAATTTCAAAAATATCTTCAGGCCGTGTCCTGTAGGAAACAATATAAAAGAAGAAGCATCTTCCAACAAAAATAGCCCCCTATAATTGTCTTAAAGGCACCAGTCATCAAAATGACTGAAAAAAATGGAGTCTTGAAAGATTGTTAATGTAACCCCACCTTGTTAGCCATTCAAAAATGAATAGCAATAGCATCATTTTCTGCTGCTCTTGGGATTTGAAACATTTTGTGTCTTTCTCTTGTACAGTTGATCTTCTCTGCCATTTTCAGTTTTGTCCTGCTCCTTCAAACTTTCTTTCATACCGAGCCAAATCATTTCATAAGTGCCCGATGAGTGAGCCAACAACTGACTTGAGAAAAGAGTTCTTGTAGAAAATGTGAGCATTTTCAGATTTGCATTTATTTCCATTTTAAATTCTTGCTGCAGAAGGGATCATTTTCAGATTAAATGCACTCCAGTAAAGCTGTAGTCCAACTCTCTGGAGCCTGTAAAACAAAACAAAACAAAACAAAACTCGCTTTTTCAAAAAAATTATAAATGTCTGAGTCTTTATTTAATCCATAGGAAAATAGAAACCAAAAAAATATGACCCTGAACTTTTTTTAAACACTGCAAACAATGCATTTCAAATAAGAATTCTTTTAATTTTTTTTAGATGGGACACAGTATGAAGAAAAATTGGCATGTTAGTTTAGAAGTCATTTTTCTCACAAGTCCTATCTATCTATCTATCTATCTATCTATCTATCTATCTATCTATCTATCTATCATCTATCATCTATCTATCTATCTAACCTATATCTCTGTATGTCTTTGAGTATGTACACATTACTCACTTCAGAATTGCTTTCAAAAGAAACTACTTTTCAGTCTACTTAGTTTGTAGCTGTTCCATAAAACTTAACGGGCCTCTTCTAAAAAAATAAAAAGCACAACAATCCTAACTCAGCTATTGTATGAGAAATGTTAAAACATCTATTTATTTTGGAGTGTTTAGAATTTTCTTAAATATCTTGTCAAAATAGATAAGTAAAATATCAATATACAATTATCAACTTCCCTGTTAGAAGTGGAAATAAAGTAAATATGATTTAATTCTACCACTCTCACGCTGAAGTGACATCTAGTTAAATAGTGCTGTGAAATGATATATTAGTATTAACTCTCTCACCACTTGTGAATAAAAAAGAAACATTCGTTTAGTAGCTGTCTATCTTTTCTGCTAGAATTCCTTCATTTAACTCTCTCTTATCCTCGGCGATTCTGAAGAGTATGTTTGCAAGAACGACTTGGATGATCTTCGAAGAGTCAGGAATTTAATTAAATGCTGTCTGTATGGAGTATTTCAAACAGCTGAAGAAATAGCTCTTGGCATCCCACTGCCCATTTCCAAGACATGAATGTTTTCTGGTGTTAATAGACTGGACGACAACTGAGGCTGAAACTCTAATGTTTTTTGGTCTTGTCCAAACATTTGTGTGATACTTTTCAGTAATCTCGGTTTGGTGTGAAAAAAAGAGAGGAAAGAATAAATCTAAGTGAAGAAAAGGCGTTTACTTTATTATTGTGCACTAATATGCACCATTAGTGTCCTGTAGCGGGGAGAAAGGAAAGCAAGGTGTAACTTTTAAGCACACACTGATTTGTTCTTATTACAGAACAAAAAGTCTATTTCTTTATCATGTTATCATTCAGTTAATAAAAATTAGCTACACTAACAGCAGCAACTTTTTTATTTTTTGAAAAAAAAGACTCTCAAAGTCCCAGGGATTTTCTTTCACAATGAACATGAATACTGTTCAGAAATACAAACAGTCAAAGGATAACTTTAGGTCTGAAAGAGAAACCTGGCAAGGGTAATTGAATAAGCCTGGATCCCCGGAATATGTCATGGTGAGTGCAGTCAACATGTCATAATTAGGTTTATTGAGGGCCACTCCAACAATCTGCTTCTATTCTTCCTGCCTTATTGTCCACAGCTAGGCAAATAGCCAGGGGACAAAAGGAATCAAGTGCTGACAAAACATGAAAGAGGGAAAAGATTTAGCTGCTTTTATCAAAGAAACTGAGAACGACTTTGTGTAAATAAAGTAAGTAACTGGCCATCCTGCATTTAAGCAATACCGTTTTCATTAGAATTAATTCTTGACATATTGGAAGGGTTCCAAGGGAAGGATTTTCTACTTCTGACAAGTTTAATTTGTAAATTAAAAACAGTCGGTTCAACATGAGCCTCCACCAACAAACCTTAACCAAAGCCATGCTCAGCCAAGGCCCAAGCAGGTGAAACAGAGAATGACTTTGATAACAACAGCAAAAACAACAACAACACAAAACTATTTCTTCACAATTATGCAAATACTTATTTACGCATGCCAAATGTTTTCCATTGAGGCTTCTTGCAAGATGTCCTTTCGGGAAAAGCTGGTTGGTGCCTATTTCTTTTTGCTTTTAAACCCCATTAAGCTGACCTAACATGAGCAGCTCTGCATTCTGTTTGGTAGCCAGGCAAAGAAGAAAAGGTTTGCTAAACCAAAAATGGAGGGCCATGTATAGTCCACAATAATCATTCTTCTTTGTTTTTTTAAGAGCGCTTCCATTGGCATTTGTCTGGATCTAGGCTTAAATATGCCTAACAAAGATGTTGAAAGAAACAAGGCTTGTGTTAGTCCCAGGTTAAATCCCATTGAGTTCAATAAGTCTGCTCGAAGTACGTGTTTGGATACAATTCAAATGGGAGAAGCAATTCTATGATTGCTCTAATTCAGTGGTTCTCAACCTTCCTAAAGCTGTGACCCCTTAATACATTTTCTCGTGTTGTGATGACCTCTAACCCAACTATAAAATTATTTTCATTGCTACTTCATAAATGTAATTTTGCTATTGTTATAAATCATAATGTACATATCTGATATACAAGATGTATTTCCATTCACTGGACCACATTTGGCACAAATACTTGAATTGAAACTTGGCACACAGAACTCCCATGACAAACAGAAAATACTGGAAGGGTTTGGTGGGCATTGACCTTGAGTTTTGGAGTTGTAGTTCGCCTACATCCAGAGAGCACTGTGGACTTAAACAATGATGGATCTGGACCACACTTGGCACGAATACTCAATATGCCAAAATGTGAACACTGGTGGAGTTTGGGGAAAATAGTCTTTAACATTTGGGAGTTGTAGTTTCTGGGAATTGTAGTTCACCTAGAATGAAAGAGCATTCTGAACCCCACCAACGATAGAATATGGCCAAACGTCCCACAAAGAACCCCCATGACCAACAGAAAATACTGGGTTTTCTGATGGTCTTTAGTGACCCTTATGACATCCATTCATAACCCCCCAGGGGTCCCAACCCCCAGTTTGAGAAACACTACTCTAATTACTCTGGTGAGGATTTCCTCCTCAGTATTTGCCAGACAATGTGCTATCAAGGGTTCTGCTTGTATGCTTTGTTAATTAAATTTAAGGTATTTTAAAAAGATGTGTGATCAATACTTTCCATTATTGATGGCAGAGAGAGGAGTGGAAGGAAGCTAGACCCTTATTATAGTCTGTCTACAAGTCGGTCTCCTCCCAGATGGGACAGGAGCACTAAGTGGCAAGTTAATGTGACAAAGTGATTAGAGCATGCTTTCCTTGAGTCACAGAAATGGTCCCTTAGCCATTTAGGTATGGGCATTTTCAAAATGCACTTCCCAGTTTCCTGTGCCTAATATTGAGCATAAATCGCTATTTTTGAAGTAATCAATTGCACCTGTAGTTGAGGGTTGTAATTAATTACATACAAACACAACTTGGTGGATCCCATTCTTAATATTAGGTATGTATATAGTTGAGAGGAGAGATCCTACATGGTATGCTTGTTTGATCATTAGACCATGACTCTGGGGACCAGGGTTCAAATCACTGCTCAGACATGGAAATTGACTGTGTGACTTTGGGCATCTCACATATTCTCAGCTCCAAGGAAATGAAAGGCAACTTCATTCCCATGAACATAAAATCATAGAATCATAGAGTTGGAAGAAACCTCAAGGGCCATCCAATCTAACCCCCTGTCAAGAAGCAGAAAAATCACATTCAAAGCACCCTGACAGATGGCCATCCAGCCCCCACTTAAAAGCCTCCAAAGAAGGAGGCTCCACCACATTTTGGGGCAGAGAGTTCCACTGCTGAACAGTTCTCACGGTTAGGAAGTTTTTCCTAATGTTCAGGTGGTCTCCTTTCCTGTCCTTTGAAGCCATTGTTTCATGTCCTAATCAAGTTTGCTCCCTCATCCCTATGACTTTCCCCTCACATATTTATACATGGCTATCATGTCTCCTTTCAACCTTTTCTTCTGCAGGCTAAACATACCCAGCTCTTTAAGTCTTTCCTCATAGAACATGGTTTCCAGACCTTTGATCATTTTAGTTGCCCTCTTCTGGATATGTTCCAGCTTGTCAATATTTTTCTTGAATTGTGGTGCTCAGAATTGGATAAATTATTCCAGGTGATGTGCTGTCCAATTAACCCCTGTCTCCTCTTCCAATCAGTGGGAGACCATAATCCTTGTGTTGTAATGTAGGTACGTTTTTAATGATGTGCTTTTCATAACACACTATGTCACCCAACTTTTAAATAGCCTGTGTTTCTGAACAATAGTTGGAAGAAGAGACAGGACAGGCTCAAATCAGTATGGACTGTTGGAGGTTTGGAGGGTGAGGAAAGTAGACTGTTGCATTTGTAACTTGAATTGGATCGATTTGGGAGGAATTTGGGTGCAAATGTTTTTAAAATGAAGAGTTCAACAGGAGCTTCAGAGAGGCTTCAAAGGCTACATCTTGAGGTCACAAAAGTCACATGGATGGACCCTATTTTGCCCATTAGTTAAGAACAAAGGAAATATTGTTGTTGAGGATGGGGTGCTCCTGGAGCCTCTTTTAAAAAACCTCATGTGGCTCTTTAGTATTTCAGATGAGGTACTCTGTCATCCATCAAGTTTCCTGGACTTCATGGATTTCCTTTCTGAAAGTATAGAATTTTTGAAAGAGCGGAATTCTGTTCTACTAAAAGATTAAATCATTTTATGCTGTAGGACATCTAATATAAATAACTTAATTGAAAATGAAAGAGAGCCAAACTCACCTATTGTGAAATGCTCCAAACACAAAAGTTATTTTTTATACCAGTTTTTGTATAGCTAGCTACATTTTTTAATTCTTGATGATATAAGTAGCAATCAATTTACATTTGATGCAATGAACATGTCTAAAATTACAAAGTCTGCAGATGTAATACAAGAGGCAAAGGCCTTTCACCAGACACACAAATACATTCAGGGCGGGAAGGGTTATGCATGATTTTCCATAGTTTCTCAAATATCCAGGCTTTAACAAATTGGACATTTGTTTTACTTTTTATTCGGCATGCTGTCTGACAATTAGTCTTAAAAGGCACACATTCTGTAGCATTAAAAAAAATTACAGATCACAGAGCCATTCTTTTTCATATTTGTCCAGAAATATGTCCCAATATTTTCATTTATTCTCAATGACTCATGCTTGGCTTGCAGTCAAATATGCAGATTCAATATTATCCTACCCCTTACAATTAGCAATGGGATGGCTCTCGACAATTTGTTTAAAGTGAGATTAGTGTGTCTCTCTGCTCCATGTCACAATCAACACATCAGAAAGGGAGAACCCCTGAGGATGCCTGTCATAGATGTGGGCGAAACGTCAGGAGAGACTGCTTCTGGAACATGGCCATGCAGCCTGGAAAACTCACAGCAACCAAGCCTATCCTTCTTTAGGAATGTCACATCAGGACTATCCCAATCACTGAGATTTTCGCTTGAGGCTTACAGACAACCCTTTGTGACATTGAAGACTTTGGTTATGTTATTGATTGTGATACCTTAAACATTGATTGTACCATTCAAATAAAAGTCTTAACAAATGCAGAGTACATGAGTTTGAGAGAGCCTTCTGGGATCCAGAGCAAACATGTTGGAAGTGTTGTTTGTTGTTAAATTGTTAATCAAATAAATCCCCCCACATCTCTATAGTGGTTAACAAACCTAACTTAAATAAACAAAACATTAAGACTTATGCCTTCTTCAGTTGTTGTAATCAGACATTTGTTTTGTTTTCTACAACAGAAGAAAGGTGCCAAAGCTTTTTGCCAATTTATTTAAGTTCTTGTCATTTTATTGACAACAGTAACAACAGCAACAACAACAACAAACCACATAATTTTCAACACAGAGCGTTCAATACTGAGATTTCTTCTGCTTTGTCCTGAAGAACAGAGAACCAGGTCCAGGATATGAAATCTAGGTCCTGAAACCTGGGAACACTTATCTTCCTTTGACTTTCCTTACTATATTTGGCTATTTGAGAACACATCACTCTGCTTTAGCTCTAATATTTTAAGTTAGACAGGGTGATGGAAAACAGCTGAAAGCAGCTGAACACATTAGGTTTATGCAAGAGAAGGAAGGAGATTTTGTTTCCCTTCACCACATGCCTAACTGCATAGCTAGTCAAGCAAACATATATCTAGTAAACAAGTGTTGATCTACTTTGGTTCTGAGTCACACTGCCTCTCTCCTGAGATTGCACGGAAATGGAAAAAAAATCTCTCTCCACTCTCTGCAAGTGGATTGCTCACATGACACATTCTGGCATGCAGCACAACTATGGAAAAAATGGAAAAGGAGCAAGACCCACTCGTGTTTCTTTATTCTGGCATTTCCCTTAAAGCCCTTGAAATTATCCACCACCTAGGGATGAATTCACACCTCCATGCTCACCGCATGAAGTCTTATTTCAAAGCACAAAAAATATTTGGACACCTTTTCATGCATCCCTTTTTTGGCACAAGTGATGGCAGCTGAGGTTAACTGCAGAAAGGTGGCACCATGGGATAAATAAAGTCTGTTATAAATGCTTTAGATATGACCTCGCCCAATGAGAGCAGGGATAACATTCCATCCATCATATCATGTATATTTCTTAATTGCATGCGAATCATCCTTATCAATAATTGGTAATATCTGACAGTGGTGCCCTTCTCACCAATCTAATCAGTAATATATTTTACTGCTTTTACTGTTTTATTGTATCACTCATGTCTGATGTAAGCCGCTCCGAGCCCCTGGCGAGTGACGGCCTATACATTTGAAATAATAATAATAATAATAACAACACTATTGGAAAACAGAGGCGATAAGCCCAATTTCAGTGTAATTTTGTGAACATGAATCCATGCTACAGGGGAGAGATTGTCAATAATTTCTGCATGGGTCTCAACATCTGATTTGGCTCTAACTCCCATTGGAATTGAGAGTAAATATCTAAAGAGCTTCACAAGTCTTATTTCATCTATGTCCAAAAAAAAAAATCTTGCAAGAGAGATAATTTTGCTCATTTTGTATGACTCATGTAGCCAATGTTGAACATTTTGATGTAATGGTTGTAAATGTTGCTTGTTTCACATGTCAGATTTATGGAAAATCAATGCTAAACCCAACAGGAAATCCCATGGTAGGTTTGCCTTAGGGTTACTATAAGTCAGGAAAGAACTGAAGGCATGCAACAACAAAAAAATATTATTTTAATTTACACTTTGTATTTATATGGCTATTTATGATTGTAGTTATTATCTTTTGCTTTGAGATTCATACATATGAAGGACAGTTTATTTTATAAATCGGCATAAAGTTAATAAATATCTATAATGAGATTGGTGACCAGAATCATTTATGGTACAGCGTAGTGCAATAGTTCTGCATGCAGAAGTGCCACACAGCTGGCCACTCAACTCCCTCCAGAGTTAACATAGAGATGTCACAACCTCTATCCTCCA
The DNA here is from genome assembly GCA_030556195.1 of Anolis apletophallus. Lineage (NCBI taxonomy): Eukaryota > Metazoa > Chordata > Lepidosauria > Squamata > Anolidae > Anolis > Anolis apletophallus. The sequence continues at coordinate 49,383,323 of JARBWK010000010.1, forward strand.
GCCATTATAGGAAATAACCCCTTCCCTCTAAAATGACTACATTCAGCTGCTTAATGTCATTTTCTCTCACCCTATCTGACTTCAAGGATCACAGCAAAGGTAGGATAAAGTTCAAATAGCCAAATATAGTAAAGGAATGTAGAGTTTGCAGTTCTTAGGGCCTGGATCTGGGCTTCACATACTGAATCTGCTTCTCAGTTCCTCAGTATAAGAGGGACAAAACTCAGTGTGAGATCATTGGGATGAAAAGTGTGTGCATACTTGTTGTTATTGTTATTAATGCCAATAATAATAACAATAACAAAACTTTATTTGTAGACTGCCCTGTCTCCCTGAAAGGACTCAGGGTGGTTTCCAACACATATGGCAAACATTCAATGCCAGCAAGAAGACACATTAACACAGTACATCCAAATAATACACATCAAAGAAAATAGAACAGCCATTACTATAAACTTTATACCAAATAGAAATTAACTAAAAAATAAAACTTGGCAACCCTAACAGTCATAATCGCATAATATAAACTTAAACATAATTGAAATTCATATAAATTTAAAACAACTAGAAGCTTATTAGGTAAAATGGTTCCCAACAACTAACAGGCTGAGATCAGTTCCAGTATCTAGACAGGATTTAAAATAGCTGGATGATGTTACTATGTATGCCAGAGTGCATAGATATATTTTGAGCAGCTTTCTGAAGGTGAAGAGAGAGGGGGCAGTTTTTAGTTCTTTTGGGAGGGAGTCCCAGAGGTGGGGAGTGATCATAGAGAAAGCCCCCCCCCTCTCATTTCCACCAGCCATGCTTGAGAGGTGGTGGGACCAAGAGTAGGGCCCCCACCACAGATTGCAGTGCTCAAGCCAGTTTTTAAATGGTGATTCAGTTCTGCAAATAGTCTAGACCTGAGCCTGAACCAATACAATGGCAATGATTAACATAGTGTAAATAAATCTGTAAAAGTGCAGGCATTTGCTCTCTTCTGTTGCTGAAAATAAAACTAAGTTCTGATTTCAGCAACCAAAGAAGGAAGAAGCTGGTAGAGACTGAAGGATGTGTGTCCCCATAACCAGATATGAAGTGATTACATCATTTGCTGATGTTCACTGGGTTTCTCTGGGAGTCTCAATAGATGATATAATTATCCTACATATGGCAATAGGGATATAGCTGGATGCTTTCCCAATCCTCTTCCTCCATTGGAATTGACATGCGGAAGGGGCTAAAATATCTAAACAGTAGTCTAGGGAAGGCTTTAGTCATTGTAGAAGGAGGAAGGTAATACTAGTCACTGGAAAGATTATTTATTTATTTTATTTTATTTACTCGGCTTTTATGCCGCCACTCCCAAATAGGCTCGGGGCGGCTCACAGCCAGAAAGCAAGACAATACACAATAAACATATACACTCTAAAATGCAATACAAAATGCAAGATAAAAATACACAATAAAACATCATTAAAAACACAGTTAAAATAATTAAGACAGTCTGGCAACATTGGCATGGCTTGAGGAACCCGCTGGGCCTATACCTGGAAAGCCAGCCGGAAAAGGTGAGTCTTACATGCCTGCCTAAACGGGAGTAAGTCATGGATAGCCCATGTGGCTGGTGGAAGGGCATTCCACAATGTCGGCGCTATGACCGAGAAGGCCCTTCGGCGAGTGGCAGTTCTTTTAGCCACCTTAGCGGAGGGGACAGCTAGAAGATTAGAGTCCTCCGAACGAAGTGATCTAGAAGGGTAATATGGGGTGAGACGGTCCCTCAGATACGCTGGCCCCAGGCCGTGTAAGGCGTTAAAGGTGAGAACCAACACTTTGAAGGTAATCCGGTGCTCGATAGGCAGCCAGTGCAGATCCTGCAAAATGGGTGTTATATGGCATCCTGCTGGGGAGCCAGACAGGAGCCGGGCGGCAGTGTTCTGCACCAGCCTGAGCTTCCGGGTTACCGACAGAGGAAGGCCAACATAAAGAGCGTTACAGTAATCTAGCCTCGAGATGACCGTGGCTTGGATCACCTTGGCCAGGTCAGACCGGGACAGGTAGGGGGCCAGCCTCCTTGCCTGATGGAGATGGAAGAAGGCAATCTTGCTGACCGCAGAGACCTGGGTCTCCATGGTCAGCTGGGAGTCTAAGTGGACCCCCAGGCTCTTCACGGAAGACGATGGGCATAACGCCGCACCGTCCAGGGTCGGAAGCTGGACATCCCCAATGCCCGGACGACCCGGCCACAAGATCTCCATCTTCGCCGGATTCACCCTCAACCTACTGGCTCGCAGCCATCCAGTAACGGCTTCGAGGCAGCGCTGGAACTTATCGGGGACGGGGCCAGACCTGTCCTCCACCCTCAGGATGAGCTGAGTGTCGTCAGCGTACTGGTGACACTCAAGCCCATAACTCCGCACCAGCTGTGCAAGCGGCTGCATGTAAATGTTAAATAATAGAGGGGGAAAGAATGGCCCCCTGCGGAACTCCACAAACTAATGGGGAGCCCTCGGAGACCACTCCGCCCCTCCTCACACGCTGGGACCTCTGGTGGAGGAAGGAGGTCAGCCATTTAAGGGCTGTCCCCTCACTCCAGCCATGGCCAGGCGGTGGATCAAAGATTGTGGTCGACCGTGTCAAACGCTGCTGTGAGGTCCAATAACACGAGCAGCGCAGACCCGCCTTGGTCGAGCTGGCAGCGGAGTTGGTCTGTGATGGAGACCAGGACCGTCTCCGTCCCATGCCCCGAACGGAAGACAGACTGGAAGGGGTATAGCCATGTTGCATCATCTAAGAAGGACTGCAACTGCTCCATTACTGCCCTCTCAACTACCTTCCCCAGGTACGAAAGATTCGACACTGGTCGGTAGTTGGAGGGAACCGCCGGATCTAAAGACGGTTTCTTCAGTAATGGAGCTACCACCGCCTCTTTTAAGCACTCTGGAAAGACTCCTTGCTCAAGGGAGCTGTTTACGATATTCAACAGAGGCCCACGTAACCCCTCCAGGCAAGATCTAACAAGCCAGGAGGGGCACGGGTCGAGGGAGCAGGTGGTAGGTCTGGTTGCAGCCACAATCTTATCAACAGCATATATATGCAGGTATAGTTAAGCTTCTGTACATCTTTGATAGGAAGTCAACTCAAGGATGGAAACAAACACTTTATAATATACTATCAGATCTAACACATGAAACATGAATCTTTCTGTCTCAAAGTGATTAACAAAAACCTTTGTTTAAATGCCTTACACAAACATTTCATCTTCTGCCTCCCTCAGTTGCTCAAAACAGAAGAGAGCTGTGAATGTGAAATTTATCTTTAATAATATATGCACATATATAAAAGCCATCAGCTTCTGGTTGAGTATATTTTCTGGTATAGATCTGGAAACTGAGTTTGGGAGTGTGCAATCTTGGTTATACGTGGAAGTGGAGGATTTCAATCCTGGCCATACAACGTTGTAGTGTTGACTTTGTCATTTGCTGCAATTTTATTAATTCTTTCTTCCAAAGTCCCATGGAAGAGAACTGTCCACCTACTTTATCCTCATTTCAATAACCTTGTGAAGAAGTTGAAACTAAGGTAGAATAAGATCATGTAGCTCTCTGACTTGAGTAGGTGGGGCATTTTCCGTCATCTTCTACTTGATCCTTTTGACTGCAGATATCAGGGACTGATCAGCTGCATGCAAAGCTTCTGCCCCTGAGCTGTGGGCCTCTCCCATTGTCACAGGCAAGATGCTAATGTTGTCATTGCATTTCTCTTTGGCCTGTACAAAATATGTTATGTTGTATATGGAAATTCTAGTTCTAATGGCCTGCTAACCCCAACTGCCTGAGAGAAATGTAGATTTGAATTCAGAAACGATTGATTTTTAAAGGAACTTAAGATTGTAGGGGTTTTCTTGGTTGGCATGCATAGAAACACTGCAATATTAGGATCAATAAAATGATCCTTAATATTGTTTCTGATAAGGAAAAATGAACTCAGGGCAACTACCATTGTATCAATGGGAAAGACGTTTAATATATTACAGTCTAAATGCATTGCTTTAAAGCAGTGATTCCCAAACTTTTTTTTTGACCAGAGACCAAAAAAAGGGACCACTTGACTAAGGACCACTTTTGACCAGGGACCATTTTGACCATGGACCACTCTCCAACATTGGTACCAAAAGGGTTACAAATCAATGTTGGGTCAACTTTAGATTAGGTTTGGTTATTTGAGGTGCTGATTCAGAAAATTGCATTGGATAGACCACATCAGCTCTAGTTTCTACCATCCAGTAGTCGCCATCTGCTCGCCCACAGAAAACCATATTTAATAAGCCTCAACACTATAAGAGGGTTTTGTGAGAGCAGTTGCTCTTGTTGCAATGGCGTAGCAATGGTGAGGCTCCACGGACCATATTTTAATGCTTGCGGACCACAGGTTGGGAACCACTTATTTAAAGTAAAGGAACAACTGCTACAAATATTTGAAATGTACAGTAGGCTCTTGATATCTATTGGGGCTTGGTTCCAGGACCTCTGTGTATGTTTATGTTCCATTATACTGTATGCAATGGCATAGTAAAATGGTTTCACTTAACGTACATAAAATAGCAAAAGCAAAGTTTGCATTTTGGATTTTTAACTAAACATTTTCAAGCCATGGATGGTTGAATCCTTGGATGTACAATCTGTAGATCTGGAGGGATAACTCTTCATGCTTTTTATTACTTTTATATGGCTTACAAGTGAGAGATACAACAAAATACTGCAGTGTAGTGCTCTCTCTGTTCAGGGTCCCACTCCTTCCATTCCATCTATCATCACCTTCGTTTGCTATTTTATTTATTTATTCTGTTCTATTATAACCTTTCTTACTTCTCATCATCCACAGACTTCCACAGTCCATTGAGGAGGACAGTCCCTCAGTCAGTTGTTTGTGTCCCCCACAAAAGACTCTATTTTAGTATTCTCACAAACCTTCGGCTATCACAACATCTTTTGGGTCATAGGTGGTTTTGGCCACATATCTAGCAGCCCTTATAGCATGAACACTAGAAATAGAGGGAATGCCTCAGCACAATCCATCTATATGGTAATTCATAAGGAAATATATCAGTACATGCATAAAAGTGATATATAGGCCAAGAATAATTGTGATTTGGATTTAGCAATACAGTGTTCTGTAGTCATGGATTCTGTATCCACAGATTACACCATCCACAGTTTGAAACATTCCCACCCCCTACCCCTCCAAATTTCAAAATGCAAACCTTGCTTTAGCCTCTGGTTTACAACACCATTGTATGAAATATCTATGAATTTTGATATTCGGGGGGGGGGGGGTGTTTACTGAAACCAAATCACAGCAGATACCAAGGGCTGTAAACTGTTGTTTGGTGGACTGAAAGTTCACTTACACTCAAACACAGACATATGTTCAATTTGAGATGGAGTTCAAGTATTTATGCAATATTTTTTTTAGTTCAGGCTGTGCCTAAAATTGTGTGTATATAATTAAATAGTCATGTTGGAAATGCTTCTTCAGATTGATAATTCCTGCTCAAATACAAAAAAAATCATTTCAAATTATTTTAATAGTTTTTTATCTGTCTCACAACTTCTTAGATTGTTTAATATGTTTTTAGTCTTTTAAAATATTTCAGTTTTTTCTAGTTGGTCAGATGGAGATCTCTGGATAGAAGGCAGGATATTAACCTTTTAATAAATAAAAATAAAATAAAATGGATCAAATAACTGGAGAAGAGTTTACAGAAAGAAGCCATTAAATAAATAAGGAAAGTAGTATCTTTACTGTGTGCTTCCTGCTCTCCTGCCCATCTATGTGCATACTTGATACAGCTTGAAAAAGAGTGGTGTCTCCCCCTTTAGTGTCAGTGGATTTATTAGTATTGGAATGGCAAAGAAATAGACTGTTCTCATTTTACTGGCAACATAGTCTTGCTTCTGACATTCTATCCATTCTGTACATCTCAACACCCAATGATTACTACAATATAGGAGCCAGATGTGATGTGGTTTCTAGAAGTGCATCAACAGAAAAGGTGAAACTGCTGATCTTTAATTTACAGTGGAATTCTATTCATGTCTACTTACCAGGAAGTCCCATGGAGTCCCACTGTTGATTCACATGGACTTTTGAATAAGTTCTAGAGCTTTAAGTTGATGTTCTTCAAGTGCTGGTGATGATGATAGTGAGATTGATGATGGTCATCCTAACTTGGGGTATATTTGCTGTCATATGTTTTTAGTGGCAAGTCATTAAGTGTAGTTGTGTCCGACTCTGGGGAGTGCTGCTCATCTCCATTTCTAAGCCAAAGAGCTGGCATTGTCCGTAGACACCTCCAAGGTCATGTAGCCAGCATGACTGCATGGAGCATCGTTACCTTCCTGCAGAACTGGTACCTATTGATCTACTCACATTTGCATGTTTTCGAACTGCTAGGTTGGTAAAAGCTGGAGCTAACAGTGGGAGCTCACCCCACTGGCAATACCATTCTATGAAATTCATGTCGTTGTCATCATCTGACAGGAAACTTGAAGGCACACAAACATTTTTAATATATTTAAGTAGGTCTGAGCTATTCGTTTCTCTGAGAACATGCAGACTACAATCCTACACATATTTCCATGTGAATAAACCCAGTATAACTTATCTTGGAGTAACTATGCATAGGCTTGTCCTTTTAGCATTTGTATATGTTAGTACAATGCAGTTTGGAGTACACATACACACAGATACATAGAACAAAAATATAGTTGCCAAGAACAACATATTTAAACTAAATAATTTTATGCTTTTTGTTTGCTATCTATCTTCATGTATTTTAAATACTCCAGTGATATTTCATGGTGGAATGACAGCTTTTACATTTCAGTATTAAAATCTATATGCCTACTTTAACTACAAAATTCTAATTTGAATAAGTTCAAAAGTGCAGATCTTGTTTTGCTCTGACATCGGTACTTCCAAAGATATTTGGCCTATTTATAGAAGCTGCTTAAACATACTGTAATTACTTAGTGCAAAAAAATCTATAGTGTGTATAAGTGTGGCAAGCCAAACAAGGCAGGCACAGAAATATAGGCATGATAATTTAATTTGGATCAAATGTTTCCAATTTTAATGGAATTTCATCTGTGAATGGAGTTCTTTCTTGCTTTGTGCAATAAAAATGGCCTTTCCTTTCGCTTCAGTTTCAACCCAAAGTGGATGTTAAAATGTATATGAATATATTATTATTTATTCTTGTATATGAAATAAGATAGTCCTCTGGTGTTTCCAGAGTGGTACACTAAGCTCTATGTGACACTGTAATGCAACCACCAAACTCCAGTTTTTGTAGCCATTACTTTTCACTTCAAGGGAGTTTCTATACTTAGATAATTTGAGTGCCTGAAGTTGCCCCGTCCACACCAAAAAGTGGGAAACTTCACTTTAGTTGTAAAGTTTCATGTGTGAACTGGAAGCTCCTTAACAAGCGTAAACCAAAATGAGGGAAAATGTAATTCAAGGGCACCTAGTCCCTATTATGAAGACCCAAACCGCCACATTAATAATGGGCGGAAAACCTATCCAACCAACAAAACCCAACCAAACAACAAAAAGGAGGTAGTTTTGGTAGATTTACCTTTATCATCACAACCCGCTTGGATAAAGTGGACTATTATATGCCGTAACCAAAAGTGGAAGTGCAGTTGGATGTACAGTGTTCCCTCACTTATTGCTGGGGTTAGGTTGCAGGACCCCCCGCAATAAGTGAAAAACTGTGATGTAGGGATACTCTATTTATTTTAATATTTATACATTATTTTAGTAGTTATACACTATTTTAAGTTTTTATAAACTTAAAATAAAGTGAAGGGAAGGAAGGAAAGGCCCTTCAAGGCTGGCGGGAGGGAGGGAGGACTGCGGAGGGAAAGCGCCCTGGAGAGCGGTGGCGGCAAAACCCCACAAAACAGTGAAAATACAATGATCTATATTTTAAATTAATATTTTTTGAAATCCGTGAAATAGCGAATCCATAATAAGTGAACCGTGAAGTAGCGAGGGAACACTGAAGTGTGTAATCAATTGGAAAGAGCCAAGAAATTAAGAGCCTATAGCACTGTCTAAACCTCTGTGTTACAGGCAGAGGGACTACTACTTCTAAGCCTTTCATAATGCTAAAGCGTATGCAAGATCCTTAGCAATCAGAACGTCTTTGTCTTAATTACCACATGGCCTCTATCAGCTCATGTCCGTAAACCATTTTTGCGTTTTTCTCAAGCCCCTGCTACTGGCTGCACTGATACACAGTGCAGTGCAAACTGTAATATGGCTCATCCATAAAGGATGATGTTTTCCATATGCAGGACAACCCATAGGATGGGCCCAGTCTCCTCTTAAATATAAGGGTTTTAATGTATGCCAATAAAATGTCATATCAAATATAATGAATACTGTATAAAATGCCATATAAAATCCAGTAAAATGGATTTAGACCCTCTTCGTGCATTTGAACTTCATCATATTTGGATTTTACCAGTTCACAATGCCAAAGTACAAACTACCCTTTTAATGTCTTAGTGTTTCCAGTTTACTGGTCGTAGTTGGTAGTATACGATGTTATTAAAAAGTGGGACAGGATATAGATACGGTTCAGGTCCTGCTTATCTTTGTGACCGTATCTCCTTTTATGAACTGGCATGAGCGCGAAGATCTTTCGGGGAGGCCCTTCTCTTGCTCCCGCCTCTGTCACAAGCATGGTTGGTGGGGACAAGAGAGAGGGCGTTCTCAGTGGTGGCCCTCTGGAACTCTTTCCCCAGGAAGATTAGACTAGCCCCCACCTTGTCCACCTTCCAGAAATACTTGAAGACTTGAACATTCCAATGTGCCTTTGAATAATGGTTTAGCTACTGATTAAGTCTGTCTAGCCCTAATCTTTTGGTTGGGATCTCCAGCAGTTTATTCCCAGCCCTGACCTTACAGTTTGCATTGGCTCAAGCCATTGTCCTGCCCTATTAGTCTCAAATTTGCACATGTCCACTTTTCTCAGCTACTGGTTGTCTATGTTTTATGATGTCTTAAAATTGATTGGTTTTACTGTTTTAATACATTTTACTGTTATACGTTTTTAATTGTTTTACTTGTAACTGTTGTTTATATTGGGCTTTGTCACCATGTAAGCCTCCCCAAGTCCCTTCAGGAAGATAGAGGCAGGATATAAGAATAAAGCTATTATTATTATTATTATTAGATACAGTGTTTTCTTGATCTTCATATAATAATGCAGAAAACAGAATGTAAACTTGTATTTGTGCTAGACTCCGTTATTTCAATTGCACTAAAAAGAGTTAAATATTCAGGTGCCAAATTCAAACTAGATTCAAATTCTTCCAGTTAAATTTATAAGCATCAAATCCAACATGCAAGATAATTGGTTATTAATGTGTTCTGCCAATGGAACTTGCTTAAGGCATTGAATAATTATGAGAAATTAAGAATACTTATGCTGAATCAAATTCATTGGCAGCTGGTGGTTTTTCCATATTGGTAGGGAAGTGAATCCATTCTAGGTTTAGTTTGAATTATAATGGGTCCTGAACTCTGTCACTAAAGTAGATGCAGACACTTGGGCAAGTCTTTAAAAGTTCCGTTTAAAACTTGGAACACATTTACCGTTCCACTTATATGGAAGACATCAGTTGCTACCAATTGGATAAAAGTTTATAGGGTCCAACATCCTGCCAAACAATAGGGCTGGTTGATAAAAAATGGTTCAAAACTTGCTTTGGCTGTAGGGGGCGCTGGTGATTCGATTTTGGACTGATTTCCAAAATTTTCTTGGAAAAAAGTTCTAAATAAACAAAATTTCGGAAGTTTCAGAATTCCTTTGTTAATGGCAGACATGTTTAACCCACTTTGCAAGCTGCTTTCATCCATCCCGCATCAGCCTGATGTGGGATAGATGAAACCAGAGTTTCCGCCAGATCTGCTGGGGAGGGATGTTATTCCGCGTCCAATCTTGGTGTTTACACACAGATTGGACATGGAATAACAACCCTCCCCAACAGATTTGGGGGAAATGCGGGTTTCCCCCAGATCTCTTGCGGAGGGATGTTATACCACTTGGAAGCCCATGACTTCCCTCCGGATCTGAATGGCCCCATTCAGATCTGTAGGGAAGGCGTGGGCTTCCGAACTGGGATGGGAAGCCCACGCCTTCCCTCCGGATCTGGATATGCGGCTGTCCAGATCTGGAGCAAAGGCATGGGCTTCCAATCTCATGCCTTCCCTCCACATCCGAAGGGCCCTGAAGCCTTTCCGAAAAAGCGGTGCTGGATTCAAAACTGCAAATTCACTTTCGGGTTGCTTAAAGCCCTTCAAAAACACTTCATAAGTGATTTACATATGAATTTAATATGACTTTTGGAGCATTCTGACAAACCTAACCACCCCTACCAAACAGATATCTTGAGGTAAGTCTCACAGAAGAATATGAAGGCAACAACTCTCTCCTATTGCTCTTGAATGAATAGCATTCAGAGCCAAACAGCTGCTTTTGAACCTAGAGAATCCAAACAACCTTCAAAACCTTCACCCATTGATAGATTTCAGGAAAGTTATCTAATCTCCTTTGAAACCTGCCTAAGCTGTTGGGCATCACCCCGTCTTGTGCCACTGAATTCTATAAGATGCACCACAAAAGAAGTACTTCATTCGGTGTGCTGAATCTCTTGCCTATTAGTGTCTTTAGAGATCTTGATGTTCTTGAAAAACATGAAGAAACATCTTTTTCTTCACTGTATTATTTGATTGTATGAACTTCTGTCATGTATGTTTACTCAGATGTAAATCTCCCTGCTTTTAAGAAGGCTGATTCCCAAGAAGGTGCTGAGAGATTCCTCTGAATTGTTGAGATATTTCCATCTCTCAACAATGTCTGTTGAATATGTGCACCCATCATCACAGTGCTGTCCAGTCTTTTTGGGCTTGCACTGGTATTAGAGCAAAATTATCACAAGTTTTCTTGGAAAGGTTTGTTCAGGAGTTTGGAAAACCACTTACTTTGAAATGCACAGACCATAGCATTTTTTGTTGTTGCTGTTGCTGTGTGCCTTCAAGGGAGGTAACCAAGTGGTTTTCCATGGTCAAGTGGGGAATCAAAACCTAGCCTTTAGAGTTGTAGTTCAAGGCTCAAACCAGTACGCCACAGTGGCGCTCATAGTATAATGTCCAATATATTAATATCAGGGTGACAGCCATCCCATGTATGACAGTATTCTCCATTGCACTCAGTGGTGTTCAATTCTATAGATCAGTGGTTCCCAACTTTTTTTGACCAGGGACCACTTTGACCAGGGACCACTTTCCAACATTAGTAACAAAAGAGTTAATAATTCGTTTTTGGTCAACTTTAGATTCAGTTTGGGGTGCTGATTCAGAAAATTGCATTGAATAGACCACATCAGCTCTATTTTCTGATACAGAAAATATGCCATGATCAGTGATAGGGAAGGGGTGGCAGGGAGTGTGAAAGGAGCGGAAATAAAATAAATAAATAAAGAGGAAGGAGGCTCACAGACTAGATTTTTGTCCTCATGGCCCACTAGCGGTCCGCAGCCCTCAGGTCAAGAACCACTGCTATAGATAAACATGTAAAACTACAGTGCTCCAATGAAACACCTTCGGTCAGCTCTTAATTAGTAATTGGATTTCACTGCAGAAAAATGTTTCCCCTTTATAAATTTACTAGCTTGGGGACCCGGCCCTGCCCGGGTTATTTGAGAAGCGCAGCAGGATGTAGAGTGGGTCATGGGGGCTCTGTGTGCCAAGTTTGGTCTTGATCCATCATTATTGGGAGTTGCAGTGGTATCATGAAATTACTGAAGGTAGTGCAAGTCCCATCATCTCTGTTCCCCCCAAGTGTAGTAGGATGTAGATTGGGTCATGGGGGCTCTGTGTGCTAAGTTTGGTCTGTATTGGTGAATGGATGAGGGGTGCATTGTTTTTTGGAAGTGAATGAAGGTACTTCAAGTCCCATCATCCGTGGTCCATCTCACGGTAAACTGCACCAGGCTGTAGAGTGGGTCATGAGGGCTCTGTGTGCCAGATTTGGTGTTGATCAGTCATTGGAATAGGTTAGTAGCAGGATTGGGAAGTGAGGGAAGGTACTGCAAGTCCCATCATCCATGTTCTGTCCCCCTCCAAACTTCAGTAGGATGTGGAGTGGGTCACTGGGGCTCTGTGTGCCAAGTGTGGTCTTTATCGGTGTTTGTTGGGGGCCGCAGTGGTCTGTGGGAACAGAGGGGTGTGAAAATACTACAAATTCCATCATCCATTGTTAGTCGTCCCCGAACCTCACCAGGATGTGAAGGCAGTCATGGGGTTCTGTGTGCCAAGTTTGGTCTCAATCAGTAATTGGATGAGGGTCGCAGCAGACTTGGGAAGTGAGTAGAGGTACTTAAAGTCCCATCATCCATGGTCCACCCTCCTCCAAACTGCACCAGGATGTAGAGTGGGTCATGAGGGCTCTGTGTGGCAAGTTTGGTGTTGATCAATCATAGGATTAGGTTTGTAGCAGTCTTGGAAAGTGAGGGAAGGTACTGCAAGACACATCATCCATGTTCTGTCCCCCTCCAAACTTCAGCTGAGGACACGGCGGTGCCCGGTTATTTGAGGAAGGCATTGTGTGCCAAGGTTGGTCCGTATCAGTTGTTCATTTGGCTCACAGTGGTTTTGGGAAGTGAATGAAGGATTATGGACCATGGACCATAATCCATGGTCCATCCTCCTCCAAATTGCACCAGGATGTAGGGGGTTCTGTGTGGCAAATGTGGTCTTGAACAGTCATTGAATGAGGGTCACAGCAGTCTCAGGAAGTGAGTGGAGGTACTTCAAGTCCCATCATCCATGGTCCATCCTCCTGAAAACTGCACCAGGGTGTAAAGTGGGTCATGGGGGGCTCTATGTGCCAAGTTTGGTCTTGATCGGTCACTGGATGAGAGTCGCAGCGGTCTCAGGAAGTGAGTAAAGGTACTGCAAGTCCCATCATCCATAATCCGTCCTCCCACAAACTGCACCAGAATGTTGAGTTGGCCATGGGGGCACTCTTTGCCAAGTTTTGTCTTTATTGGTAATTGGATGAGTGTCGCTGCGGTCTCAGGAAGTGAGTAAAGGTACTGCAAGTCCCATCATCCATGGTCCATCCTACTTGAAGCTGTACCAGCATGTAGTGTAGGTAATGGGAACTCTGTGTGCCAAGTTTGGTCTTGATCAGTCATTGGATGAGGGTCGCAGCGGTCTCAGGAAGTGAGTGGAGGTACTTCAAGCCCCATCATCCATGCTCTGCTCTTCTCCAAACTGCACCAGGACATAGAGTGAGTGGAGGTACTTCAAGCCCCATCATCCATGCTCTGCTCTTCTCCAAACTGCACCAGGACATAGAGTGGGTTATGGGGCTCTGTGTGCCAAGTTTGATATTTATCGGTCTTTGTTGTGGGCCACAGTGGTCTCTGGGAAGCAAAGCGCTTTGAAGTACTACAAATCCCATAATCCGTGGTTCATCTTTCTCAAACTGCACCAGGACGTAAAGGGCATCATGGGGGTTATGTGTGCCAAGTTTGGTCCAGGTCCGTCAGAGTAAGTGAGTGAAGGTACTGCAAGTCCTTCAAACTGCACCAGAATGTAGAGTGGGTTTTGGGGGGGGTGTCTGTGTACCAACTGTAATCTTGTTCTGTCATTTTGGGGGCCTAGTCAGGAAAATAAAGTTAAGTAAGCCTTTTTGTCAATTCAGGCTGAGGCCTAGTCAGGAGAATCAACTTGAGGAAGCCTTACTGTGAATTCAAGCTGAGGCCTAGTATCGAAAATCAAGTTGAGGAAGTCTTACTGTGAATTCAAGTTGAGGCCTAGTTTGTAAAATCAGCTGAAGGAAGCCTTTTGTAAAGAACTCTGTCTGGCACCTTTGAGATTTGGGATGTTGGGATGCTGGCCTATCCATGGCCCAGCCTCCCTCAAACTGCACCAAGACGTAAAGTGGGTCTTGGGGGTTCTGTGTGCCAAGTTTGGTTTTGTTGTCTCATTGTTGGGGGCTGCAAAGTGTTTTGGACTTAAACTCCCACCATGCCTGACTGCCTCAGGGCTTTTCCTTACTTCCCTCTGGCACTTTAAAGTCTCGGAATGTTCGTGGCTGGCCAATGGGAGTCATTTATGCAAATAATGCTGCCACATATCCTTCCTGGCCTGTGAAAGTGGCTGCCACATATCCGCCCTTCCGCCCTCCCGCCCTCCGCATACCCGCATACCCGCATACACACATACAAACATTCCGTTTTATAAAGGTATACAGAAGATTGATAGAAAATATGATTTCCAACTTCATTAAGCTCCAGAATTTGAAGGGAATATAACTGATGTTGTGATTCTATGTAAAGCTTTCTTGGCTCAATACAAGAAAACACAAGGTTCAGGGTTCCTATTGAATTAAATGAGCATATTCTAGATGAAACCAAAACAAGGAAAGCAGTGGTTGTTTCCTGAGTTTTACATGACACAAACTGAAACGTCAGATTTGGATAGAAGCAAATACTACTAGTGCATAACATGATAAAGTTTTGCAAGCCCTCATTTACACAAATTACAAAGAAATTGACAAAACCAGAGAGAAACATTTTTCCGCTTTAACTATAGCTATGCTCTGAAAAAAAGAAAAAAACTCTCCAGTTTATCTCTAAAGCTCCAAATATATTGACATGCAAGAGCATTATCTTTTATAACAAAGTTGAAAAATGTTTTTTTATACATAAAATGTAGCTAAAGGACACCCCCATTCAATGAATCACATTTTTTGGTTTTCTAAACAGCCTTTAAAATGTACTAGGGAACTATATCAAGCTTCTCCCAGTAAAGCCACAGAGCAAGTGTGGAAAGTTTCAGCCAAAGAAGAGAAATTTTGAGACAGGCGCAAGAAACAAAAGGGGGACAAGGCTCCTTGAGTCCATAAACAAACAAGGACAAGAGAAACAGTAGCAGCTCTGCGGCTCTATCAAGCGAGACTGGGCTGAGGCTGGTTTCTTTCTTTTGCTTTGCAGAGGGATAATGGAGCCTTCTTCCCCCTTGAAGCTACTGTTTGTTGTGGCTTTTAACCCATCCCAACATACTAACTTATTTTCCCTTGTTGAGGATGTTTGTGTTCCCTTTTTATATTTTTTTGTAAATTGTTTACTCTTCTTTGTTTGAACTAATCATGACTTAAGTTGGAGTGTCTCCCCTTTCTCCCCCATTTTTTGTATCCGTCCCCCCTCTTTGCCGAGAAGCAAGCGTTTAGCCCTGGTGACCGTTCAGGCATAAAAACGTGCTTATCTGCAAATGAATGGCAGCTCTTTGCTTCATTAAAGCCTCTTTCTCTTTTGGCACTCGCATTGTGACCCTTTGATATTAATTCAAAGGGCAATTAAAGAATGCGGCCCATCTTTGAAGTTGTGCATTCAGGGCAAGGAAGGGGATGAACCTGGAACTCTGATGGACTGCAACACATTCAGCAGGGCCTTTTCAAGGCAGTTTGAAGTGACTCAAAGAAAATGGGCAGGAGAAGGTCAAAGAGAAAAAAGGGGCTAAAGAAACAGTCTGTATTTGTTCGGGAGTATTAGCCAAGCAAACTGCAAATAGCAACAAAATGAAACAGTTAATAGAGCAGCCAGACAGAGGCATGTCAATCACTTAACTTGAAAAGCTTTGGACTAACCAAGGCTTCAGTCCACTGTGTTATCTAATTATCTTGGGAAAGCCAGTAACTGGAAGTAATAGTATTGTATTTCTTTCTGCTTAGTGCTCCGAAAAGGTGATAAATATTCGCGGCTTCATAATTATGCAACATATATACATAAAGGGTAGTGTACGGCCACATTGTAGGCAAGTTTGGAGGAGGTGGGGATGCAAACCTGACCCCCGAACAAAGCCAACAAACCAAATGAAACGCAAATAATCCAAGGCCTCTCTGCGCAGGGGCATTAGCATGTTTGAAATTCTTGCATTTTTTATATACCGGTATATGTTGCCTGCTTGGTTTCCATTGGAAGAGGCCTAAAAGGGAAAAAAAGATTTTTTTGAAGAAATATAATTTGAAAATGGCATATTAACTGACTTTGTAAATGTCTGTTAATTTACAAAACAAAGAGCCTGGGGCTGACACAGAAACCCTTTCCGTCCTTTCCTTCCTGCTTCAAGAGTACCATTTCTTCTTATATGGCCCAGGGTAAGAGTTAGCAACTTCAGTGGGTTTGAGGATCCATTTTCTGCTTGCAGAATCATTTGGAAACCACAGAAAGGCCATTACAAAAAAAGAATGCACCAACAATTCTGAACTGTCTGGAAATGAATCTTTGGTTTGGAAAAAAAAGTTAAATACAGGAGAGTCTCGCTTATCCAACATAAACAGGCTGGCAGAACATTGGATAAGTGAAAATGTTGGACAATATGGTGGGATTAAGGAAAAACCTATTAAATATCAAATTACATTATGATTTTACAAATTAAGCACCAACATAACATATCAACAGAAAAAGCAGTTCAATACATGGTAACGTTATGTAGTAATTACTGCATTTATGAATTTAGAACCAAAACATCGCAATGTATTGAAACAGCTGTGGATCTGGGTGGGAGGCAGACTGCGTTGGATAATACAGAACATTGGATGAGCAAAGGTTGGATAAGCAAGACTCTACTGTACTACAAGGCCCCCCGCAACTTATTTAAAAGCTTCCCAAAGGAGGCAATTCAATGACTTTTTGTGAGGGAAGAAAGGGGGTATTATGGGGCATCTGGGTTGGCAGAAAGTCACAAAAACAGCTCTGGGGGATCACTTGCAATCCCAGGGACAAGCTTTTCTTACCCTTGTTCCAAGCCCTTTCTTTAAACTACAGCCAGAACAGAGTAACCATTCCAGTCAAAACATCTGTTAGTTGTGCAGATAGAACACATACTTATTTGTATACAGCGTTCGTTTATGGACCTCACTACTGTAAAATATGATGATGACAACTACTACTGTAGACAGCTTTGAAAACTGTACAACCAAATTATCTTTTTTTAAAAAACATCAGTCAATTACCAATATCTGCCAGACTGAAACATTCAGATTTAGAGATTTGTGGTTGTATTTTTCAGTAGAGCTTCAAATTATTCTTCTTCTTGGTTTTTCTTTCTGAACCAAGATTCAGGAAGGACTAATCCCATGCTTTCTACAAGCGCATTGATGACTAAGAAGTTCAAATACTTTACTGTTAATTAGTATTTGACTCTGGATTCCTTATGTGTCTGGGAAGGTTAATGAGATAGACATGATCAAAATTCATATTATTTTTGCAAAATAATATTTAGAATATATACAAATAATGGCTATACTGTATGCATATTTTATGTTAAGAACTCTAGTTGTTACAAAATTTGCAATACCAGTTTGATTAAATGCATTGAAACCAGTTTTTTTAAAAAAACACACTAGCATATTAGCTGTGGTCCTCAGTATCATAGTCTACTATGATAAATACTAGTGCATCCATTCAGTGTCTGGTGAAGAGTGGGAGAAACTGGGAAAGTGCTTGACTGTGATTGTCTCAGTGGATGATGTAATCATTTTGCATCTGATGGTGGGGAGATAGCCAGGTTCTTTTCTGATTCCCTTTTGTACTCTCCACCAATCAGGGAAATTCAACGTTATTTGATCATTGATGATGGAGGAATTTGCTGGGGTTAAGGACGATTGTGAAAGTGGAAAAATCATGAAGTTGAGCATAGAATTACACTAGAGGACCTAGAGATCCCTAGAGGATCTCTGAATCACTACATTTCCCAGCATAACTTTGCAGTTAACTTCCTCCGAAGGAGAACAGAGGGATTTGCACTAAGAGACATAGAAATTTCTAGAGATAACATTTTAATCAAATCTGCAAGTAATAAAATGTACAAAAGTTAAACTTGGAAATGTGAGGGCTGACTGCACTTGAATTTACATCCATGGCCAAGAATCACCCCAAATAACTCTGTTGTTGTGGAAGCAACAAGTAAATGGTACTCGTTACCTTAAAATACAAAGCTTATAGCCATTATAACATTACATAAAATATCACTCATTGCTTTCAAAAGCATGTTATAGGTAACTCTTCATATCATGTTTCCAAGTTTTGCTGTTTCCTTGTACCCGTTTTCTACTGTGCTATTTCTGCTATGGGTAATATATAATTTAAGGCAGAAGAGTTTTTAAAACCATGACCAATTCCTTTCCTCTTCTTCAGCTGTTTTAATTAAAACAAGGAATCCTCAAAAATGCTACCATGGGGCTCTCATGGCCTTGATCCTAGTGGAAAGCAGGGATTATGTCTGATTTATCAGCAGGCCTCTGGCCCTATCATTAGGCACAGTGAGATGGCTACCTCAGGCAAAAGATTTAGGATATCATGAAAGGCCAGCAAGTTGCTAGTTATTTGCTTTTATATTCTGTAATTTTACTACCACAGATGGAGAGAGGAGCTTGAGAGATTTCCTTCTCATGCACCAAAGACCCAGCATGGTATATAGAGTTGGATTAGGACCTTGGGAAATCAGGATTTGAATCTGTTCTCCATTATATAAACCCAGTAGGTAACTTCAGGAAAATCACATTCTCTGTGTTAGAGGAAATCCTTCAGTGAGATCACAATCAGTCAGAATAAGGGCCGTAGCCAGGATTTTGATTGGGGGGGGGGGCTGAGTTTGGTTCGGGGGCTGAGACTGGATGGAAGAGGGTCTACCCTAGCAAACCTTTTGTATTGTTATCCCAATAACCCCATGAATGTGGGATATAATGAGCATGGTGATCAGATCATGATATGAATAAACATAACAGTTTAAATAATGTACCAGTAAGGCCTTTTCATGGACCACCCTGAGAATTTGGGGGGGGGCTGAAGCCCCCTTAGCCCCCCGGCTACATGCCTGGTCAGAATGATCATGAATCAGAATCAGATCAGTTCAAGAGGCTGGTCTTTACTTAGGTCCATGCTATTTGACAGATGGCATCTACCTGTATGATCCTTCCTGGATCATGAAATCCTCAGGAGAAGCCCTTCTTTTGGATCCATGCCCTTCACAGCTATGGTTTAGAGTCCACAAGCTAGGGTCTTCTCAGTGGCTGCCCCTAAGCTTGGGAGCCACCTGTCTAGAGTCACTAAAATGTCTCCCTCCTTGATAACTTTCCATAAATAGGCACATTTCTTTATTTCTTTATTTCTTTCAGCAACCTTTTAGAACTGAAGGTCTTTAAGAAAATTCCTCTAAGAGAAAGGTTGAAGTGCCATTTCTAAAGGAAATTAGAGGTGCAATATATTCTGATATTTTGGCTTCATGGTTTAGCTTCCATTCGCCACTGGAATATGGCTTCAAAGAACCTTCCAGATGTGGAAATTGGGCCTTGGGTGGAAATAGGTTCTCACTTGTAAATTAAACAATCATTTGCAGATAAAATTAGCAATTCTTTTGTTTTTATTTCTTGCTCTGGAGAAGGAGCCGGGCCCAATCCAGATCTAGATCATGGTATATGACTCTAATCATTTGCTCTCCTTTTAGTCCCAAACTACATTGCTTCCTTCTCAATTTCTATTCACTGGATCCACTGAAACTTGAAGTAAAAATTTCCAAGCCAGACCCTCTAGTCCAGATCTGGACAATGACAGTTGGGGAAAGGATTAAACACTTTCCTCCCATGCTTGGGTACCGATTTGGATAGAGTGAAATTCTGAACTGGGTCCCCTATTGTAACTCTGAAGGATTTTTTAAATAGAAAAGACATAGCTTTTAGTTCAATCTTTAAAGCATAGTCTAGTTAGTAGGCTTGGTTGATACAAAAAAAATCATTGTTCTCAAATTAAATGGGGGATTTTTTTTGATTAGTAATAGAAATACTTACAAAAATTTTTCCAAAAATTTCTGAAATGTAACGTAATTAATAACGAAATTTGTTATTAGTTCTTATTCCAGCGCATGCGCACAGCAGGAAAACACTACAGGGCTGACATCACAGGCAAATCAAGGGGGAAACATTTCCCTTCACTTCTGGAGTGCAATTGACTGGAGCTGAAGATTTATAGCATATAGAAATGGTACCACCAACTTATACAGTATGAGGTTCTTGTAACAGGAATATATCAACCTTCTCCAAAATTAATTTTTAGGGTGACTTACAGAGTATCACAGAGCTGTGCCTTTCCTTCCTGGCAGAAGGAGCTTGGACTGGATGCCCTTTGGGGGTCCCTCCTATGCCTTGGATTCTGTGGCATGGTGATGACGATGATGAAGTGGGCTGGGTGGCCACCTGTGGGGAGGGCTTTGCTTGTGCCTTCCTACATCAAAGCAGAAGGGGGTTGGGCTGGGTGCCCTTTGGGGGCTCCCTTCCAACTCTAGGAGTCTATTATTATTATTGGGCAGGGGCTGGATGGCCATCTGTGGGGAGGGATCGAGCTGTGCCTTTCCTTCCTGGCAGAAGGGGCTTGGACTTGGTCGGAGAAAAAGCACGTGAATGCTTTTTTCCTTCAGTCCTCCAAGGACCTCTCTAGGAGCTCCGTTTTTTTCTCTATGGTGTCCCTTGCTTCTGTAGGTTTTCCTTCTTCATTCTGTGGTCTTGTCACTCCTCCTCCTCCTATTTCAGCCTTTGCTTCTTCACTTCCTCCAGGAAGGCCTTTTACTTTAATTATCCTCCGACCAGGCAAAGGGCCCTGATATGTCTGTAAGTACCCTGAAAAGCTATTTTGGAGGAGATAAATATTCCTGTTAGAATAACTGAGAGGGGAGATACGATCTAATTACAATAATTAAGAAAATTGGCGGCCCCCAAGTTCGGTAAAGAAATTACACTTCTGGGTTGGAGCACATGGTTCAAAAAACAATTAAATTAACTTTTAATACGAATTTAATCTGATTTCAAATAATTTTTAAACTGCAGAGACCAACCCTACTAGTTAGGTCTAGTTCAATGAACCAATGAATCCCTGCCAGCTTCCATTTCCATAACATTTATTTCTGATTCCAGTATAGAAATCAAAGAGAGACATTGTGGATCCACACATTGGTCAACAACTCTGCAGATTAGCAACTGTGAAGATTTCATAGGAATGGAACCATGACAGTTACATTTATATCAAACTGCTATTCATTATGTAGTGGAGACATATACATTGGGACTAAACATCCCAAAATGTAGACTATTTGAATCTGGCCCTAAAGTGAAAATATTTTGTGGCTACTTCATTTCAATGCATACCTTAGTTTCTATTTGTTTTCAGTGCAGGTAAGTTAGGATAGAATCTTGCAGCTGATGTCTAGGGCTCTGGAGTTCCAAACCTTTTCAGTACACTGTCAAGAAGATGGTAGGGGATCTGTGACAAAGAGGGTAGTAGTAGCAAGTGAGTTTAATGATAGTATGAATTTATGAAAAATGACACACACACACACACGAAACATAATTGGTTGCAATGTATTTGTTGAAGTCTTTCATGACTGGAATCACTGGGTTGCTGTAAATTCTTTGGGCTGTATGGCCATGTTCCAGCAGCATTCTCTCCTAATGTTTTGCCTGCATCTGTTGCTGGCATCTTCAGAGGTTCACTGACAACAAAACCTCTGAAGATACCAGCCACAGGTACAGACAAAACATTAGGATAGAATGCTGCTGGAATATGGCCATACAGCCTGAAAAAAATCACAGCAATTCAGAATTTGTTGCATTAAATTTGTTGTCATCGTTGTATGTCTTCAATCTACTCTGACACATGGGAATTGTATCCTAAGGTTTTCTTGGCATGATTTCTTCAGAGGTTTGCCCTTGCTTTCCTTTATGACTGAGAGAATATAATTAGCCCAAAGTTATGCAGTGAGTTTTCATGGCTGAGTGAGGAGATTTTTTTTCATGCCTGGAGTGACTTGAGAAACTGGGAGAATTGTCCATCTGCAAGGATGTTGCCCAGGGGATGCCCAGATGTTTTGATGTTTTACCATCCTTGTGGGAGGCTTCTCTCATGTCCCTGCATGGGGAGCTGGAGCTGACAGAGGGAGCTCACCTTGCTCTCCCTGGATTAGAACCTCTGACATGTAGGTTTTTAGTCCTGCCAGAACAAGGGTCTGACCTATTGCATCACCGGGGGCTCCATGCCTAAGATCCTTAGATGCCAGCTGCTTTCTAGAGTCTTACTCCAATGCTCAAATTACTTTACCACACTGACCGATGCATTATAGTTGTCATTATTTTACATCTTATCTAAAAAATTAAGATGAACCTAGTAAATATTAATGTTCTTTCAAATCCTTTCTTAATAGACAACTATAGAGGAAGGCAGGTTAAACCCCTTCTGAATAAATAAATTCTGCTAGAAAGCCCCATGATAGGTTCCCCATTGGGTCACCATAAGCAGAAATGTCTTAAAGACACACAACCAGAAATGAAACAGAAGAAATAAATAATTCCATCAAAAATAATTCATGAAAAAATACCGTGTTTGGGTCACTGCACTAGTACATAAGTGTTATCACTAGCAGAAAATTCATTTTCATTTTTGCCTAGTCTCAAGTACAGTGAAACAAAGTTTGCATAAATTGGAAGACCACGTGTTGGAGCAAGCTGTTAGACAACTCACTGCTTTCCTTTATTTGGCAGGGTATTGTATGCACAAATTGTGCTAGTTTTCCATTATTGCTTGCATTATGACTAGGAGAACAATGTTAGCTGCTGTACATTTCCTTCAATCTTACAATCTAATACCGACCAGTTGATGTGGTCAAAGGAAAAGATTGTATTTCTATCAAAATTGAAGCAGTTGATGTGGACATTATAAAGAAGCTGTGCACAGTAGCAGTATAAAGTTACAGAAACATCATCAACACTTTCAAGAAGTGTGATTTTTCACTCTCTTTATTCTTGAGATCAAATTGTTGGGTTTTTTAAAATTCCC
The DNA here is from genome assembly GCA_030556195.1 of Anolis apletophallus. Taxonomy (NCBI): domain Eukaryota; kingdom Metazoa; phylum Chordata; class Lepidosauria; order Squamata; family Anolidae; genus Anolis; species Anolis apletophallus. The sequence goes on from JARBWK010000010.1 coordinate 49,406,275, forward strand.
TTCGCCCTTAAACATTTCAATGTTGATCTTTCAAGGGCATGCAATCTCTAACATTAGGAGCAGATTCTTAGCAGAAGAACCCATGTACCATTCTGCAATAACGAAACAAACCCAAAACAACACTGAATCAGGCCAGATGAGATCCATCTGACACAGAGTGAGGGAGACTAACCATTAGCCAATACTGTACATATTCTTTAATTGCCAACAATGAACAAGAATTTCAAATTGTGTCCAAAGTACAGACCTTTGTATCACCCACACTACATAATTAGTGACTGGCTTGACCTTGAAGGAGCTGAGGGTGGCGACGGCTGACGGGGAGCTCTGGTGTGGGATGGTTCATGAGTTCATGAAGAGTTGAAAGTGACTGAATGAATAAACAACAACAAAACCTAATTAGAGCATTTCGATCCCACCTTACCTTCCATGGTTGCATTCTATGGAATCTTTGGAGGGGCTGACCATCTGACTGTGTAAAATACTAGGAATTTGCTGTTGGCCATGGCGGATTTGTAAAACTTTTCCTAGGATGAACATGAAGTTGAAACATGATATACCTCAACGGTGCTATACTACTGACACATCTCAAGGCACAATGGTCCTTATGTACTTCTTATATTAATAAGGAGGCAACATATGACTTTGTAAAATCCAGTTGGCTCTCCGCAGATATAGCAGTTTGCAGTAGCTCCCTCCAGTATCCAAAGTATAGCTGTGTAGGACTACTCAGTTCCTGCAAGGAGCTGAGGAGAATTTGGGGTGAAAGATTTGCCCAGACATAAGCAAAGGTTGTCCCTCCAGGTGTTTTGAACTTTTAACTCCCACCATTCCTTAAAAAAATTATTGAGGTTTTAATAGGGAAAAGAGGGAAAGGAGAAAAGTGATGAGGTAGTAAAGGGGAGGGGGTGAATAGATGAATGGGACAAATGAGAAAAGAGGAGGGAAAAAGAAGAAGGAAAAAAAAGGATATCAAAAATATATTGAAGTTAAAAAATAAAAAATAGTGGTAGGAGTAAAAAGGAGAAGAAAAAAAGAATGAAAAAGAAAAAAGAGAAAATAGTAATAATAATAATAAATCTTGATTGTTGAGTCCCAAATTCTTCTTATCGAGGTAATTGACTTCTTGTCCCTTCTTATATTTATTTATTTATTTATTTATTTATAAATTCGATTTGGTAGACCGCTCTCTTTGGAGCCCAGAGCGGTTTACAGCATAAAATCAATAAAACATCAATAAACAGATAAAAGACGTATACCCAAAAGCCCCCCTCCCCACAAATGATCCCGGCAAGCAATAATACGCAGAGGCAATACATGGCAGGACGGTATGTTGGCAGCTGGCAACTAAGGAGGCATCAGTTGGGACCAAATACACTATTATACACTATTCACTCCATCCATTGATGTTGCATCTTTACCCGTTATGTCCAAAAAGTTATTTAATAATGTCCAATCTGTATGATTTTTGGTTTTGCCTTAATGTGTTTTCAAATAGTATGTTAATTTATCCATATTTCTTATGTCTAATATCTTTATTTTCCATTCGTCTTTTGTTGGAATTTCTTGAGTCTTCCATTTTCTAGCATACACAATTCTGGCCGCTGTAGTCATGTAATTAAATAGAATATCTTTATTTTTCTCTGTTTTTATGTCCAACATCCCTAGTAAATAGTATTGGAGTTTTATCTGGAATTTCATTTTTAATATTTTTTGCGTAGCTACATGGATAATTTTCCAGTATTTTTTTGCGATTTTGCATCCCCACCACATGTGGAAAAAGGTTCCTGTTACCTTCTCACATTTCCAACATCTGTCTTTAATGTTTTTGTAAAATTTGGCCAGTTTCTGTGGGGTTATATACCATTGGTACATCATCTTGTACCAATTTTCCTTAAGATCCATTGAATATGTATATTTTAGCCTTTTATTCCACATTGACTCCCATTCTTCCATTTTGATTGGTCTTCTGATGTTGGCTGCCCATTTTATCATGCATTTTTTGACTTGTTCTGTTTCAGTTGACCATTGAAGTAAAATTTTATATATCTTCGTTATTTTTTTTGTTTCAGTTGACAGAAATTTGTCCCATATTGTATCTTTTCTGCAAAGCCTACTCTCTTGTCCTTATTATAATATTCTTGAATTTGTTTATATTGAAACCATGATACATTTTTATATACAGAATTTAATTCTTCTTGCAATTTTATAACATAGTTTCCTTGTAGCGGTTTTAGGATTTCTTTGTATGCTGGCCAATCTTCTCTACCCCATTCTCTTCTAGTGATTACTTGTAATGGTGAGATCCAAAGCGGTGTTTTTTTGATAGAATCTTGATTTATAATTATCCCAAATTTTGTGTAATGCTGAGCACACAAAGTGGTTCCCAATTTTTCTCACTGTTTTTTAATTGTACCACATGTACGTGTGCCACCCTCTTCTTAGATCGAACCCTTCTAGTGTTCAATTCTTGTTTTTGCTTAATAATGACCAATCTCTAAGCCAAATAAGTCTACTAGATTCATAGTATAATCTTAAGTTTAGCAAACCAAATCCTCCTCTCTTTTTTCCTCTGTTAAATTTAGCAAATTAATTCTGTATTTCTTTCCGTTCCATATAAATTTTAATATGTCTTTGTTCCAAACTTTGAATATCTGATAGTTTCTTATTATGGGGATGGTCTGAAAAAGGAAGAGCATTTTGGGTAGAACATTCATTTTAATCACCGATATCCTTCCCATCAAAGACAAATTTAAGTATTTCCAATTTTCCAAATCTTTTTAAATTTCCTTCCATTTCTCTTCATAATTATTTTTAAGTAACTGTGAGTTTTTTGGGGTAATTATAACCCCCAGATATCTTAATTTATTGGTTATTTGGATATCCGATTTCTCACTTAGTTCTTCTTGTCTCTTCTTTGTAATATTTTTAGTTAAGAGCATTTTTTCCTATTGAGTTTGAATCCTGCGAGATTATTGAATTCTTCTATCTTATTAAGCCATTTTTCTATAGTTTCCAGTGGGTTCTCGATAATACATATTATGTCATCGGCAAACGCTCTTATTTTGAAGTTTTCTTCGTGTATCGAAATACCTTTTAATTCTTTGTCTTGTCTTATATTGTTCATTAATATTTCCAGTGAAAAGATGAATAGAAGAGGGGAAAGGGGGCATCCTTGTCTTGTTTCTTTTGTTATCTTAAAGGTTTTAGTATCTAATTCGTTTACTCTTAATTTTGCTTCTTGATTTTTGTAGATTTTTTTAATTGCTGAGATGAAATTATATCCAATATCTATTTCTTTCCTTAATAGCAGGAAAAAGTCCCAGTTGATGTTATCGAAGGCCTTTTCCGCATCTATAGCTAGAAAGGGCCATTCTAATTGATTGTCCCCCCCCCCCATAATATTCGATTGAATTTATTATTGTCCTCACATTATTTTTGATTTGTCTTTTAGGGAGAAAGCCCAATTGTTCTTCTTTAATCCAATCTGACAAAAATATTTTCATACAGTCTGCCAGGATCAATAATTTGTAATCTGAGTTGAATAGTGAAATTGGTCTGTAATTTCTTACATCTGTTGAATCAGTTTTGTCTTTATGGATCAATGTTATGGTTGCAGTTTTCCAAGTCTCTGGGATCTTTTGTTGTTTTAATGCTTGGTTCATTACCTTTAATAGTATAAGAGTAAGCTCTTTCTCAAATACTTTGTAGTATATGGCTGAATAAACATCCAGTCCTGGCGCTTTGGAGCTGTCCGCTTTTTGTATTGTATTTTTTAATTCTTCCGTTGTGATCTCTTTATTCAGTAATTCTCTGTGTTGGTCTGATATTTTATTTAATTTCTGTTTATTTATGTATTGAACTATATCTTCTTTTTTGATCAAATCTTTGGTATATAATTTCTTATAATAATTTGCAAATTGATCTGCAATTGCTTGGTCTGTTGTGTGATCTTTCCCTTGCGTTGTTATCTTTATGATATGTTGTTTCTGAGTCTTTCCCCTAATTTTCCATGCTAACCATCTCCCTGGTTTGTTGGCATTTTGGAAATGGTGATCTTTGATATATTTAAGTCTTTTGGCTAAGTCTTCTGTTTCTAGGTAATTTAGTTGTTTCTTTTTTTCTGTTTCCTGAATTTTCTTGTCTTTGGGGTTTAATTTTAATTCTTTTTCTTTTTTAGTTATTTCATCCATGATTGTTTTCATCTCCTCCCCTTTCTTCTTAACTTTGTTTGCATTTTGTTGTATTATATTCCTTCATATCTTTACTGGCGTCCCATATTGTTTGAATTGCCATTTCTGGAGTTTCTAACTTTTTGGTATCCATTTTAATTTTGATTTCTTGTTTCATTTCTGACATTTCCTTCTTAATTTCTCCTAATTCTGCTGTTATGTTTTTTTCCAGGGAGATCATTTCTTCTTTCATCTCTCTTATGGTATCCATTCTTTGTTCTTCTGCTAGATTTTGATAACCATCCTGTTTTTCTGACATTTTTTGCATTTCTCTTAGAAGCTCTCTTATATTTGCCTCTTCTGGTACTCAATTTCTTCTTGTTGTGATTATTCCCATCCCTTTCCTTTCTTCTGTTTTAAGTTTTGGTGCCCCCCCTTTGGATTGTTGTTATTTTTATTTGTTGTTATTGTTCTGTTTTATTATTATTTTCTTATTTTTGACTGTATTTTTGACTTGATTTTTATGTTGTGTATATTACGTTCTTTTCCTTATTAGTGCTATAGCTCTCGCTTTCAAGATGGCTTCCTTCCAGTGCCTATTTGCCCTCCTTCCACCCTTTTACCTTTTGTTGGTCCCACTTTGTTTCTCTTCCTTACTGGATTCGAAAATGGCTTCCTTCCGGTTTTTCTGAAGGCTACTTCCGCCCAGTTGCCCTTTTCTTGCCTTTCTTTCCTTCCTTTCTATGGTTTTACTTGTGGGCCCGCTTGTATTACTCTCTTCTACCTTCCTTCCAGTTTGGGAGGGGGAGCTTCCTTTGTGCTTCTTTCTCAGTTTGTTTTGACTAGGATGCAGCTGAAGCTCCAAGGTCAATGCTTTGGAGGCTTGGAATCTTGTAAGGTTAGGCAGTAATATTTGTTTAAATAAACTTTGAGTAAACTCTAGTGATTTCCAATTTAAGTCAGTGACTGAATTAAGTTCTATATTCCCAATCGGCAAAAGCCTCCTTTTTAATACAACATTTATTTGAAATTCTTATGACTTTTAATGCAAATCCTTTCTTTATATAATCAAATTTTTAACCTTGAAGAAGTAATACCCCCGTTAAGAATGAATTTCTTCTCACACTTACATTTCTCAGTGTCTCTTTCTTGATCTAAAAAGTGGTGCCCAGCAGCCGTTGTAATTAGAACCCTGTTGGGTCTTTGTTCTCCCTTGCGACCAGCTCTCTCCTCTGGACATCTTGTCCAGGCTGTGAATCCAGCGTCTTTGAGGGATGGTGGCTCGCTTGGCTGTCAGTTTGGTGCCCATCAGACTCTGCTCGCCTTTGGACCTCAACCTGTCCGAAGGCTCGGAGCTATCACTCTATGAGATCACGTCAGGGGAATGGAACAGTGAGAGCTCTCACTGAGCCCAGCCGACTGCCATGCTTCACCACACGGAACTCCCACAATTCTTAATAGACTACTGGCTGTTAAGAATTGTGAGAGTTGAAGTCCAAAACACCTGGAAGACTGAAGTTTGTCCATGCCTGGGTTAGCTTATATAAATGACCCGATGCAGCAGTTTTCACCCACTGCACATTACTGACACTTTTCAATTTTGTATGGTTTCACATTAAATAAATAAATAAATAAACAACTCTTCAACTATTTGGGTTAATGTGACTCTTAACCATATTCTTTAAGAATGGCCAATGATTAGAACATGGATCAAAATCATGAGGCTCTATAACTAGCATAACCTGGAATTCTGGCAACTATAGTCTGGTTCACACAATTCCTAGATGATGGACCATATTATGGTACCAGAGTAGACTTCCTATTAAAGAAAGTGTTTAGAAAGTTACTGTTCAGAAAAAAATGTAGTGATCCACTCACCACTCACAGTAGTAGGATGATTTGCTCAGTTATAGATCACCTTAGCATTGACATTTTAATTTTTATTAAACCTCCCCATTGAAACCTTGAGGCTTTAAGTGAGTGCTGTACCTTTCTAGTATTGACCTTTAAGATGTCAGGCCCATACGATTTGAAGAGACTTTATGTTGTTCAAATTGTTGTGTGCCTCATAGGACCTCATATTAGCAAGGACACCTTTTGATGAACTATAACCATTAACATTACAAACTTTAGGAAAAGATACAGTACTTGCATTTTTGTTTTAAAAACAATAGGCAAACACATTTGCAGCACTACAGCAGAGGTGAAAAGGGTATCCATGCTTCTCTCTCTCTCTCTCTCTCTCTCTCTCTCTCTCTCTCTCTCTGTTTTTTTGGTCAGCCTCAGGAACCTATCCATTGTGCATGTCAAGTCTTTGATGTGCAGATAGAGTAAATCCTTCCCCATAGTCTTACTGTAAGCTGTGCAGTTCCTGAGAGTAGACTTGTCAGCTCACCTCCTCTGACAATGCTGTGTCTCCCAGTTCCCACAGCCTTTAGTGTGGGAACCCTCCAGTCCAGGGTAGTGGTGCTCAGCAAAGGAGGCCTGGCAAAACTCCCCGCTGTGCAGCAGCCCACAAAAGCCTCCTGCTTCTTTGACAAGCCTGTTCCGCAGAGGAAAATCCTCACAATCTTTTGTGCTTTCAGGTTAGATTTTTCTCTCAGTTGGAATCTATCTGTCTATCTATCTATCTATCTATCTATCTATCTCTATCTATCTATCTATCATCTCATCTATGTATATTTCAATAGAAAATAGATATTCAAGACAACTTTTAACAGGAGGAAAGCTTTTATGGGAATATTTAATTCTTTCTGAATTTGTATTTGTTTCCAAGTGTTTTTATACTTCTTATGTAGTCTTAGTTGTCTTACATTTTTATTATGATTTAAAAAAAAAGTGTTTGGAAGCTGCATTGGATTCTACTCTGGGGGAAAGACAGCATGCAAATGCAATAAATGAATGAATGAATAATATCGATTTCAATATACATGTCTATTTCAGCACAGAATATATATTTCTATAGATGCACAAATTTCAAAACAGAATGTTATATTTATTTTTCAATACAGAATTATGTATCCATATCTGTTTGTCTGCCTGTCTGTCTATTTCGATAGATTTCAAGTGAATAGTAAAAAATGTGATGGGGGGGATAATAAAGAAATAACAAATGTATAAACATGTATATTTCAGTGCATAATATGTATTTCTACCCATACAGAAGTCAAGAAAGACGTGTGTGTGTGTATGTATATATAGAGAGAGAGAGAGAGGGAGGGAGGGATTTGAATATGCACATCTCTCTCCCATCCTCCTCCTCCTATCTCTCTCAATGTATCTCAAACATACATTGTTTACAATAATTTTATTTGACATTGGTAGCAAATCTGTCGAACTGGAGAAAGTTTAAATGTAAATTTCTTTAAAATTGCTTTTTCAACTGTTTTGATGTTTACTTATTATTTAATGGTTTTATTGTTTAGCTTGTCTTAGTGGTGATGGCTTTCATACTTTAGTATTGAATTCAATTTATTTGAACACAATTTTAATGGAAAAGTGGGATAACATGCAACAAATAACTAAAGTCGCATTTGGATTATCCCTGAATAACTGGGATACTTTTTAAGGAGATGAACAAGGGGCATGGGTCATTGTAAGGATCCAGTCTGGTATAAAAACTATACAACACTGAAAGGTACTTAAAGCGTGGTGACCACATGATTAGTTACTGCTTATTTAGCACTTAACACTGTTGAGAAATCCTGCACTCCAGAGATGACCATTAGCATAAAGGGAATCTCACGGTGCTCATAAAAATGGTAATGTGCTCTCTTGATTTTCAGCTGCAGCAGCAGTGCAACTATTATAATTCCTACCTCTTTAGGGCACAATTTAGCTGAAGTTAAGCATCTTTAAGTCCCATTAATTTCAATGGACTTAAAGCACGTGCTTAAGGTTTCTCCTTCGCATGAATGGGGCTTAAAGTGCTTAGCCTTGGGAGGCTCATGCTTTCTTTTTGCAAAATTCTGATCATAATAAAGTGTGCTGATAAGCATGTGTGTGAGTGTTAGTAAAATCATTGCTAAAATAAAACAAGTATCTAGAATAAGTGAAAATAAGTAAATCATAAAAGACTCTAGATAGAATGCTATTATTTCCTGGTCCTCTCCATTGGCGCCCCCTTGCAGTGGGGGAGAGGCTTGCGTACCCTAGTGAAGTTGTGAGCTATGCTGGCGGTGGCATAATAGCCGGCGGTAGGGCCTCCCATACCAGACAGGTCACAACCGAAGGGTCTGACAAAGAGCGTCAAAGGGCAGGATGGGCTCTCTAGCCTTTTGGCATCCATCCTAAGAGAAGGAAAACTCTGATTTCAAACCCGGGCAGATGGTGCTCGTCTAACCCTGTAAGGTCAACCATCTAAGAGAAGGAAACTCGAACCAAACCTACGACCTGAGGACCTCGCTGCCACCGTCCAAGCTTGCTAGGCCCTGGCAGATGAACCTTTGGTTTAAAGGGTGAGGCCAGTTCTGTGCACGCTGCGCTCCACCAGAAAAATCCATTGCACAGGCTCGAAGGACACATCCAACTTCCGAAAAAGCCCTGTAGCGATAGGCGAGGGATGAAACGGTAGGTGTAAAGATGCACTGGAAGCCGCAGACCCAACCCTGCATGCAGGCGGTTCAGGACTTTGGTCGCTCGAGACTGACCCGGCAGATGACAGTCTTGTTCGGCAGCATCCTGAACGACCAAGCAGCCTTTTTAAGGAGAGCACTGCTTGCTCCGTATGGAGAGGGCCTAGAAAAGGTGGCCCTAACGCTCATCCCGTCTACCTGGTTGGCTAGCCGCGGCCAGCGGGCATCTTCCGATGCGGTCGAACAAAGACAAAGAAACAAAGGCCAACACCTGCCTGCAAAGGTGCAAATAGACTGACACTTGCATGCTGGAACATCAGAACCATGCAAGATTCTGCAGATAGTGGACGTCCTGAGCGTCGTTCTGCTCTAATAGCCCATGAACTATCACGGCTTAACATTGACATCGCTGCTCTTAGTGAAGTTCGTCTCCATGAGGAAGGCAGCCTTAAAGAACACGGTGCCGGCTACACACTCTACTGGTCTGGCAAACCCAAAACTGAGAAACATCTTTCAGGAGTAGGCTTTATGATTAAAAATTCCATCGCCTCTAAACTCGAGGCGTTGCCGACAGGTCACTCTGATCGCATTATCTCCTTACGCCTCCCACATGCTGTTCTCTTCAGTATATATGCCCCAACTATGCAAGCTGACCCTGTGGAGAAAGACAAATTCTACTCAGACCTACGCCACCTCATACAAAAGGTCCCTGCAGAAGATAAAATCATTATCCTTGGTGATTTCAATGCCAGAGTAGGAAAAAACTTTGAAGCCTGGAAAGGTGTATTAGGCAAGCACGGTGTTGGAAACTGTAATGATAATGGGCGCCTTCTGCTAGAGTTTTGTGCAGAACAGCAGCTGACTATTACAAACACCATCTTTCAGCAGAAAGATAGCTTGAAGACCACCTGGATGCATCCCGATCCAAGCAGTGGCACCTCATTGACTATGTTTTAGTGCGCCAGAGAAACATTCGTGATGTCCGTCATACTCGAGTGATGCCCAGTGCAGAATGTCAAACAGACCATCGCCTTGTAAGATGTAAACTAAATCTACACCTTAAGCTCAAACCTAAGAGGGTGGCATCTTAAAGAGGAGACTCCAAGTCAACAGTCTTCAACAGGCTGTTGTGAGAGACAACTTCAGGTAAATCTGCAAGCAAAACTTGAAGTCCACCCTACAGATTCTTCTCCTACAGCGCTCTGGCAACACATCAAAAACAGTATCCTGCAGTCTGCTGAAGAATCCCTAGGATTCTCCCTTAAGAAAAACCAAGACTGGTTTGATGAAAACAACCAAGAGATCCAGGAGCTGTTGGCAAAGAAGAGAACCACTCACCAGGCATTCCTCGCCCAGCCATCTTGCCATGTAAGAAAAGCAGCCTTTCGTCATGCATGTAGTAAACTCAAACAAAAACTCAGAGACATCAGAACCAGTGGTGGATTGATTTATCAGAAAAGACACAACGCTGTGCAGATCTCGGTGATCACAGAGGTTTTTATGAAGCTCTCAAAGCAGTGTTTGGACCTACTTATCAGGTCCAAAGCCCCTTATACAGTACAGATGGTCAAACACTAATTACTGATAAAACCTCCATCCTGAACCGATGGGCTGAACATTTTCAGGGTCTCTTTAATGCCAGCCGAGTAGTCAAGGTTCAGCTATCAACACATGATACAACAACCAATGAAAAATGAACTGGACACAGCTCCCACTCTGGAAGAGACCATTGAGGCCATACAGCAGTTGAAAAATGGCAAGGCAGCCGGGATCGATGGAATCCCACCTGAAGCTTGGAAACAGGGAGGTCATGTACTGCATGCTAAATTCCACGAGCTCCTTGTGAGTTGCTGGGAAAAAGGTGAACTGCCATCAGATCTCCGAGATGCAGTTATCATCACCCTGTATAAGAAAAAGGGAACAAAATCCGATTGCTCAAACTATCGAGGTATAACACTGCTCTCCATTGCTGGAAAAATCCTTGCAAGGATACTCCTGAACAGATTAGTTCGGCTATTGCAGAAGAACTTCTCCCTGAAAGCCAATGCGGCTTCAGAGCAAATAGGAGCACCACAGATATGGTTTTTGCCCTTAGACAACTGCAAGAGAAATGTAGAGAGCAGAACAAAGGACTCTATGTAACATTTGTCGACCTCACCAAAGCCTTCGACACTGTGAGCAGGAAAGGTCTGTGGCAGATCCTGGAACGTCTAGGATGTCCCCCAAGTTCCTCAAAATGATTGTCCTGTTACATGAGGGCCAGCACGGTCAAGTCAGATATGGCGATGCTCTCTCGGAGCCCTTTCTCATAACTAATGGAGTGAAACAAGGTTGTGTTCTTGCACCAACCCTATTTACAATCTTCTTCAGCATGATGCTCCAAAGGGCTATGGCAGACCTACAAGAAGAAGACGGCATATATATACGCTATCGTACTGATGGTAGCTTGTTCAACTTAAGCCGTCTGAGGGCTCGCACTAAGACTCTAAACTATCTAGTCCGTGAGCTACTTTTTTGCTGACGATGCTGCCCTTGTCGCCCATTCAGAAGCAGCCCTGCAGCGCCTCACATCCTGCTTTGCAACAGCTGCAGAGCTGTTTGGGCTGGAAGTCAGCCTGAAGAAAACAGAAGTCCTCTACCAGCCCGCACCACAGGAAGAACACCACCATCCTCACGTCAGCATAGGCACATCTGTGCTTAAGTCCGTTCAGCAGTTCACCTACCTGGGAAGCATCATCTCTTCAGACGCCAAGATTGACAAAGAGATAGATCACAGATTATCAAAGGCATATAGTGCATTCGGAAGGCTTCACAAAAGAGTCTGGAGCAACAAGCACCTGAGACAAAGCACCAAAATCAGTGTGTACAGAGCTATCATACTGTCCATTCTCCTCTATGGGTCTGAAACATGGGCCACCTATCGCCAACACCTACGACTCCTCGAGCGCTTTCATCAGCGCTGTCTTCGCACAATCCTAAATATACACTGGACCGACTATGTGACGAATGTTGCTGTCCTTGAGCAAGCAGGGATCACCAGCATTGAGGCCATGCTATTGAGAACACAGCTGCGCTGGGCAGGGCACGTCTCTAGGATGGAGGACCACCGCCTCCCAAAGATACTACTCTACGGTGAACTCGCCACGGGTCAGCGCAAGAGGGCGCCCCCCAAAAGAGATATAAGGACTCCCTGAAACAACATCTCAGGCTTGGCCAGATTGATCACCAACAATGGTCCACCCTGGCCTCACATCGGGAGGCATGGAGAAGCACTATCCACAATGCTGCGGCCTCTTTCGAGAAGACACGCCGAATAGGTCTCGAAGAGAAACGACAACAACGCAGAAAGAACCGCAACTTGGAAAAAACATCACCCAAGGAGACTTTCTGCTGCGCTTTCTGCAACCAAACTTGCCTATCTCAGATTGGCCTTTTTAGTCATCAACGCGCTTGTAAAAAGCGTGGGATGAGTCCTTCCTAAATCTTCGTTCGCGAAGTAATGCCGAGAGAGATTTCCTGGTACATGTCCCCCTAATAAAATATCTGTTGTTATACAGAATTTTATTGAAATTCCTTCCTTGAAAACTACTTCATTCTTGTTGAACTGAATACCTGATTTCCAGATCTTGGGAGTCACACTCCATGTTAACTTAGATAGAGAGTTCTGCATTTATTTATTCATCCATAAGTGTGCAAGAATTCAAATTCAAATGGATGTGGGTAATTGAGAGATTTAAATCTTTTCTTATATTTTCTTCTCCTGCTATTCTGCCTACCTTACTTCTCTTACAGATTTACAGATTTTATTCTTTATTTATTTAAAGATTAAATAAAATTAAAAGATGCTTAAAAATGTAAAATGTAATCCAGCTAAAAAATTAAACAAAAATTGCCCATAGAGAAAACTATTTAAACACAAAAGATAAATAAGACAAAGGCACAGCATACTGCATTCATAACACATTTTGCTATATAATTTAGGCACCAAAGACCTTTCCTGAATGCAAAAGTCTGCCTACAGTCAGAATGAGAACAAGGGGATCAGCAATTCTGGACTTGATCCTAACCAATTGGGAGGAGTTGGTCACTGGAGTCAAAGTACTTTAGTTGGTACTTTAGGGGAAAGTAATTCCAGAATTCACAATTGCAAGATAGAGTAAAGAAGGGTATAGTCAAATGCAGATTTTGCATTTCAGAACAGCTGATTTTAACAATGTAAATACTAGGTAGAATCTAGAGAAGTGGGAGTTCATGAAGAAAGAGTTGCAAAATGTCCAATCACAAAATCCCAAGAAAGAAGAAAATAGGAAACACCTGAAAATGCCAGTGTGGCTGGACAACAAATTCAGGGAGAAAGTGAAAAGAAAAAGGGCATGTTTAAATAATGAAAAAAATAGATGAATTACCAAGGAAGAGTACAGGTGTGTAGTCTAAGCTTGCAGTAATAGTATAAGGAAAGATAGATCTCAGAACGATCTGAGAAAAATAATAGTGAGGAGTACTTAAAATACAAACAAGGGCTAAGCATTAATATAACCTGTTTCAAAAATATTTTCTTGCGTGTACAAAATACAGGTTTTTTTCTTGGCTTTTCTTCGCGAACGAAGATTCAGGAAGGACTCATCCCACCCTTTCTACAAGCACATTGATGTTTCGGAGGTTGGATGTGTCCTTCGAGCCTGTGCAATGGATTTTTCTGGTGGGACGCAGCGTGCACAGAACTGGCCTCACCCTTTAAACCAAAGGTTCGTCTGCCGGGGCCAGCGAGCTGGGACGGTGGCAGCAAGGTCCTCAGGTCATAGGTTTGGTTTGAGTTTCCTTCTCTTAGATGGTTGACCTTACAGGGTTCAATGAGCACCACCTGTCCTGGTTTGAAATCAGAGTTTTCCTTCTCCTAGGATGGTTGCCAAAAGGCTAGAGAGCTCATCCTGTCCTTTGACTCTCTTTGTCAGACCCTTTGGTTGTGACCTGTCTGGCATGGGGGGCCCTACCGGTGGCTATAATGCCACCGCCAGCATAGCTCACAACTTCATTAGGGTACGCAAGCCTCTCTCCCACAACAAGGGGGCACCAACAGAGAGGACAAAATACAGGTTTACACATATTAGAAACAGTAAGACTTTTCTTTTATTGAGCAGAAAGATCTTGGAAAACTTACATTGTGAGCTGTGACTCTCCCTAACTAGATTCTGGAGGATACTTGGAGTTCTAGAAAGAAAGGGGCCATTTTCTCAAGCTCTAAATAAACTTTCCACATTCCTCTCATCCACATAACTATTTATTTATTTATTATTTATTATTTGGGCTTCTATGCCGCCGACTCCCTGAGGCTCGCGGCGGCTTACAGGAGCCGAAGGGCACAGTAAAATACAGGCAATAAGCAGTTAAAAACAATTAAAAACAACAGCAGTACAGTAATTAATAACACAGTTAAAACAATGAACAGCACATCATCCTCAGAAGAACGAATAGATGGCGGGGCATGGGCAGGACTTACTCACCAAAGGCCTGCTTAAACAGGTATGTTTTACAGGCCCATCTAAACGGGAGCAAGTCCTTCATAGCCCGAATTCTGGCCGGGAGGGCATTCCACAGCGTAGGTGCTATGACAGAGAACGCCCTCCGGCGGGTAGCAGTCAGCCTTGCGAGATTAGCTGAAAGTATCTCCAGGAGATTGGAGTCCTCAGACCGAAGTGATCTCGGAGGGCAATATGGGGTGAGACAGTCCCTCAAATACGCTGGCCCCAGGCCGTGTAAGGCCTTAAAGGTGAGGACCAACACTTTGAAGGTGATCCGGTGCTCAATTGGCAGCCAGTGCAGATCCTGCAAAACAGGTGTTATGTGGGCGCCAGCTGGCGTGCCAGACAGGAGCCGGGCGGCAGTGTTCTGCACTAGCCTGAGCTTCCGAGTCACCGACAGAGGAAGGCCAACGTAGAGCGCGTTGCAGTAATCCAGCCTTGAGATGACTGTGGCTTGGATCACCATGGCCAGATCGTGCCGGGAGAGATAGGGGGCCAGCCTCCTTGTCTGTCACAGATGAAAAAAAGCGATCTTGCTGACCGCAGAGACCTGGGCCTCCATGGTCAGCTGGGAGTCCAAATGGACCCCCAGGCTCTTTACGGAAGGCGATGGGCATAACACCGCACCGTCCAGGCTCGGAAGCTGGACATTAACATCACCCGGGTGACCCAGCCACAAGATCTCCGTCTTCACCGGATTCACCCTCAACCTACTGGCTCGCAGCCATCCAGTAACGGCTTCGAGGCAGTGTTGGAAATTATCGGGGACAGAACCCGGCCTGCCCTCCATCCTCAGAATGAGCTGGGTGTCGTCAGCGTACTGGTGACACTCCAGCCCATAACTCCGCACCAGCTGTGCAAGCGGCTGCATGTAGATGTTAAATAACAGAGGGGAGAGAATGGCCCCTGGGGACCCCACAGAGTAGTGGGGAGCCCTCGGAGACCACCTCGCCCCTCCTCACACGCTGAGACTGCTGGTGGAGGAAGGAGGTCAGCCATTTAAGGGCTGCCCCCCTCACTCCAGCCACGGCCAGGCGGTGGATCAATAGATTGTGGTCGACCGTGTCAAACGCTGCTGTGAGGTCCAATAACACGAGCAGCGCAGACCCGCCTTGGTCGAGCTGGCAGCGGAGTTGGTCTGTGATGGAGACCAGAACCGTCTCTGTCCCGTGCCCGAACGGAAGCCGGACTGGAAGGGGTCTAGCCATGTTGCATCATCTAAGAAGGACTGCAACTGCTCCATTACTGCCCTCTCAACTACCTTCCCCAGGTACGAAAGGTTCGACACTGGTCGGTAGTTGGAGGGAACCGCCGGGTCTAGTGACAGTTTCTTCAGTAATGGAGCTACCACCGCCTCTTTTAAGCACTCTGGAAAGACTCCTTGCTCAAGGGAGCTGTTTACGATGTTCAACAGAGGCCCACGTAACCCCTCCAGGCACGATCTAACAAGCCAGGAGGGGCACGGGTCGAGGGAGCAGGTGGTAGGCCTAGTTGCAGCCACTATCTTATCAACAGCATCTGCGTCCAGTGGCCGAAACTGGTCGAGGGTGGGCCCGGCGGAGGGCCACGGGGTCTCAAGTTCTCTTACTGTGTCAACCGTGGCTGGAAGGTCCCGGCGGAGGCTTAGTATCTTGTCTGTGAAGAAGCTCTGGAAAGCACCGGCAGTGAGGGCCTGATCACTATTTTTGGGACAATAGGGACCGTCGTCAAAGACCGAATTACCTTGAACAATTGGGCCGGGCGTGAGCTAGCAGACGCTATCGAGGCGGAGAAGTACACATTTTTGGCCGCCTTGACAGCACGCTCATAAGCATCTTTGAATAGCTTATAAGCTGATACTGAGGCTCCGTCACGGAGTTTCCTCCACACGCGCTCTAGGCGTCCCCTCCCGCTTCATCGACCTAAGATCTGCTGTGTACCAAGGAGATCGATGTTTGCAGGTCGGAGAGGACGCCTGGGGGCAATCTCGTCGAGAGCTCTAGCAAGAGAGGTGTTCCAGGAGTGAACCTGCTCATCGACTGAGACGCTGATAGACTCCAGATCCCTCAGAGCATTCAGGAACCTTTTGGGTTCCATAAGTCTCTTCGGGCGAACCCAAATCCGTTTGGCGCCCTTGCATGGGGGGGGGGGGTGGCTCAACCCGGATCCTTAGAGCACAGTGGACCGCCCATGGACCCTCGGTTACGGAGGCTCGGTCCACTTGAACCCCGCTGAAAACCAAGTCGAGGTGTGCCCGGCCGAATGTGTGGGTCCCGAGCTACAGAGGGAGAGGCCTAATGTCGCCATGGTCGAGATTAGGTCCGTGGCTGCAGATGGAGCAGAGGCTGCGTCGGCGTGGACATTGAAGTCCCCCAGGACAATAAGCCTGGGAAACCTCAATGCCCACTCCGACACAGTCTCCAGCAGCCGCGCCAGGCTTTCTGTCGGTGCGCTAGGGGCACGGTACACCAGCAGGACGGCCAAGCTCTCCTGGGACTCCCACACCAGGCCAGCACTTTCAAGCCCTGAGGTGGTCAGCGCAGGGATCGCTCTAAGGTGTAATCCATCGCGGGAGAGTATTGTATAACTAGGTCTTGATATACCAAAAGACTACACAAAGAACTGTGTACTTCAGTGTCTGGGTATTTCATTGGCCTCAATAGGAAGAAAATGTTCTGCCAATTATTTCTGGTTTCCTTATTAGATTGCTATCCTAGCACAGTTCTGGTTTCCTTTCAAAAAATAACATATTGTTCTCTCCCCTCCAAACAGCAATGTCCAAGCAGCACATTTTCCCCTAGAACCAGAACTGACAAAATGGATGCAATGGTGAAAAGCATTGCAAATTTCTGGTGATGAGGATCTCAGTTTTCTAGGTGCCAGAGACAAAGCCTGCCACAACGAAGTTGGGTCCAAAGCAGCTAGACATCTCTCCATGCATATATCAACCTTGGTCATGGATGGAGCAGTCAGATTGATGCTCTCAGAAATATACAATATATTGGAGAGCTGGAGATTAGAAATTGGAGAGCTGGAGATGTTTAAATCTTAATTTACTGGGAAGAATAGCGGTTATAAAAATGGACTTACTTCCCAGGATGATCTTTTTATTTCAATCCATACCTATTTTAAGAACTACCTATGATTTCAGGTCCTGGAAGAGAGCCATTACCAAATTCATCTGGGAAGGGAAGAGACCCAGGGTAAAATATAAAATCCTTACGGACAGAAGAGAAAAGGGGGGGGGGGATTATCCCTCCCAAATCTTCAAATCTATTATGAAGCAGCGGCTCTTAGTTGGGCAAAGGACTGGGCCCTCCTTAAAAAAAAACAAGACTTTTAAACTTGGAGAGTTTCAATATCAACAGGGGCTGGCATGCATATATGTGGTATGGAAAAGCCAAAGTAGAAAGAGCTTTCAACAACCACCACATCAGGGCAGCTCTATTAAAAGTTTGGGATAAATATAAAGACCAGTTCTATAAAAAGACACCTCTCTGGATCTCACCATTGGAAGCTCAACATAAGAAAGAAATCCCTATGGCCAGATGGTACACATACAAAACTCTGATTAGCAAAGTAAACTCTAACTGGGAATTGAAATCCTTAGAAAGATTAAGAGAATTGGGAATGGAAATTTCATGGTTCCAATATGTACAATTAAAAGACTATTTTAGGGTGGATCTTAAAAATAAGTTCAGTACGGAAGAAAATACATGGGAATGTGTGTTAAAGCAAAAGAAAAAACATATAAAAACCCTGTATAATAAATTATTTGAGCTGGACACGGAGACAGAATCAGTTAAACATGTGATGATATTTATTTATTTATTTATGGCATTTTACTCCGCTCTTCTCAACCCCCGAGGGGGGACTCAGAGCGGCTTCCAAAAGGCATAATTTGATGCCTACATCACAATCGCAGTATAAAACACAATATAAAACCCTCCAGCATTCGACACTAAAATATATTAAAATACAATTATATTCACACATCCTATGCATTTGCCTATGTTAAAAACAGTGTTCTGTCCATAAAAGCATTGAGCCCTATTCACCAACATTCCATTAAAACTACTAAAGTGCTGTCCTGTGCTACTATGCAAACGCCTGGTCCCACATCCAGGCTTTCACTTTTTTCCTAAATGTCAGGAGGGATGGAATTGATCGTATGTCGCTAGGGAGCGCATTCCACAGATGGGGAGCCACCACCGAGAAGGCCCTCTCCCTCATCCCCACCAGCCGCACCTGGGAAGCCGGCGGGAGCGAGAGCAGGGCGCAAGATGTCGGCCATACGATATTGTTGCAAGAGTGGGAGAAGGTGTGGAAGAGAACTATTAAGATATTTGGCTCTGCGTCACCAGCAGAGAATTGGTACAAAGTGTTCTATAGATGGCACATGACCCCACAGAAGATAGCAACATATTACAAAAATACCAACAACAAGTGTTGGAAATGTAAAAATCATTTGGGGACTCTATTGCACTGTTGGTGGTCATGCAGCAAAATTCAAAGATTCTGGAAAGCCATCCACAAGCACACGCAAAAAATTCTGAAGGAGAAGTTTGATTTCAAACCTGAAAAATACTTACTAAATATGATAGAGGATGGACTAGAACCAAAAAAAATAAAATCACTTTTTTTTATATCAGCGGCCGCCAGGCTAGTGTTAGCCAAAAACTGGAAAAAGGAGGACACTCCACCTGTGGGGGATTGGTTTTATAAGTTATATGATTTAATGGAATCTGATGACCTCTACAGTAAGGTACATGAAAGAAGTGAAGGGGTTAAAGTGGACTGGCAGCCTGTGAGGCTCTACCTGGAGACATTGAAGGGTGAAATGTAAGATCATGCAATATGAACTCTGATAGGCAGGGGTTATCGACAACTTAAAAGACTGTATTTCAAGTATTTAATTTCTCCGGAATCCCGAACTGGGAGACTTCTATGTGTATCTATTGGTGTTCTATCTTTCTCTTGATCCCTGCACTTTCTTTCCTTTCCCCTGTGTATCCCTTCCCATTTCCTCCCCCACATCCCCCTGTTTCCTGTTGTCTTTTACAATATTGTAAAAACGCAATAAAAATGATTTTTAAAAAATTGAAATATACAATATACAATCCATTTAAAGTTAAAAGACTGAAAGAATATTGGATGTTTTTATCTATTTGTTTTAAGAATTAACATTATTTTTCCTGATTAAAATCTATATTACAAACAGCACAAAAATCTGTGCTCAACTACCTATTAGAATAATGCCCAGAGTAGAACAAGAAGACTACAAGCCATATTCTGAAGCCAATATTTGCTTTTCTTCTTGTCCTGTTGCAACCGCTCCTTGGAATAGTTGTAGCCTAAACATATTGTTGCTGTGTACCTTCAAGTTATTCCAATTTATGGTGAACATATGGTGGACTTATTGTGGGATTTACTTGCCAAGATTAATACAGGGAAGTTTGCTATTGCTGTCTTCTGAAGAAAAGAGAGTGTGACTTGTCCAAGGTTACCCAAAGGATCTATGGCGGAGTGAGGATTTGGTCTTGGTCTTCCATAATCTTAGTTCATTACTTAAATCACCACACCATGATTGCTTTCAGCCTAAATATATCTACGATATGAAATTTATTTAATGCCAGCAGCTCACTTCCACTGTGAATACCTTTTCCTGAGGGCCATAACTAGATCAGAAATATTACATAACACTAACTTTCCTACAGTAAATCCCTCTTTTTTCCTCAAACAACCGGGTCCTTAGAAATTGCAGACACAGAAAAGCATTCAGTCCTAGTTTTAAAGAAAAGATTTCTCAGTTCCTTAAAAAGCTTTTTAGAAAGCAACCTTATTAAATTTTCTGGCCATCATCAGCTTAATAGCAACATCATAATTTTGCAATAATCAAAGCAAACATTTTTTTGAAGAGGCAGGGAGGCTGGCCCAATTTCATTTCTCACTTTTGCCAATTCTGTCCTTATGTCATTCCTTTCAATTTGATCTCATTCAGGACTGACTATTCTGAACCTTTACCTCAATTGTTCTTTTTAGGTCTATCAGCGAGGAACACAGTTTATTTATAGACATTCCCCATTTCCAGAAAAGTAGGAATGGAGGATGCCAACTTGCTTGTTTGCCCCAGGGCCTCTTCAGACTGACTGGTGGAAAGAAAGCCAGTAGGTTGTTGAAATGGAAAGTTTACTTTCTTGGTTTGGGTTTAAGTATGGTAAAAGCTTCAACAGTATTCCTTGTTTTCTCAAATGAAAAATAGAAGCCACTGCATTCATCTGGATTTTTATCCTCCATCTAAGAGGAATTTTTCATCAATGTGTATGTGTTTGCGTGCAAGCCTGTATGTGTGTGTATACTTAATACCAAAGGCCAAACAGCCTGTAACAGACAAAAATAGTCAATTGACTTTCCATGGACAGCCACTGTTTCCTTTTACCTTGTGGTTTGCTTATAGATTCACTGTTTTAAACACCCAAGTTAAATCATCAACCATACTTTGCCATTGGAAGCAAGTTCACTGAATTCAACCGAACCTATCCTAATGTAAGTGAAGCCATTGATCCTGGAATGAAGGAAGGATGGGACAACACTTATTGATAATGCTCACTATTCAGAATGGAAAGAATAGTAAAAACAAAATCCCATCAATGGACAAAAGGGGGAGGGGGTTCTCAAGTGTCAGGAAACCTCAAAGAGGCAAATTCCTCAGAGATTATAGTGTTTGCAATTTAGGACATTTCTGCATCAGAAAACTAGACTTTTACATCTGAAACTGATCAGTATTCACAGCCCCTATATATTCATGATGGTTGCATTAGTCTCATGGTTGCAAAAGTCTTCCAATTCTGCATTTATTGGGCAACAGACATTACAAGCAATTTAAATCTGTGCTCCTATTGACTGGGGCATAGGATGCTGCAGTTTCCACTTTCTGCAAGTGATCTATGATGCAAGGATGCAAGGAATTTACAACAAGGATCCTACTTTTGATTGTCACACTAGAAAGCCATGGGGGTGGGGATGAAAGCATCATTTTTCTGCTCCCTGACCAGCAGGAGAACATACTTCTGTCATTGGCAACTGCTGCAGCTCAGTAAAAGAAGTATGGAAAGTCAGGTCAGGAGAGGCTATCTAGCTATATATACTTAACTGGGATCTAGGATCTTTAGCCCATAATATGCTGGGTCGAAAGCAACAGATAATACAATTTGCTCTGGAAAAAACCCAACCTTTTTGTGCAGAATACATACCAAACCACCATAGTCTCTCAATACAGATTTTTTTTTTACAATTTTCTTAGAGTGGGAAGAAATTTTTTTTCTTGTTGTATATGGAAGTTATATTTACAGAGATTTACAATCTTGCTCACTACAAGGTACATATAGGATCAGGGTGCACGTGCTTATTTTCTTAAAAGGGATGAGGCAAAGCACAGCATGTCTTGGGAGGATTAAAATATTTTCATGATTTTTAGGTAAAAACTTGGAACAAAGGGGTGGGGTGGGTCCTGAGGATTTTGGCATCCTTGGAGAGGTTTCTGGGGCTGCAAAATGGGACTGAGGGTCAGATGTAAATGGGTGCCTCTTTTCTATTCTGGTTTTAAATGTTCTTAGATGTGTATTTATATGTTTTGGTTAATTTTCTAGTGTGCTTTGCATCTGCCTTCAGTGTCAAGCTTTTTGTAGAGTCAATTAATATATAGATGTCTGCAGAAAAAAGCCTTTGGGAGAAAGATATAATTGGCAAAGTGGTGTGTGATCAGACAATGAGTCGTGACATAAGGTTAGGAGTGTTACAAATACACAAGAACAACCCTATTTCTTCCATGAAACACTAGAAGGTTTGTTCTTCTGTCATGTTATATGCTTGCTCCTTCATAATTAATAAGTGTTGGTCTGCTTTTAATTTTCCTTGGCTGATTACAACGGATGGGGTGGAGGTTGAACAAAGGGAAAGAACAGCTCTCAGCATCTGTTTACAAAATACAAATAAATGCAGGCAAAGCAGGGGTATTGATTTACATAAAAAAGAAACAAAGGAGACCTCAGAGAGGAGAGCAGTTATTATGTTATTCTAAACGAAGTGAGGTTTGACATCTTCTTAATAAAATATAGTATAATGATCCAAATTCTGTTGATAGGCAATTTTAAAAAACCCTAAAAAGCAATGTGTTAATTGTTTTAAGTAGAAGAACAATGAGCCATGAGTACTACCATTCATCTTTTGACATTGCACACGCAAACCTTAGTGGAAACTCATTAGAGTACCCATTGAAAACAATAGAATTGAAACTAGTCATGTTTAGAAAAAATGTACAATTCACTGTGGCAAGAATGATAATAGCAAGGAATTGGAAAATAATAACTAATCTTACATTGGAAGCTTGGTATAGGGAGGTATGGAACGTAGCCTTAAATGATAAACTAACAATGGAAATGAAGGTATTCAGGGGGGAAACTAATAGATCAGATTTTGAGGCATACTGGTCGGTCTTTATTAAATACACTTTAGAGAGTAAAATGGAATGCAATATAACCCTGTTGGTCAAGAATTTTGGATATAACATTTGATTAACGGTTGATTTATAAATATATGGAGAAAGAAAGGATACCTGTTCAGGCCTTGGTGGTGGGCTATGTGTATGTAAAATGTTCACTGTGTTGTGTTTTGTCTACATCAAGGCTGTCCAACTTCTACCGGCCCAAGGGCCGGAATTCTGGTCACTGATCACCTGGGTGGCCGCCCCAGCCCCGGCCCCGGCCCCGGCCCCGCCTCTTCCTCCTTGCCAGTGCGAGGAGGAAGGCCTCCCCTTGGCTCCGCCCTCCCTCCCAAAGCGCCACACCGGGCGGCAGAAGCGGGCGACATTGCCGCTTCTGAGGCTGGCGTGACGCTTCAGGAGGGAGGAGCCAAGGGGAGCCCCCCATGGCTCCGCCCTCCCTCCCAAAGCTCCATGCTGGGCGGCAGAACTGGGCGAGATTGCTGCTTCTGAGGCTGGCGTGACGCTTCAGGAGGGAGGGAGGAGCCAAGGGGAGCCACCCATGGCTCCGCCCTCCCTCCCAAAGCGCCACGCTGGGCAGCAGAAATGGGTGAAATGACTGCTTCTGAGGCTGGCGTGATGCCCCAGGAGGGAGGGCGGAGCCACGGGGGGCTCCCCCTGGCTCCGCCCTCCCTCCCAAAGCGCCACACCAGCCCCAGAAGCGGCGATCTCGCCCGTCTCCGAGACAACCCAGCATGTTGCTTTAGGAGGGAGGGCAGAGCCATGGGGAGCAGAGCAAAGGGGGCGGCGACCGTGGATGGCGCATGCACACTTTTTTGGGGGGATTTTTTTTGGGATTTTTAAAAAGTTTTTCCCCGGAATTTTTGCTAATTTTATATATATATATATATATATATATAGCAGGAATGTAGGAGGGCCGGAGCCAAGGGGCTGGCGGGCTGTGTGTGGCCCGCGGGCCGCCTGTTGGGCAGGCCCAGTCTACATTGTAAGTTGCTATTGTATGTAAATAAAATATTTTTTAAAAAAGAAAAAAAACTGGACAATTAACATATAGAAAAAGGGCCAGTATTCTTATCCCAACCTCCTCCTGTAGGCAGAAACTAATTTCAAAGCATACATTGGAAAAATTAGGCTTTATTTTATTACCTTTTATATTTACACTACATGCTCACTTTCCTACGTACTATCAGCAGCTCCTTTCCCTGTTTTATATAATTCTAACCAATGATTCATTTAATTAACTAAGTACAGTACTGGAAGTCCCTGAATTACAAACATCTGACTTACAAATGACTCACAGTTAGAAAAGAGGGCGGGAAAACAGGAAGTGAGATAAATCTACCCTTCGGAAGGAAAATTTACTCCTGTAAGAGTTATCATGGGGAAAAGGGGTCTCCACTGAAGCTTTGTCTCCAATCCTTGTTTCCACAACTTTTTTTTTCATAATCCAATTATCACAGGGACAGAAAGTTAGGTGAAAATTTCTTTTTTTAAAAGAAAAAAGAAACATATTTGTATTAAAGTTTTCAGAATACAGTAAAAAGAGGGGGAACGTATTTATAGTATAGGAAAGTAGGAAATTTAGATAGTGATAGTGAGGAATAACTAGGGGGTCGGGAGAAATAGGATGGGGTTGGGATTAAAAGATAAAAGGCAAAGCAAGAAAAACAAAAAAGGGAGAGGTGTAAGGGAGGGGGAGGAAAAATTGGTAAGGTAGGATATGTTTGACTTCCAATCTTCTTCACTTCAGGTATATCAATCTTTCTATGTCCATATGTCCTCTCACGGTAAATTGGCTAGCTGCTTCATATGGCCATACTTGAGGGCATTTAATTTTTATTTTTACCGTACCTCTATTAACCATTTCAGGTTCTCTTGCATTATAGAATTTGTTACTGGTGTCCTATCTGTTTTTGATGTCTTTAAGTTTTGCTTTGTGCTTATAAGTTGGGTTAATTTGTCTATATTCATAATATCTATAATTTTCATTAGCCATTGTTCTTAAGATGGGGTGTTAGGTTAAAATTTCTGAACAGGGGCACAGACAGCAAAACACCACAGGGGAGCCTTGAGTCGCCTCTGGGCCAGAGAAAGGTGGGGTAAAATATCATAAATAAGTAAACAAATTAACCCTTCCCTATGCTATCCTAAGCTAAAAAAGATATATATCTGGCTGGAGTACCTGCTCCAACTTACAAACCAATTCACCTTAAGAACAAACCTACAGAACCCATCTTGTTCATAACTTGGGGACTGCTTATACTGGCTTGAGTGGAAAGGTGGAATAGAAATGTATTAATTAATTAATTGACTTCATTTGTATACTGCTTTTCTCACCTTGGGGGTGGTAGCTGGCTCAAAGTGGTTTCCAACATATTCATGGCAAAATTTAATGCCTCATAAATGTATGAAAACCTAACATAAAACAACAATAACAAATAACTATCAATTAAATCATAAAACATAACAACATTTCGACATTAAAACATGGAGTTAAAACATATTAATGTGAACATTAAAATCACATAATCCACAAATCATAGTCCAAGGCTATTCCAATATCAGATATCAATTGCACATAATCCCTGTTCATTCCTTGTATTGCTTCCTGCCCAAATGCTTGGTCCTACAGCCATGTTTTTGCTTTTTTTCCTGAAAGCCAAGAGGGAGGGCACTGATTAAATTTTGTTGGGGAGGGGGTTCCAGAGACAAGGGGCCACCACTGAGAAGGCCCTGACTTTCGTCCCCACCAGTTGTACCCGCAAAGGAAGTGGTATCGAGAGCAGGGCCTCCCTGGATGATCGAACATCTGAGAAGGTTCATAGAGTGAGATACAGTTGGATAGTTAAGTTGGGGCAGAACCATTTAGGGCTCTATAGGCTAAAGCCAGCATTTTGAATTGTGCTTGGTAGCAGACTGGTAGAGTGGAGCTGGCATAACAGGGGAGTTGTGTGCTCCCTGTACACCGCTCCAGTGAACAATCTGTTTGCCACCCGTTGGACCATTGGTGCTTCCAGTCTTCAAAGGCAATCCCAAATAGAGCACATTGCAGTAGTCTATTTAGGGTGTAACTTGAGCGTGGACTACCGTGGCCAAGTCTGACTTCCAAAATGATGAGCATTATTATGAGTTAATGAATTAATGAATTAATGAATTAAGAAATTAAACAGGGAGGTGGGGCCATGCTAACCCCACACTGTATTTGTTAATTCACCTGTTTCCTTTCTGTTTATGCATATAGTGTGAACCTCTTCAAGATCAAAATATTTGCATGGAAAACTTTACATGAGATGCATTTCATGACATCTAGACTTTGTGGAAGCTGTTAGAATATATGTGTAATAATGCTCCGTCCATCTGTATTTATTTACCTTTTATGTGCAAATGCTTAAGTTGGGCAGCTAGTCTATTTGAGCCATTGAACTGACCCCACAAAAAAGCTACTGTTGCTTGTTTGCATTCAATGCATACAAACAAATGGCTTTATTTTGATCTTTTAATGATACCTTTAGCTTTATTGTCTTGTTTGCAGATAAGGCACAAAAATGTCAATACACAAACATGAAAGGAGACATGCTTGAATAAGAAACTCTCTGCTAATAATGATATTACTCTTTCCAAGAAATTATCACTTTAGATCAGGCCAGGCAACTGTCAGGATTTAGGAGGCTTCCTTATCTATCCAGGTGACCTTGCCCATGTAGCCTTTTGCCCATGGCTGCCATGGCTCTGATATGACTGAAAGAATGCAAGGGGTAATTTCACAATGGACCATGCCAGCCTGTACATATGGCTTACATTTAACTAAGTTTGCATATAGTTACAATGCAGTTCAGTAACCCATGAAATCTAAAACTTGATTCCTTCCTGTGCCATAAAGTCAAAAAGTACTTAAAGTAAAGCTGTTCTCCTTCTTTCAGTCCTTTCTCTGCTATGTGAAAATGTCACCATCATGTACACATTTTTGTTTTCAAGGGTTCCAAAAGTAACCAAACTATATGTACAAAATGTATTAAGAGTAAGAGAGTAAGGAGGAATGCTTTACTTGCGGCCATTGTGTGAAGTGGTTGGACTAAAGGACTTTCAAGACAAAATCTATAGAGAAAAGAGAACTGAAAATACCTTTACAATGTGGGAATTACTAATCAAACATCAAACTCTTATCAATGAACTATTTATTTATCCTTTTATTGATAAAATCAGCATAGATAATTCCTAAACCTGCCTCTCTTTTGGTGCTAAATTTCATATCAACCTGTTTTCTGAAAACCTAGCCATAGAATCTATAGTTCCTCAGATTTTTTTGTAATAGTGGCAGAATGTAATTCAACCAACTCATCTTTAACAAAGGGATGTACTGTTTGCCATTGTTTAGAAATACAAATTTACACTCCTTGTATGATACATATAATATATATGCAGTACTTTAGAATATTGTAGATATAGTTGTATTGTTCTTTTTACTGGGTATACTACTAATAATGATAATGATAATGATAATTATAACAACAACTAATGTTTATCAAACTTTTCCGTTTGTATAAATAATATAAAATTGCAATATTCCTGCTTTAGGAATTGTGAAACATGCTAACAAAAATGATCCTGTGGTTATTACAATCAATTCTTTCTAAGTGTTGGCTATATAAACAATCTGGCTTTAATTTTAAAGATGAGAACTATGAGTGGGTCAAACTGAACTGCAAGAAGGCTAATATTCTGGTAGGCGTGAAAGCTAAGGTCCATGGTGACAGAGCTATAGTGAACTCATTCTTAGGGATGATACTGAGTTTACATTCATAGCAAAGGTGAATCGTGAACATGGCATGCTCAGTGCTTATGGGAGACTTTTTAGAAAACATGATTGACATAGTTTTCATGCTATAAAAATATCAGAGTGGAGTCTGATGATAAAGCAAAAACAAAGTGGTACAACGCTAGACTTGCGAACATTCAAACAAAGGGCTGGGCAATATGAACCACATTATATCATTTTCAGATAGTGCAGTCATGTCTATGGACAATGCCAGCTCCTCAGCTTAGAAGTAGAGATGAGCACTAACGCCCAGAGTTGGACATGACTAAACTTAATGTCAGGGGAAAACCTTTACCTTTTCTATTTAATCAGAGTAAATTATTAGAAAATATATTTTGATTCCTGATTAGATTTTCCATTTAAGGCCCCTAAAATTGATGCATGTCAAGCACCGTCCTATGTATATGTACCCTCAAGTACCATTGTGGGGAATGCTTTGCTTATGTATTCCTGCATGGCAGAAGGTGGCTGGATGGCCCTTGTCTTCTCTTCCAGCTCTATGGTTCTATGATTGTAAGTATATCTTAGTGTTTTCAATAGGTTTCTATCATGGGGTGGAAATAGAGCCTAGAAGTATTATGAAATTGGTATACAACCATTGGTACTGGCATAGTTATAATCATAAATAATTTCTTACTTCTGCTAAATATAATTCTGGTTAGTTGTTGAAGAAAAGGAGCAACTAGTGGGATTCACATGAAGAAACATTAAATTCTGGTGGGCTGTGAGATGGCATAAATTCTTTAAACAAATTCAATTATCAGTCAGTCAGTCAGTCAATCATCTGTTTTCATGACACACAGATTTAATCTGTAGAATTTGTAGTTGAAAGAGGTTGAAAATTTTATTGACCCTGGCATTATGTTTTTCTTCTTGGATAATATGAAACAAATTATAGGAAATATGAAACAGGATTAAACTTAATCCAGACAATGTAAGGTATTGTATGAGAAAACAGTCAGCCTAGAAGAAGATTACAGTTGGTATTAGATGAGCTTGCAGTCTTGCAAAAAGAACAAGATCATAGCTTAAAGGTCTTCCTGGATTCAGTAGTGTCCATGGAAGTACAAATGGCATAATTGAATCAGAGTGCCTTTTCCCATACTAGGCTTAAATGCCAGCAGCCAGCTATCTAGAGAAACTAGATCTCATCATATTACCCATATACTGATAACATTCAAGCTAGGTTATGAATAACGCACAGTATAATGTGAACCCCTATGCCAAAACACTGAATATTAATAATAATAATACTATTACTAAAAATAATGTAGGAGTTTCCCTAGAAACTGATGCAGAATGTAGCTACCATCTGATACTGGAACCAGTGAGTTAGAACTTGTAGTTATGAGTGTGTTTTCAAATTATTGTGCTTTATTTGGCCTATGAAACCCTAAATGTTTGAGACCAGGTTACTTGAGGGCCTTCCTAAAATAAATTAAAACAATAATTTCTATGTATTTTGATCTGCCTCATAGGCCTATCTGTAAAAACATATTTTTCTAGTGAGCATGAGAGACAGAGGCTTTCAGTGATAGCTTCTGGTCCGGGCCCTGGAACTTTATGCTTACTGAACTACAAGTTGGAAGTTGCCTCATGTTTGAATATTTTGAAAAGAAATTATTTCTTTGGTTTACTTCCTATAACAGTTTAACTGTTATGAATTAAAAAGTGATATTACTAGAATATATTATTTTGTTTTGACAGAACTATATTTTCCAGAGGGGTAGATTCAATGAAGGAGCAATAGCCCTGAATTTGCAACACCTCATCTGCTGGTTATAAGGGTTACTTAGAGACCTTTCCTTCATAGGGCTGCCATACTTTGAAATCAACTTAAGTGCAGTTCACACACATAACATGAAGTGAGAGTTGTACTCCAGATCCTATTCCTTAGAATACAAATAAAATAAAATAAAATGGGAGAGTGTCTTGCTTATTTTTTTCCAGGAGAGGGTAGTGATTTTCCAATATCTTATAAGAAGAAGAACAAGAGAAAATATGACCAGATAATATGTTTTTGTCACAATGCAGGGTCTCGGCCCAGCCCCTTAATCACACACACAGAGATGGTAATCAGCTAACTATTTATTGAATAATGAAAAACAGGTGAAAAGGTAAATTGTCCAAAAAAGTATCAAAAAGTTCAATCAAAATGGTAAAGAGTTCGTAGATAAATCCAAAGGCAAAACTTGGTAAAGGCTCCGCAAAACAATGTGGATCAAGCAACTTGGTCCGTGGCAATTCAACAAGGCAAAGTTCAGAAACAAGGCCCAAGATACTTCTTGGCAAGGCACGAGCCTAAATCCTGGCTCCGTGGATCTTCACTCGCTTCACTCCCTTCAAATCAGAAGTGGCCGAGCAACTGAGGATCCGTTCCCACGGATCCTATACTTAATTCCCTTGGTGAGACCCCCGACGCTCTAGGCTTCGGCGCCAATCTGTACTACGGGACCTAGCGCTCCTCTGACGCTCTAGGCTTCGGTGCCATTCCCTCCTACTGGACTCAATGCTCTGTCTGATATCAAAGCTCCTTCCTTGCCTCCCAGCACCTGGGTTGCTATCTTCGTGAGAGCCAGACTCCCTTTCAGCTTCCATGGGCTCATCCTCCGCTATCTCCCTAACCCTTTCTTGCGAACGGAAACCACCTGGTTTCTCATACTGATTATCTAAATCAGCACTTTCAGTGTCAGCCTGACTTTCCCAGCTATCATACCCATCAGGCCAGCCATCATCCCATTCCAAGCTCTCTGTGGGAGATGAAGGCCCAGCTACCTCATCATCCCCTTCATCCATCCCCCCATCAGCCGCAATTGGCCCTAATGCAAGTGGGGACCCTGGGGCCGCCCCCTGCCCCCCAGGCACGAAGGAGAACGAGGTTGCTACAGTTTTTGAGATTTGACCAGAAGATTGGATGTTGATTTTATGTATTGGTGAGTCTCTCCATCTATGTGCCAGTTAATATTGACACACTAGTGTTTTTGGAGGGACATTCTTCCCTCAATAATAAATAACTTTTCAACAATAAATAACAACAATTATTTCATAAGCATATTTCCCCATGGACTAAGGTGGAGAACAACAACAGTAGAAATGCTTTAAATGTATAATTTTGACTGAATTATGAGGCCATTTAAAAGAACTCCAGGAATGCTGAGGAATGTGGAAGGAACAACAAGGGATACTGGGAACGCTGAGAGATGAGGAGTGCATCAGCTCCCCTTGGTGGCCAGAGTTTGCCTCTGTTTGTCTATATGTGTGTATGTGGAAATGGCAGCGATTGTCTGCTAAGTACTGTATGTGTACCTGTAATCCGCTCTGAGTCCCCTTCGGGGTGAGAAGAGCGGAATATAAATTAAGTAAATAAATAAATAGAATAATAAAATGTCCATTCTTTTGCATCTTGAAATTCCAGCAACCCTGGTTTCAAAAGAAGCACTGCCAAATTAAATTACTTATCTTTGTTGAATTTAGGGCTAGAATGTAAGGATATAAAATTGTTTGTCATAATAGTGGATAAGCAAAGGAGGCAACAAGAAGAGCAAATAGACAACTGACAATGTAAAACTATTCAGAAGTTAGTACCATTGTGTTACTCCCTATCAAGTGTGTTAGGGTTTGTAACCTGAAAGTAAAACTGTTTTCCAAGACTAGAAGCAAATGCAATGTTGCATCCTGTGAACCACAAACTTTTGGGAAGCTTGCACTAGGTCTAGATGAGACCTGGTAGAAGCGTGAAGAATAAAAAATAAAAGTGAAAGGAATGGAAGATGAAAATGAATGAAAATAAGACTCAATGTTAAATTTCTTTCCTAAGAAAGATAGGTGCAAAACCCAATAGCACCCAAAGAGGTCTCAGAGGATCAGTGGCTAATATCCCACAATGAAACAAATTTGAATGGTAGCTCTGGGAAGGAGTTTGGGATAGCAACCATGCCATTGGGGATGGACAATGAAAAAATCATCTGCACATGTTGCCAAGAGTATTGGGGATGAGAAATTACAGACATCTTTTAGGAACCTGTTCCATTTGTTATGTAACAAATAGCAGCTATGTCTGGGATATAGGTCTTCTTAGTACAATCAGTTTCCAATACCTGTCCATTTTTCCTTTTGAGATTCCATCCCCTCATGAAAACACAGCTGTGGCAATTCAAGACATAAAGAAGTAAACTGGAAGACTGCTTCTGCCATTATAGTTTTTCCTATCCTAGTATTGATTTACATGACCATGTGTGATGGCTGCTTGAATGTCCTTTTGATGGCTTCCAGCCTTTGGTATTCAATCTGCACTGACAAGTCCTAGACAAATTATACATGCCAACACATGCTGAAAGTTAAAAGCTACATTGATAGGTCATACATCAACCAACACTATCTTTTAGAGCTTCCGGTTAAGAAAAAAAACATTAACTTCTAAAGCACAATTTTGCAAATGTCAACTTAGGTCTATCATATGCATTCCCAGTAGTTCATGATCAATGGTGACACAAAGTTTAAAAAGTCAAACAAGGTCAGTTGGGTGCCATTTTTTCTTACAATCTAGATCACAGTGTGAGAGCATTCATTGCATCACAAAAGAAAAATCAGAATAATAAATGTTGAGTATTTCTTATTCAAAATGCTTGGGACCAGAAATGTTTTGGATTTTTCAGATGTTGGAAAATTTGTATTTGTATATATGTAAATAATGAGGTAGCATGGAGATGGAACTCAATTCATAAAATTGAATTAATTAATGTTTCATATATACCATATACCTAGTCTGAAACTAATTCTATACTTCAATATTTTTGTGCATGAAACAAACTGCGTATCTTGATAACCAGAAAGGAAAGATATCCGACTCACCCATGTGGACAACTTCTGATTTGAGAATTCTGGAAAAGTGATGTTCAGCCTGTAATATGAACATACATTTGCTCATTTAAGTGATGAAGAACATGCCACAGGTTCTAACCCCCTATTCTAAGAGAAGGTACCAAAAGGTTTCTGTCCCATATCCAGGTTATAAGTATGCTATATTCTGATATATGTATGATAAAAAAGGAAAGTCTTCCAAACATGGCAGAGAGACATCAACTGCACTGCTAAGAAAAAGATCTATGCTAGTACAAAAGCTGAGGTCCAAAGAAGGACCAGAGAACTCAAAAACAAAAAAGGTTCAAGAAATCCAACACGTTGCTGATATGTATGGGGATTCTTTAACATTACTAAGGTCATCTATGGACCAAGAAATCATGGAATGCACCCTCTATACTCATTAGATGGATCCAAATTTCTGAAGGATAAAATATCAATTGCACAATGTTGGAAAGAGCACTACCACAACCTTGTTAACCGCAGTTCCATCATGGCCAAAGAGGTTGTCTCATAAATCCCGCAACAATATACTAGAAATGAGCTTGCAGTGCTGCTTAGTTTGGAGGACATTATCAAAGCCACCAGCCAAATAAAAAACTACAAAGCCAGTGGACCTGATGGGATCCCTGCTGAAATATTTAAAGAGAGCGGACCTGACACAACTCCACCACCAGCTCATTGAAAAAGTGTGATTGACCGAGAAAATCCCAGCAAATTTCAAAGATGCCACCACCATCACCCTTTTCAAAAAGGGGGAAAGAACAGAATGTGGAAATTAACCTTTGCTGAGAAAATCCTCACAAGAATTCTTGCAAACTGTCTTCTACCAATTTCAGAAGACATCCTCCCAGAATCCGAGAATGGCCTCTGCTCTTCCAGAGGAACAGTGGATATGATCTTCACTGCACAACTGCTCCAAGAAAAATGCAGGGAACAAAACCAACCTCTGTACATGGCATTCACTGGCCTTGCAAAGGCATTCAATACAATGAATTGCAGTGCTCTCTGGACCAACCTCCAAAAAAATCAGATGCCCTGACAAATTTTTGAACATCCTGCAGGCTCCTCCACAATGATATGATGGCAACACTTGGACAGCAATGGCTTCCAAAGTGACCCATTTAAGGTGGAATCAGGTGTCAAACAATGATGTGTTATTACCCCAAATTCATTTTCCATCTTCATTGCTATGGTACTTCATCTTGTTGATGGGAAGCTTCCCTCTGGCATGGAAATACCCTGTCAGACAGGTATTTAACCTCAGCAGACTGAAGGCCAAAAACCAAGGTCACAAGAACATCTGTTATGGAACTCCAATATGATCTGTGCTCATTCAGAAGAAGACCTACAAGCCACTCTAAATGCATTTGCAGAAGCATATGAAAAGCTTGGCCTCTCACTGAACATTGAGAAAACCAGAGTACTCATTCAACAGGCACCAGGCAATCCCTCTGCAATGCCAGAAATACAGCTTGATGGTGTAACGTTAGAAAAGCAGAGAGTGTTTGACGATTGGTACATTCATAGGGAGACCAAGATGCTTGTTTATGAAGCTACTAGCTGTACCCAGCACGCATTGCTGTGCCCTATTTAGGAGATGCGAGAAAGTCTGAGTATGTAAGGGTTGGAATTGATGTTACTTACGGTCTTGCTGGGGTCATGGCTGTGTCATTGTGGGTTGTTCTAGTGGGTGGGATGTTGAAGTCCTGTGGAATTGTCGGTGTGTGGTGTTGCTGGCGTTCTGCAGAGCTTGTGGATATACAATGTTTTTTGTCTTTCCGTCTGCTGTGTTGATGTAGAGGTTGATGCTTGTGTGGGTGGGTACTTTGGAAGTGAGTGGAGGTACTTGAAATCCCATCATCCATGGTGTGCCCTCCTCTAAACTGCAGTTGGATGGAGTGTGGGTCATGGGGGCACTGTGTGCCAAGTTTGGTCTTTATCGGTCTTGGTTCTGGGCCACAGTGGTCTGTGGGGAATGAAGGGTTTGAAAGTACTACAAATCCCATAATCCATGGAGGTACATCAAATCCCATCATCCATGGTCCACCCTCCTCCAAACTGTAGTAGAATGTAGCATGGGTCATAGGGGCTCTGTGTGCCACGGTAGGTTACTGTAAATTCAGGCCATACACAATGTCCCATGAACTGAGGCCTAGTCATGAAAATCAAGTTAATGAAGCCTTACTGTCAATTCAGGCCATACACAATGTCCCATGAGCTGAGGCCTAGTCAGGAAAATCAAGTTAATGAAGCCTTACTGTCAATTCGGAGCTTAAACAGCATCCCATTAAGTGAGGCCTAGTCAGGAAAATCATGTTAATGAAGCCTTACTGTCAATTTTGGGCGTGGTCTGTGATTTGTAGGGGTTTAAATTTTCTGTGGGAAGTGAATTGGGTGTTCGTGTTGGCAACTGCCTCAGGCCTTTGCCTTATCCTCCTCTGTCAGTTTAGAGGGTCGGAATGTTCATGTTGGCTGGCCAATAGAGGCGTTATGCAAATACTCCCTCACTGGCAACCAATCATGTTGTCAGAATGTGGAGGCTGGGAGATTGGCTGGCGGCCGCAGAGGACACTGGGAAATGTAGTTTTTTTGTATCGTTGTTTTGGGGGCGTTCTAGGGGTTTTTTTGGCTAAAAACCTACCTTGCCTGAGGCCTATTTTTGTTGCCAAGTTTGGTGTCTCTGCCTTGTAAGGTTTCTCTGCCTAGGACGGTCGTTCTATGACGGGACCTCCTTTATATAATAGATTGTCCTCCCAACTCTGTTATATGCCTGCAAAATGTGGATCATCTACAGACGTCACACTCAACTCCTGGAATGATTCCATCAACCTTGCTTCCGAAAAATCCTACAAATCTCTTGGGAAGACAGATGGACAACAAAGACCATCAGCACTGAAGCAATGATCCCCTGCCATCAACTTCACTGGACTAGCCACATTATCTGAATGCCCACTCACCATCTCCCAAAGCAGTTACTCTACTCCGAACTAAAGAACAGAAAATGGAAGGTTGGTGGACAGAAAAAGAGATTTAAAGTTGGGCATAAAGCCAACCTTAAAAACTGTGGCATAGATGCTGAGAACTGGAAAGCTCTGGCCCTTGAGCACTCTAACTGGAGGTCAGCTTTTACCAACAGTGCTGTGGAATTCAAAGAGGCACGAATGGAAGGTGAAAGGGAGAAACGCATCAAGAGGAAGTCTCGTCAAGCCAACCCTGACTAGGACCACCTTCCATCTGAAAACCAATGTCCTTACTGTGGAAGAACATGCAGGTCAAGGATAGGCTTCCACAGTCACCTATGGACCCACTGCCAATACCCTATGCTTGGAAGGCCATCCTACTTAGACACAAGTGATTGCCAATGTTGATGACAATGACCCTCTATTCTAAGAAGAAGACACAAACATTTGCAGGAATGTTAGTGTCAAATGCTGTGCATAAGTTTCACAAACACAAGGAAGTCCATATCTGGAGAACCAGTGTATTTCTAACCTCGAGCTAGCTTGGCATTCCTTAATGTGGATGAGTCATTTTGTCTTTTAAAAAAAATCTTTCACTTTGGGCAGTTTTGGACTGACATTAGTTTGCTGATTTTTGGGAAGAGGTTGAGGACACCATTTCATTTCATTATTTTTATGCTGTAATGCTTCTTACAATATTTGATGTGGAGAACTGGAAGGATTTCTTTCTCAACATGGATTGAGAACATGTTTGCTCCCATTGGCTACAACCGTTTCTTTGTCTTCTGGAAATTTGCTGGAAATTGGCAACTGAGAGTATCGGGACTAGCACTTCAAAAAGCTTGATCATAAGGCACCTTGAGCATCTCTTAAATTTATTAGTAATAAGAAAGAGATAACTAACTGGTAGTTAATTAAAATGTGTAAGAATGTTGTCTGAGGATGTGGATTGATGCTTCTGCATAAGTTAATAATAATAGCTGAGAGAGCACTACATTATTTGATTCTTGCAAGTCACTGTTGTACCTTGTCACAATTTCTTATTCAACATCAAGCACTAGAACTGAGCTGTGCATATTTCACTTAAAACAAGATTTCTTATCATCTGATTATTTTTTGAATGAAATATACACAGAACAATCATTGCAACATTTATTTTGGCTTTTGCATTTTATTTCACTATGTACATTGCTGCATGTGCACCCATACAAATGGATGTGTTTGACAAGCTCAGTTAAATTGTCAGTGTTTTGCTGCCGTTCCCTTCCAAGCCACAAACTGCTATTTTTTCTTGTAAAGTGGTACATTGCTACCATATTGAACTGCTGACAAAATGTCCCAGCATAACTCTTAATATACACAGTCATTTTCAGCATGAAATGGCTTAACTAATGATTTATCTCTTCCACTGCTGTGCTCTGGGGCAGCTGTATCTTTGGCCTCTTTAGCAAGGCAAGTAATTTCTTTAACAAAATGTTAAGGCACAGATGGGCCGTAAGCTGTCAGTTAACTATTATTGTGTGCGCATCTGCTGGCTTTCAATGTACTGCTTGATGTATTCAGCCACTTACTTAGCTGCAGCCATCTGAAAAGCAATGCCGACTCTGATTGGCAAATAAAATGTTCATTTGTCTCTTCTTCCTATTGTTTTGTTTAGGTAACACATGTCAGCAGCTCAATTACCCAGTTCATTAACAGCTCCCAGTGGTCATGATGGCCAGCCCATGATAAGGGGAGCAATTGTGGCACATATGGGCAATAATAGCCAGTCTCTTGGCAATTGTAAATAAAAATCACTCTCACCCCCCCCCCTTCTTTCTTGTGCCCCTGCTACTGTTTTCCGGGACTTCTGCCTCCTTACAAGGTGCATTCATCAGTCAAAGCCTTTCCCGGGAACAATGTTTAGTTGTTTACAGTTAAATCAACTTCTCTTTCCATTGAACTATAAGCATCTTGCACTTAGAGCCCTTAGTAAGTAGCTGTATTCCATGTGGCACTGATGAACAATTACTTAATGAGCCAGGATATTTAATTAAATAACAGTCAGCCCATTTCCTTGTCTTTTGAGATTTCTTCTTGCTGAGGATTATTCAGCTCATCGCATCAAGTAAACATATTAAATCATTTGTAATCTTGTGAATATGCTATTTTGAAGGGCTGGATTGAGTTTCAAGGGGCACTTGTATACTGAGTTATCAGAGGGCAGGCTTTGTTAAACCCCAGATATTGATCTCAGGGTTTCACTAAAAAAATAGCAAGAAAATGTGTGTGTGTGTGTGTTTAAAAAAAGAGCTAAATGTGCCTTGATTTTGAGTAGATATGCATAGTTGTGCACTGAAACACATGATTGTTTAGAGAATGAGAAAAAGGGGAGATTTAGAAAAGAAGTGCTCATTTTTGAAAAAAAATAAACACAGCCAGATATATTATACAGGAAATTCTTTGCTTATTACTACTGTTGTTCCAAAAAAACATATCTAGATAAAGATGTCTGGAAACATTTCAGAGAGTCTAAAATTTGAAACATTAACAAGCAAGTAAAGTTTTTGTCTTCTTTCTTCTTCTCAAGATAAATCAAATTATCCATTTTCACATAACTGTTTACATTAAATATAAAAAATGTGCTTTATCATGTTTGAAAGATACCATTCTCACACCTCACCCAACAACTTAAGTTCTTAAGTATTGTCATATTATGACAGTGTAAAATAACAATATAAATCAAAATTCACCTGCTCATATAAAATGTAAGCATTTACTTGGAAGTATATTACACACAGTACATTGTTTTGAGTGGACCTTTCCTCTGTATGTGCATTTAGAATATCATCAGTAGTAACATGTATGTTTACTTTGTTATTACAGGAATCAGTTTTTCCTTCTTAAGGACACAATTAACTTTTCAAGCCACCATATTTGGGAGAAAGAAATTATTGGAGGGGGGGGGGAATTACTATTATAATCGAGTCAATTCCTTAGGTGGAACCTTTGAGGAAAATTAAGCTATACAAGCTGTGGCAGCAGAAAGAGTACATCATAATTTTCTGTCTGAAGCAGAGCTGTTCCTCTCTCTGTTGCATTTACAACAGCGAAATGGACTGAAAGGTGAACATTTCTTCAGAACTAGCAATGGGACAGCAACCATCTCCCCATATAAAGGTGGCAACCTTTCTCTAATGTAGAAAGCTTATGATGCTACCCCACAGCTACTACTATATTCCACTCACAAAATGACTTAATTGCCATCTTAAATCATTACCACAGTCACCAACAGAATTTAATACTGAGGAGTTCCTTTGGAAGGATTCCCAATTCATTGTGAGTAGAGTAGAACTAATCTACAGAGAAATGTTTCACCCTGCCTGTGCTGGCCCAAGGTGAAGTGAAGCCAGTTAGTATCCACTCCAATGTTAATGCAAAGATATTGAGAAGTTTTCTGTCATTGTTGAGACATTGTTATCTGCCTCATGGCACCATCATCCAGACATTATTATTTGTCTCATGGCGCTATCTGATACAGATCATTTGTCCTGCTTTGTGATAGGACTATCCATGCATCATGTGAGGTGTTTCAATTATTGTGCCCAGACCTAAGTGTCATTGTAGCATATTCTGAAAAAGTTGTAGTATAAGGAAGATCTGGAAAGATCTAGAAAGCTAACTTGGGCTGGTTTTGCTTTGTTGAAACATTTTGTATTTATATTTGGATACAATTGTGAAAAACATAGGAACTGCCACATTAGTATTAGTATTGACACACCTTAATCTATTATGTTTATTTATTCATCTGCGGGAGTAGACTTTGCAGATATATCTATCTGTCTGTCTATCTATCTATCTTTCTATCCATCTGAAAATCTGCAAAGAAATGCAAACACTAGCAAATATATTGGATATAGTTTGAAATAATTTCAGGAAACACCTATTTTGAAGCACAGCCAATACATTCAGTGACATCAGAATTATTTGTGAGAAGCTGCAACAATTATTTATTAAACTAAACAGACACAAGTCCTTATGCTGTTCCTCATAGAGCTTGCTTTCCAGACCTTTTCATCTCTTAATTGCTCTCCTTCAAAAGAGTTCCATTGTGCCAATATGAATGTACTGTACATATAGTTGATAATTCAGCTGTATTTCAATGAAAATAAAGAAAAGACTTAGAAGTCAGTGATGAGTCCATCCACAAGATCACTTAATCAGAAAACAAAAGGGGGCAAAGTATCCTCAAGCTAAGACAGGTGTGGGCAAAGAGCCATACTTTCAGGTCATTAAGGCCCAACAGCTGCTTTGTGGTCCCCCAGCCTGCTCTTAGAGCAGTGGTTCCCAAACTTTCGACTTCCAGGTGTTTTGTACATCAGCTCTCACCATTCTTAACACCTGGTAAGATGGCTAGGATTTCTGGGAGTTAAAATTCAACACAAGTGGAGAACCAAATGTTGGGAATCACTGGGTGGATCTAGACAGCCCCTTTATTGTGGAAATGTCCATAATTAAAAGGGGACTATTCAGACTGTCCAGAATTAATTTTCCACAAACCAGGAAAACCCTGTTTTGTGGCGAATTAATTTGATAGTGGGTTTATTCCAATGAACCTCCTACTTCCGTTATCTGGACTGCAGTTTTCTGTGCTACATACCAAACCCCTCTCCAGAATCCCTCCTAAACACAAAAAAAGCAAAAGAACTCACTCTGCCTCCCTACAATGGCTGATAGAGTTCTCCTGGTGCGTACAAATGATGTGCCAGGAGAAAAGATGGGGGAGGAGGAAAATTGCTCCTGCCCCCCCCCTCCTGGCACATCATTTGTACATGCCTGGATAATTTCGGCAACCGTTGCAGGGTGAGTTATTTTGCTTTTTTATTGTGTTTAGGGGTGGCTAATGGAGAGGGGGTTAAGTGTCCCGGTGTTGTACTGGGAAGTCCCAGTATAACATCTGGACACCCACCTTGGAAAGTGTATGCTTTCTGGGGTGGGTATGGACAGGGTCCCAGGAACATCTGGGTTTTTTAAACATGGATGCTCCTAGGATAAAGCCCTGTGTGTAAAGGCCCACTGTCTTAGAGCAACTCATTTTTAAGTAGGTGTCACGATGCAGGGTCTCGGCCCGGCCCCTTAATCACACACACAGAGACGGTAATCAGCTAACTATTTATTGAATAATAAGAAACAGGTGAAAAGGATAATTGTCCATAAAAGTATCAAAGTTGCAATAAAAAGGTAAAGAGTTCTTAGGTAAATCCAAAGGCAAAAGCTTGGCAAGGCTTCCGCAAAACAATGCGGATCAAAACAGACTTGGTCCGTGGCAAAGCAAACAAGGCAAAGTTCAAGAATCAAGGCCCAAGAAACTTCTTGGCAAAGCACGAGCCTCAGTCCTGGCTCCGTGGATCTTCACTCGCTTCACTCCCTTCTAATCAGAAGTGGCCGAGCAACTGAGGATCCGTTCCCACGGATCCTATACCTAATTCCCCTGGTGAGACCCCCGATGCTCTAGGCTGCGGCGCCAGTCTGTGCTACAGGACCTAGCGCTCCTCTGGCGCTCTAGGCTTTGATGCCATTCCCTCCTGCTAGACTCAATGCTCCATCTCCTATCAAAGCTCCGTCCTTGCCTCCCAGCACCTGGGTCGCTACCTTCGTGAGAGCCGAACTCCCTTTCAGCTTCCATGGGCTCATCCTCCGCTGTCTCCCTCACCCTTTCCTGCAACCCGAAACCACCTGGTTTCTCATACTGATTATCAGATTCAATCTCATCAGTGTCAGACTGACCTTCCCAGCTGTCATAACCATCAGGCCAGCCATGATCCCATGCTAAGCTTTCTGTGGGAGAGGAAGGCCCAGCTGCCCCATCATCCCCTTCATCTTCACTGTCCACAATTGGCCCTAATGCAAGCGGGACCCCAGGGGCCACCCCCTGCCCCCCAGGCACGAAAGGGAACTGGGTTGCTTCAGTAGGTCCCAGGGGCCAGCTGCACTATTTAACATTTTAGTTAGCAGTTCTTCAAAATCAGAAGAGGACTTCTGGCTATGGCTGTGTTTTCTTTTCTTCAGGTTTGGTAGTCTGTGCAGCCTCTGTAGGCCTAGGGACAAATAAAATGATAGTGATAATGTTCAGAAGAGACATAATCAAGTTCCACCTTGGAAGGTAAGCATGAAAGAGTCTAGATGACAGGTTGACTAAGCAGCTTAGGTTTGAAAATACAAGCTACTCAGTGGAAAGGAAATATTATATCATAATAATATACTTGGTTTTGTCATTTTTGATTTTTTTAAGTGTTTGGGAGCAAAGTTGTTCAGACCTGTAGTAATTAAATCTGGATACACTTCATCACATAGTTAAGCTGGGTTAAATCCAATTCCACTGTGACCATGCATGCTTAACTGAATTGGATTATATTGTAATAATTATTTTTATGTGGTAAAGTAAGATATATTTTAGGAATTAAAGTTTTCAGAATTGTAACCCCTTAGAAAAAAGTTATTCAACTTATTACAAGGTACACAATGACTATATCTCTTTCTTCTCTATATCGCACTAGCCAAGATGTGTTCTATACATATGTACTGATTTTGGGAGTGTCTTACATATGTACATGTTATCCTACAGAAACTGCTGGATATTTTTGTCCAAAGTTGAGCATCTGCATTTAGCTTGAGAATGCAGAAGTAAGAGTTACATATTAGTATTGTACATTTGTAAGAATCACTATCTGTTTTTGTTTGTTTCGTTTGCAAGGTCCTATTTTCGTTTTCGAGTGCCTCTCCCAAATGAGTTTTTTTGTTCTGGGTCTGAAAGGAGAAAATTTTTCGGACCATAGGCCAAGGTGGACAGCCTTCCCAGGCTCCTCCTCCTCTCAGTTTTAGGGCCAGAGGTATAAAAATTGCCACTCCCATCTCACCAAGTTTTATAATGTTTGGGCCATTCCCCAATTTTTAGGATTTTTTTCTTTCTCTTACATATGTGGTGCAGTTGTGCAAACAGATACACATGCAATGCACATGCACATAAGATGAACACTGGTTTCACACTCAGGTTTGCACTCAGTTGTACAGCATTTCCATTCAACACAAGAAATGTTCCACAATCAACATATAACTCTGCTAGCAGCGTGTAACTCTGACATAGGATCTCAGCCATTTTTTTAAAAAAAGATTTATTGCAAATGTGGACTGATTTCAGGAGTGGGGTTGGAAAAGAATAACACCAACATCTTCTTGTTTTGCATTTGCTTCATTTTACAAAGCAAGAGAGGATATCTCACAAATAAAACAAAACTAATCAATGGCACATGATCCTGAATCTGCTATACTGCTTAAAACTCAAGATGTGATTTGCTGACATCAATATTGCAATCCCATGCCATATCCCAACAATTGCTCAGTAGCTGCTAGTCCAATAGAAATGAGCCCATGGTTCTTGTGTGGAATTACTACCCACACTTGTTTCATTGTTCATTGCTTTTTAAAAATCTGCTCAAAGTTCTAT
Source organism: Anolis apletophallus (assembly GCA_030556195.1). Lineage (NCBI taxonomy): Eukaryota > Metazoa > Chordata > Lepidosauria > Squamata > Anolidae > Anolis > Anolis apletophallus. The sequence goes on from JARBWK010000010.1 coordinate 49,449,141, forward strand.
ATATCAAGGTAAATAAAAATCATAAAAATGCAGTAGACAAGTGAAAATGACAATCTGATGTTAATAATGATTCTCATGAGCTTTTATATACCTGCTAAGGCAGCAGATCATGCCTGATCTTGGAAGCTAATCAGGATCAGCCTTGGTTTGACACTGAATACCAGGTGTTTAGGCTACATTTCAGAGGAAGGAACTGACAAAACCACCTCTGAGGCTGGATGTACGCAGCTATATAATCCAGTTTCTGATTCCAGATTATCTGCTTTGTTCAGGATTATATAGCAGTATACACTCATATAATACAGTTCAAAGCAGATAATCTGGGATCAGATACTGGGTTATATGGAAGTATAGATCTAGCCTGAGTATTCTTTGACTAAGAAAACCCTATGAAATTCAGGGGTCACCATAAATTGACAGGCAACTAGAAGGCACACACGCGTGCATGCGTGTGTGCACACACACACGAATTCTTGCTATTCTTGAGCAAATACATGGAAAATGTCACCTGATATTCCACCTTCCTGTAATTAAAGGAATATCACACAGATATTGGATTAAATGAGAGCCTTTGAGAAGATGGTCCAGGAATCTATGCTAATCATATATGGAACATGGGCTATAGCAGCCTGAATCCCCCAGCCAGCATGGTCAATATCTATGTGAACTCTCAATTTCTGTAAGAAATAGTTCAGAAAATTATTTACCCTATGTTCTGAGTATATGGAGTATGTGAGATATTCCACTCCTTGCTGCAAAGGGAGCTTCAAGGACCTTCTCTTAAGCCACTGTAAAACAGAGTACGGTGAGAGCTTGACAGAATGCACAGGTGGCTGCATACTGACATTAGACCTTCTGAACTTGGTCTCCTGCTGCCTGCCATATTCATAAGTAATCTGTACACTCCTCCCAGGGTTGTGAGCACTCGGGGAGTTGCTAAGTGTCAGAATTTATTTGCACTATTTTGATTAGTCCAGACCTGGCAGGGGTTTATTTTCTTTTTAATGACCTCTTGCTGTGAATCCAAGCTTTCAAAAGGCGGCAAGGAATGGCACAGGAGGGGGAAGAGGGGAAGGGGGGGGAGAGGTGGGGGGGGGGAAGAGAGAGATTGCGAAAAAGCAGCCAAAGCAGGCATGCCTGCGCTGGAAGGCATGTGTTGAGCTCAGTCGCTGATTCTAAATACTTAATCATGTTGATGATTCCAATGGGAAATGTTTCCTTAAATGGAAATGCTTGGATAAAACAGTTCAGAAGCCATTCTTTCCCCCCTTCGCCCTCCCCACCAACAATAAAGGGCTCTTCTAACATGTTTCCTCCCCTGCTACAGTTAAAAGAGCAGCTGGTGAAACCTTTTGGTTAAGACAAACAAGGCTCTAAAAACAAGTGTCTAAACCAGTGGTAATTTAATGGAAAGTGTCTAAATAGTTCATTTCCTATCACATTTTAAAACACACATGTACGCTTCCAGGCACCCACAGCATATATTTAACATTTCCAAACTCTGCTAGTTTCCCAAAAGGGAATGGGAGGGGGGAAAACCTTGAAAAGGAGCTTCCAGGTGCTGAAGTCTCTGGACTGAAGAGACATGGATTAACCCCTACAGAGCATCCAGTTCAACCTCCCCGTAAAAATAAATCTACACGGTCTCACCCCTCCTTCTCATCCACTTTGGTTTTCTTTGTGTCTCCTGCATCCTGCTAGGCAGGTGTCAGATCTCTGAATGCGGGTAAAAGGCCCTGTTGATGGATACCCCAGATGGAGCGTGGAAATTGGTCAAATAGGCCTCAACCACAGGCCATTTCTAAGGGCTCAACAAAAGCCGCCAAATAAGTCAACAAAAATCCCAAAGTTCACAAAGGGAAAGTGTCATTTGTCATTTACTGTGAGCTCATGAGGGGGTATCAGCCTCACTTGCACTCCTCCTCCTGCCTTGCACCCGAGTAAACATGCTAGAGGTCACTCACATAGATTTCACTACATAAAAAGACACTGCAGATCAGAAAACAGACAACTGGCCTGCTACATAACCTACATAATTTCAGTATAGGAAAATAGGTGCAGTTGGACTGGGGTAAGTATCCAAGGGTTTCGTGAGATGTATTAAGGGAGTTTAGATCTGCTGGCTGAGTATCCTGCCAAATGTATTTTCCAGTGATGCTTTCAAAATGCAAGCTTTCTTTTGCTCAATAAATATATTAGTGTTACTATGTATCTCTACTAGCACATGGCATGATTCAGAATTTCAAAATTAATTACAGGCTAGTAGATTTGTCAAATCTGTCTTCCTAATAAAAACAGGCAATATATTGTGAGCCATGTTAACACTGTTCTAATATAATTTGTGATAGTTACAGTTCAGCGTGTGTTACCAACTTGCAAACAAAGTCCCCCTGGGGAGATAGGGTGGGTCACAAATAAAGTATTATAACAAAATGGAAAATAGATATCATTTATGTGCCGGTTCAAGATACAGCAGATCCTTTTCAGCATTGTATGTAAAAGTGGAAAGTTTTAGAACATTCTGTCATGAGCCCAGGATTAACAGCAACTATTATATTACCCTCTCCAGTTGTGTATGAAAATATCCAGCTGTTGATTGAAAACTAAGAATATACAACATGACCCATAAGATTCAATTAAATGGAAAATTGATCCTCCCTTTGAAGCCACTTGCTGTTTCTAAGCAGCACACAATGAGATTAAAGCACTTAAAAGATATAACTCAATATTATGGTCTACAAGAAGGAAAGTGGAATATTGTAGTCCTTAAATTTTATATCACTGAATTGCATTGATAAAGCCATGGCCTTCAAACTCCAGAGAAGAAAGTCTCCCTGTTGAATTCATTAAAGTGCATTGTAATTTTTTGAATAAATATATGCTCCTTAAATGGTTGTCATGTTTTGCTTCTTTAATTATTCAAATGGAATATCCCGCTGGGCAGAGAAACAACGAACAGAATGAGTGTTTGTGTGTATTAATTCTTGCCCAGTGTTGCGCCTAGGCATGTATGTTTATGATGTTCCTTGGGGAACTGATAATTACAGAATTCCATGTGACCAAATCCCTATGAAATCGTGCAAAGATTTTGTGTATAATAGTGTTAACCTGGATGAAGTGTTTCCTGGGGCCAGCAAACCGGTCATGAGGGGTTAACAGACAAAGAACCACTCTCTAATTCTGTAATTCCTTCTTTAATTAAACTTCATGGCTATTCCACTGATAGTTGGTACTCATGGATTTCTCCTCCCATTCCTAAAAGAGGAATTTGTAATCCTGCAGAGTCTGATTGTTGCTCTGCACTTGATTTCTTTGGAGACTGATTATACTCCCCCTTTCTCCACCTACTGTGAGATAGTTTGGATTCAGAGATCAGCAGGGTCTTTCTGTGGGTGGATAAATGAATATTTTCAAAGAGAACATTCTTGCCAAAGTAAACATGTTTAAAACCCATTGGATTCAATGGGAGGTATTAAAGCCTCTTCGTAAATTCTTTCCATTGAAAATGGTAGGACTACTAGTGTAATTCTATGCACTTCTGCTCAGAAATAAGGCATACTGCGATCAATGCATGGGCAAGTGATCATATTGCATGGGCAAATGGTCGTATGCATTGCTTCCATACCCTGATTTTAACCCCCCTTAAGTATGCATTTTTCTCAAAATATCCCTATGCATTTTTCTCAAAACATCCCAAAATCGTTTTTTCCCTTTCTCCCCATGGATCATTTTGAGAGAAAAAAATATTTTGTAAGGTGTTAGGAGCTAATATGATGTATCGGTTGAAGTGTTGTACTCAGACATAGGAAATCTGAGCTTAAATCACTGCTTGGTCAGAGAAACATTCTGGATGATTTTGGGCAAGTCATAGGACTTAATCAGATGGGCAAAATTGCCCGTCTTATGACACTAGTAGCTCTCTTCAGGCACAGAGACTACCAAATCCCATCACATGATGTAGATCTACTTCTGGTATGGCTCTGTCCCTGAAGAGGGGTCCAAGCTTCCCAATTGGGGGGGGGGGAGCAGCAAAACTTCTCCCCATGGGATAAGGTGAGGGGTGATGCGGGCCATGGGACAATGAGTTCCCTCTGCCGGGCCCTGCAAGATTCACCACAATCCGTGTTGAATCTTTCCACTATTGCACAGATTGGGGACATCAATGTGAGGAGGTCCATAGACTCAGAGGGAAGCAAAGACAGCCATCCTCTGAACAAATCTTGCCAAGAAAACTCCATAATAGGTTCACTTTAGAATCACCATCTTAGAAATGATATGAAGACACCCAACAACAAAAAATGAGGTGAGAACTCAAAAAGTAAACTTGGGAGGCCACACATAAGAGCCTGACTTTGCCCACTCCCCGAATACAAAATTTCAGCCTGATAATGCTGTCTTACTGTAACTGCAGCAGTTGAGTTCTTTATGGGAAGGTCTCTGTGATACATAACTTTAGCTTGTTTGCAGGTGTAGAAAGTGAGTGAATGAGCAAATGTCATCATTGTCTGTGTAAAGTGAAATTTTCAGATGATAGCTAGGTGAACAATTGATTAGCTCTTATTTACAATGCAGATAAGGTAATAGATCAATTCCAGAGATCAGGACCTTTTAGGATAATTGCTCCAGGGCTCACATAGGTGTGTTAATTTGGTGATGAAAAAAGTACCGAGTGGTCATTTTAATGAACATCTGATACTGTAGCCATACAAAATTATAGAGTTAACTGCTATGGCTCAATGCTATACAATTCTGGGATTTGCAGTTTGTTGTTTCACCAGAGCTTTTTGACAGAGAATGCTAAATAAATATCTCACAAAATTATGAGCACCAGAATTGAGCCATGGTAGTCAATGTGGTGTCCAATCACTATAATTTGTCAGTGTGATTTTACATCTTGAAGCAGAAACGCTGAATATTATTTTAGAGCTGAGTGGAAGAAGGCTTGAATATCCTATAATCACTGGATCCTGTCTGATCTTGGACACTAAGCAGCTCTGGTTAGTACGTGGGTGGAAGTGTACCAATAAATAGCAGATGGTGTAGATAAGAACCGGCAAAAGAGCCTCTGAATATTCCTTGTATAAGAAAATTCTATAAAATGCATAGGGATGTCATAGACTAAGAAGCAACTTAAAGAGACACAAGAGCTATATGTAAAAGATGGTGACCTTTTTGGGCAAGCTGGTCAAAACCAGTCAAAAGTTAAAATCAGTCTTTTAAGTTTGGCCTGGAAATATAGTGGGAGCCACTACCACTGATGAAGTGGTGTTATTTGACAGAACTTGTTAGTAATCTTGTGGCTGTATTTTGAACTAACTTAAATTTCTGAACTATCTTTAATGGCCATCCCATGCACAATAAATGGCAATACAGCAGTCTAAATGGAAGGCTAGCAGAGATTGGGCAGGTATGGTCAGGTATGGCTGTAGTTGGCATACCAGTTGCTAAAAGCTATAGAAACTTCTTAAGCTTTTTCTAGTTTTTTTGTCTTTTCTTTTTATCTTACTAATTAATTGGTACCTTTCCCCCAGTCCTGGGACTCAATGTATTTTACAAAATTTGCACATACACTGATAAAAGCTTACTTCATCAAAGCATATAAAACACATGTCTAGCCTTTCTAGGGAGGGAGTTTCAGAATAATGCATACCTGTAATCCATGTACATAATGATCTTGTGTGAATGCATAATACAATTAATTATAAACACAACTTGCAGGGAAACAGTTTTTCTCTGTTTTCAAGGGAAGCCTCAACACAGTTTGATATTAGAGTACTTTTCCATCATGAAAGCATCTATCTTGAGGGATGATGTGTGGATCTGGAAAAACAGCCAAGCAACAACTGTGTTATTATTGTGCTAACACTACAGCACCACCACCAAAGAAAACATCCACTGGATGGGAACTAAGGATTCAAAGAATAATATAGCATTAAGACATTTGCCTTTCGTGTGTTTTGACTGAGCTTTACAGACCAGATGCTTTTCTCACAAAACATACAATTTAATATCAATTTTGTTTCAGTTTACATAGTTGCCCTAAGTGAGAAACTGTTGTTCAGTTCTCTGCGAGAAATGCTCTCACTCTTTGTGTCTTGGAAGATTAAATGTACATCTCCTTGCATCCTGGTTTCTCTCCCCTGAAAGGATTCTTTCTCTTACAGCAACTGGGACCAGGAATAGGAGATGGTCAAAAGCAACCACTATGATATAATAGATAATATAACAGATAGTGCTGGAGTGAGTTTTAGAGCCAAATTTCTTAACAGCCATAAAGCTTGCTGGATAAGTTTGGCCCATCATGTTCTTTTAGCCTGATCTGCACACCCCATGTTTGTTGTAAGGATATATGGAACCACCTATCCTGAGCTTGCTGGGATAAGCATAGGATAAATATGAAATAAGTAAGATATTCAAAGTAATTCTCACTAGAATAATGACATTAGTTAAAAACAGACCATGTTTTCAAAGTGTACAAAATATTTCGTGACTAATTCTAATACATTTTATAGCACCATAGTATCATAGATCAGGAAGAGACCACAAGAACCACTCAACCCAACTGTCTGCCATGCAGGATAACACCATCAAAGCATTCCTGAAAAATGATCATCCAATATCTGTTTGACAATCTCCAAAGGAGACTATACCAGGACCTTTGACACACCCCCCCCAATCTACCGCTAAGGTTAGGGGAACTGTGATGTTACTGTGTGTGTGTGTGTATGTGTATATATATATATATATATATATATATATATATATATATATATAATATTTACATAGTGAAAACTTACAATAATATCAAAAATTATCTCAAAGTATAGTTTCTGGCTTTTTTGATGCACATTTTCTAATAGCTCCAGCAAAACCAATTGTTTTTCTCTGCATAAAACTGCTAGATGATCAAATAATCAAGTTTGCTATATAGAAAAAACAGTTTTTTCCTTATGTCATAATGGGCCCTTCTAGTGAATCTAATAACCACCATCAAAATGAATAGGAATAAGCAGAAGTCGCAACTAACTTTCACACTAGTTTCACCTAAGTTAATGCTAAATTTGTGCTGCTCAAGGACTATACTAAATCATTTCCCAGAGATGATAACACTCCCAGATCGGGAAAACAAAACCACTGTTGTGGTGGGTATGTCCACATCTAGGAGATCCCCAAACTGAAGGTTTGTGCCCTTAGAGTGACAAAGGGTGCTCGCACCTGAATCCTGAAAGCTGGAGTCTAGATCATGACTTTTGACCAGTTAGCTATGGCTACCCCTAAAGGACAGGGAACAGTATTGTTTTCTGGGCCCTGGAAAGCCCGGGAAGTCTACCAGCATTTTGGCAAGGCTCCTGACACTCCACACAGCCATACTAAGCCAAATGTCCAATCCAAGGGCCGTACATTTGAGCGGACTTGAGGTTGCCGTGCCAGTCGAGACTACAAAAACTAGATTGGTTACAAAATATTTGAGAGCTCAGATCTATGGGATTAACGTTACCACTCTGAATATAAATAAACACCATGACACTGTGAAAAAATGGTTTCCCAGAGATAAAAGACCCATCTATACTGACCATTTAATGTAGTTAGATGCTAGCTTTAAACTATGGTGCCTAAATGATGAATGGCCAACCATGCAAAAGAAAGCCCCTAATGTGCATCAGTGCTCTGTGGTTTGTGCAATAAACATCACCTGGGCTTAAACTAGTTTGAGGATTTCCTGTGTAATCATCTACACAGCAAAATCACTTTTTTCAATAATGGTTCGAAACTGACTTGAGTGATTAATGTACTCACATGCTAGATTTAAATAAAAGTTATTAAACTGACTCATTTTTGCAGGAGAAATAAAGAAGCATTATTCTTTATTTTACTTACCAACCAGCACAATTTCAATTCAAATCAGACAGGTTCTTCTTTGTGCTGATAAAGTTCAAAGACTCTGTCTGCCCACAGTAATCGCTTTTTGTTGTGTGCCGTGTTTTTAATTATATTTACAAATTTGAACTTTAAAAACCGATTTTCTTTTTTTAAAGTATCAAAACAGGCATGTGTTGTCCATTGGCATAAATAAGAATATGATGAACCACAAAGACAAAACAGAAAGTTGGTATGATGAAGGGATAATGTAACATGCCTGATGAAATAATGATTTTTTGTTGGATGGACAAAACAAAATCCAATATTTTATAAAGTTGCTTTTTGTCTCCTGTTCATGTAACTTAGGGCCCTTCCATACAGCCATATAACCCAGAATATCACGGCAGAATAATCCACAATATCTGCTTTGAACTGGAATATCTGAGTCTACACTGTCATATATCCCAGGTCAAAGCAGATATTGTGGGTTATTCTGCCTTGATATGCTGGGGTATATGGTTGTGTGGAAGGGCTTTTAAGTTGAATATCTTCCCAATGTTTAGGTAGAATCTCTTTCCCTGTAGTTTGAACCCATTACTCTGTATCCTAGTCCTTGGGGCAGCAGAAAACAAACTCCATCTTCAACACAACAACCTTTTGAATATTTACATGTGGCTATTATGTAAATTCTTGTGATTCTAATGATACATCTGTCTGTATAACTACTTAGAATTAGGTTCCATTTAATTCAGTAGGGCTTACTTCTTGGCAAGCAAGGATCAATTTATAAACTATAGACCTTGTTTTTGAATGCTGTCATGGCAATACAAAATTTACATTGACTAGCGGGAATTGTTTTAAAAATGGTGAAATTCCACCTTCTATTTCATGTAATACATCACATGTTCTCATATCAAGTTTTGAAACATATTTTCAAGTTTTAGATGTGTTGACAATGTTTTGAAATTTGTTATTATGGGGTGGTGCTGGTCTGAGTTGATTTTGAGGCCATATACTGCTACGCACTTGTTAGGTTTCCATCTGTCTAATACCAATGGGGAAATTTTAGACAATGACCTGGAAACAGAAGAACTAATACAAAGGTTAATCATATACTGCCCTGTAGATTGTGGAACAGATGTATATATTGTAAGCATTTACAGGCATACCCCATCCTGCTGTAGACACAGACGTACATGTGTTGGTACAAAGGACTGTATCTTTGAGAAACTCACTTTCTGCTCCTTCTGAATAATCAGCCCTGGAATTAGTGAGCAGTCAGGTGTTTAGACATAAAGTGTTGTTTTAGGAAAAGAAGAAGTACTTATCTTTGTTTTGATTAGATAACATGATACCAGCCTCCAATTAGATCCCTTTTAACTAGAGATTAAAGTGATGGTGTATTCTTGAGTATATTATTAAGGAGAAAATAAATTAAAAGGCAGGTCAATATTCAAGTTTTGAATCTTTATATCCCTAATCCAGCCCATGTGTTATGAGAAGCCATGGAGTTTTTGTAGTGTCTGGATACTGAATGTTTGGAGAGTTGCTGAAATCTTCTGGAGAAGGAAAAGTAATTTATAATGCTTAGATTCTTATAAAATGAGTTTGTCTCTCTTTCTTTATAAGACTGAATAACTATAATGGCCACATTCTGACACCCCATTAACCAACTTCTGAGTAGATGTACTTAGCAATTTATTGCTGTTGTTTAAAAGGATTGAAGGTCAGATGCCAGCTATGCTTGGGGATCATGGGGCTTGTAGTCCAACACATCTGGGTGAGGAAGGGCAGTGTTTTTAATGGAATATGAAACATAGCAAAGAAGCACCGCTCCTTTAAGAAAAATTAACATTGGATTTGTGTTTTAGCTTTCTTTTCTGAGGGCAAATGTGTTAAGATGTGGGAGATCCTTAATAGATGTCAGTTCTCCCACAGGTTTTACCAAAATAATAAAAGCAACAGTGTATGTGTATGTGTTGTGTGTGTGTGTGTGTGTGTTGTGTGTGTGTGTGTGTATGTGTGTGTGTGTGTGTGGGTCAGATCAAGGCCATGGTACTGGGAGTACTAATCCTTTTCCATGCACTGTTTCCTTGATCTAAGCCACTCTCCTCAAGTACTATATAATATGTACCATATGTGAATTCTACCTATTTAGGACATGGTTTAAAGTCATGTTTTTACCTTTATCTGTATTTGTGCCTAAGGAGAAGGGCATGTGGAGTTATGTGGCCTCTCTCACAGCCCTCTGGCCCATTGGCCATTAAAAGCCTCTTGTTAATTTCCTAATGGGTAGTCCAGGAAACTTGACAAATTTTGTGCCATAGCAAAACCCCATTAGATAAACTGAACGTGCATTTTGAATGTTTAAATTAAACAGTACTTTTGTGTGCTTGATTGGGCATTTTACTTGCCTAAATACAACAGCAATGAAGCTACATGCTTTGGGATTCAAATATTTGAGATCACTGAAAAAACCAAGTTGAATATATTTCAATAAATAACCCCAGCAAGGAAACTGGAATCTGCCCCCAGATATTCCAGAAGGAAGAAAAGTGATTATATTATCTGAAGGAACTATTGAGAATTATTCAGTCATTTGAATGAAATATGCTGTAGGACTCTCAGACAAGGCTATCCATTGTATGGTTCATTGGAGGATCCAGGCTAATTTGAATAAAGCATTTTTCTTCAATGCCCCCTCCTGTTACTTACATTCTTGATTCTACCCTCATCTGCTAGTCACATATTAATTGTTCATTTGCCTGATTTCTTTCCAGCCTCAGCTCCGCAGTCAGATGAAGGTTCCGATATCGATTCTGAGCCAGATTTGCCATTAAAGCGAAAGCAACGTCGTAGCAGAACAACTTTCACAGCAGAACAATTAGAAGAGCTGGAGAGAGCTTTTGAGAGGACCCATTACCCTGATATTTACACCCGGGAGGAACTTGCACAAAGAGCTAAACTCACTGAAGCTCGGGTTCAGGTGAATATATTTCTTAATGGTTGTCAGTGGTTCATTTTGTGTTAATGGGGATGAGGGTGGGGTAAGTTGATTACCATTCTGCATTCATTTTTCTATGCATGCATTTTCTTGGTGAACAAAGATAAATGATATATAAGGCTGCTTCAAAGGTGGTAGGGCACAAGATGTATATCACATTGTCAATAGTTCCTGATATGCACCAGTGCATGATGCACATTAGTGTGTGGATTCCATTAGTACATAATGTGCATTGGGCACATTTTTGTGACATAGTAATGTAAGCCATGCTCAACTGGATACAGATGTGAAAATTTCCACAGATGTAAGACCATTTACGGAGATGAAAGTCCAAGACAAGTTTTTGATCATAGTAAGAGAATGCCAATGGGCACATATATGTCCTTCATAGAAGAGGTGGACTTTGTCTTTCCTTTATGGTAGGACCCAGATTTGTTGTATGTTGGAATCTGCCCTGAGTCCCCCTGGGGAGATAGGGTGGAATGCAAATAATAATAATTATTATTGACAGTCTGTTCGCTGTTGCATAAGATAAGAGAAGTTGAGAATTACCACTTTGGAACCTGTTATTTCTGTCAAAATTTTGAAAAAGTGTTGTCAGGTTTCAAAAAATCAAATGCAAAAAGGCTCAACTGTTTTCAAAGTCAAGTATCCAATTTTTGACAGTTTTGTTGATGAGCACATGTGCTACAGTCAACCTTGGTTTTGTTCATTTCAAACAATAGAGTCCTACTAATTTGCACTAGATCAACAAAAGCTTCCAAAATCTAAGTTTTAGGAATAGTAACAACAACAAGATTTTTTTCCCTTTCCTGAATTCTTCTTCAGAAAGCTTGGGAAAATACGAGTAGATTGTGAGTGAGAAGATTTGTGTGCAAGCTCCAGTTCTTTTAACAAGAAACCATTTTATATGCAGATTGAATAAGTTACTTTTTAAATTTCCAGATCCCAGAATTCACTGGTCATGCTAGCTAGGAACTTTAGTAAAAAATAATAATCCCAAGTCTTGTCCCTGATCGCTTTACTTGCTGTACCTTGGGTTTTAGTATAAAACAAAATAGATTCTATAAAATACCATCAAACCTGAATAATGTTTATCTTTGGACTCTAGAGCAAGCATACGTAACAAGGATTTGGTGGGGACATATTTCCATTATCTAAAAGAGATGGAATTGAAAGAAATAATTTTTTTCCCCAAATGGTTTCTATTGAGTGTATCTAATTTTGAATAGTTATATAATTAGGTAGATTATGTCAAAAAAGTGGTTTTTTTTTTAATAAAAAAGACACAGGCATATATGTAGAAGTGCATACTCTAGCTTCTTGCATAGGAAATACTGGAACAAGTAAGCTCTAATGGTCACAATAATGTTCATATTTTTCTAAAGCAGTGACCCACAGTTACAAGAAAAGCAGACGTCTCATTAACATAACAGCTGTCTTAATGTGGCTTTAACCCTCTGACTTTTTACATTCCTTATGGCTTCCTGGGGTTCCCTTGAGACACATCTTGTCTCACCCTTTACTACTGTGATCTACAGCCTAACAAATTCTCTACTGTGTCAAACATATGGACTTTTTGCTTAAAAAAGCATGTCGGGGAGGGAAGAGAAGCCCATTCAATCAACATTTGAAATATTAGGGAAAATAAACCTCCTGGGAATTAAAAATCAACTAGAATTTTAAGTGGTTCTTTTTATGGGTAGTTGCTTAAAGTTTGTTCATACCACACATAAAAAATTGAAGGGAGATTGCTCCTGAATTTGTCATTCTAGGATTCACGGCTCTCTAGATCCCCAGCAGGACAAATTGGTAGCCTGGCTAATGTATTTCTATCAAGATTATAATTTTTGTGCCAAACCAATCCTTAACCTTCTACCAGAAGAAATTATTCATTATATTTCTTAAAACATTTTATTTGCATAATGGAAGTTGCTTGGGAAATCTGGGGGTTTGTCAACTTTCTAAAGAATTAAGTGAGTAAATGTATAAATTAGGTGGATATAGATTTGTGCATTAGTAGAAGCAGGCAAAAATGTTTAGTATGATCCCCATATCTATAGGAACATGTTTTTGGACTTCACACGGATACATGAAAGTAGCAAACCCTATTTTTATTATTTTCTTTGTTATATAGTTTTTATTTCATTTCTGAAAAAAACCACACTGCAAATACATAAAAATACATATAGAAACCTACCTACCACTAATAATATATAAAAACTATATAGCAAGAGGTATAATATCCAAAGTAAAAATAACTAACACTAAACACTTACAACTGATGGATACTACTACCCCCTTACACAAAAAGATACATAAAATCTACCCTCCAAGATCTAAATCAACTGAATTCTTAGGAACCCCCGGTAGCACAGTGGGTTAAACCCTTGCAGGACTGAAGACCAACAGATCGCAGGTCCGAATCCAGGGAGAACATGGATGAGCTCCCTTTGTCAGCTCCAGCTCCCCATGTGGGGACATGAGAGAAGCCTCCCACAAGAATGGTAAAACATTCAGGCGACCCCTGGGCAACATCCTTGCAGACGGCCAATTCTCTTACACCAGAATCGACTTGCAGTTTCTCAAGTTGCTCCTGACACACACACACAAAAACAACCCTGAAACTTCTCTTTTATATCAAGCTAAGTTACTTTTCTTTTATTATTACTGTATTATTTTCAATGGGATGAACAATAGAGGTACAGAGTTGTGTGGTGTGTAAAAGTGAAAAACCAGAAATTAAAAAATTACTATATTTTAACCTGAGAGAACACCTCTCTAGGAATTTCTAGGTCTTTCAACATAACTCAGTGCTCAACTTTCACTGGCCATAGAATTGCTTTGGAGAACCTAGAGATTTCTAAAAACTTATAAAAATCTCCATGTCCTCCTCCATGACTGGAGGAAGTTGATCATTGAATCACATTGGAAAACCTTGAAATTCTAGGAAATAATAATCTGGGATAAGAAGATAATCTGGGATCAGATCCTGGAATATAGGGGCAGTATGGAAGGGACCAGGGGCGGTCTATACGTTATGCCAACTACATGGCTGCGTAGGGCGTCGCCACCTGGGAGGGGCGCTGCCGCGACGGCCGCACCACCTGCGCCACCGCAGCTGGTCTCACCACCCGTGCTGCGCCACTGCACCGGCCGCGCTGCTGCAGCTGGCCCAGCCGGCCGCGCCGCACCACCGCATGCGCGGAGATTTTTGTGCATGCGCAGAAATTTCCACGCATGCATACTGGCTCCAGAGCGTGCCTCCAGCTTTGGAGCCAGTGCGCATGCAAGCAGATTTGCGCATGCGCACAGATTCACGCATGCGCACAGATTTGTGCATGCACACTGGGCTCCAAAGCATGACTCACGCTCGGGAGTCACTGGGGGGAATGCAAATTTTTCACTTACCCCGGTATAGGTAGGACCGCCCCTGGAAGGGACCATAGTAGAATAACCAGGATGGTTTAAATTTAGAATTTATCACAATCTTTTTTTATGAGCGGGAGAAACAATTTGTCCTAGCCTGGTAACAATTGGAATTGTAGACCAAAACACTTGGAAAATACTAGATGGAAGAAGTTACTCTCTCCCTTATCCCAAGGGTTTTTAAGATATCTATTGTGGGAGATTAGCAGTTATTTCCCCCCCAATGTTCTGGGAACTATCACCAATTTTCTGCCTTCTAGCTACAATTGTTTTTCGTTTTATCCTGATACTCTCTTGAGGTTGGCAGCCAATGGCTTATGTATTTTTAATGTATTTTAATTGTTGAAGTGTTTTGGGGTTTATCCTGATACTCTCTTGAGGTTGGCCCCCTTGGGGGTTGAGAGCCAATAAATAAATAAATAAATAATGGGCCTCCATAAAATTGACCAGCACTTTGAGAAGCACTGTAATAATATCCTTTTTTCTAATTCATTTCACTTTCTCTTTAGTTTTACTCTATCATAAATAGTGTTTCCAACAACAATTGCAAGACAAAATAACCTTGCAATGCCATTATAAGGTACTGTCAGGGAGTTTGAGCTAGAAAATGAGAATTGTTTGGCCTTCTCATTCATCCTAGCCACGTATTAGGTTACCCATAGTCCAACAGAGACCTCCTCACACTAGAAAATGAATTCACTTTAAATCTGGCTGCTGCCTCCTGAAGAATTCTGGGGTTTGTAGTTTAGCAAGGAGCCTTTAATAGCCTCACAAAATTACAAATCCCGGAATTCTTCAGGAGGTAGCAACCAGATTTAAAGTGGATTCATTCTCCAATGTGATGAAGTAGCAGAACAGAGCACCAGAGCTTTCCTGTCTCTCACCAAACTATCAATCCTAGAACTTAATAGGATAGAGCGAACCGTGTGGAATGGATACATACTATTGTTAATAATTAATATGCAGATATGAGAGTTTAACAAAGTCCTATTGACATTTTTTACCCTATTTGTTGGCAGCAAAATTGGGAAGACAGTTTATCTCCCAGGAACAACACGTTTTCCACAAGTTCTCAGTGATGAGGTCCCCTGACTAGCTATAGTAGTAGCATAATTTCTGTCTTTTTGCTCAAAATTTCTCCCTCTAGCTGTTTGTCTCTGGATTTGTCATTGGAGTTTGACTCCATTTTTCTATGCTCAATAAAATTCCTCTGGTAATTTTCACTCTTTGTTGGCAGAAAAAATGGGGAAACCATTTTCCCAAACTTGTCCCAGGGGAAGATAAATTCTATGGAATGCAAATGCCTCAGGCTGACTATCATTTAAGAGCAGTGTGTGTATGCACACATGTATTTGTGGAAGTGGAGGGAGAAGCTGTACACCCGCCTCAAAAGATAGAAAATTGACATCTTATATAAGTACAAGAAATCTGTTAAAGTTGATTTCTTGTGTATCTGTGAGAGGGAGAGAAAAAATAAAGTTCTCAAAGTTTCCTCAGAGAAAAAGAGAAGGAGGAGGAGGAAGGTCTCTGAGTCATTTCAACTTGGCTCTAGTTTAATCTGATAGTCTCATTAATTTACATAAATTACATTCATACAAAATGTACACAAAAACTTAAATTCTGGGCAAGCGACTTTGCTTTTGTTGAGATCAAGTATGGAATGAGAGGAGTGAAAGTGTTTTTAACTCAAACCAGAAAACCTTGTATTTCCTTGGGTACTAGTGTAGAAGGAGTTGGCTTCAGTGTGTTTAAGTGCTTTGCATGGACAGTGGTGGTGAGGAGATGATTGGAACAGAAAATTGCCCCCAGGTTTCCATGAAGTTATCTCTTCCTGAGTTACACAGAAGAGCCAGGTTGGAGCAATGCAGGGTATTTAGAAAAGAAGATCATGGCATATGTTGGGAAATGTGAGAGCTAGTTCTGCGGTTCTCAAGCAGTGGGCAAGGAATGAGCTGAATGTCAACCAGTCCCAAGCCCAAGCCATCCACCTAACAAAGAAGCTGTACCTGCCTAGTTTCCTAGCTACAAGGGATCACTCTCCTCCCTGGATCAAAGCAGCATCTAGAATGGCTACCAGGTGTTCAAGCAGGTGTGAAGAATGGAGTACCTGACCTTCCACCCAAACTCACTGATACACCACCTAGAAAGACTATTTGTGCATAGTCAAATACATATAAGGAAGCAATGAATGCATGCTAAATTGGTACAAAACCAGGATTAATATGGGAATACAACAAACAAAAATCACTATTACGTAAACTAGCAATTTGTGACTATAGATATCAAAAATTGTCTATCACACTGTTGAGCACTTCTAGAACATTCCATTAGTCAATCAGAAGCCATTGGGTCATGCAATTTCAACTTTCAAAGATCTCTTAAAGATATTCCAGGAAAGGTCTTGACCATAGGCTGAATCTCAAATCTTCCTGAACATTTTTTTAAAAGTGTACTCAAAAGCACAAGATGAGGATGGGCTGCTATTGGAATTGGAAATAGGAAGCTTTCCTTCCATTTGGCTTAAGATATAACCCTGATTTGCAGTGATTCTTTTTTCCTCAGCAAACTCTGATTATCACCAAATACTTTGAAGGGGCAGGTAATTTTGAGTGGAGACAGGAAATAGTTAACTAACTTTCCATAAGTTCTTATCCTATGAATGGCAGGTTAGGACTCATTGGCCTCAGTAAGACTTACACTTTGGGAGCTGGGGAGGAAAACATTTTTGGAAGTGCATAGAGCAAAAAGAAGGTGGAACATGAGTTAAAAGAAGTTAAGACTTATAAAGTTGACAGAATTTCTAACTACACCAAACTCTGCATGTGACTCTAGGGATTTAGGTTCCCTATACATGGTATGTGGGATAGCAGCCTAAGTTTACTGATTTTAGAGTCCAAGTTCCAGTGTCCTGCCTCTTGTCTCATTATTTCACCTTCTTACAGTAAGTTCTACGCTGTTCCATGTATCTTTACCCCTTTCCCTTATGGATTTTCAACAACTGATCGAATGATCAGTACAGTATTTAAAATATCTGTATTTACTCAAGTTTAATGCACCATCAAATCTAATGCACATCTCAATTTTCAAAACCCTGAAACCCAAAAAATTATTTATCACATTACATGAATCTAATACATACCCTAATTTTGTGAAGGTAATTTAGCCAGAACTACTTTGCCGACAAGATCTCGACCCTCCGCCGGGATATCCCGGCCACTCTTGATACAGTATGTGAACTCGAGACTCCACCACCACTCGGTGGGTCCACCTTCACCCGTTTCCAACTGCTGGATGCAGCAGCTGTCGATAAGTTACTCGCTGCAGCTAGGCCAACTACTTGCTCCCTCGATCCGTGCCCCTCCTGGCTTGTTAGATCTTGCCGGGAGGGGCTACGAGACCCCCTGGGAAAGATTATCAACAGCTCCCTTGAGCAAGGAGTGTTCCCAGGGGGTTTGAAAGAGGCAATGGTAAGACCGCTGCTGAAGAAGCCGAATTTAGATCCTTCGGCTCCCTCCAATTACCGACCTGTGTCTAATTTGCCTTTTTTAGGCAAGGTAATTGAGAGGGCAGCAGCGGATCAGCTGCAGCAGTACTTAGAAGACACAGCTGGACTTGATCCCTTCCAGTCCGGCTTCCGTATCGGGCATGGGACGGAGACCGTGCTTGTCGCCATTACAGACCAACCGCGCCAGCTGGACCAGGGCGGGTCAGCCCTGCTTGTCTTGTTAGATCTGACAGCAGCATTTGATACCGTAGACCATGAGCTGTTAGCCCACCGCCTAGCCGTGACTGGAGTCAGGGGGACTGCCCTTAAGTGGGTGGCCTCCTTCCTCCAGGACCGGGGACAGCGTGTGGAGAGGGGTGAGGTCGTCTTCGGGAGACTCCCATTAAGTTGTGGGGTCCCCCAGGGGGCCATCCTCTCACCCTTATTATTCAACATCTACATGCGCCCCCTGGCCCAGCTGGCTCGCGACTTTGGTCTGGAGTGTTATCAGTACGCTGATGATACCCAGCTTCTGTTGAGAATGGACGGCAGGCCGGATACCGTACCCGATTGTTTCCATCTATGCCTGGAAGCCGTGACTGGATGGCTGCCGGCCAGCCGGCTGAAGGTGAACCCGTCGAAGACGGAGATCTTGTGGCCTGGTCGACCTGGGCTGGATGAGTGCCGGTTGCCTGCCCTGGATGGCGAGCCACTTAGCTCGTCACCCTTGGTTAAGAGCTTGGGTGTCAAGTTGGACTCCCTGCTGACCATGGAGGCCCAGGTCTCCGTGGTCAGCAGGACGTCGTTCTTCCACCTACGTCAGGCCAGGCGACTGGCCCCCTACCTGTCCAGGGACGATCTGGCTACGGTGATCCAAGCGACGGTCATCTCGAGGCTAGACTACTGTAACGCCCTCTACGCTGGCCTCCCCTTGGCGACAGTCCGGAAACTCAAGCTGGTGCAGAATGCCGCGGCTCGCTTGCTGGTGGGAGCACCAGTGAGGGAGCATATCACTCCCATCCTCCGGCAACTGCGCTGGCTTCCCATCGAGTACCGGATTGTCTTCAAGGTGTTGGTTCTAACCTTTAAGGCCTTGCACGGTCTATGGCCTGTGTACCTGAGGGACCGCCTCACCCCGTATGTTCCCCCAAGATCGCTGCGCTCGGAAGAGCAGAATTTATTGGTGGTACCATCGTCCCGCGCCTGTCACTTGTCCAGTACAAGACAGAGAGCTTTCTCTGCGGCGGCTCCAGTACTCTGGAATTCACTCCCTGACCATGTCCGAATGATCTCGGAACTCCTCCCTTTCCGAAGAGAATGTAAGACGGCCCTCTTCAAGCTTGCATTTGGGTAAATTCAACTCAAACTCAACTGGCTCGTCTCGTCTGAATTAAGGAATCGTAGCCTTGTAACATCTGGGTTATGTATTGTGTTTTACTGTTTTTATGGTATGTTTTATGGTATGTTTTATGGTATGTTTTTACTGCTTGTAATCCGCCCCGAGCCTGCTGGGAGGAGTGGAATATAAAACCGAATAATAAATAAATAAAAAGGTGAGCATTAGAATTGAGTAAATATAGCAGTAGACATATAAAATAAATTGCAGATTGCATGTTATAGTTACCTAACAAAACACTCCTCCTCCTAAAATACATGTCACCACTCCCCATAAAATATCATTAGCTGTCATATAACAAATAACTATGGACAAAATGTGCAGTATTGGATATCCATTATTATCAGATGTAACAAATAACAACCATAGAGATCAAATGTACAGAATATATCAGATTTACAAAGAAGGATTCTGAAGAGAAATTTTACGGTGGAAATTAACTTCAATTCATTTCCAGATTGGCAAGGAAATTCCAGGAATAATAATAAGTTATGATCATTTCAAATTGTTACAAATCCTTTCTCAGCCTGAGGCTGTTGTTTCATTCTGGATAACTGCATGCAATATTTCTGGTATAGAAACCACAGAGTCTTTGATCAATATCAGGGCATGCTAGCCAATGCATATGAAGTTAAAAAAAACTTCTGCTCAGAAGTACAGTATATTTCAGATATTAGAGATCTATGACTGTAAGAGAGGAAAGGATTTCTTTATAGCCTTAGGAAACATGATAAAGGAAGTTGGATTATCTGAAATATTTTCTTAACCATGAGTTGCAGTGGGCTGTGGTATTGTCTTTGGAAGAAGAACGCGAAGCCCATCACTTGAGACAATCAAATTAGATTGGACAAATCAGTCAAGTATATTCAGCTCTGGCATGAAATAGACTAGATGGCCTTGCAGACCTTTCCCATCTTGGATTCCTAATATTTACATCTTCTCCTTTTTGTTATCATTTTTCCCCTAAGTAGTTTGTAACTGAACAAGGCAACATCCTATTTCCTTGACGCTAGCTGGGGATCCTTTCAAAGCTGCAGTTCTTCCTCAAGGCTCGCCTAAGTGAAATTGGCCTTGACAGTCAGGCCATCTTATCCTAAACAGAGAGTTTCCAATGTGCTTTTAAGGCAACAAGATCTCTCATTCAAATAGGCCAAAAAGGGAGGGGGAAAGAAATTCAGCAAGACAATGGAGGTTAGTTTGCTCTAAACAGAGTCTGGGCTTTGCAAGGATGAATGCCAAATACATATCAAATCAAAAGACTGGTGCATTGATAAAGACACATCTAATTTAAGCCAGAAAAACATATTCCCCTTTCTGCACTGCTGTATATCAGAAGTATTTATTTAATTTTTGGTCAGTTCGGTGGCTTCGGAAAAAAAGAAAAGGCAAAGAAAAGAGGGAGAACAGAAGGGAGGGAAATGGAAAGATCAAAGGGCATGGATTGAAAGGAAGAGAGGAAAGCATGGAGCCTCAGGTAAGCTGCAAGATGAAAACCTTGAGGATTTGCCAGTGCAACACACACACAGGATCTGTGGGACTGTTTTCGATCAACATCCTTATGATGTTGCTGTGGTTACGCAGTATTGTGATGTTGCTCTTGTATAACTCTTTTTGGAGAATAAATGGGCACCATTGTGTTAGCAAAACCAAACACTAAATGATTGAACTATCCAGGAAAACGGATGAATACAATCAGTTTAGAAAACTTTTTCTGGACTATCCATCTCATTCTAGGGCATTCTAGAAATTGTCACTAAGAGAGTAGAGCTGTTTTAAAGTGATGCTCACTTCATTTTTTAAACATGTGAGCAAGGCTGTGCTAACCCTACCCTTCTCCACTGTTGTTTGCTTTGCACTGAAAGTGGCATATCTGAGAACATTTCCATGTAAGCAATGGTCCTGATTTTCCAGGGTTCTTCTTTATGTGAATAGAGAAATTTCATCTCTATGCAGGAACAAAAGAAGAGGACAGAGGTAGTCTTCCCCTTGTTCTTTTGTTGAAGAAAGTGAGTGATGCCTGAATCTCTCTGTATTGTTACCTCAATCCTGCTCCTTGCCACTACCTTTGCTGTAAGCAGATCTGGGTTTGGTTTACCATAATCATCCAAACAAGATGTAACTAAAATGTGTAAGATAGGGGCTTGTGTATTGTAATGTGCATTGGCAGGTGCTAAATGCACTTGAAATAGGTGGTACTTCTATCTCACATACCTTTCCTGTCAATAACTTCCAGGTCTGGTTTAGTAATCGTCGAGCTAGATGGAGGAAGCAAGCTGGGGCAAATCAACTGATGGCTTTCAACCACTTGATCCCAGGAGGATTTCCACCAACAGCAATGCCAACACTGCCAACATACCAGCTATCAGAATCCTCTTACCAGCCAACTTCTATTCCACAAGGTATTGGAGGAAAAATACATTTGTCTTTAACAGGAGCAAAGCTGTAAAACTACCTTTTAGGTATTGTTTTCAATATCACATATTCCTTTCCCTCCCGAGGCAAGGATTATAATCAGTATGTATTCATTAGCATAGGTTGGGAACCAATACTGAAGAATGCCATAATGTAGGGGAAGCCATTAGAAAAGCCACCTGAGTTTTTCTTGCCTAAGCAAACAAGGTGAAATTCATGAGGTTGCCATGAATCAACAGGCAACTTGAAGACACATACTGTGTGTGTGTGTGTGTGTGTTTGTGTGTAAGGGGTAGGGGTAGGGATACGTTCCTGGTCTAACTATGATTACCAGAAACCCTGAATATGACTGAATGCCATTAAATGACACGACTTTCCAGTCCTGACATACGGTGGAGATGTGTTAGAAGACCTAAAGAATCCTGGGGATGTATCATCTCTAAGAATTTACTACATTCTTCAGTGCACTTCTGTGGTAACTTCCAGGGGACATTTGAGAAACATATTTCTCAACCATTTTGAGTATTTTTGAATATTATTTATTCCTGCATAAGAGTGCCTCTTTCAAAAAGGAGAAGCTCAGTACTGTCTACTGTGAATTCTGCTCTTCCAGGAAGCTTTGTGAATTGCAGATCTATGGAGCAGTAATAACAGGAATATTTACCAAAGTCCCAATGGGACAGTAAGTTGTGCAGTTCAGTTCTAGGTTTCCATAGGAATAAGTCAAAAGTGAACATCATGTGGTTTCCAGAAATAGTATTTTCCACTTCTACTTCTTGGTGTGTGTCAAGAATCTCATTCTTATATTTTATGTTTGATATCTTAGAAACCCGCTGAGTTTATTTTAATTACCAATTTATAGCTCAAACATTGGGGTTATGCACACTCTTCTTTCTTATTATAATTGTCTCATTCTTCACTTTCTAGCTCGAATAAACTATAGTTTATCCATTTTGGTGACTTTTTTCTGAACCAGGAACTGAATGAGAGAACTGAAGCATGCCAGAGGTGATGGTGGAGGAAATGTACAATCCTGAGACTTAACTCACTGCCATTCTATTTAAACTGGAGGGTCATTTGAAATATGAATACTTCAAGTTATTGTTTGCTTGGTTAATCTTTCTTAACATTGATTTGGCATGGAGAATGTGGGGGAGTTTGCAAATTGGTTTCTCTTTTTTTGCAGCTGTGTCAGACCCAAGCAGTACAGTTCACAGACCTCAGCCTCTTCCGCCAAGTACCGTACACCAAAGCAGCCTGCCTTCAAACCCGGAGAGCGGTTCTGCATATTGCCTTCCAAGTACAAGGCATGGCTTTTCCAGCTATACAGACAGCTTTGTGCCTCCATCCGGGCCCTCCAATCCTATGAACCCTGCCATTGGCAATGGCCTTTCACCTCAGGTCAGTTCTACTTTTTCAGACACAGGATTTGCTGTATACCCAAACTAAATCGACTATTCCCCAAGGCCATAGTGCAGTGATTTGCCAAATTTAAACCATAAAGTATTCTTTATATAAGCCACATGATTTCAGTTTGCTAGTTTCCTTTCCCCCCTTTCCTACTGACTGAATCAAAAGTCATAGCTTATATTTAGTTTTAGGCAATGTTTTATAATGTAATCATGAAAACTTTATGCTTGTATTCAATTGTCAAGCACTTCTGTGCTGTTTTCCAAAGATTTTTTTATTAAAGATAAATTCCTCTCATCTTTTAAAACCCCCAAGAATAACTGTTTTGCTCTCGATCTTTGTCAGCTTGTAGCGAAAATAATGGAGAAAGTATGTATATATATTTTCCAGCTTAACATAACACTACATGTAGAAAACAAGTGAGCCTTGGCTCAGCTGATGAGCAACTCACATCAGGCTAGCTATAATCAAGTTATAAATACATAAATTAAAAGCGTTACTACTCTCTGGAAGCTTATAACTATACTTGAAGGATATAATTGTTTTCCTAATTTGCATGAGCTTTCCTTGGATGAGCGTGATAATAAATTGCCTTGATAATTGAGTGTCAAAAAGGTTGGGTAAATTTCCTGCTTCTGGCATCTGCCTTGGGGTTGACATTATTAACGATTGCTGAAATATTCACTAGTTTATTTTATTAGTCTGGATTTAGCACAGGTGTTTAGGGGAACTGTCCACTGAATTCTGTGCAAATGTCACAAAGGAGGGGAAAGCAATCTATAATTGCAATCAGCGATCTCTTCAGGCCTTAGATGGAGAGTTTTAACAGCTTTATCTTCTCTCTGCTCTTTCTTTCCCTGTGTGTGAGTGTTTTCTTTAAAAAAAAACCAGAGGGGAGCTTGGAATGACACAAATGAAAAGTGAAAAGACAATTATACTCAATTACACACTAATCACGGACTATCACCACTGCCTAAGCAGTGAGAGGGCATTCTAATAGGCAGAAAATGAGATTTTAATAGCACAAAGGGTGGCCAAAATAACGAGTCCTATATCTTCGCCTCCTTCGTTTGCTTCAACTTGTGGTTTGCATCTTGCGAGTACACTTCCTGGTTTCTGCACCACGGTGATAACTCTGTGCAGCTGAAGAGTTCAAAGGCAATGGAGTTGAAAAGAATGAATAGCAAAGGCAATGAAATAAACATTTTTGCCTAAAGGCAAGAGTTCATAAACCCTTTTTTGTAACAGTAAATGTAATTAAGTTTCAGAGATTCCTATAGCACATACTGGGATTCAAAACTTTATAGCTTTAGACCTTAGCAAGGGGGGGAAAAACAGAGACCGATCTGAAAACAAGTGGATGCATTTTCCAGTAAGACTTTAATTAAGATTGGTTTTGAAGAATCTCAGTTTTTAAGTGCCGTTTTCAACAAAAGGCTTGACATTTTATTATGCTGTTAGACTCACAGTATGCAGTGTTCCTGTGGTTTAAATATAAAACATTTCTGGGGCTTGGAGTTAATCCATCAAAACTAAGCAAATGCTGTTGTCTTTGACAGGGAAATGTTCTTTTCAATTAAAACAAAAATATGACATAGTGGAAAGTAAATTAAGTGCAATGGCAAACATGGTCTGTGACATTTGATCTGTCCAAGAGGCATCTTGGATAACAGCTGATAACAGCCATCTTCCAGCTAAATCAGCCAATTGCTTATTGACTATTAACATAACCAAACGGAGAGACTAGAAGTGATCAAATTGGAACAGGCTGTGGCTCATTGCTAAGAAAGTCTGCTTTCTTACTAGAGGCATGAAATTGAAGGGTTCATTGCTATGGATCAGAGACGCCCTTTCATATTTCATTTGTGGAGCAGTAGGGAGAAGGGGGAAAAGTTCAATGAAAAGCAGAAGATTCATAACAAGTTTCAAAGCTCACTCTTGGCAATACTCAGTATTGTAATTGAGAAAAACCTGTGCATTCCAAGAGAATTTGTTGTGGTCCTTTCCCCTTTTCTTATTTAAAGAACTCAGATAGAAATAAAGCAATATTAGCAAAACAGACATACTTTTTGAAATGTCAAGTTGTATAATTCAAAGATGAATAATTCAAAATTTGAAATCATACCCATTAGAAATAGTGAAGGGCCAAAGTGCAAAAACATTCTATCCAGTTTCAGTCAAAACTGGAGGTTTTGAATGAAGCATTTACATGGTATTTGCTGAAAAAGAAAGGTCTTAACCTGCTGCCAAGAGGACAACAAAGAAGAAGCCATCTTAGCTTATAAGTCACCATAAGTCAGAAACTATTTAAAGGAACACAAAGCCCATCAATAGCTAATGGGGTTATACATACAGGGATTTCTCCATAAGATTTCACTCCGAGATGAAATTTTCCTTCAGTACCCAACTAGTTGCAATGCAGTTATTTATTTATTTTTTAAAACAGAGTGTAAGCATTCAAAGAAAGTGGATAAAGTCACCAAGGAAAAGCAAACACTGCAAATATAAGCATCCTAGGTGTGAATAGTTTACAGTATCTCACTCTCTGCAATACTGGAAATGTGAGGATCGAAAGAAATGTTTATTTCAGGTATATAGACCTCTTATGGGGCAATATCCTAATCTCCCCCTTTAGCTGCACCCCTGATTAAAAAGCTGGGGTAAAATCCAGTCAAGTATTATGATACAATTCATCCAAGCTATGAAGGGGGCTGGAATTCACCAAAACCTTTTTCTAAATAATGCTTGGTATCTTGGGCAAAATACAAGACTGCATTTCTTTCCCCTTGATTCTGAAGGTAGACTATTTTCTGTGATGTGTGAGACTAGGGCTGGCCCAAGACATTTTGCTGCCTGAGACAGAGGGCTCATCTACATAGTCCACAAAATCTACATAGGACACAGCACTGCTGCTTCAAATCAACCCCACATTCTGCCAAGGTGTTTTTCACCCTCTTCTTGGACTATGAAGTGGTAGAATCGGAATTCTGACTATCCAGTCATCAGAAGCAATCCACAAGTCAAATTTCATAGCACCCAAACATTTTTATCAATATTCTAGCTTTGCAAGCAGACAACAAATGTGCAAGCACATGGCTCTCTCTGATCTTGCCTAGAAACACATGTTAATTATTAAAGACAAAGATGCAACAAAAATAACGTAAAGAAATTAAAAATATCTTCTGAATTCTAACAACTACATTCAAATCCCTATCTGAGTAATTCAACTTGACTTCATAGAGTTTCTGCTGAGTAATGATAGATGTCCCAAATATTTTAGCTTTTCCTTGTGAAGCACATGTTACACTCCTCTAATAGCTCTAGTTGACTATTTCTGCAACTTATCCAGCCAAATACAGTTATGAGCCATTAGCATAACTATATTTTGCTGTACCAACAAGAGGTTGGGTTAAAAAACACAGGGTACTTTCAACCTTACAGTTAGGTTCTGTGGATTCACATAAAGATATTACAATATTCATAATCATCCCCTTTTCTAAGAATTCCTAATACAAAATTTGATTTTTTTTACCACCACTGCTATCAACTTGAAGTCTCCCTTCTGGATTGTCAAAGTTTATCTAGATCTTATCAATATAGCTGTGAAGTTACTCATAACTTGGCTTCGTTCAGGATGGCCATGGTTTTCATTTCAGAGAAAGCTTCCCTTCTGTGTGCTGTGCAAATTTTGTACCCCAAATTTTGTCCTTGATAACAATGTCACAAGGAGTGACACAAGAAGTGAAACTAGGGCATTAGGACACTAGGGTTTTGAAAAGACTAGGGAAATGCTGAACTTAAAAAAACATACACTGTTCATAGCCATTGCTTCATGATACACTAGACATGTCTCATGTTCCATATTATCTCCCTACATAAACAAAGAATTGTAGATGCAGCAACATATATTAAAATCAGAACACACATACTTCTGAGTATGTATGCTTGAGAAATGGTGTTGCTAGAAAGGGAAACTGCTCTGTTAAGTTCCTATTCACACCAACTTAGAAATAATGCTCTGTGGAACCTACGTCCTAGAGTGCTTAGGACTATGCTTGAAAAACGGTTTGATAGGTAACCCTGTTCATCCATATCTGCATAAAAATCAAACAGATCTATGGCACATTTAGATTGCACACAACTGTTGTTCTTTCTAATTCTCTAGTCCGGCTGAGCTGTTCCAAGTTGTCAGAGGACTGTTAAATCCGCCTCAGAGCGAGATCCCCGACAACTCGGCAGATCACTGTGAAGCATTTGCTCGGTTCTTTCCGGACAAAGTTGCACTGATCCGTTCTGACTTCAACACCATGTTAAGAGCAATCTCTGACGATTTAACACAAGCATCTGCTTGTCCAGTTTTAATGGATTCATTTCAATTCGTTCAGCTTGAGGATGTGGACAGGATCCTTGGAGACGCGAGGCCTACCACATGCATCCTAGACCCCTGCCCTTCCTGGCTGATCAAAGAAGCCAGAGGGGGTTTGGCAGTGGGTGAAGGTGGTGGTTAATGCCTCCTTACAGGAAGGCAAGATTCCAGCGAGCCTTAAACAGGCTGTTATAAAACCGCTGTTGAAAAAACCATCACCGGACCCCACTCAGTTAATCAACTATCAGCCAGTTTCCAATCTCCCCTATTTGGGCAAAGTCTTGGAATGTGTGGTGGCCTCGCAACTCCAGGGGTTTCTGGTAGACACTGATGATCTTGATCCGGCACAGTCTGGCTTTAGACCCAGGACATGGTACTGAAACAGTCTTGGTTGCCTTAGTAGATGATCTACGCCGGGAACTTGACAGGGGGAGTGTGTCCCTTTTGGTTCTGCTGGACCTCTCAACGGCCTTCAATACCACTGAC
The DNA here is from genome assembly GCA_030556195.1 of Anolis apletophallus. Lineage (NCBI taxonomy): Eukaryota > Metazoa > Chordata > Lepidosauria > Squamata > Anolidae > Anolis > Anolis apletophallus. The sequence continues at coordinate 49,476,988 of JARBWK010000010.1, forward strand.
CATGGTATCCTTCTGGGACGCCTCACAAAAATGGGACTTGGAGGTATCGCTTTGCGATGGCTCCAATCATTCCTGGAGGGTCGGTCTCAGAGGGTGTTATTGAGAGATACCGGTTCGACCCCACAACCATTGTCTTGTGGAGTCCCTCAGGGTTCAGTACTGTCCCTGATATTATTTAACATCTACATGAAGCCGTTGGGGGAGATCGTCCAAAGTTTTGGAGTAAGATGTTATCTTTACGCAGATGACGTCCAAATCTGTCACTCCTTCCCACCTGTTACTAAGGAGGCTGTCCAGACCTTGAACCGGTGCTTGGCTGCTGTGTCGGACTGGATGAGGGCTAGCAAATTGAAATTGAATCCAGACAAGACAGAGGTCCTCCTGGTCAGTCAAAAGGCTGAACAGGGCATAGGGTTACAGCCTGTGTTGGATGGGGTTACACTCCCTCTGAAGACACTGGTTCACAGTCTGGGAGTGATCCTGGATTCATCACAGAGCCTGGAACCCGAGATCTCAGCAGTGGCCGGGAGAGCTTTTGCACAATTAAAACTTGTGCACCAGCTGCGCCCGTACCTTGGGAAGTCTGACTTGGCCATGGTGGTCCACGCTCTGGTTACATCCCGAATAGACTACTACAATGCACTCTATGTGGGACTGCCTTTGAAAACAGTTCAGAAACTTCAGTTGGTCCAATGGGCAGCAGCCAGAATGCTAACTGGGGTGACATACAGGGAGCATACCACCCCCCTGCTGTGTCAGCTCCACTGGTTGCCTGTCCATCTCTGAGCCCAATTCAAAGTGCTAGTATTGACCTATAAAGCTCTATATGGTTCTGGCCCAGCTTACTTGTCTGAACGCATCTGCCTCAATGTCCCATCTTGCAGTCTAAGATCATCTGGGGAGGCCCTGCTCTCACTCCCACCAGCATCGCAAATGCGGCTGGTGGGGACGAGAGACAGGGCCTTCTCAGCAGTGGCCCCTCATCTATGGAATGCACTCCCAAACGAAATAAGATCGACTCCATCTCTCCTCACTTTTAGAAAAAAGCTAAAGTCGTGGTTCTGGGACCAGGCCTTTGGGCAGCAGATGTAAATTGTTCCTTTGGATTTGACTGGATTGACACTTTGGACTTGACTAGACTGACAATGTGTTCCGCTTGATGGCTTTAATTAATTATTGTTGTATGTAGTGGTTTTTAATGTAATGTTTTTAAAAATGTTTTTAATGCTTTTTAATGGTGCTGATTATATGATGTATTTTTAAATTGTATTGTGGTGGTGTGGCCTGTAGTGCTGCAAATGTAAGTCGTGCTGAGCCCCCCTGCTGGGGTGAGAAGCTACGGAGTACAAATACCATAAATAAATAAATAAATAAATAAATAAATAAATAAATAAATAGTATGAGATTCCCTAGTACTGCCTAGTAGTAGTCCCTTCTTGGCCTTTTGGCTAAGATCAAGTGTAGTACTGCCAAGTATTGTAGTAAGCAGAGTTGTCTACATCTTATATCCAAAATATTGTGTGAGTTCAGACTTGGCTTGAGTATAAAATGTATGTAGGTCACTATGTGTTCAAAATAGTTTTTACACTTCTTAAAATGCTTATGTAACTTCCTATGTGCAAATTTGCCACTTTGTTCAGAGACTTTAGGCCCTTTCATATATTTATAGCAGTATAACTCTAACTGACATGACTACATCCTATAGAATCCCAGGGCTTATAGTTTGATGAGACACTAGAGCTCCTTGGCTGAAAATTCTAAATACCCCTCTCTAAATTGAAAATCCCAGGATTCCATAGGATGAAACCATGCTGCTTAAAGAGGAAATATCAGAACGATGTGTGTTTGTGCAGGAGTAATTTTTACTGATGGAAGGGTACACCTCCACTGCTGATCTTTGGCTAGGTAATACAGATGGCTCTTATCCCTCTGCCTTCTGCTATTCGTGAACAGAGAAGTCAACTATGGACCCTGAAGCTCACCTAGCTTCTTTACAGTCATCTTGAATGGTCAATGTCAAAGAGGATGCCCCAGGTCTTGTCCACCCCAACACAAGGAAACACTGTGTGCAGGGCATACAGTAGATGAAGAGGCAAGTGAGCAAGCACACCCTGTGAAAGGCACTCAGATAGCCACGCCCATCTTTTTCTGTCTATCACTCATTTTCCCCTGACTAAAGGGGAAAAAAGAGAAAAGAATGGCCAAGCAGATGATTTATCCTAACCATATTTTTTAATAAGTAAGTTTTATTTTGTTTTAAAGGAACAACAAAAAGCCCTCAAATAAACAGTAAAAAAAGGGGGGGAAGAAGGGAAAGATAAGGACCATAAAAGGATATAGTATGTAAGTTGTGAAGCCATGTTACTTAAATAGTCTATTGTATCGCCAGAGACATTGGGGGGTGGCAGGCATGTAGCCAGGGGGGGCTAAGGGGGCTTCAGCCCCCCCCCCGAAATTCTCAGGGTGGTCCGCGAAAAGGCCTTACTGGTACATTATTTAAACTGTTATGTTAATTCATATCATGATCTGATCACCATGCTCATTACATCCCACATTAATGGGGTTATTGGGATAACAATACAAAAGGTTTGCTAGGGTAGACCCTCTTCCACCCAGTCTCAGCCCCCCTTGAACCAAACTCAGCCCCCCCCCCGAATCAAAATCCTGGCTACGGCCCTGGGGGGTGGTATCATTAAACATATGTTTTAATAAAGGAAGAAAGTGAAGTAAAGGGGAAAATCCAACTTTAACATTTTTTCTGACAATCTTTTCTAACCATATTTATTGATTACAGCAGCATGCATTGCAAATTTTTATTGGTTACGTCAGCATTTGTTGCAAACATTATTCATATTATAGCCTATGTTCAAAGAGGATTAAATTTGTCCCATAAAGAAAAGTTTAAGTTATCCCACTGAATAATGGATATGAACTTTTGCACACTTAGCAATAGTTATTCCAGAGTAAGGGCAGATGGCAGCAGTGGAAGGAGGTGATTCCAGAAGCTTAGTTGAGGGAAATGGGGTTTCATTCTGCTGTCTGTTCAACATACTGTTTGTTTTATGGTAGCTCTGGCTCTGCCACATGCATCCATAATGGGGGAAAGGAACCAAAACAAACAATTGATTAGCAGTGAGTACGACATGATCTGCCAGCCCCAATCCCCTTAGGTTTCCTTATTCTCTCTGAGACTGGCTGCAGTATCCATAGTAACTGGAGGATAAATTGATTTTTTCCTGTCATCATTATTATACATTATTATGAGGTGCCCATGTTGTAAACCAAAGTATTTCAGGGTGCCTTGGTTCTGAGCAAGCAAAATCTATGAATTTCTTCTTGGTGGATATCAAAACTACTACAAATGTGTAATGTGTGTATACACACAAACATACACAGTTCAACACAACCACCTGCGTTATTTATTCTTCTTGGGTCTGTTGCTACAAGAACTGTCATAATGAAGGACTGCACTTACAAATCTATCACAACACTATTGGCAATTATGCCAGGGATTTGAGCTTAGATTAACTGCATTGAAACATGTGCTGTGTCACTAAGATACATTTTTCCTTTGTGTCTGTGTATTCCTTTGCCATCCATTATGCCTCTGTCAAACACCACAGGAATATGACAGTATATGCGATGAGCTGAATTTATAGCAAATTCTTATTCATAGAATGCAACAGGAGAGATAATGTCTTGCTTTAAGGCTGTCAGGAAAGCTTCTCAGCTGTTGCGAATCAGCCAAATTCCCTATAGATTTTGATTCTTATTAGATAAGGATGTGCTTCAATTTCTATGTTGCCTTTTGGTGGATCATTTTCATAAGTTGCCATTTTTTTCCTGTAGCAACATATTTTGAAGATAGCTCTCCATTGGTTTTTGTGAATGAATTGCACCCATGTTTTTTTTAACAAATAAAAGGTTTTGCTTGTGCCTTTAAAATGTTTTTAGGACCAATATGCATCTTATGTGGGAGACAGGTACTTTTTTAAAAAATGGAAAATATATTGATGTCAATAGAATGCCTATTTCCATATGTGTGTTTTCTATTTTCTATTTAATGGTTTGTTAGGGTGACCACTTTACACATCACTACTTAAAAGAAAATGCATGATCAAAAAAAGGGACAATTTGTCTATTTTTTCTTAGATGAGGAAGACACAGATGCACATTTCAAAATAATTATTCTAATTCAAATTAAAATACTATAATTTTTATAGTTACATAGGCTGTTGCTGGCTCAGTTTGCTGTATACTTGTCAGTAGGGCTGTGCACAGATCTGTTTTTCAAATGGGGTCTGGCTGATTCGGTTCTTTTGGCTCTTTTGGCTTGCTGTAACAGCATGGGTGCTGCCACCACTTTTTTCCTGGTCGCAACAAACCATCCATCTGCTGACCACTACTACTTTTGGTTTCATTCAGCTATACATGGAGCATGGAAAGGTCAGAAAGAGTGGTTTCTTAAGTCTGATGCCTTAATCCAGCTCTTCTTTTGAAGGATATAAGGAGGAAGGATCCCTGAAAGGATGTTATTTTTTAAAAGACTGATGCCCTAAAATGATGGAAAGGGAAGCCTGGGAAGTTTCCCCATTGCTACCAATAGGCCAGATCTTCTCAAAGCGAAAAATGATCATTTGGCTACCAGATTGAAAAAACAAATTTTGCCCAGTTGAAATCAGGAGGCTCCCAAAAAACAGCACAGGGTTTAGACAAATTGCACACCCCTACTTGCCAGGTTTGTTGATCGGCACCTTCAAGATCCCAGTTATCTCTTTCTCATGGTTCCATATTTGAGATCAAATTTGAATTTAGCAGTTTTTCAAACACTGTTCTGCAAAGTAGGGCATATGGTCACCCTAGGCTTCACACATATTGTGGTGCATGTTGTTTCATCAATGGCCCATACTGGTTGGCTACATTTTGTGTAAACTGTGTAGTTTTTTTTAAAAAAAATTCCTGAAAATGTGTTTGCTGATCTTGGAGTTAGGAATGGGAAGGGATGAACTCCTATTGAAAACTACCAACATTTTCAATGACCTTTTAATTTCAAAACCCATTTAAAATACTTATCTATACTTTGTCTCAATCATTAATCTGAATGGAGATTGCAGTCATGATATAAAAAATGGAGTTAGAAGGCCAGCTATGAAAGAATTAGACAAGATCATCAAAGGGAGGGGGAATTAATATATGTTTTTGAAATGTACAGTACATGTAATATTTGGGCTTGGGAGTTCTGCGATACCTTATTGCAATGCCTTAAAGGATGTTGCAACACGTGTGGCATGCATGTGATGGTGTCCTATGTATTTGCTGCTGATATGAACAGACAAATGTGGTTAACCTTTGACATCTCAGATATGTACTCAGCATAGTCAATAGTAAAGGATTGTAAAAGCTGCAGTCCAAAAAATAGGAGACAGCATGCAGTCATTCTGTCTTTTATCCCTCCCCACCCCTATTATCGCACTGAAGAAAAAAATGTCAGAAGTAGTAGTGGTAAAGGATGATCCTTTCTGAATTTCTAGTTAAACCTGCTGAATGAATTTGAGTGATGACTTCATTCATACTTACATTAATCTGGACTTTGGGGCTAAGTCTTCTTCTTCTTTTATTTTTTACCCGCCTCTCCTCATAGCTCGAGGTGGGTTATAACAGTGCTGTCCAACATCTAACCGGCCAAGGGCCGGATTCCAGGTCACTGATGACCTGGGGGGCCGCCCGGCCCTGCCCCCGGCCCCAGCCCCGCCCCGCCCCCGGCTGCCGGGAAGCTTTGGGAGAGAGGGAGGAGCCAAGCGGCACCCCCCCCTCCCTTCCAAGGCATCCTAGCCGCAGATGAAGCTGGCGGTTTCGCCGGCTTCAGCTGCTGCCAGGATCCCTTGCAAGGCAGGGAGGCCCCCTGCCGGGGACCCCCTCCCTAGCAAGGGATCGCAGCAGTGGCTGAAGCCGGCGCTGGCTTCAGCCGCTGCTGCGATCCCTTGCAAGGCACGGAGGCCCCGCCGGGGACCCCCTCTCTTGCAGGGAGCCGCCAGCCGGGATGCCTTGCAAGCACGCGGCCCCTCTCTGAAGGGATCGCGGCGAAGCCTGGCTTCAGCCGCTGCCTCCCTCTCTTGGGATGCCTTGCAAGGCACGGAGGCCCACGCCGGGGGACCCCCTCTCTTGCAAGGGATCGCAAGGGATGGCGCAGCCGGGATGCCTTGCAAGGGACAGAGGTGACCCCCTCTCTTGCAAGGGATCCGGCGCTGGCTGGCGCTGGCTCAGCCGCTGCCCCGGGATGCAAGGGATCGCAGCAGCGGCTGAAGCTGGCGCAAAAGGCATCCCTGGACGGCCCCGGGGACCCTCCCTCTTGGGGACCTCCCTCTCTTGCAAGGGATCGCTTGCAAGGGATCGCAGCGCGGCTGAAGCCGGCGCTGGCTTCAGCCGCTGCCGGGATGCCTGCAAGGGATCCCCCTTGCAGGGATCGCAGCAGCGGCTGAAGCTGGCGCTGGCTTCCGCTGCTGCTGCGATCCCTTGGGCACGGAGGCCCCACCGGGGACCCTCCTCTCTTGGACCCCCTGAAGCTCTTGCAAGGGACGGGATCGCCGGGGACCCTCTCTTGCAGGGATCGGCTGAAGCCGGCGCTGGCTTCAGCCGCTGCTGGATGCGCAAGGGACGGATGCCCCCCTCTGCAAGGGATCGCAGCAGCGGTTGAAGCCGGCACTGGCTTCAGCCGCAGGAGATGCCCCCCCTCCCCCTCTTGCAAGGGATCGCAGCAGCGGCTGAAGCTGGCGCTGGCTTCCGCCGCTGCCGGGATGCGGCTGACCCCCTCTCAGGGGATCGCAGCAGCGCTGAAGCCGGCGCTGGCTTCAGCCGCTGCGATCCCTTGCAAGGATGCCTTGGGGACTCCTCTCTTGGGATTGCAGGCGGCTGAAGCCGGCGCTGGCTTCAGCCGCTGCCGAACCCTGCCGGAGGCTGCCGGGGGACCCCCTTCCCTTGCAAGGCATCGGCGCCGGCGAGAGAGGGAAGAAGAGGGCGGTGCAGGGAGGAGGAGCTAGCCCTCTTCCTCCTCCTTGTACCACCCCTTGTCCCTCTCTCACCGGCGCCGATGCAATCGGCGGCGCGGAGAGAGGGACGGAGGGGGCGGTGCAGGGAGGAGGAGCTGGCTCACTTCCTCCTCCCGGCCCCGCCTCCCCCTCCCCCTCGGCTGCCATTTTTAAAAAAAATTAGAATTTTTTTAAAAAATTAAAAATGGCGCCCGGGAATAGCGGGGCCGTGCCCAACAGGCTGGGGGCCCGTGTACGGCCCCCGGGCCGCCAGTTGGACAGCCCTGGGTTATAACATCAGTGAAAGCATACAGTCATCTAAAAACATTCTACAAAGTACACATGTTAAAACATATTTCTACAAAATACATATTAAAATACAGAGAACAAGGATTAATCATAAGACACAAGTTTAAAATTTGTGATTAAAACCGGCTGGGTAGGCTTGGCAGAAGAGATAGGTCTTTAGATGGTTTTAAAATTCTGACCACTCATTTAACTGTCAGATCTCTTCTGATAGGATGTTCCACAGTCTTGGGCAGTTGATGAAAAGGTCCTCTGGCTGATGGTTGCCAGTTGGGTTCTGGCTGATTGGAGTAGCTGCTCCCCAGAGGACCTAAGGGTGCTGGGTAGATTGTATTTTATTTTATTTATTTATTTAAAACTTTTGTACCCAGACCTTCTCACCTCTATTGAGGGACTCAGACCGGCATTACAGCAAAAATTAAATGCTATACAGTTTAAAAACAACTACAACAACATATTAAAATACATAAAAATCCCAGAATTGTATGGGAAAAAATTCCTTCCTTGACAGATGCATTAATAGTTTGTTTTATTTGAGATCAAAATACATAATCTCCCTGGAAGACCAGCCAAGAGGGACAGGGGTCAAGAAAGCAGGTTGTCTTCCTTACTTGCTCCAGCAACTTGTCCACATCAACAGTACTCATCAATTCATTCATTCAGTTTATTACTTGATGAACCACTCTCCATTGGAGTGCTCTGGGCGACTTACATAGACAGATTAACGAATTTATATAACAGTACAGTTAAAATGGTTACACATTAAATGCTCTACCAAAGAGCCACGTTTTGAGTCTTTGCATAAATGACCGTAGGTCAGGCATGGCTCTAACATGTGGTGGTAGGGAGTTCCACAGGGTTGGGGCAGAGATTGAGAAAGTCCTACACCTTGTGGATTCTAGCTGTACCTCTCTGGGACCCGGGATGTAGAGGAGGTTCTCTGGGGCCAGTCGTGGTGATCTCTGGTAATGAAAGGATGACAGGCACTCCCTGTGGTATAGTGGACCCTATCTGTGGAGAGCCTTGAAAGTCAAGACCAATGTCTTATAAGAAGCCCAGTATTTGATTGGGAGCCAGTGTAGATGCTGTAACGTCAGTGTTATATGACATCTCATGGGTGTTTCTGAGAGCAGTCTGGCAGCCGCATTTTGGACAACTTGGATCTTCTGTAACTGACGAAGGGAGGCCAACATACAGTGCATTGCAATAATCCAGCCTCGAGGTAACTGTGGCATGGATCACTGTTGCCAGAGCCTCTGTTGGGAGATAGGGTGCCAGCTCCCTTGCCTGGCAAAGATGGAAGAAGGCTCGTTTATTAATAGAGGTAACCTGAGCCTCCATCGTTAGCTGAGAGTCCAGCACAACACCAAGGCTCTTCACCTTAGTAGATGTGGCTAGAGGTTCTCCATCGAAGGTGGGCAGTGGACAGGCCAATTCTGATGGTCGACCAGGCCATAAGATCTCAGTTTTTGCTGGATTTACCTTCAGTCTGTTTGCGCACAGCCATCACGTCACGGCTTCAAGGCACTGGGTGAAACTGTCCAGTATTGATGTCGTCCCAGGTTCAAGACGAAGGAAGAGCTGGGTGTTGTCAGTGTACTGGAAGCATTCCAGACCAAAGCTCCATACTAGCCTGGCAAGTGGCTGGACGTAGATATTGAACAATACAGGGGAAAGGATGGCACCTTGTGGTACCCTGCAGAGAAGGGGGGACCTCTCGGATACTTGACCCATCCACTCCACCCACTGGCTACGACCTCGGAGGAATGAATTAAACCACTTTAGGGCCGGCCCTTGAATTCCAGATGTAGCTAGACATTGGATCAGCAGATCGTAATCTACTGTGTTGAATGCTTCAGTGAGGTCCAGGAGCACCAACAACACCGATCCACCTCTGTCAAGTTGGTGGCGAATTTCATCGGAGATGGCTACTAGGACGGGTTAATCCCATTCACTGAGTTGCTGGATACCATGTTGTTGGCTTTTGCTCCAATGACAGATCTAAGTCTGCTCTTGTGCGAGAAATTTTATTTGCAAAATGATTGCTAAAATGGCTGTCACGGTGAGATACTGAAGGTTCTAATAATGGGTTCGGAGGGGAGAGAACCTGAGTTAAGCCTCTCACCACTCTGAACAGCTCAACGGGACATGAAACTGCAGAAGCAATGCGTGCAGAGAAGAAAGCTTTCTTTGATGCATGTTTTGCCACTTTATATGAGCAGAGGTGTCTTCTATACTGTGTCTTGTCACATAAACGTAGAGTGTACTGATATCCGCATTTTTGTTGCTGTCCTTCCCATTTCATTTCTCTGAGGGTCTCTGTATACCAAGAAGCTTTATTTGTAACAGGTCAGAGAGGACGTTTGGGAGCAGTTGTGTCAATAGCCCTGATTAGATTCTGATTCTACTTACTGACCAGGCATTCAACAGGATTGTTGGTGATGCCAGTCATAGTACCCTCCAAGACCTCATGGAATTTCAGAGGATCTATTTGCCTTTGAGGGTGAACCATTTTAATAGGTCTTCCATCAGGGGTAGGTTGCAGGTGTGATACTAGTCCTGACCAGAAAGTGATATGTCCATGACAACTTGGAGATATTGATCACCTCTGTCTACAGATCTGTATGTTCCAAGCTGAAACTGCATCAAGTGTTCTCTTTCAATATTAAAGGGTTATCAGTCTGGTTGTTAAGTCTAAGTTGAAATTAAAAGCTAAAATGCCTTCAATAAACAAAACTAACAGACTAAGAATTCCATTCTATTTTTTTCTTGTATGAGATACTGAATTGTTAAGATTTTAGTCAAGATAATGTTCTGCTACTATTGTTTTTTTAAAAAACTATTTTATTATATTATTTTAATATATTTCCTGTCTAGATTATGGATGTTAAATTACTATGGAATTTTAATTGTTTTTTCCCCATACTTTTTCATACATATCTTGTTGTGTGTCATATGCTTAAGCACTGGAAATGGAAAAGAATTAGAGCTATTTGCTTAAATCCTAAATTTGTCAGCTCCTTTTCTGTGTTTCCCTCCTTTCATGCTCAGAGAAAGGCTGCATTTCCCATTAGGTTCTGGACTATTCCCCTGCTCTCTGCTTTGTTTATTATTACCTGGGGGTGGTGAGAGTTTCTTGTCACAAATGGTCGATCTTTTGGAGAACAAGGAAGTGATTGATGGTGTCAGGATCTACTGTCAACCATTGTCTCAGTTAATTTAAAACCAAAATAATTTTTTCTTCCCACTTCAGTCTGTGATGCCACCAAATTGTACCAATACCAATAATCCCAGGACAGAGATTCGTGGTGTGTAATATGTAAATTATTTATGTCATATCAGCTCTTCCTACTATGCAGAAAATATTTTTCAATTATGCATATACTTACTGTGGCGGTTTTCCACAAACTAGATTGTGGCATCATAGTGAAGTTTGTTTTGACAAATGCTTTTTTAAAAAAATTCTGAAACTCACAGGAAAGAACAGCCAAGTACAAAAGTGCCTGTAGTCAGTGCAATAACTTTGGTTGGTCAAATTAATGAATGTTTTGCCATGTTAAGAGGATGTTAACAGGACAATGATTGTTAGTGTCTTTCTCCTCAGCAAAAGTGTATGTGGATCCTTCTTTTCTTACACATTGACTTCCTGTAATAAGGGTTAAACATGTTAAACAATGTGATGGGGTGGGTGGAAACAGAAATGTATTATGTACTATATATTATATTGCAAATTGTAGAGAGAGAAAAAAACCTCATAGAATCCAACCTTGGTTCTACTATGAGGCAGAGTGGTGCACCTGCCTCAGCTTGCTGATTTTGGATACAATTGGAAAGAGAACAGGTTGTTGACCCCGGTTTCAAAATAAGTATACCAATCTTGAACACTGTGTGCCGTGATCTGTAGAAATGGTGAGCCATTTGCTGTCCCTTTTCACTTGGTAAATGTCTTGAGACAACAGATGGCTTTGGCATCATTTTGTTTGAATGCTTAGAACTGGCATACTTAGAAGCTGTCATCTAACAATGATACTTTTAATGGAAGCTCAGCATTGAAGGAAGTAAAGGCTCAGAAGCTACTGAGGCTGTAGAAAAGCACCCTTAAGCTCTAAAACAGTGGTTTTCAACCTGTGGGCCCTCAGATGTTTTGGCTGGAATTTCTGGGAGTTGTAGGGCAAAACACCTGGGAGCACACAGGCTGAGAACCACTGCCCTAGAACAAAGATGAAAAATGGCTAGCCCATAGGTCAGATATGGCTCATGGAAGTCTGGCTCATCCCCTTACTCCCATGCCCAGTTCCCTATATCAACAGTTAGGTGAAATCATTCCTGAAACGTAAGAGGCTTTACCTCAAACTCCCCTGATGTGTGCACATGCAATTTGTTTTGGGGAAGTATGTTTAAATGTTGCCCAGGCAATGGTTTTTGTGTGTGTGTGTCAAGGGTCTATATATACAGTGTGGGTCAATAAGTCAGAATTTCCTGCCTCTTAACTGAAAGGGCAACACTGCTCCTGTCAACAGGCATCTGTCAGTTGACTCCTGTCAAAATTTGACCAAGCTGCATCATTTAGTTTGTGTTTGACAGCCATTGATAGCAGACTACCACGTGATTTGAGGAGAAAATGGAAAAAAGTGAATTTTGTGTGCTCATTAAGCATTTTTTTTGCGGGAAAAAAGCCATCACTCAAAACAAAGCTAAGCTTGATAAATACTATGGGGACTCTGCACCATCAATTTCAATGGTAAAAAAGTGGTTTACTGAATTTCGTTGTGGCCGTACAAGCACGGAAGATGCCGAATGTTCTGGACGCCCAGTTGAGGTCTCTACACCTGAAACAATTGAAAAAATTCACGATATGGTGTTGGCTGATCAGAGATCGAAAGTGTGAGAGATTGTGGAAGCCATAGGCATCTCACATGGCTCAGTGGTTTCAATTTTAAATGATCACTTGGGTATGAGAAAGTTTTCCGCAAGATGGGTGCTGCATTTGCTCACAATCGATCACAAACGCAATTGTGCGACAATTTTGCAGGAGTGTTTGCCATTGTTCAACCACAATATGGATGGATTTTTGCACCGTTTCATAACCGTGGACAAAACGTGGATCCACACAACACACCAGAGACCAAACAGCAGTCAAAACAGTGGGTTTCTCAGGGTGAATCGGTGCCAAAGAAGGCCAAGGTGGGTTTATCAGCCAATAAAGTCATGGCAACCGTTTTTTTGGGATGCACACAGTATAATCCACATTCACTACCTTCAAAAGGGTAAAACAATCAATGGTGAATATTATGCCAACTTATTGGGTCGATTTAATGAGGATTTGGGGTAAAAAATGACCGCATTTGGCCAAGAAAAAGTTCTTTTGCAGCAGGACAATGCAAGGGTGCACACATGTGCAGTTTCCATGGCAACAATCCATGAATTGGTATACGAATTGCTCCCTCATACACTCTATTCTCTGGATTTAGCCCTGAGTGACTATTTTTTGTTTCCAAACCTGAAGAAATGGCTTGGCGGAAAATGATTTGACTCCAACGATGAAATCATCTCACAAACAAAAACCTGTTTTGAAGACCTCGACAAATCTTATTTTTTGGAAGGGATAAAAAAAATTGGAGAAATGTTGGACAAAGTGTATAGAGCTCAAAGGAGACTACGTTGAAAAATAAAATGATTTTTTAAAACCAAAAACCTGTGTTTTATTCAAAAAGTCACTGACATATTGACCCGCACTCATATATACCAGAAACGGGCACTGCTTATTGTTTTGGAAGCTCAATCTACAGATGATATGCACTCCAATGTATTTGCTCAGATCCAATTTTGTCTCCAGGCTAAAAAAAGTTTCCAAGCACTGCTCTAGGTATGCAATGCATATTAAAATAATCTGATTTGGAAGGATCAAGAGCAGTCCTACAAACAGACCATGCATATATGTAGTTATACACATGGAAACTTTGAGTATTTTGAATGAATTATATGAGTTTGTAGTGGTTGCAGGGAAAGCCAACTGTTTCACTCGCAATTACTACTTATTCTTTATTTTTTAACATTTTATTTTTGTTATAACCTCAAGGCACCAGATCTCATCTGATCTTGGAAGCTGAGCAGGGGCAGGTCTAGTTAGGACTTGGATGGGCCCAAGAAATACTTTGTGCTGTAAGCTATGTTTCAGAGAAAGTAAGTAGCAAACTACCTCTGAGAATGCCTTACCTGAGCGAATACTATGAGATTTACCATAAATTGACAGGTGTATTGAAGGCTCTCTCACCACCCCCCCCCAGTTTTCAACAAGGGTCAAAAGACCCAACCACCACCCTTGTTGCAAAGAAATCCTAGTTCAGTCTGCAAGAAACCTGTAACCTGATACTATGTTGTTGTTTCTAGAGTAATTTAATTCATAGTAATTTGCTGTTTAGATGTTTTAACTTTATAGGAGACACAGAATAAGACTTTGGGGTCATGATACAAAGCTCAGGGAGTTATTAAGGAAAACGTTTTTTGAACAAAAGGTGGCAGCTGAGATTCTGTAATAGTGAAAGGTTATAGTTCAAGCCAAGAAGCGGGTGCCTTATCTCACAATGTGCGGGTAAGGTGCTCCTTCCTTAGATCATGGTCTGCCCCTCTTTCGCATATGTCCATATGCAATCAAAAAAGGAGAAGTGGTTTCCTTTCTCTAGAAAAGTGAAATCTGAGTATTGATAGTGATTCACATATATAGGTTGAACTTCTGGAACATCTGGACATCTCAAAATAGGAAAACTCAAATACTTCAACCTCCAAAATTCTCCATATGGGTGACTGAGATAGTGACACTTTTGTTTTGTGATAATTCAATATATCCAAACTTGGTTTAATGCACAGAATTATTTTAAAAATATTGTGTATGCCATTATTTTTAGGCTATTAGTATAAGGTACAGTATATATGGAACATTAATTAATTTCATGTTTAGACTTGGGTCCCATCTCCAGGATATCTCATGTACATATATGCAAATACAGCAATTCCATTTAAAAAGTTCAGAATCCAAAACATTTCTGGTCTCAAGCAATCCAGAAAAGGAATATTCAACTTGTTTTTTACCTGTACTCCTTACTATAACTGATACCAAAGAATTGTGGTGGCAGGATGATTATAATACTCCTTTGAGTGAGGATGAGGTAGGTGATAAGTAGTGTTGAGGCTAGCCCAGGGAAACCTAAGTGAGCTGATTGCTTTAAAGGCCACTGTCCTTGGCACGTGTTTTAAATCCCATGGGAATCAATTGGGTGGACGCTAGAATGTGATTGCTCCTTTTTTAAAAAAAGTGTAAGGGTATGTATTTTTTCTGGTGGGTAGAATGGGATGGTGGGTTTCCCACTGAAAAGAGTTCACAGCAGGTAATTCCATCCATCTTAGCAGCAGTTTGAAATGTTCAATGTAGTGATGAATGAGGGTATCTGACCCACATCTGTTTTACATTAGAATGGAACACTGCCCTGACATCGTTAGGAGCATTTGTCAAGATTCCCTGGACAGCACGTCTGTAAATTACATGCTGCAAATGTGTCAGGGTCAGATAAGAGGATATCATTAACTCTACTAAAGTTTACTCATGATCCTGTCAATTCAACTTAATACATTAACAGCTAACCGTTTTCTTTGTGTCATTTCATTAAATCTTTCAATCAGAGTGAGGGCAGTGAGGGAGAATGTATAACTGTAGTCCCGAAATAGAGCACATGTTGGTCTCCCATAAATCATATTAATTGCAGACAGAGCATATTAAAGGCAGGCATGCGTAAATGAATTAAAACATGTGAGGATTTTATGTTTCTTACAGTAGGTCTGACTTGCTGTAATACCCATCATATTAAATGACCACATTTCATTTCCATGAAATAACCTTTTCTTCAATTTAACGGGATTTACATGTTGCCGAGAATAGATGAGATTTCTACAATATCTTGATAATACACCAGATGTTGCCTATATGTATAGCTTTCATCATTGACCTCTATTAAATACTTAACAGACCCAAAGCTTCAACTGTTGTGGAAACAAATCCATTCTTCAGATGAGCATGTTTTAACTGAAATACAGGCAGTCCCTGAGTTACAAACACCCAACTTACAAATGACTCACAGTTAAGGATGGGGCAGAGACAACAGGAAGTGAGAGAAATATGCCCCTAGGAAGGGAAATTAGTTCTGGAAGAGTTATCATGGGGAAAAGGTATTTCCATTGAAGCTTTCTCAAAAATCCTTGTTTCCACAACAAGCCAAATTTTTCAACATACAAATATCACAGAGACAGAGGTGAGGTAAAAACTTCTGAACATGGGCACAGACAGCAAAACAAACACCACACTTCCCTATGCTATCCAAAGCTTATGTGTGTGTATGGCTGGAGTTACACTTTAAAAATGTACCTGTTTCAACTTACATTCAAATTGAACTTTAGAACAAACCTACAGAACCTATCTTGTTCATAACTTGGAGACTGCCAAGTTTTGGAATTTCCTTTAATTGAATGCAATTTTAGTAGTATGTTTAATATTTCAGATGTGTGAATCAGTGCTTAGTGTAGAAAAGAAACATATCAGATTGTTGGCAATTGAAAGTATGAAACAACCCAAGGTAAAACCGAACTTTTCCAGAATAGTATGGTTTCAGTTCTGTTGCCATTTATTCCAGAGCTCTATTTTGCCAAGCATTTCTGCATCAAGAGAACTTTATTGAAAAGAAACTTTAATGGATGGTATAATAAAGTTGCTTATTTGGAATCCATTCATGATGGGTTTCACCTGCAGTCAGCAGAGTCAGCATATTCACTGTATCTTCAATAAAATGGTGTTGGGTAAATAAAGTGCTTTGGGATTAGGTACGCTTGAAGTCTGGAGTAACAAACACCTGAGATGAAGCACCAAAATCAGTGTGTACAGAGCTATTCTACTGTCTATTCTCCTATCTGGGTCTGAAACATGGGTCATCTATCGCCAACACCTTCGATTCCTTGAATGCTTTAATCTTTGCACAATCCTAAATGTACACTGGACTGACTATGTGAGCAGGCAGGGATCACCAGCGTTGAGGCCATGCTATTGAAAACACAGCTGTGGTGGGCAGGGTACGTCTCTAGGATGGAAGACCACTGCCTCCCTAAGATATTACTATATGGTGAACTCATCACGGGTCAGCGCAAGAGAGGCACCCCAAAGAAGAGATATAAGGACTCCCTGAAACAACATCTCAGGCTCAGCCAGATTGATCACCAAAAATAGTCCACCCTGGCCTCACATCGGGAGGCATGGAGATGCACTATCCATAATGCTGCGGCCTCTTTTGAGAAGACACGCCAAATGGGTCTTGAAGAGAAACAACAATGCAGAAAGAACCGCAACTTGGAAACAACATCACCCAAGGAGACTTTCTGCTGTGCTTTCTGCAACCAGACTCACCTATCTTGGATTGGCCTTTTTAGTCATCAACGCGCTTGTAAAAAGTGTGGGATGAGTCCTTCCTACGAATCTTCATTCATGAAGTAATGCCAGAGAGAGACTCAGTGTGGTGCAGTGGTTTAAGTGTTGAACTAAATACCCCATTTACTGGCAACTGCTGGCAAAACGGAAGACACATGGGGTGGCTCATGGTGCCCTGCATGCCCTCCAACTTCGGGAGGAAAGTGGAAGAGGCCTGCCATGCATCACATGATGGTGCATGGCAGGCCCTGTCTTTGCCAAAAACCAAAGGGGCAAAATGGGGCAATAATTCCCTGTGTGAAGAGGTGGTGGGTCACTGGGAGATCAGGGTTAGAATTCCTGTTCAGCCATGGAATTCTATTGGGTGATGTTGAGAAAGTAACACTCCCTTGGCCAAAAAGGAAGACCATGACAACACTTCTCTAAACAAACCTTACTTGCAAACCCTGCAATAACATTGCCATATGTTGGAATTAACTTGAAGGTCCTAACAATGACAAAAGTGTAAATGTGCACAAATGGTGTGTATAGCAATTGGCTGTATAAACACAAAGTTCACACACTTTTTAAGCACATGTACTATATTCCTTACGAAGAAATTCATGGTTATATAGATGTTTTCTCCTCCTAACCTTTAAAGCACATTTTTTTAAAACCCAGCACAAAGCAGAGGGTTTGATCTTTGACTTCATTGGGAGGACTTTTGCTTTTAATCCTAAAGGGTGTGGTAGCCAGTAGAGCAGTATCTTTGATTTAACTGAAATTAATGCAAGTGTGCAATCAGAGGAAAACAGACCCCAGATTGGACTGAACCACTGAATCTTTTCTTGCTGGTTTCTGAAACCGTTTAACAGAAATGACTGTATGACTTGAATAGCTAGCAATTTGCAAATCTTATATTTCTCCTTCCTTTTTCAATTCCTATTTGGATGTTTGCAGTATTTTATTCTAAAAACATATAATACATATAATAAACAGTACAATAAAATGACAATGGCCCAAAACAGTTCCTTCTCCTTTCTAGTAGTCTGTTAATTTTAAAAAAAAACCTCACAGAAGATTTTTTTTTTTTTAATAATTTTTATTGAAAGTTTTGGTCACATCTGAATAAAAGATAGAAAAGGGTTTTCGGGCTAGGAAAGGTTAAGGGTCGGGAAGAGAGGAGGGTTAGGGAAGGGAAGGGGTGGGAATAGGAGGTGTTGGGGGTAACGGATTGAACCGGGATCCTGCGGGGAAAACCACCGGGCAAGGGTAGTGAGATAGGATAGAAAGAAAAGGAAAAAGAAGGGGGGGGGGATTCTTGCTGAGTTCCATCTTCCAGGAGCCCTGGTTTCATTCTGACATATCTAATACAGTTCTTTTTATTCTTTAAAGTGTCACTTCTTTCTTTCTGTTCGTCTTCTTTAGTTGTATGTCCATGTCAGGTCTTCTTATGTCCCTTGAAACTATTATCTTTTTACTATTATTTCTATTATCTCTCCTCAGTTTTTTGTTTTTAACCCTTCAATTAGGTGATTAGAGTGCCCATGACCATTAGCTAGTATTTGTCGGTTAGGTAGTTAGTTCTGTTCGTTCCTTTTTCCCTGAGGTCGTATCTAACCATTTTCTTTAGGGGATTCTGCTTCTCCTTCATCCGCCTCTGGGGGATCATGTTTCCAGAGGCCATAGCTTGTAGTCATCACTGCATGGAGAGGGCATATTTTCTGTAGTTTATCTTTCCCTCTTCGGCTCTCTTTGTTCCCTTGGCTTTTCTTTTTGTTGAAGTGCTTTCCAGTTCCGTTGGTTTTATTCCTCTTTGGGAGCTGAGAGGGGTTCTGCTGGAGGGCAATGTACATCCTAGTCTTGGTGGACAAGCTGACAGCATTCTGTGGCACAGCCCCAGCATTTTTAGCTCTCTGAATGGACTCCAGCTGTTCCCATACTTCTTGCTTTTGCTTTTGGTCTATATTTTTCTCTTCTCTCTCCTTCAATTCGCCTTGCATTGCTGATTCCTTTTCCTTGCCATTATCTTTTCCCTTTCCTTCTTCATACTCATTCGTCAGCATAGCGGTCCCTTCTTCAGTTTGTTCATCTCCCCCCAGTGAGGTTGCTCTTGAACCGCATTCTTGTGCCCCTCTAGCATTATTTCCACCTTTTCTAGGATCAGGTCCTGCTTTTGTCCCAGCCTCTGCAACTCTCTCAGAATATCCTTCAGAGACATAGTTGTTTGTCCTGTGTCTGGACTCCTACTCAGAACTGGCAGTATTATTTAGCGAATGGGCTGCTTGGCTAGATGAAACTTGGCAGGAGAGCAGGATGGGTGCACTGCTCTGTCAAATCCCCCTGCCAACTGATTGCTGCTCTTTCCCTTACTGCCCTTTGCACCAATCAGCCCTCCCTTTTGCCCAGGCTGATCACTTCTTTCCAGGTGCCCCTGTTCGGGGGGGGGGCTCTGTCTTTTCCCTCCTTCGTTTTTTGGTTGTTCTTTACTCCTGTCCCTTTCTTCCTCTCTCTCCTTTTATTTTGTGGCTTTTTCCCCCCCGGGTGCCTCTCCGCTCCGGTCCTCCCTGTTCTGGTCGTCCCGCGCAAGGCTTTTTCCTCCTGTCCTTTGCTTCCCTTTTCCCTTGGTCAGCAGGTCTCCTTTTCCCCGGACGATAGGCTTCCTTACCCCCTCCTTCTCCGGTGTTGGTGGAATGGACTGGGCAGTCAGTGATCGCGGGCTCCCGCCCGCTTTACTTCCTGCCTCTTCTCCCCTTGGTGTCCGCTCCCCAATAGAGTCCGGATGTCTTGTTGCCTTCACTTCCTGGCTTCTCCCCGCCTTCCCGGTGGCTGATTGGGATTTCCCGCCTAAACATGGAGGTCTTCTTCTTCAAAGAGGCTTCCTCCCGTTCCTCCTAGGTTGTTGTTTGGTCCGCCATTTTGATGCCTGGTGATGTTACTATTATTTTTCCCCCCGTCGACTGTTATCGTCCTTAATTGTGATGCCGGTGGGAAGGGGAGGAGGGGGGTCGCGTTCGCTGCCCTTCTCGTGGCTTCTCCCTGTCTGTTTTTGTGTGGTTGGGCCTCTAAATTTGGGGCTTCTTGGGCCCCGTTACTCACTTTGCGTTGTTGGTTTGGGCCGGGCTGGCAGTGAGTGCAGGCGTGAGCCTGCTTCCTCACACCAATCTGCTCACCAGGCTGGGAGGCCACCGGGCTCTCTCCGTCTCCCCCTCTTGAGGAGGGGGCGACTTATAGAGCCAGCGATGGGGTCCCCTGGCTTCGCTGCCTCTTGGCTGATCGGCTCAGCCTGAGGTGGGGGCGCGATTCGCCCTCCGATCGGTGATTTCGGTTGATGTCTTGAGGAGCTCTCAAGACACCCGTCCTGCCGCCATCTTTGCCCCTTTTCCTTCCCAGAAGATTTTTCTTTTTAATGAAATGAAGTACAGTAACAATTCACTTGAATGTTAGTGTGGTGCAATGGTTTTAGCACTTAGGATGAATCCTCACTCAGCTACTGAAATACATTGGGTGACATTCTCTCAGCCTCAGAGAGAGGCAAAGGCAAGCCCCCTATGAACAACTTTGCCAAGAAAACCCCATAATAGGTTTACCTTAAGGACACCGTAAGTTGAAAATAACTTGAAGGGAGATGATGACAGCAGCAACAGCAACAATTCAACTATTAAATGTTACCATGTCTTCTTTTCCAGTTTAGCATTTTATTTGCAAATTTAAGAAAGTGACAAAATAGTTTGCTACACTGTTTGAAAGAAGTTCTAGCATTATAGTTGGAAAGCCCGTGAATACATTTCAGTTTGTATCAGAAGACACTTGGATCTAACTGCTGGAAACTTCATATACTATGATGTAAGTTATTTCTTCTAAATCAAAACCTGCAGAAGTTCCTTTTTTGAACTGCAACTCCTAGTAACCCCCAACCAGTGTGGTCACTCATGGACAGATTCTGGAAACTGAAGGCTCAAAAGCTGTATGTTCTTCTCCCCGAGCTTTGCTCAGAAGTCCCTGGGAAACAGAAGTGTCCAACATATCTCAGAATAATCCTCTAATAGTTTTCCTACAAAGCGATTAGGTGGAATCCAGTCATGCCCTTCCTGTCACTTCTTGTACTGGTGCTATAAGGTCATGACACATACCACAAGGCAGAGTTTCTGCCTTAGGCTACCTCTCTTAAAGCTTTCAAAGAGAAAGGACCCAAAATCTAATTAGCTAGATACTAATCAACTACAGCATGAATCAGAAAGTTTCTGATGGTATTCCTGAGATGACAGTATTGGATTTGCATTAGTGTTTTCCCATCCACAAAGATGAGCAATCTACAGATAAATTAGGTAGCACCTTTTCCGTAGAGATTACTGGAAGATTGTGATAATTTAAGAGACATTTATTTTATGACTGTAGACCTGGAAAAAATGAAAGTGATCCTTATCTTGAATGTCAGAATTTCAGTGACTGGTGTTACTCAGTGGGAATTAAATCTGGATTCCAGACAAGAAGAACATTTCAATGTTTCTTTCCAGCTATTGTTTACATGGTATGTAGCTGTTATGGAGTGAGAAATAATTTAATCAGATCTGGAAATGTGGTCTCAATTAGAAGATACAGTATATGCTCATAAGAAGATATTATTACAAAATTTAATTGGAAATAATAACATAATTTAATGTAAGTGATACACATGTGTGTAAATTTATTTATAGAATATGGCTAACTTGTACTAAATATACTATATTTATGGTACTGGGATATAGCAACAAGAATTCCCAAGGGACTCTCTATACAAATGGATTATAATATTTGCTCTTATTCAACAATAATTTTTTAATTCTTGAAAAGATGCCAGTTCTATAGTCACTGTCAGGTGAGCGGTGAAGGCTTGGAATCACTGTCACCTCAAAGCTACCATTGTTCGAATGTCCTGTGACTATTTCCCAGAATAGTTACTTTACTTTTGACTTAAAAATGGAAAGTGGAATGTCAGTGGACAATAAAAGAGATTTAAAGGTGGCCTTAAAACTAACCTTTAAAAATGTGTCATAAACACCAAAATCTGGGAAGCCCTGGCACTCAACCATTGTAACTGGAAGTCAGCTGTTACCAATAGTGCTATGGACTTTGAAGAAACACGAATACAAGGCAAAAGGGTGACATGTGCCAAGAGGAAAGTGAATCAAGCAAATCTTTGCCATGCCACCTTCCATCTGGAAATCTGTGTTCTAATGTGAAAGCCCATGTGGATCCAATGTAGGTCTTCACAGTCATTTGCGGATCCACTGCTAAGACTCTACCTCTGGAAGAAAATCATACGCGGCCATGAGTGATTGCCTATGGATTCTCACCATTGCCCTCACAGCAGGAATGAATTGGCCATTGATCTCAGTAGGCTGCAGTTAGCATACCTGTCTTTATATTTATTCCCACTGGAGGACATTCAGTTTATTTGATTATGTATTTGTAAATATCATGCCTTGCCTATTTACTTTTTTAAAAAAAACTGTACTGGCCATCCTTCTTCCACTCTGACCTTGTTGAGTTAAAATCTCTGCCTATATGAAAGTGCATGCAGTGAAAATTATGTCACAATAGTTATGGGGTGTTGAGTTGGCTTTAGTCTGAACTCTAAAGGGACAATCAAAGCATGTCAATACTCCCTGTGTAAATTCAGGATAGATTATTTAAGTCCTGGGAGATGGCCGTGGCATGAAGGAAAATCCCAAGATCTCCCAATTTCAAAGGTCTGCCCCCCCAGAGACCCCTAGTATTCTCTATTGCTCATGGCAGTTCTCTGTGCCAAGTTTAGTTCAATTCCATTGCTGCTGGGAGTTCAGAGTGCTCTTTGATTGCAGAGAACTATAAATCCCAAGATCTCCCAATTTCAAAGGTCTGTCCCCCCCCCCCCCAGGCCCCCAGTATTCTCTATTGCTCATGATAGTTCTCTGTGCCAAGTTTAGTTCAATTCCATTGCTGCTGGGAGTTCAGAGTGCTCTTTGATTGCAGAGAACTATAAATCCCAAGATCTCCCAATTTCAAAGGTCTGTTTCCCCCTAGAGGCCCCCAGTATTCTCTATTGCTCATGACAGTTCTCTGTGCCAACTTTGGCTCAATTCCATTGTTGGTGGAGTTCAAAACGCTCTTTGATTGTAGGTGAACTATAAACCCCAGCAGCTACAACTCCCAAATGACAAAATCAACCCCCCACAACTCCAACAATGTTCACCTTTGGGTATATTAAGTATTTGTGCCAAATTTGGTCCAGATCCAGGATTGTTTGGGTTCAGAGTGCTTTCCAAATGTAGGTGAACTATATCTCCCCTAAATCACTGTCAATTCCTCCCAAAGCCCTCCAGTATTTTCAGTTGGTCATGCGTGTTCTGTGTGCCAATTTTGGTTCAATTCAATCACTGGTGGAGTTCACAATGCTCTTTGATTGTAAGTCAACTATAAATCCCAGCAACTACAACTCCCAAATGTCAAGGTCTATTTTCCCCAAACCCCATCTGTGTTTGGGCATATTGAGTATTCATGCCAAGTTTGGTCCTGATCCATCACTTTTTGAGTCCACAGTGCTCTCTGGATGTAGGTGATCTACAACTCCAACACTCAAGGTCAATTAACTATATGTATTACTGTGTTAAGAGTGTCATTTTGTGTCATTTTGGTTGTTGGTGTGACCCCGGATTTTTTTAATGTTAAAAGTGTGCCGTGGCTCAAAAAAGGTTGGGAAACACTGTTCTACAGTTTGTGAGTCTATGGTCCTTCCCCACTCAGGAGAAACACCACACATTAGCGTTATTAATCACATTGTACTTTTTCTATAATATTGTGGGATATAGCAAACTTGGCTTCATCCAACTTGTATATTGATGTGATGCTGCTTTTCTATTAACATGTGTTGCTGATTATGCTTGTTCAAATACTTGCTATATTTACTCATGTGTTGCTGCTTATATGATAGTGCTTTGAATACCTCTCAGATACCTGTATTTTGTGATGTTATTGGGTACAATTAGCCACAATAGGCATCCCTTTGGAAGCCTACATTTTTGATAGTGATATTACTACTTTACTGTTCTATGCCTTTTCATATGTATGACATGTATTTTCGATGTATTTGTGCAATACAATATACCAATATTGGCATTTACCTTTGCTTGTTTGATGTGTAACTGTCCATTCGCATACCTTCCCAGGACTAGTACCTTGTGTGCCCAGATTTCTATTTCCATAGCCTACCCTGTGTTTTTTTTGCTGGTCTTCAATTCCCACAATCCCTTTCTTTTGGGTCTCAGTGCCGAGGCTTCTGGGAATTGAAGTCCAACAGTATCAGTCCTGTTTCCCTGCTTTGGGCAATTTAGAACTAATTACAAAATTCGTAATTAATAACATATCAAATAAGATTTTTTTTGAATTTTTTTGTAAGTCATTACGTTAAGCATACCCCCATTTGTTTTTAGAACCACGATTTTTTATCGATCAACCAACCCTACAAACTACTCCACTAACATAGGGACCACTAGCCACCATAGTATAATAGATAGACATTTACTTCTTGAGGGCCAATTTCCATTGTAGAATTCTCAAGGTCCTCATTAAACTTGGTTAACAGGTAAAATGTGAGAGAGTGTTATCTCAAATATATTTCGTAAAGTAGCTCTTTTGAAACCAATGGAACTATCATACACATATTAGGATTATTCATGTTAAATAGGGGGGAAAGATGGGCTTTTCAGCATAGAGATAAACTCACTAATACTACATTTCCTTGAAAGTGGAGGGAAAGGGATTGAGAATGGCCATCTGTTGCTAGAGCGTACACATAAAAGAAATGGATTTTCACTTCAATGTTAAATTGCTGTAAGAAAAAAAAATACACCCTCCGTACTGGGTTTTTTTTTGCTTCCTATGCTTTTGAGAGGCTGCTTGTTAAAAAAAAGAAAAGAAACTCTCCTTGAACTTCCACAAGGCATTTCTAGATCTGCTGCATATATCTTTGATCTTGCAACTGGTTTTGGTTTCCTTTGTAAACACAAAGTTATAATTTCTCAGTCAAATGTATGGTAAGTTGCAGCTGTGATTTCGTGCCTTTTTTATGGCTGGGTGATCTTCACTGCAGTTTCAGAAATCATGACTGGCAGCACCCCAAATAGATTAGGGGCCTTACACATTACACAATTGTAGTGCTGTGATTCCAGTTTAACTGCCATGGTAATATCCTTTGGGAACTTGGGTTTTATAATCTAACTAGCTGACCCGTGCACGCGTTGCTGTGCCATATTCTGTGGCTAACCTCTTCTACCCACATGGTGGGAAAGCAGAATCAAAGGACTCTTGACAGATGGCCGTTTTGCCTCTTGTTGATAACATTAAAAGACCTTTAGCAGTTTGCTCAGGATGAGTTGGGATTTGTATCTTCCTTTTGTTGTATGGTAGTCCTGTCCCACTGTATTCCCAGGCCTGGGACAACAAAGTGAATGTTTGTATGTATGTGGATATGTGCCAGCTTTCTGATTGGTTTCCACTGTGGGATTATTTGCATAACGCCTCTGATTGGCCTGCACCACCAACATTCCGACACTCTAAACTGCCAGAGGGGGGGGGGGTGGCTCCCAGCCTCCACATTCTAACTGAAGGAGTATTTGCATAATGCCTCTAATTGGCCAGCACCATCAGCATTCCGACACTCTAAACTGCCAGTGGGCGGTGGCATGGGGGATTATGGAAGTTGTAGTTCAATGGTTTTTGTATTTTTGGTCATGTTGTTTAATTTTAAATTTTTTTTTGGTTGGTAAACATACCTTGTGGGGTTTTGTGTGTATGTGGGCTGATTTGGTGTGTCTGCCTTGTGTGGTTTTGCTGTCTATAGGCTACTTAGGATGACAGCTCTCTTTATATATTTTATATATATATATATATATATATATATATATATATATATATATATAGGACTATAACATTATACCGTAATACAAATTATATAATTATAATATATTAGTATTATTAGTATTATATTGTATTAAATTATAATAGTATCAATATTATATGTATATACAATATATTATATTATATGCACAGTGATGGAGGCAAGATGGAACTGCCTTCCCAGCCCTGCCCTTCACTCTGATCTATTAGTAGTAGTATTATATTGTATAGCATTATAACAGTATCAATATAATATGTATATACAATATATTATATTGAATGTTTGCCATGTATATGTACATTGTAATTCGCCCTGAGTCCCCTGTGGGTGTGAAGGGCGAAATATAATACTGCAAATAAATAAATAAATATTTATTTATTTATGATAATGTAAATAATAGTATTATAAATGTAATAAATGTAATCGTAATATAGATAATAATAGTATAGTAAATAGAATAGCAATATCAATAATATTACAATAAATATAATAGTAGTATAAATAATAAATATTTTTTTTATTTATGATAATGTAAATAATATTATTAAAAATATAATAAATATAATTTTATAGTATAATACTATAATAATAGTATAATAAGTATAATAGTGATATAAATATAATACAATAAATATAATAGTAGTATAATACATATAACAGTAATGTAAATAATAATATTATAATTTATGTAATAGTAATATAAATAATAATAGTATAATAAATATAATAGTAATATAAATAATAGTAAGAGAAGTATAATAAATATAATAGTAATATAAATAATAGAAATAATAAAAATAAATCTAATAGTCATAGAAATAATAGTAAGAGAAATATAATAAATATAATAGTCATATAAATAAAAGAATAAATATAATAGTAATATAAATAGTAATAGTATAATAAATGTAATGATAGTATAAGTAATAGTATAATAAATATGTAAATAGTAAGGGAAATATAATAAATATAACAGTAATATAAATAATAGTAAGAAAAGTATAATAAATATAATAGTAATATAAATAATATTACAAGAAATGTAAGAGTAGTATAATAAATATAACAGTAATGTAAATAATATTATAAATTTGTAATAGTAATATAAATAATAGTATAATAAATATAATAGTAATATAAATAATATTACAATAAATATAATAGTAGTATAATAAATATAATGATAATATAAATAATATAATTGATATTAGTAATATAAATAAAAGTATAATAAATGTAAGATTAATATACATAATAGTACAATAAATATAACAGTAATAGAAATAATAATGGTATAATAAATACAGTAATAATATAAATCATAGCATAATAAATATAATATTTATATACCTAGTAGGAAGGGCCTTGGAGAAGGTTAATAACAAAGCTCTGCAGCACAGCTTTTCCTTCTCTAGGGGGTGGAGTCAACGGAGGGGGCGGGGTCACTGGAACCAAGGGAGGGGAGGGGCCGAGGGAGGGGCGGGGCCAACGGAGGTAACTGAGAGGGCAGGGCCTATGGAATCAACAGAGGGGCGGAGCCAAGGGGAGGCATGGCTTTCCTGAGGCCTGCCTTTCCCGGCTTGGGCCCAGCTTTTTCCTCCACCTCCGCCCGGCTCCCAGGCCCGGGGAAAAGGAGGAGGAGGAGAAGGAGAGCAGAAGCCAACGCCGCCTCCTTTGCCCGGTGAGGATCCCACCTTGGCTGGGAGAGAGGGAAGGGAGGCGCCTTCCTGGGCCTGGGCCTGGGCCTTTACCTCAGGATCCCTCGAGTGGGTGCCTGGGTGGGCCTGGCTTTCACCCTGCCTTCTTTCCCTCCCTCTGTCTCTCTTTCTCTCTCCCTCCCTCCCTCGCCGCCCCCCAACGCTGTTCCTGTTCGGAGGCGGAGGGGCGGATGGAGGAGGCGGAGAAGGAGGGCTGAGGAGGAGGAAGGGAGGCCTCCTCCTGGGCCTCGGTGCCGCGGGGCCGCTTCCCGGCAGGCCTGGCGGGGCTGCGGGTGGGACGCCAGGGTCGGGAGTCGCGCGTGCGTCTCGCTGCTGGCGCCGTGGCTGCTGCTGCCGCAGCTGCTGCTATGGGCGGCGGGGGGAGGCGAGTGGGCCGCGGCTGTGGCATCGGCGGCAGCGGGAGACACCACCCTGGGCAGCCGGAGATCAGGGAGGGGGACTGGAGAGCCGTTTTTCGCGGGCTTTTGGGGTGGGTTTTTGCCTGAGATCAGGGGATTGGAGAGCCATTTTCGCGGGCTTTTGGGGTGGGTTTTTTGCCTGAGATCAGGGGGGTTGGAGAGCCATTTTCGCGGGCTTTTGTGGTGGGTTTTTTGCCTGAGATCAGGGGGATTGGAGAGCCATTTTCACGGGCTTTTTGGGGTGGGTTTTTGCCTGAGATCAGGGAGGGGGACTGGAGAGCCATTTTCGCGGGCTTTTTTAGGGTGGGTTTTGCCTGAGATCAGGGAGGGGGACTGGAGAGCCATTTTTCGCGAGCTTTTTTTCGGGGTGGGTTTTTGCCTGAGATCAGGGAGGGGGACTGGAGAGCCATTTTCGCGGGCTTTTTTTGGGGTGGGTTTTTGCCTGAGATCAGGGAGGGGATTGGAGAGCCGTTTTGCGGGCTTTTTGGGGTGGTTTTAAGAGCCGGCTGTGTGGTCTGTGGAATAGGGCCGCTGTGCTCTGGCTGCCATGTGCGAACGTTCCAAACGTTCGTGCTGGCAGCGGAGAGGCCGGGGTGGGATTTCCGTTGTTATTTTTTAGGGGTGGTGTTTTAGGGTGTTGCGAGGTAGTTTGGTCGGTTTTTGATTGTTGTCTGTACCTCGTGGTCAGGGCCAGTCAGTTGTTTAGTTTGGTGTTTCTGCGACTTATAGTTTCGTTGTCTATATACATCTTTGCACGACCACGTCTCCTTTATATATATAGATGAGGCACCGGATCTCTTTGGCTGAGAATTCTAAACACCCCTCATGAAATAATGTCACACTGAAAAAGATACTTGTAATGAAAGGGAGGCTGACTAAGAGGATTGATTTTTCAGCGTATTCGATGTTCAGAGCTCTTGTGGGTCTCTCCTTGATAGAGGTACCATATATTGCTATACATTGAAGTGGATCTGACCATACATAATAATAATAATAAATGGCAAATCCCAGAATTCTATAGGATGTTGCCACATTAGTTAAAGTAGAACATAGTACTATAATAGGCCATGCAAAGAACTGTATCTCACTTTATGAGCGTATTAAAACTTTAAGATCTTCTGAAGAGGTCCCTCTCTGTACCACTTCCTTCAGTGCAATAAGATACGACATTGCAGTACAATAATCTGTATTGTTTTAAATGCCTATTTATGTTTACCCTGATTGCTTACAATGTTTTATATGTATACATTTGACTGTTGTTTAATTTTCTATTGTATTTTTAACATGTTGGAAGCTGCTTTTGTTTCCCACTGTGGGACAAAGGCAGCATAAAAATAGAGATTTATTATTTTATACTTATATTCAGAGGCTTGTTTGGTGGGAATGAGGGAAAAGACTTTTCTAGACTGCTCTCAAATTCTTATAGTTGTATATAATCATGTAATGAATTTTAGTGTTTTTCACTATATTGTTTGCCTTTTAAATATTTTTGATGTTTTAATTTTTATTGATTTTTTGTATAGTTTATAATCTCTATTTTTTTTTTAATATTCTGTTAACTTCCTTGAATCCCATAACTGGAAAAAGGCAGGAAATAATTGAAGGAGTGACAATTCCAACAAAAAACCAACAATAACAACAACAAGTCTTCAGTTCTATGTATGGCATTTGGCTCTTTGCTTTTCAGGACTACACTATATGCTATAAAAGCTGTAATTGTGCAGGGGGGGTTGGTGTTAATGAGAGTCCTAAGGGAAATGAAAATCAAATTATTTTTCCACATATTGCTCTTCCTGTGTTGCTATATAGCATGAAAGGAAATGCAGAAACCCTTTGTCTGGTTTTCCTTGACTGTAGCATGTGGTACCTTCTGAGAGATGACATTCCTCAAGACTCTAAAAGCCATGACTACTTTTAAAAAAAGTTATAATAAATCACAGATATCCTGTAAATTGGCTGGAAATATCACAATTGTTATCCCAAAGGAGACTAATCTCTATTGAAATAGCCAGCAAGACTGTGAAAATAGCTATTCCGAAAGGCCCATCAGTTTATGCACAAAGTTATTATGGAAAACTTTTCATCTCCAGGCAAACATTGCAGACTAATGAATGGGTGGCATAAAAAGATGGGCCACAAGAGGACGTTCTAATATGCAGACAAGACAAAATACTTCTGAGGTTTCCTTTTGTTTCAATTCTTGTGCTGTTGCTTTTAAAAAAACACAACAAAGCTAGTATGTCAACAATTGAGTCATTTTGAAATAAAAGATGGTAAAATATAAGAACTTGCATTTGTCATAAAGGAGAATTCTTACAGTGACTTTATATATCCAATAGTTTCTAGATCAAGTAACAATTTGTGTTAACATCATAATTTAAGCACTATATGATCTCACAGTATGTCAAAGGCAGGTACTTGCCAAAGGACATCCAGTGCATTTCCATAGCCCGGTAGGAATTCAACTCCTGGTTTCTGGACTCATAGTCCAATGCAGCAGTTCTCAAAGTCTGCTCTGTGGAGTCCTTTCCTTCCAAACTTTCCTTCCTCTTTCCTGCTCCTCCCCCTCCCTTGCTGCCAAAAGCCTTTTTTTCTCCTGCCTCCTTCACCACCCAAATCCCCCCTCCCCCCGCCTTCCTTGCTTCCAGAACCCTATTTCCCTCCCACCACTCATTGTGCTTTTCCTGCATGGCAGAAGGGATTTCAACTCGATGGTCCCTGAGGTTTCTGTTGTTGTTGTTGTTGATGATGATGATAGTAATAATAATACAGACTGGATGGCCATTTGTTGAGGTGCTTTGATTGTGCTTTTCCTTCATGGCAGAAGGGGGTTGGACTCGATGGCCCCTGGGGTCTTCCACTGAAATACTGTTAAGTTTATGTTGGGGTAAAAGTTTGCCTATGTCTGAGATTATATATATCAACTATAATATATATATATATATATATATATATATATATATATATCACACACACACACACACACACACACACACACATATACATTTATTGGGGGTCATTGAAAAACTTTGGCTTCAAAAATGGCTCCACAGCTGAAAAAGTTTGACAACCTCTGGTCCAATGCATAAACCAGGTTTGGAAAGGTTTGAAAGAGACTGTGGCCAAAGAACTTCAGACTTTGCACAGTCTTAGAAAACTGTTTGTTCAAGATTTGGCTACAAGAGTTAAAAAGAGTGCCAAGATTAAAAAGAGTACTTTTGGGTTTCCATATAGCTTAACACTAGTAAAACCATTGTAACATATCCTCACATATTGTAAATTTAAATAAAAATATATTGTTATAGGAAAGTTATAATAGGGTGGTGGAAGACTTATCAGCCATAAAATATTATTTAAATCTGTATTGCCGAAGGCTTTCTTGGCTGTAATCATTGCATTGTCGTAGGTTTTTTCGGGCTATACGCTACATTCAGCAAAGGACAAGAGGGATCCTCTCACTTCTGCAGGAGTCTACCATATGCCATGCAGCTGTGGACAAGTCTACATAGGGACCACCAAACGCAGCATTGCCCAAACATGAATCAAAGAACATGAAAGGCACTGCAGGCTGACCAGAGAAGTCAGCCATAGCAGAGGACCTGATGAACTAACCTTGACACAGCATATTATTTGAGAACACAGAAATGTTGGACCACTCTCACAACCACCATGTCAGGCTACACAGAGAAGCCATTGAAATCCATAAGCATGTGGACATTTTCAACAGAAAGGAGGAAACCATGAAAATGAACAAAATCTGGCTACCACTATTACAAAAAACTCTAAAATTATAATAGCTAAACAACACCCCCAACACAGGGAAACTCCAGAGAGGAAACAATCAGGGACAGCTAATCACCTCTCAACAAAAGATTCCCTCAAGCACTAACAAGCCAGACCAAAAAATTGCCAGGCCATCAAATGCTAATCAAGGTGGCCAATTGAAACATTCACACCAAGCTCCAACAGACAATAGTTCTTTGTCCCACCCTGGACTCTCCACAGATATATAAACCCCAATTGCCTAGTTTTCAACAGACTGCACAACCTCTGAGGATGCCTGCCATAGATACAGGCAAAACATCAGGAGAGAATACCTCTAGAACATGGCCATATAGCCTGAAAAAATCTATAACAACGCACTATTTAAATATATCGATACTTCATTCCATTTTCTAATGACAAATCAAATATCTAGAAAGAAATAAAATAGGAAATGAAATAACTGATCTCATTACTTTTGCACATTTCTTAAAATATGAATTTGCATGTGTATTAACATTTTTCCTGTCTTTTCATTTATTTTAGGTAATGGGCCTTTTAACTAATCATGGTGGTGTACCTCACCAACCCCAAACTGACTATGCCTTGTCACCATTAACTGGGGGTTTAGAGCCAACGACTACAGTATCTGCTAGCTGCAGTCAAAGACTAGATCATATGAAAAGTTTAGACAGCCTGCCTACATCCCAGTCATACTGCCCACCAACGTACAGCACCACTGGTTATAGTATGGACCCTGTCACAGGATATCAGTATGGACAATATGGACAAAGTGAGTATTAGTTTGTCATTAGGTTCAACATAAGATTTGGTACTTGTGTGCTAATATCTGGAATCGGGGGGGGGGGGATACTTGCATGAACCCTAAATCACACAAACTCCATAAGATATACCTATGTAGAAATGTGCTACCTTGTAACATAAGCAATAAATAGAATTTATGGCTGAGTTATATAGTGGAAGAATGAAGCTATCTAGATGTGGTGGTGGGTTAATTTCTCAAAGGTGTATGTTGAGTTCAGTCACACAAAAATACTGCAGATACAGTTGGAGAAACTGCTGTCTGCACAGAACTTGGGAAAACTACTTTTCTGGACCACAACTACCAGAATTAGTCCAGTCTGTATGGCCAGTGGCTGTATTGACTGGGATAATTTTAAGAACTATAATCCAAAAAATTAATAAAACCAAAGCTGTGCTTAACTGACCTAATGTGTGCTGGGTGTACATTATGTAGGACTTCCAAAAGGGATGTTAATATTACGTTGTGGTCTCTCATTTTTAATTTTTTTTATTAGTATAGGTAAACATTACAAGTAAAAATGTGATCAAAATGTTTACCACAATTGATTATAACGTGGTATGGTCACCATAGTATGTATTTTGCACATTTGGAGTGATTCATACATTGCATATAACAAAACAAGACATAAATGTTGCAACAAAAATGCTGTTAGGTCAAGAGTGCTTCAAAAGCAAATGTCTCCTCTTCCTTTTCATTGTAGTGGAGCTACATTTGTGCTGCTAAACTAGTGGATTGTTCCAGCAAGATTTCTGCTGCATAATTATTTTCTAAAGTGATGTCAACAACATCTTGATGTTATTAATTGTTGAGACATGAAACCTGATTGCCATTAGGTAAAACAGAGGGGTTGTCCAAAATGAAATAACCACTGGCATTCCACTATTAGAAACACATGTTTTTAATGAGGTCAGCTCAAGAATCATTATAGTATATAATCCCAGATACATAGAGTTTTGTCAAACTTGTCTAAGAATAAAAATATTAGTCCCTTTCCTTTGATATATCAGTATTAAATATGACAATGTCAACCTGTAGTTGACACTGCCCCTTGCTGTGAGGTTGTCACAGCATGACTTAAAAAGCTTCTTTTGCTTTTTTTTATACAGGTGCCTTTCATTATCTGAAGCCAGATATTGCATAGATGAACTGTCCACTTCAAGTTAAAGCCAGCCTTGTTCCTGGTCTTGCTCCAATATTTGGAATGGGGTGATCTTCTCACCAAAATGTGGCTCAGAATGAAGCGATTCTATTTGAGATAACAAGGCTGCTATGTTCTTTACCCCAGACATTGCTTTCACTTGGACATGTTGGGTAAAGCAGTTCAGAAGACAAAGGCCATGAGCAATAACACAGATGAATGCAGCATGGTTCAACATTAATTTCTTCCTTCCTTCATTGTAATTTTTTTTAAAGGACAGAGTGATTCAAATTGCCAAGCTGACACAAGCATTCCATTTTTAGGCTGATGAAGAGGTGTAGATAGATAGATTTGGACACCATGTTCTAGAATATGACAACTGAATGCTGCAAACCCAAAAGGTTGCTGACCTTCTATGCTAACTTTTAACCCTGCTTGGTTTTGCAAAAGCACGGGCAGGAGAACATTGTTTTACACACTGGAAACTGACTTCTAAAGGAAATTTTAAGATCTGTAGGAAGCTAGACTAGATGTTTGAAGACTTCCAGAAATAAATTATTGGTTATCTTCTTGTTCTTTGTAATCATATTGTTGATAATGTCACATGCAAGGTTATTTTTTTCTTCATTACAGAAAATGAGATATATAGTGTAACATGAAGAAAAGTTTTGCAAGGTTGTTTGTGTGTGAAATTTTACTATTCCAGTCGCCTCCAGAAAGAAACAAGCAAAAAATACAGGATACCTTTGATTTCTATGACTGTTTAACAATGTGCAATATGATGTACCTCACCAAGCTTTGGTAACATCCAAAGCATTATATATAGACTCAAAATTATATTTTTCCAGGTACTTTTATTTTTGCAGTACATAATTCACTGTTTTATGCTGAGGTGTTAGTATTTCCAGTTTATTAGCTGATCTCCAGTTTATTAGTTTAACAGGTGACCATTTGGGGATGATAATATACTTTAAATACTCATGTTTACATTCTTTTGAGAAAACTGCAGGTCAAAAATCACTATGCCCCTGTTATTATCATGTATTTTAAATTATACAATGGCATCCCATCTATTAAAAAATCCAGTGGAAACCAAGGTTTACATACATTTTATGTTGTGACATTTCCAAATGTCAATAAATTTGTGTTTTGAAATGTTAGGAGGAACAGGAAGATGGCAGGCAATGTTATTTATTTGTCTTTATTCTTGGAACCATGAATGAGGTAGGACACAAACACATTCCTTTTAGCATTCAACTCAGTGAAAGTAGAGAAATAGTAAGACTAGGTTATAGTACAGAGATTAGTTCACACATTGGTCTTAAAGGGTGATGGATCAAAAGAAATACTATCTTTCTGTTATGACCTCCACCAACAACACATGTGTTGTAAAAATAAAGTCTCATATTAAAAAGTGCAGTAAATATTTACTATTTATAATGAATAAACAGCTATGAAAACTTATAAAAATGTATTGCTGTTGGTCCTAAAGTGTACAAGTGCATGGTACCATATTGATTGAATTTCATGGATTATTCCGCTTCCTTCTTTTCTCTTCTTGTCCTTCTCCCTTTTCTTGCCTTATACTGAGGGCCAAGGAAGTTATTAAAAGAAATGTGTATTTCTTGTGACAAGCTCATCTTCCCTCTGCAGTGCAATTTTCTCAATGACGCATGTCTCAGTAATCAGGCTTGCAAATTAAGCCTTTCGGTGATCTATCATAAAACAAAAGGTGTTGAATATGTGAGGAAAATGTGCAACAAACATCTCTCACAACTTAAGGAAGCACATTTTTAAAAAATGTACATTGTTTCACTTGACCATCGTATATATGGTCTAGCTATTGATCTCTTCTACAATTTTAATAAATTCTACACTGACTGGCAGTATCTCCTTCAAGTTTCAGGCAGAGGCCATTCCCAACCATACTTGCAAATACCAAGGACTGAATCTGGCACCTCCTTCCTCCAGAGAAAGTGTCATAACACCAGTGGTTGCTAATCTTTGGTTCTCCAGTGGTTTTGGACTTCAGCTCCCACAAGTCCTAGCAGCTGGTAAAAATTGGCTAGGATTTCAGGGAGCTGAAGTCCAAAACACCTGAGGACCAGAGGTTGGGAACCACTGCATACCATAGTGCTATGGCTCTTTCACTGAATAATTTCTCCATACTTGCATTATCCTCAATGACCTTAGGGGAAAATGTGGATGATGTCCACTTGTTACTTTTTAAATTAGATATCTGTTTGTTATAAAATAAAGTCACTGTGATTTCAGTTTGAAAGAGAAAACAAAGCAACAAGGACATACCTACAGAGAGGGGCTTGGCCCCTCTAAATAAGAACTGTGCTCCCAATGAAATTATCCTGCACTTTCCAAATTTCTAGTATTGCAGAGAGTGAGACACCAAGAGTTGTTCACACTTAAAACACTTGTATTTGCTGTGTTCACATTCCTTTGTTGTCTCCATTTTATTTGGAAACCTAAACTGTAGTTGGTGTTTTGTACCAGCTATTTAATTAAGCAACCTCTTATGGCCTGACCCTCCTCAAATCCGATGGAAACATCATTAAATTGTTAGTGGAATTACCTCCTTTTCCCAAGCAGCTAATGCCCAGTAAAGTGGTGTAGAACTGAATCATTCAAATAGTGTCAGAATCATAGCTAAGTAGAGATTGTGAATATGGAGCCATTCCC
Source organism: Anolis apletophallus (assembly GCA_030556195.1). Lineage (NCBI taxonomy): Eukaryota > Metazoa > Chordata > Lepidosauria > Squamata > Anolidae > Anolis > Anolis apletophallus. The sequence goes on from JARBWK010000010.1 coordinate 49,513,217, forward strand.
TAGATGTACTTTTTGTAACTGTTCTGAATTCAAATTTGCCAGGCATAATTATGACACTTTTTATCATGGTTGTAATTTCTCCTTCCTCCTCACATACTTTACCAGATATCAGCAATATGCGGAGAAAGATGTTCAGTCTGCTAACAATGGATAAATGATGTTTCCATCAGGTTTAGGACAGGAGTTGTGCTGAGTGATGCTTTTTAATTAAGGATGTTATCATACACATCTTCTAAAATGGGTTCTGCCAATGTAAACCCATCTTGTCTGAGATGGGAGCATGCCTACCTAGCTCTTCTTCTTACCGGTGGTGGGGGAAAAGAAGCGTGTAGCACACAGGATGAGGAAGTGGAAGCAAATGTGCAGGGTAATTGACCTTGTGGGTGGCTGCAAAGTTGCCATGTGTCTCTGTTTCCAAGTATTTTCCTTTCTCTACCTGGGTAAAACAGATAATCACAACATGCAGGAAGACAAAAGACACAAGAATCTGAAGGACAAGTGAAAGGGTGCATGAGGTCAGCTCCTCTTCCTTTTCTTCCTGGACCCATGATGGGTAGTTTCCTGAAGAACTGCAGTGGCAGCATCCCATCCCCCTCCTTGGAAATATCTATGAATTTTGCACTTTTGTGGGAGAGCTGTGCCTAGGGTTGCCACATGAATAAGGGACAGGTACCTAAAAATAGGGAATTTTTCACAAAAATAAGGGACACTTTATAAAAACTTGAAAATCATCAATTGATTATCAAGTTTTTATGAAGTATCCCTTATTTTTGTAAAAAAAACCCTCTTTTTTAAGTAACTGCCCCTTATTCTTTGGCAACCCTAGCTGTGCCCATAAACCCTGTGGAGGAATGCGAGTATTAGGATCTATTTGATATTGATGATTTTATTGTGGGGAAGTTACGGTCACCATAAGGGGAAATTCAGGATTGGTTGGAACTTGTGTTTTGAAAGCATTTGTCCCTTGAAAGCATGGTGGCTCAGAGGGTTTGGGGACAGGAAGACATATAATATTGAGGGCTCTGCCACAACACTTTACAAACATTCATATGTGCATAGGGTTCTGGTGAACAATGTGACAGGAGGGACAAGACAATTTGATCTGTTTCTTCTGCCACCTGGACAGTCTTTCCAGAACCTTTAACACCAGATGTGGGAATGCTGTTTGGGACTGATTTTCATGCTAGAATATGCTTAAATATGCTTTTTCAGTTCTGATCACATTGTCTGTCTCATGTGTGAGAACTTATACAGAAAATCAGTTGAGATGTGAATTTTTTTGTTTAAATTGAGCTTTGAAGACAGTTGCTTTCTCTGCATTATGGCTACAATTATCCAGAAGGAGAATATTCTGCTGCCTTGGAGACTAGGACGCAGAACAGTGGCTACAAACTACAAGAAAGGAGATTCAATCTGAACATTATGAAGAACTTCCTGACTGTGAGAGCCATTCAACAGTGGAACTTTCTGCCCTAGAGTGTGGTGGAGACTCCTTTTTGGAAGCTTTTAAACAGAGGCTTGATGGCCATCTGTCAGGTGTGCTTTGAATGCAATTTTCCTGCTCCTCGGCAGGGGGTTGAACTGGATGGCCCACGAGGTCTCTTCCAACTCTATGATTCTAATATGAAATGAAGCCTTAAAATGTACACACACTTTTAAAGAAACTGTTTTTGCAATGCACAAAGGTAAGGGACCCATGGGTTTATGTAATTTCAAATGTATGAAGCATAAGAACTAATGTGGGCAGTCAAAGTTTGTTATCAGACCTATCGGGCAATGTCAGGACAAATCAAATACAAGTGAGAAGACATATTTCATTTGACCTTTACCAGCTAATTTAATCAAGCCTCATACACAAATATAAAAGATCATCTGCTGATAAGGACAGGACTATAGCTTCCTTGTCTTGGATCTAGAAGTAGTTCAGAGGCTTCGTTAACTATTCAGTGTCCTCAGCAGCTCTTCAATGATTATTTTCACATGTTGAATGATTTTTTTCCTGCTTGCCTTCTTTGGAATAGTATTTCTCTTTCTTCCCTTTTGTGCTGTGTGCGATTAAGGGACTATAATGAATTTCAAGGAACCTGCCATACGTACAGTATATTCTTAAAAGTTCTCAGTATTAAATGAATAACCTAAAAACTATTGCTTATTGCAAACCATGCCATATACCAAACATTACAGAGGAGCAGGACCCATAAAAACAGATTGTTAACATGAATTTTAATTGTATTTTGCATTGTTTTTAGTTGGGTTAGACCTGATTCAATCTCATTCATACACACATACATATACACATAAATCAGCTTTTTAAGATATTAACAGACTATTATTTATTTACCTAATTAATTTAATCAGTATCCTATGTTTCTTCCAGTATGGATGGGAGCCAGTGTAGCTCACAATGAAGGGAAAAAGATACATATAGTATTTATAATTTGATCATTCTATTGTACTTTTCAAAAAGAGGTTTTTTTCCAAAATTTAATTTCAAAAATAAAAATGTTAAGTTCTAAGCTCTGTAAACTGTACTGATTTAATTCACAAAATGAGGAAAAAAATCAAAGATACTGGCTTCATTATCAGCATACTGAAACAAATACACATAATTGTAGTAAATTATGAAAAATGTCTCTTACATATCAGACAGAAACAATATTTTAAATAGTAGCTGCCACTTTTCTTTCCAGGAATCACTGTGTTCTTGATACACAACCTAGTATTTCCAAATCTGTGCTGCAGAACAATTGGCTTCTGCTAAACAATCTTGAGTCAAAGAGATGCCAACTAATTGCACTGTTGTCACCTCTGTTAAGGGCAATTTCACATGATGTAATTAAGAGGCTATAATTCCAAGCTATGTGCTGTGATAACACCCAAAAGAATCTTTGTATTTGCAGTTTAGGGAAGGGTAATTAGGGTGTATCTACACTGAAGAATTGATGTATTTTGACATGACTTGCCTGCCATGACTTAATGGGAGTTGTAGTTTTGCAATGTTTGACGTTCTCTGTCAAAGGTTAAATGGTGTCTCAGCAAATTATAAATTTCAGGATTCTATAATATCAAGCCACGGTAGTTAAAGCAATGTCAAAATGTAGATGCATTCTTAGAAATCTCAGCCAGAGAGCTCTAATGCCACTGATGACAAACCCCAGGATACTACAGAATGCTACTACAATAGTTAAAATCTAATCTCACCTCTACGCTATGTTAGTCTACTGCAGCCTTAAAAGGAGGAAGGAGGGGGGAAGGGAGAAAGGACTATATATATATATATATATATATATATATATATATATATATATCTCGGCACCTCTAGGACCAACTTGTTTTTTCCCATCATCTTTTGTACGTATAAGATCACTTCTTCAGAAATAAAAGCAAGGTAAAGTTTTCCCCTTGATTTTAAGTCAACTCCTGTCCGACTCTGGGAGGTGGTGCTCATCTTCATTTTCAAGCCAAGGAGCCAGTGTTGTCCATAGATGCCTCCAAGGTCATGTGGCTAGCATGACTGCATAGAGTGCTGTTACCTTTCAGCTGAAGCAGTACCTATTGATCTACTCGCATTTGCATGTTTTGAACTGCTAAGTTGGCAGAAGCTGGGGCTAACAGCAGGAGCTCAATCTGCTCCCCAGATTCAAACCTTTGACCTTTTGGTCAGCAAGTTCAGCAGCTCAGTGGTTTAAGCCACTGCGTCACTGGTGGCTCTTCAGAAGTAGGACACTACATCATTTTGCAGATCCGAAAGCTCATACCAAAATAATCTAGTCAAATTTAAGGATGCTGTCCCTCCTCCCCTTTCTTTCTCCTATTTATGCTTCAGCTTAGCAATCTGATATGGTGTCCTTAGACTAGAACTTAATCAAGGACATGCAAAACACAAGAGCAAACTGAAATGTTGGTTTAATATTTCAGCTTGCCCTACTGCTCTCTGCAGCAGAGCCATTTCACATTCCTTGTGGGACAGATAAGATAGAGAAACACAGTGACAGCCACAGTGGTGTGTCAAAGGAAACATGGCCCAAATATCTAGAGAGGGAGACTTAGGATGGTCTCATACAAGAAAATCAGTTTGATTTAGCAAACTTAAATTGTCTTCCCAAAAATCATGGGAATAGTATATTAGGAAGATAATCAGGATTTGAACTGAATGATCCTCATGTTTACAGAACTATAGTTTTCAGAATTTTCAGAAGGAAACTGAAACAATAATCCATTTTCAATTAGAAATACATTATGACCATCTTATCCAGAGACTCAGTATCCACAGTTTCTTTTTAATAATTTATTTTTATTGAGTGCTTTTCCATTAACATATAAAACAAAGAAAAAAGAGCCCAGTTGGCCGAGAAGAGTAGTGAGAGTAGCAGAAAAATGGATTGTGAGGGGAAGGTAGTATTAAGATTGGGAATGGGAAGGAGGAGATAGAAGGGTGGGATGGATGGGGGGGGGGGATTAGTGTGAAAGAAACAGGAAAAGAAAAGAGGAAATAAGTTTCTTCCAGTCCGGATGACTGGGGGAACTTTGCTTTCTTGAACAGTCCAGTCTGTTAGTTGGGCTCTTGCGCCCTTCTTCTTACATTTCCTCCACTGTTATTTTAACTTTATGGCTTTTAAATGCCCAAATACCGGTTGCCAATCCGTACGCTTCTCGGGGCTTTTGTTGTTTACTACGCTATTCAGTATGTCCATTTCCAAGAATTCTACCAATTTTATAGCCTAATCAGTTGTCTCCGGCGGGTTTTCCTGTTTCCACTTTCTTGCTATTGTTATTCTTGCAGCTGCAGTTATGAAATAAAAGATTTTGTCTTTATTCAGACTAAGCTTTGAGTTTGTTAAATTCAAAAGAAAAAGTCGGGCGTGAATTCTATTTCTGTTTCCAAAATCCTTTGGGAGTGGCTATGTATTGCCTTCCAGAATTTCTTAACTTTTACACAGTTCCACCAACAGTGCAATAGTGTACCTATTTGACCTTTGCACTTCCAGCAACTTTTATTAACATTTTTGTAAAATTTCGCTAACTTTAAAGGGGTCAGGTGTCAGCGGTAGAAAATTTTTAACCAATTTTCTGTTATTACAGTTGTGCCCGAGTACTTAATATTTTTCCGCCAGATCGCCTCCCATTCACTCAATAATATGGAGTGTTCCAGGTCTTGCGCCCACTTTATCATATTCTCCTTGACACTTTCTGTTTCGGTCTCCCATCCAAGTAATGTATTATACAATAGGCGAATAGTTTTTTTCCCCTTCTTCATGAGCGTGTCCCATATCGAATCATGTTGAGCAAAATTTTCCTTTTGGTCTGCTTTGTAATGTCCTTTAATTTGTGCGTACTGGAACCAAGATATCCCGGATCCTGATGCTCTAAGTACTTCCAAGGTTTTGAGATTCCATTCCTTACCTTCTCTTTCTAATAAGTTCTTGTATGAGAGCCATTCTTTCTCTGGAAGCTCTCTGTTGTGCTGGGCTTCGATTGGGGATATCCACATGGGGGTTGCCTGGTAAAATCTAGTTTTATATTTATTCCAGGTTCTCAATAACACCGCTCGAACAAAGTGATTTGTAAAGTTCTTTTCTATCTTTGCTTTATCGTACCATAGGTATGAATGCCATCCCCTCCTGGCATCATACCCTTCTAAGTTCAAAAGGCGATTCTCTTTTAGTTTTGCCCAGTCTAGCACCCATGTAAGGGCCGCCGCATCATAGTACAACTGAAAATTAGGTAAAGAAAGACCTCCACGTTCTTTCTTATCCGTCAAGTTCTTAAAGTTTATTCTGGCCTTCTTGCCTTCCCAAATGAAATTAAGCAAATCCTTTCGCCATCTGTCAAAGCAACATTTTGTTCTCAAAATTGGTAACATTTGAAACAGAAAAATCATTTTTGGAAGTATATCCATTTTAATTGCCGCCACTTTTGCTAGAAGACTCAGGTGCATATGCTTCCAGTTTTCCAGTTTTTTCCTGATCTCATTCCACACCACGTCATAATTATGTTTCAACAGCTGATTATTTTGCGCCGTAATATTAATGCCAAGGTAGCAGATCTTATTGGTAACTTTGATGTTTGTTGATTCTTGTAATTCGGCTTTTTTATCTGGCTTTAAGTTTTTAGTCAATATTTTGGTTTTAGAGTAATTAATCTTTAGGCCTGCCACCTTGCCAAATTCTGTGATTTTACTCAGCCATCTTCGGGCTTCTTCGGCTGGGTTTTCTATGATGAAGACCACGTCGTCAGCGAAGGCTTTGAGTTTATACTCTTCCCCGCGGACTCTAAGACCCTTCAGTGTGTCATCGGCTGTAATGGCTTGTAGGAGAAGTTCTAAGATCATAATAAATAACAGGGGAGAGATGGGACAACCTTGTCTCGTCCCCTTTGCAATTTGAATGTTATTCGATGATCTACCATTCACTATTATTTTTGCCCTTTGTTCGGAATAAATTGCTGCAATCGCATTAATAAATTGGTGGCCCATGTCCCTCTCCCTTATGACTTCCAACAGGAAATCCCAATTTGCGTTGTCGAAAGCTTTTTCGGCATCGAGAAAGAGAAACCCCACTTCTCTTTGCCTGTTGGTGTCATAAAACTCGATCGCGTTTAGGAATGTCCTGATGTTATTTCTCATAAGTCTGTTCGGGAGGAATCCTGTTTGGTCCTCCGCAATTATTGTACTCAAAACATCTTTTAGTCTTTTTGCCATTACAGATGTGAACAGTTTATAATTGTTATTTAATAACGATATTGGCCTGTAATTAGTCATGCACTTTGGATCTGTTTTTCCTTTATGGATCAAAATTATAGTTGCTTCTCGCCACGAGTCCGGAATCGAGCCATGGTCCAAGGCATTATTCATTATCTTTTTCAGCTGTGGGATTAATTATCCACAGTTTCAATTACCCATTCTGCAAACAGTATTTCTCTCTGGAAATATTTGTGGGCCTCTCTAGGTCCTCTAGTATTATTGTATAGTATGCTTCTTGCCCAAGTATAGTAAAAATGAGTTCATTATTATCCATGGTTTCAAGTATCCACAAGGGGTCTTGGAATATAGTCCCCATAGATACAGGGTCCGTACTATAGATGCAAACTAAAAGTTTACATGCAATCTCATGTAATATGAACTGCAAGAAGAGAGAATGGGAAAATACTATCTGCCCCTCGTTTATTACGGGAACCCATGGCCAGAGGGTGAACATCTTCAGTAGGCTTCTCTGGTTTTTGTATAGCCTCCTTGCTGTGTTCCAGAACTTGGTAGTATAAGGTTCTAAATCCCTAGGAAATTTATATTATTGCAAGGGAATCCCTGCTGCAGATCTTTGCTGCCTAGTGTATGGTGTGGTGGCAGATTTGGATGATGGATGGGATGGAGTCAATGAGTGAACCCTCCATCTCCAAACCAGGCCTCCTATTAGGGTGAGAGAGGTGGCTGCTGCAGGCAAAATATTTTGGATGCAATGGAAATACAACATATGGTTATTTATTTACTTTGTTATTAGGGTATTTTATTGCCAGAGATGAGGGGGGCATGTGGATTTCCCATATACAGTTGGGCCATTCTAGTTCACATGTCAAAATAACATGGCTAGCTTTCAGTAGAATGGCTCTTGATTTGGATGGGTCATGTGTGAGAGTTGTCATTTGTTACTCTGAAAATTATCTTTGGCCAGATTTGTTGCTCTTTTCGTCTAGCGAATAGTGCAGGAAAGACAAGAACACATATGTAAAGATTTGGTAATATGTTCTCCTCAAACCCTACTAATTAAAACATTTACAAAGTTATCCTCTAGCCCTGTAACACTAACTGTAGCTGAATATATGTGCTAGCAAATAATATAGTTTCTTCCCATACTCTATCTCTCAGTGTCACAGTAGTCAGTCAGGCCATTATTTATTTTCCTCATTGATTGGCAAGCCTAATACTAAGGAAAGTGCAGAGGATGAGTGCAGTTATAAAGCATGTCATTGGAAATTTAGACAAAAACTACCAGACTCAACTAATTTAGATGACACAATGAAATGTTTTGATGGATCTCACAATAAGGTACTGCTTCTGGAATGAACAGTGCTAACCCAGAATTATGTCTTCAAATATTACTGGGGTTACCACTTGTAGAGAACCACTATGTAGGTTAGCATATGAGAACCATATATTTCATTTTCATTAAAAGTAAAAGCTATTACTTATGAAGCAAAGCAAAACTTCAAATCTTGATAGCAGTGTACATAAATACTCCATTTTGAGCTGCATAAGCACATGAGGAACAATTTATTTTCTTTTTACAAAATTCATTGAGGATTCAAGATAGTGGAGGAATCCTATGGATGCTGTCATAATATGAAGCATTTGAAAAATCCATTAAGCCATGTTAGCCTAAAAATATGGAGGTGGAGGAAGTTGGTTTCCCCAGACAATTGGGTGGTTATGGTCTAGTGAGCTCCCTTGGCTGCATGATCTATGACCAAATGGTGATATTATACAGGTGTTTGGGATATGGAAGTATCCTAGCACAGTGGCAGCCTTTTAGGTCACAACTATGTACAAAAACTTTATATCATTCATGACACAATTTGCACATAACTAAAGTACAGAAAATGATAGCTGTTCCATGAAGGCACTATTATGGAAATATAAACTAAACTTTGGGTTGTTGGAACATTTATATATTCAGCCTATGCTATAAAATATATGAACCAGTTGGCACAGATCAACCACAATGGATGAATTTGAGCATGTGCTCTTATTTATATGTTCTTCTCCTGTTGCCTTCACCAAAACACCCTATACATCAGGTTAGATGATGAACTCTCTAGGTAATTTTAGTACCTTAAGTAATCTCTATGAATAAGGTGTAAATTTGTCAACAGATTCTGGTATCTAGAGCAGCAAAAACAAGCTTACGCCATCTTCAATATGACATCCCTTCATATTGTCCCTTCAGGGAGAAAGAGTGGAATATAAATAAAGTTTTATTATATAATATAATAAATATTTAGACATGATAATCATGTCTCATTTCAGCCTACTCTTTTTCAAATCAAACTCACCCAGCTCCTTAAGTCCCAAAGGTGCTCCTCATAGGGCTTGGCCTCCAAACCTTTGACCATGTTGGTTGCCCTTCTTTGCACATATCCCAGCTTGTCCATATCCTTCTTGAATTGTGGTGCCCAGAACTGGATACAGTATTCCAGGTGAAGTCTAACCAAAGTAGATTAGGGTGACACTATTACTTCTCTAGGTCTAGACCTCCGACTCCTATTGACATACCCTCCAATTGTCCCAATTTGTCAGGAACAATCCTGATTAATTATCTCTCCCCCCGCCCTCCCCCAAGAGAGAGAGAGAGAGAGAGAGAGCCATTTCAATGCCGCGCGTTGCGGTTTTGTTTCAACATTTTTTTTGGTCGGTGTGAACTGCGCCCCCCTTGGCTTGCGCCCCTAGGCCATGGCCTACGGTGGCCTTATGGGTAATCTGGCCTGGCTGGATGCCCTCTGAATGATAACTGTTGCTAGGTAAAGCTAAAGGTTTTCCCCTGACATTAAGTCCAGTCATGTCCGACCCTGGGAGTTGGTGCTCTTCCCCATTTCTAAGATGAATAGCCAGCATTGTCCATAGACACCTCCAAGGTCATGTGGCCAGCATGACTTCATGTAGTGCTGTTACCTTCCTGCTGGAGCAGCATCTATTTATCTACTCACATTTACATGTTTTCCAACTGCTAGGTTAGCAGAAGCTGGGGCTAGCAGTGGGAGATCATGCCGCTCCTCGGATTCGAATCTGTGACCTTTTGGTCAGCAAGTTCAGCAGCTCAGCACTTTAACCCATTGCGCCACTGGGGCTACTTTAACCCAGTGCACCACCTGCTAAATACTGCTTAAAATTTCACTTCTGAAGACTAAATCACCCGTGAGCAATGACTGTAAATGGCCACTTTGTTACCTTCCCTTGCTTTGTTCTGTTGATTTTAGCTGTGACAAAATTTGTAAGATGGTAGGAAGGGCAATCAAACAGAAATAGAAGCAGATGGAACAGAGAGAAAAGCCTGACAGGACGTTGGACCTTTACCATATTGCACATATTGGGAGTCTACTGCTGGCTCCTTGATTGTCTATCCTGCCTTTCCACTTGAAGAGTCCTTTGGCTGAGCAATAACTTTCTTGGCCCAGAAGCTTCAGCTCAGGGTAATGATAATCTGAAGAACTACAGGGCTATTGCTTCTATTCTGACTTTGCTCAAATTCATCAGGGGAGATTAGGGATGACAGTTTATTCAGTCACTAAATCTTGATACTTTTCCAGACTTAATTCATAACATAACTGTAAGCTATTGCCTTATGTTTATATTTCCCATCCATTTCTCACATTTCCAAAGCAGACTGATATGTGATCCCAGCAGTTTAGCTTCCATAATTGGCATTTTTCTAGGACCAAAAGGAAACAAATTCCTTATCCCCATACATATTTAATTTCTGAGGAACAACAAGTAACATGCTTAATCCACTGTTTGATCTTGGTTCCTTCTGCTGAGTGTTCAGTTCTCTTTTAATCTTATGCTTTCTTTTTAATCTTCATTCATTGTCTCTGCATCACTGGAAAGACCTTTAAGTATTCTGTGGAAATTACAGTGTGTCTCAAGATGTATTTTTCATTTCCAAATATCAAGCAAGTTGCTAAAGCTAGTCAGGGTGATTCTTTAGAAGAATTTACATGAGCTTTAATTTCAATGAAAATTCTCTCCAGACTCAAAATATTCAGGGCTGAAGTTATGGGAGTGAGTAAGAATATGCACAAACCAATTATGAATGAAATTTTAATTCCATCCCTAAATTTGTATCATTGTCGTACTTGAGATACGTATTCAGAAATACGGTTGAGGCATCCAAAGAAAAGGGAATGTGAACACAGCAAATACAAGAGTTCTTGGTGTGTACAATTTTCAAAGTTTTTCTCTTAGAGGTGCTATAAATTTGAGAACTGGAGGGAAAAGGTTATTATATACTCGAGTATAAAGTAACCCAAATATAAGCCAAGGTACCTAATCTTAGCACAAAAAACTGGGAAAATTTATTGACTCGAGTATATAAGAAGCTCCCTCCCTTCTTAAAGACCTGACCTAATGTAGCTGGCACAATGATCTGCCACCGTTTCCTCCTGCCATTGGTCACTGCTAGTCTCCGATTTACCACCATTAATGTAGGCACGGTTCGGACTAGCTCAGGTCCTGATTACCATCTTGTGCTGCCTTGAGGTGCCTAAAGACCATTTCCCCCAGCTAGCCATTTGGGACTGGACCTTGCTTTGTTGTTGCGGCTGGCTTTATGAAAAACTCACCAGCGCCCTGACATCATCACCGGTGATGCCAGAGGTTTTTTTTTTAATCCCGGAGGCTGCCACATCATTGCTGCCACAGCCTCAGAGATGGCTGCCACCACCGCTGATATTAGAGGCTTCATAATTACTGGAAGCCTCCCACTTGCCTTAGCTAACACGGCTGCCATCTGCTGTTCCTGCTCTTGGCTGTGATTACTCCTGACTGCACCATCACTCCAGTGCCTCGTTGCTCAGGTGCCCTCTTGCCACTCTTGTGAATCTTTCGGAGACTTATCAACATCTACCGTCACTGACAGGTTCCCTATAACCACTTTACACCCACCTCTTGGCTGCACCATTGCTGCCGGTTGCATTCAGAACTGTCCTCCATTGCGGCTCCCTCAACACCTGCCATATTTGATGACGGCTTAGGAAGACTGGTCTATGGGCCTTGGCGACTTTGGGAGGGGGAGAGTGTCTTCACCTTGCACTTATTTTATATACTACCAATCTATGGATTCTAGAACCTTTATTCATAAGATTTTGGAGCAAAAGGGCGCAAACCAAGAGCTGTTGCACTTTTACTGCTATTCAAACTGGCATTTTAAAGGCTCATATAGTAATATAATATATTATAGTATTAATATATTAATGATGTTCTGTGTATTAATATAATATATTGCATACACATATAATATTATAATGATGGCTTTTCTTTGCGAACGAAGATTCAGAATATTATAATGTAATACAATATAATACTAATAATACAATATAATAATTATATATCTCATATTACATGTAATATTATTATTAACTGGTGTAGTACAATATGGGAATGTATGTTACTAATATTGTGCTATGATAATAATATAATGTATTTACATATAACTTGTAAGCCGCTTTGAGTCCCCTTCGGGGTGAGAAGGGCGGCATGTAAATGTTGTAAATAAATAAGCTGAGGGTGGGAAATGCTGCAGGTACTGGTAAATTTCAAAATAAAAATAGATACCAATAAAATGACATTAATTGAGGCATCTGTAGGTTAAATGTTTTTAATATTGACATAAAACTGTAGTTTAAGATAAGACTGTCCAACTCTGATTAAACTATTATTCAAACCTTCAGCAATGTAAACATGCTTCCAATAATAATAAAGGGAGTAAAATAATAAATGTAATAATAATAAGAGTAAAATAATGGAAATATAGTAACAGTAATAGAGTGAAAATAAATGTAGTAATAGAGTAAAATAATAAATGTAAAATAATAATAATAATAACAACAGAGAAAAATAATAAATAACTTGGACTCAAGTATCAGCTGAGGGGGGCTTTTCCAGCCTAAAAAAGGGTAAAAATACTTGGCTTATTCTCGAGTATATAGGGTAATTATGATATCACTCTTTCCTCAGGTATATTACGTAGCGGGTTGGTCAGCCTACTGCCAATGTCCAGAGTCCAAAAATGCAATACACCAGACCAGTGAGTGCAAAACAGAAAACAAACTTTACTCTATACTTGCAGAGAAATAAAAAATACTGTTGCCTCTCCAAGCGAACAATGCAATATAATTACACAGTCATTGTAACAGAACAGGAAAACAAAGTATCTTCATCTGTAGTTGTGCTATTAAATCATAGCAATGTTCATAATGCTTACAAAAAGCCAAGCCTTGCCAATGGGTCTCCTCAGAGGAAATAAGGCTTCTCCAGCTTATCCTGCTTGAATTCAGCAACACAGCATCAGCATCGTGTAACTTACTTATTCACCACCACCACACCATAGAAAGAATAGTACAAGCAGTTATAGGCTCTTGGGTGTGGTACAAGGTTGTTGATTATCTATTAAACCAGGTGCATAGGATAATCACATATAACAGAGTTTCTTTATTCACACATACATTGGTTCTGCAAGGACTTATCGTAATACCCCTCCTTGTGTTAATAAAAAAAAGCTTTCACAAATTAAATTCAACAATTCCTAAATCCTCTAAAACCTGGTTGTGTTTCTGTACACCTAGGGGCTTTGTCAAAATATCTGCAAGGTTCTCTGTAGTATTACAATAGGTTAAAGAAATGTCACCATCTTCTACTGCATCTCTAACACAATTGTATTTGATGTCTACATGTTTGCTTCTTTGTTTCACTCTTGCTTGAGTGGCCATCAAAATACATGTTTGATTATCCTCAAAAATATTAGTTGTTTCATCAATAGGAATTAGCAAATCTTTGAATAATTGTTTTAACACACATAACTCTGTATATGCAAGAGAGAAAGCACCAAATTCAGCTTCACTTGAACTTAAAGCCACATAACCTTGTTTCTTAGACTTCCAGTCTATAACTGAACCACTGAATTTAAACAAAACACCTGCTGTTGATTTTCTATCAGGACTATTTCCGAAATCACTATCAACATAACCTTCCAAAATTAATGAATCGTTCGGATTCAGAAGTAAACAAAAATTCTGAGTTTCTTTCAAGTATCTCAATACTCTCTTGAGGCCATTCCATGCTGCTGTGGTTGGGTTACTTGAGTATCTGCTCAAGAAGCTAACTGAAAATGCAATGTCAACCCGAGTGTAATTGCTAACATACAATAATTGTCCAATTATACTTTTGTATACTTCCACTTGTTGAATTGGTTCAGCATCTTCTACTTCATTCTGAAACCCCAAAATCATTGGTGACTGTACTCCTTTGCAATCCTCCATGTTCATAACATTTAACATATGCAGAATTTTATCTTTCTGACTTAAAGCGAAACCACCTTGTTTAGTTCTTATAACCTTTAACCCCAGAAAATACTGTATTGGTCCAAGATCTTTTAATTGAAATTCTTGCTTTAACTCAGCAGCAAAATCATACACCTCATTGTCTGTTTTACAAACAAAAACCAGATCATCTACATAAACTAAAAGAATTTGGTAATTACCATTTATATTTCTGGTAAACACACATGGGTCTGCCCTGCTTTTACTAAAACCCATTTTTACCAATTTGTCATTAAGACAGTCATACCAAGCTAATCCAGCTTGTTTTAGCCCGTAGAGAGCCTTGTTAAGTTTCAAACACTCATTGCTTTTGAGTCCAGGTGGTGCCTTAATGTAAATATTCTCCTTTAGATCTGCATTGAGGTATGCCGTATTGATATCAAAATGGTTTGCCTTTAGTTTTAAGCTTGCAGCTATACTCAAAGCTATTCTCAATGAATTAGAATTAAGTGTAGGTGAATATACCTCAGAGTAATCGATGTCCTTCCTTTGAGTAAACCCTCGTGCTACCAAACGTGCTTTGTACCGCACTTGCCCCTCGGAATTTGTACACCCATTTGGTTTCTATTGGCCTCACACCCTCAGGTAATACTGCAGGTTTATAAACATACAATCTATGCATACTGGCCAATTCTTCCTCCATGGCCTGTTGCCACTTATCTCTCTCCTCAGCAGGCAAACTCTCAACCTCAAGAGTAAACCACTATGGAACACCCTATAGGTAATATAAGTAATACCTATAGGGTGTTCCATAGTGGTTTACTCTTGTGTTATTGACACGGACCCCCTACTGTTTGTATTACAAACTCTCAACCTCCTCATAAGTTTGAGGCTCATTTGTAATTAAACAAATCCTGACCTGTTGAATTTGTAATCTATCAGGTTTTTTTCTTGTCCTGGTGGATCTCCTAAGACCCATGCTTTGGTCAGTCTCCTTTCCAGGATCTTGTTCCTCCTCCTCATCTGAAGACCTCATTCTTTTTGCTCCCTTAATATGAGGTCTACTTTCGAGTTCAGAAGTTGTTGCAGTACTTTCTTCCTTTATGGAGGCATTTGTCTCCTCATGAGTACTCTCATTGAAATTAGGAAGAAAAACCTCATGATTAGCATGGATTTTGTCCCAGTTTTGTGAACATGCAAAATTAGCTGATCTTGAAATGACTATTGATCCGTTATTATCCAAAAATCTCCATGCTTTCGCCCCCTGAGCATAACCCACCATGATCAGTTTCCTGGATTTATCCTGGCCTTTCCTTCTTATTGCTTTGGGCACTAAAACCCAAGCTTGGGTCCCAAACGTTCTCAAATGACCCAATGGAGGTTTCTTATCGTATAAAATAAAATAAGGAGTTTTCTGAATTGGTTCAGACCACAACCTGTTAATCAAATAATTGGCTGTCATCATTGTCTCTCCCAATAAGTTGGCTGGTAAACCAGAATCTGCCAACAGAGAATCTTTTACGGTTTGTATCTTCCTCACAAACCTCTCAATTTTCCCATTCTCAGCACTTTGATATGGACAAGTGAGCCTGTGTTTAATCCCCTGCTTCTTTAGGAAATTAGATAAATTATGTGATGTGAATTCTCCTCCTCTATCAGATTGCAAGGCTTTCACATCTACTTCAAATTGTCTCCTAACATAAGCCACCCAGTTTTTAAATATTTCAAACACTTCACTTTTGTGTTTTAACAGAAAACACCATGAAAAATTAGAAAAAATCATCCAAAATACACAAACAGTATACAGCCCCTCCTTTACTAGGATGAAATGCCCCAATTAAGTCTGCATGCACTAGCTGAAAAGGCTCATTTGACATTCTTAAGCTCTTTTTACTTATTGGTGCAGACTGAACCTTTGTTCTCTTACAAACAATGCAATCCAAAAATGCTTGCAGTTATTTAACTTTAAACCTTCACTGCATTCTTGCATTTTGCTTAAGACCTTAAAACTCGGATGTCCCATTATTCTGTGTAATTCGTGGATGCATTTATTATGCAATGGAGTGTTCTTGTTAACTATATTAACACTGCATGCATCCCTTTGCTCCAACACATACATGCCATCCTGTATTCTCCCTGTACCATACAATTTGGTCCCTTTCAGAATTTTAACTTTGCCTCCTGAAAAATTAACATCAAATCCCTCACTATCAAGTTTCCACACTGATAGGAGATTATACTCAACCTGTGGTACAAAGAACACATTCTCTAATGTTATTCTCAAATTCTTAACATAAACTTCACCTTTTCCTTGAACAGAATAATGCTTCCCATCAGCAAGACTCACATTTAAGCCATCCAGCTTATTAAACTTCTGAAATAAGGTCTTATTATTTATAACATGTTGTGAACACCCTGAGTCAATATAGAAAACATCTTTCTGCTCAGGTCTATTGTTTGTTTGCACAATCTTCACATGCGATGATCCCCTCCTCAAATGTTGCTGCGTCTTCTGTTTGTCCCGCAACTTTGGGCATTGACACTTGAGGTGTTTTGGAGAACCACAAATAAAACATCTCCTCACTGCACAAACAGTCTCCTTCTCTTGCTCAGCTGCATTCCCAAATTGCTGTTTCCGCTGAGCACGTCCAGCTGTGCTTGCAGCCTCCATACAGCGGTCCTTCCGACGATCCCAGTCAGAAATTAATCTGGCACAAATATATTGCAAATTAAGCTGTGCCTGTGGGAGTGTTTCCAAAGAGTTTACTATTCCATCAAAGGAATTGTCCATTAAAGATAACACAATGAAACATTTGTTTGCTTCAGTAAGTCTGAAGTCCCTCTGCTCCAGCTCCATAAACAGGCTTTGCAAAATCTGCAAATGATCCTTCAGCTCATCTCCAGCTTGCTAACGCTTTCTGTACAGCCTCCTGGCTAGTACAGCCACATTTGCTGCAGAGTCAGAGACATGCACTGCTCTCAACTGCTCCCAAATAGCATGTGCTGTAGGCAAAGTGCAAATGTTCACCAGCTGCTCATCGTCCACACCGAGGATGAGGGTTGCCTTGGCTTTCTCCTGGGCTCTTTGCTGCTCTGCATTAGGGTCTTGTGGTGGTGGGTTCGAAACCCATTCCCACAGAGATTCTCTCCTCAGGTAACTCTCCATGCGCACCTTCCACATAGAGTAGTTACTGCCATTTAACCTGGCAATGGGAAATGCTGCCAAATTTACTCCTGGATCCATCGTCCAGAACAAAATTCCAAAATAAGAGTAAAGTCAAAATATGGTCTTTTGCAAAAACGAAATATGGACTATGTTGGACCAGCGCGGATTGATGCCAGGCTAATACCAAGTTATGGCCATATGGCTGTACTGGGCCCATAACCTATTACATAGCGGGTTGGTCAGCCTACTGCCAATGTCCAGAGTCCAAAAATGCAATACACCAGACCAGTGAGTGCAAAACAGAAAACAAACTTTACTCTATACTTGCAGAGAAATAAAAAATACTGTTGCCTCTCCAAGCGAACAATGCAATATAATTACACAGTCATTGTAACAGAACAGGAAAACAAAGTATCTTCATCTGTAGTTGTGCTATTAAATCATAGCAATGTTCATAATGCTTACAAAAAGCCAAGCCTTGCCAATGGGTCTCCTCAGAGGAAATAAGGCTTCTCCAGCTTCTCCTGCTTGAATTCAGCAACACAGCATCAGCATCATGTAACTTACTTATTCACCACCACAACACCATAGAAAGAATAGTACAAGCAGTTATAGGCTCTTGGGTGTGGTACAAGGTTGCTGATTATCTATTAAACCAGTTGCATAGGATAATCACATATAACAGAGTTTCTTTATTCACACATACATTGGTCCTGCAAGGACTTATCGTAATAAGGTATACTCTGATTTGCACCCGAATATGTTCCTGCTATTTAATTTGATACATCTTTTGCTTCATTGCTAAAGCAGCTGGCACACACCTTTCTAAAATGTAATATCTGGTATTACATTTAAGTTTCTTCATTTATAATACGTCAGTAATTCTAATGAAGTTCAGTATGTAAATACAATATACTAGATTTTAAACTCCACAAGTGCTGATACATAAAAGTGTGCAAACACTCTCATTTTTCCCATCTTTTGCTTGCTTTGCCTAATCATCATTACTGTTTCCCATTCAATAAAATTGAAGTTTTTAGGTTAGACTGTGTTTTTGGGCAACCTTATCCCATTAAACCTTAAAAGGCAAATGCATTTTGGGATATCCCATCACTAATGTTTTTCACACTTTAAAAATATTACAATGATTCAATACTTGAAACATAATAATAATAATGATAATAATATACTTTATTTGTATTCCGCCCTATCTCCCCAAGGGGACTCAGGGCGGATTCCAAGAAAAAATGGCATACATTTAATGCAATAGTACATTAATAAATACAAGAAAAAATAACAAACAGATCCCAAAATAAACCAACATATAAGACAAAAATATATTATACAACCAGAAATTATATAATAAAATAATTAATGTACATCTTACATAAAAACATATACATTTATATAAACCACCATTAAATTCTTAACGTCTTTGACAGGTGCCAGCTTGATCCACATTAAGCTCAAATGATTTTCCAGTTAATATGCAGTAAATGTTGGTGTGTGACCATATGTATATTCTTTATCATTCCAAAATTATCAAGAGATAAACAAAAATGCAACAATGAAACAGAGATTATGAGTTGTATTTGGCATCATCTTTTATCTTGTAAACCAGCAAGTGGCTAAAGACTCTACACTGACCGTACAAGGAATGGTCCCCAAAGAAGTGCCTGTTTGTTTACTTTGGTCTTTAATATTTCATGTACTAATAACAGCATGCAAAATGGTTGCTAAGAACAAGAAAGAACTCACAGGACCCAGCTTGACATTTTGGCACATGAAACTGTGGGACTACTATACAATGGAAAAATGTACTCATCAGATTAAGAGGACCTTATGCAAATCATTTCCTGTTGCATGGAATCCTTTTCAAAAAAAGTATCAACAACAGCCCCAGAATGTTCTGCCCATGCTTGAAGGTCTCATGTTTGAAGATACTAAACTAGCATTTTGAAGTTACTAAATCAAAGACATGAGACCTTAATTTTCACATTAGGTCAATTTACATTCTTTTTATTTTAAAATCTGTTTAAAAACTTTTAGTCTTATCAAGATCATTGTAGTTCACAAAGCATTTTACCCATGTTTTTTCAAATACTGTACCTCTTTTTTTTACAAACTTGAAAAAAAGGCATTGGACTATTGAGTCTGAAAGACATTGTGCATGCTTGAAGATGAGCCCCTTTCAAACACTTTATATTCTTTATAGTTGAAAAATAATGAAAATCATGCGTGAACATGGACAGTTTACAGGTTTAACTTGGCAGGAATGCTGAAATACAGTCATTCAGACCAAGCAAGAAATGCAGGGTCTCTGGAGGGATGGCAGAGACAAAGGGCCGGACTGGATGCCCTTTGGGGGGGCCCTTCCAACTCCATTTAATTATTATGGCCTGTCTTGTAAGGCGATGGGCCCTCATCCTTCTTTGGGAGGCGTTGAAGCATAGGTTGGGTGGCTCTCTGTCGGGAGGGTTTTTGTGCTGCCTCACATCATGATTTGACAGCCAAAGGAAAACCAAATATTTATGCTTAATAGATATTTATAAAGATTTTTAAAATAAAAAATTATATAAGGCAAAAAACTTGAATGGAACATGGGAAAATTAAAAAAACAGCACTCAAATACAAGCAAACATTCATGTAGCTATAAAGACATTGAATCCAGAGACAATTCAGATTTATTTAAAAGTTTATCTTAATTTCAAATGAAATTAGTTTGAAAAAAACCTTGATGTCCGTAGGAGAAGCTTGGGCTCCTAATTTGTTTCTTTTTACCATTTGCAACAAAACAGTAAATAAAGCAACACATATTACTAAAACTGTGTTCTCCTTGAGTTAGCTTGTTCTTTCTTTCTTTTCTTTCTTTGCATTTGTTTTAATGGAGATTTGCATCATTTTTAAAGGCTAATTTTAAAACAAATAGTTAAAATGTAAGGCGGTGCATTGCTTCTATAAATCGTACAGGCTGCTCATATATCATTACAGGCTGTACTTTCATCTTTCTTTTTACAACAAACCCCTAATGACAAATGCAGGCTGTATAAGTGATACTGATATACCCGTAATCTTAGCATGTGAATTAGTCATCATACAATCAGTTCAGGGGTCAGGCTTAGAGAAACAGTACGTGGTTGGGCAAAAGCGCTAGCTGGGCAAGACACTCTCCACTTCAAAGTCTCAGGGCTGGCTCCCTAGAATTCAGATCACAGGGAGAAACAGCTGGCATTGTCGTTTGTGGCAGCCCAACTCATTTTTCCCCTGTAGCCAGATAAGGTTTCGTTCCTTTGTAAAACAACAATTTACTTTAGAGTGACTTAAGCCTGTAAAACACAATAGAAAGCAGGGATCCACATGGCCTCCTTTGCTTTGCTGTTATCATGCGAGTAGACATGACCTGTGACAACCCCCAATGAAGGCAACTTAACCCTTTGCTCTTTCCCTCAAAATACTCCATATGACCCACTTGTCACCGACTGTCAAAGATTTGATTTCCACAGAAATATTTACAAGCATTTCTTCTGCAGGATATTTCTTTCTTGCATATTCCCAGGGCTCCAGGGATCATGGCTATAAACCATTATTACTCAATGTAAAGGAAAACCTCCGTCTTTTCATCTCTGAGGCCTTCACATTCTAGCAAAACGTTACTGCAAGATCATTCATAATGCCTACTCAAATGCTTTTTATTTTCCCCTGGATGTTGCTTATGTTACTGTATATGTAGAAATAATTATATTACAAACTTCCTCAAGCTGGCTCTGATATGTCTAACTGCAGTTCCCACCATGCCTTTAAATATTGCCAGTGGTAATTCTTGTGGAGGATAGTGGTAGCTGTAGTCCAACATATCTGGAAGGCATTGGGGAAACTCTTCTAATCAGCAAAGGAAAATGCAGTGTCTCATAATAAAATAAAAGAGAAAGGCAAGGATAAAGAAGTTGTGGTCCTCCAGATATTGTTGTACCAAAATCCAACAATCCTGACCAGTGGCCATTATGGCTGATGATAGTTGGAGTCCAATGATTTTTGGAGAGCCACAGATTTACCACCAATGAAACAGAGAGTGAGTGGCATATCACTTCCATAGCTATGAAGCATACTGGATGAACTTGGGCAAAGGATCTTTGCTTAGCCTATGTCATATCCAGGTAAAATGAAGAGCTGCTATATATGTTCAACTGCCCACCAGTTAAAAGCACATTTAGTTATGGCAAAATTGACCACAATGAACTGGCTTGTATATGCACTGACCCATCATGATGTTAGTTCACTATATTCTGTCCCAATCTATTTTGGGATGAAGTTGTAGAACATTGTAATCTGTTTCTTCAATGATTGTGAGAAAAGATATCAGAATGCCAATACACCGAATCAAAGCAGAAAATAAAAAGATATAAACAAATAGACTATTTATTTTAAAGCTTAACTTGACCCACCTCAAATGGAAGTAATTCAACTGAACAAATGTTCCCTGCGCTACAAGATTTCGTCTTTCTTGACCCACATATGATGTTCTGGTTCACTGTGATGATAATTATTTAAACTGGCCACTTTCCTTTGGACCAATGCCTATCTTGAGAGATGCCTCCTTATCAGGCAGTTGAAACCCACTAAGTGCCTCACAGCATTCCTTGCTAAAAGAAGAAACAACCAAACAATTGCCCAGCCTGTACTCAGATCCATAGAGGGAAAACGTTCATGGACTGCACTGGGCTCAGGTCCTAAGTCAGTATTTTATTTTTCTTTTTAATGCAAATTCTGAGCTCTCTAAGGGACAGCACTACAATGAACCATACAGCTCTAGCGTCTCTCATTTCTCAGTGTGTTCGGAAGATTTTGGATAAAAACTTGAATGCAAGCAAAAATGCTACGATGGAGAAAACACCAAAATACAAACCATATGACAACGCCTATTTCTTCATCCTCTTTGTCATGTTGTTTTACTCTTTCCTGGCGTTGACTGTCTTTTTCGGTTATGTTCGCTCCAAGAAAGCCATTTCAAAGAAAGATCCTTACCAGGAGTTCATTGAGGATAAGGATCGAAGCAAGAAGTGGAACACGAGCCGGCCAGTGGTGGTGAAATTTGACTTTGAAGAGGAGAGCATTCTTTGAAGTGCTTAAAACCAAAATGCTTTGCAAACTGTACTGGACTGTCTGTGCCGTCTACATGTCAAAGGAAGGTCTGCACACATCTCCTTCGATGACGTCCAGTACACTAAGTAAAACCACTGGCTAGAAGTAGGTAATGGGGGTGGTGGTGGGGGGGAGAGAAGTTCCCTTGTGATGGGGACTTCATTTGTTTTGTGGCATGCTGTTTTTCTGAGATCATAGAATCTTGTATCCATTTTCCACCATAGAATGAAAGTGAGACGGAACATTTTCTGCATTGCTGTAGCTGGAAGACAAAAGTTTACAATGCTATCATTCTCTATATTTATAACTGTATCCAGAAACTGAGAAAAGAAAAAGACTTGTCCACATTTGCATGCTGCACATACAGAACATATGCAAACTTATCTAATGCAATTTCAGCATTCGTGACTTTTAATTCCCTGGGAGCACAAATGGATTTGTATTTTATTAATACATGTTGGGACATCTTAATTTTATCAAGCAAAGAGTCAACACCTATCCTTTAATATTAAATACTGTTGCAAAAGTTTCTAAATGATACTTACAAAATGTAAAGAAAAAGAGTCTGGTGGAAACTGCCATCTCTGCACCAACAGATTTTTCTAAGTCTTTCTTTTTCCAGTCATAATTTAGTGGTCAATATATCTGATTGCATATGAAGCAGAAAATGTCTATCTAAAGTTGAATGCACCCCAAATGTTGTTTAACTCGCCGGGAATCCAACATGCTGTTTCCCTTTAAGAATTATTACACATGTTATTGAATATAATTTGATTTACTTATTTAGATTGTCTGACTTTGTTGTAAACATGTTGCTTATTAGCATGCCAAAGAACTCATAGAACACACAGATCTGCATGATAATTGCATTGTTGTGTGTTGTGAAAACAAGAGTTAATGTGAAATCATTTCCGAAATTATATTTCTGCTCTATATTTTGCACTCAGAGTGAATGTAAGCCATATTGGTCCCTTTTTCCTCCACCCCACACCTCATTTTAAAAGCTTTTCTATTTTACTTATTTGGAAGTTATTTTGGGAATAAGAAACAGAGTGGAATTTCAATGCATACTCTTGCCTCACAAGTTCAGGAATAGAAAAAAGTTTTCAATGAAATACAATTGGTTTATTGTTGGATTAGAAATAGCCTTTACAATGTTTCTTTGTATACATTTAGTTTTGTCTAGAAAGTATGTGTATTTAATGCATGAGTGTTCACTACTATGCTAGTTCAACTTCTCCTCTGTTCCCCAGTTTCTATGTTATAAGGAACTATTGCAAAAAGGAAGATACTGGGGATACATCAAAAGGAAACAACTTCTGTCCCCTGTGAAACCAATGTTGAAATAAGACCATATGGATATAAATGGAAGACTGCAGCATTGCTTCTAATTGCTAGCTCTAAGGAATTGCAAGGATGTGGGATGAAGAAATAGATAACATTGACCTTGAAATTATATCAAGCTGTGTAAGAAAAATAAAATGAAATGTATTTAATGTTCAAATATTAATATAATCAAATATTCACTTGCAGAACCTGGAATCTTTAAAATGGTATTATCTACATTATCATTATCATCATCACGACAGCTGTCATGTCATGTAATATATTTAGATACCGCTCACCATGTTGAACAATATCTGGAAACAGTCTTCATGTCTAGCATGTCATAGTGTTGTAAGGATTATTTTATTTATTTTTATGTATACACAAATCAAACTCCTCCTCCAAAAAGACCAGGATTATAATAATAGGGAAACGGCTATTATGGAGTTGTCCTTCATTTTTAATATTTAAAATGAGGTGCGATTTTGAACACTCAAGGTGGATGTCCCAGAGCATGAGAGAAATTTGTTAAAATTAATTTATCAGTCCTCAATTATTAAAATGTTCAATAATGAATTTAGCACTTGTTAATTTTATTTTTAAATT
The DNA here is from genome assembly GCA_030556195.1 of Anolis apletophallus. Lineage (NCBI taxonomy): Eukaryota > Metazoa > Chordata > Lepidosauria > Squamata > Anolidae > Anolis > Anolis apletophallus. The sequence continues at coordinate 49,537,476 of JARBWK010000010.1, forward strand.
ATAACAATGTTATTGTGAACATTATGTGAACATTATGTTGCTACACATACAATGGGTTTCTTTTCTTCTGGCTAAAGAAAAAAGAAGGCTAAAGATCTTCTCTGCCAAATCCCCATGATTCCATAGCATTGAATCATAGTCATCAAAGTAGTATAAAACTACAGAGCAGCTGCATCATTGGGACTCATCCCATGAGGGTGGGAAAGTGGATAAAAGCAGGGAAAAGTGGAGGGAAATGTCTTATTTCATTTTCTACAGTTGAGGTCCCATATCTTTCTGTATTCAGGGATGTCAGCCATCCCATGGCATTTCTCCACTCTCATCTGTCTTCTCTAGTTGGGAGTCAGGTAGCACCCAATTCCAGGGCAGGCAGTCTTCAATCTGTTTCCTGCACTGCTGCTATTGAGCTCCACAGCAAACCACCAGAAGTGGCCTTCTATCATGTGATGGCATCTACGGGACGCCATTTCAGCAGTGCAGAAAAACGAAGCAAATACTATGTGGGATGATGTTTGCTATCAACATAGGACCTCATCACATTAAGGCTGGGATTCGCCACACATTGTGATGAATCTGAATCTGGTGTAAGCCGTGGGGAACCCATCGTCCCATGCCCCTCATTGCCCACCTATCCCCTCACCCCATCCCATGGAAGAAGAGACAGCCACCTGGCTTCCTCCTGTTATTTTCTGTGCAAGATGGGAAGCCTTCTGTGTTGCTGTCACAGCGGCTTACCATACTTCATTTGCAGCAAGGAGCCCCTTCAGAAGTAGATTAACATCATGGAATGGGAGCTGGCAGACTCTATGCTGCAAGTGGTGGAAGTATCATACAACAGCCAATTTTGCCCATCTGATGAGGCTAAATGTAATCATGGGTATAGTTTGGACTTCAGAGTTTGATAGATAACATATTCTTTCCCCATGATATGAAGGCTGCATTTCCTATTGAAAACCAAAGTGAAGGGTTGTTTAGGATTATATGCTATCCTTTTTAAAGGAGTGCCTGAATTAGGAATGGGGAGTTGAAAATAAAAAGAAAGAGGAGAGGAGAGCGGGGAAAATGTACCTGCAAGAGAAAATCAATTGGGCAAATTCACCCATCTAAGCTCAGCACTTTCCCATTTTAAGTCCAACATCTAGACTTCAACCCCTTTGTAATTCAGTCATGTTAATGCTGAATTAGAGTTGTCACATCTTTTGTCAAAGAGGCTTTGACAAACAAGCTTTGACAAACATGGACTTCATACTGAGAGAAAGATATATCTGTTGAATTTAACCTATGGAAATGGACGACTGCCTCATTTTAGTTTGTTTTGGAAGAATTAACTGAAATTTGTACATCATGTGTTTAGAAAAGAATGAACAGAATGTCTAAAAACCAGAATGTAGCAGAAAGTCAAACTGCCAGATTTCCCCATCCCTGGTGTAAATTCATTCCTCTGAAGCTGTCACTCAATGTTATCACCTAAAAACAATTCATTGGCTTAAGATACTTAGCCCCTGCCGTAGGATTCTTCATATATGTTTTGCTCTTTTTGATTACTCTTGGTTTCAGTTTCTCCTGCCAGGTTTTGGTCCACAAGAGTGTTCCTGTTCAACCGATGAGACCCCAGAACAGCTACCTGAGAAGGAGTTATAGGTCAAGGACGTTCTGGGGGGTGGGCTTTATTCCCAAGGACAGAAATCACCTTATAAAGACTTCACCCCAAATTAAGGTGCAAGCGGAGGGTCTGAGAGGGAACTTAAAGATAGCAAATCCCATCAATCGAGACCTGGCCTATCCTACCACCTACAAAGCGGATGCGGGGACCCCCCCAAGACCGCTCACGGACCAACCAGATGCCAGGAGGCCCTTACGTCTCAACTTAAGATTGTTACCATCAACTCCCCCGTCTCCCTTTTCAGGAGTGTGCCGAGAGTTGAGCCCGCCGGTACAGCCACCAAAGGGGATTTAACAACGACACTCCCTATTGCAGTGGTCAGCGGGCTTGGGAGGTATGGCGGTAGGCGCAGGCCGAGTGCAAAGAGTATGCTAGAACAAGTGGAGGTCGCATTAGGACCTCCACGCGTTCTGACCTGCGACCTATCCTAGGCACACTGATGACAGACATCCAGTTTCTTCCCTTCCTCTCTGGTGCTGGTGAATGCTAGGTCAATTAGGAACAAGACGTTTACCATCAAAGAGTTCCTCACCGATTTACCACCAGACCTTTGTGCACAACAGAACCCGGGCCTCACGATAGCGACAACCCCTGCTGACAAGAACTAGTTCCCCCAGGCTATGTCGTCACCCACCAGAACAGGAACGGAAGCGGGGGGTAGCCTTGCTCTCCGAGATATGTTAACCCTCAGAGCGGTGCCTGCGCTGAACGCCCGGGTATTGAGTCCGTCGGGTTGGTGTGGGATGCCCGTGAGAGTATAGCCTTTCTGCTGGTGTACCGGCGCCCAGCGCACCAGCAGAGAGTCTATCCCTGCTGCTTGAGACTGTGTCGGACTGGGCATTGAGGTTCCCCAGGCTCATTGTCCTGGGGGACTTCAATGTCCATGCCGACACAGCCTCATTGTCACCAGCGGCAGTGGACCTAGTGTCTACCATGGCAACACTAGGGCTCTCGCTCTGTGTTTCGGGCCCCACCCACCAGGTGGGTCATACCCTGGACCTTGTCTTCAGCGCAGGCGTCCAAGTGACCCTAGCCTCTACCATCGAGGTGCCGTGGTCGGATCACTGTGCTCTGAGGATCCGGATTGAGCAGGCTCCCCCGCCCTGCAAGGCGCCGAGCAATTTAGGTTCGCCCAAGGAGACTTATGGAACCAACCAGGTTCCTGAATGCTCTGTCAGCGTCTCAATCGATGAGCAAGTCAACACCTGGAACATTAGACTATCCAATGCTCTCGATGAGATTGCCCCTAGACGCCCTCTCCGGCCCCGCCGAAATCGGTCTCCCTGGTTTACCGAGGAGCTTAGATCGACGAAGCGGGAAAAGAGATGGCTAGAGGGCAAGTGGAGGAGACTCCGTGACGAAGGCTCGAAATCAGCTTATAAGCTTATTATGGAGGCTTATGAGCAAGCTGTCAAGGCTGCGAAAAATTCGTACTATGCAGCCCAGATAGCGTCCGCCAGCTCACGCCCAGCGCAATTATTTAAAGTGATTAGGTCTTTGATGATGGTCCCTACCATCCCAAAAATGATGATCAGGCCCTAACCGCTGAGGTTTTCCAGAGCTATTTTGCGGACAAGATTTGGCCCTCCGCCCGGGACCTTCCCCCTACTCTTGATACAGTCAGCGAGCTTGAGACTCCGTGGCCTCTTGCCGGGCCACCTTCGACCGGTTTCGACCACTGGGCGCAAGAAGCTGTTGATAGGATAGTTACTGCAACTAGACCGACCACTTGCTCCCTCGATCCGTGCCCCTCCTGGCTGGTGAAAGCCTGTCTGGAGGGTTACGTGACCCCCTGTTGAAATTGGTTAACAGCTCCTTGAGCAAGGAGTTTTTCAGGGGGATTGAAAGAGGCAGTGGTCACTCCATTGCTGAAGAAGCCGAACTTAGACCCGTCGGTCCTTCCAACTACCGCCCAGTATCGAATTTGTCGTTCCTGGGCAAGGTGGTTGAAAGGGCAGCAATGGAGCAGTGCAGTCCTACCTAGATGATGCAACTTGGTTCGACCCCTTCCAGTCCGGCTTCCGTTCTGGGCATGGGGACGGAGACGGTGCTGGTCGCCATCACAGACAAGCTGCGTCGCCAACTAGATCAAGGTGGATCGGCGCTGCTCGTGTTATTGGACCTCACGGCAGCGTTCGATACTGTCGATTATGATCTTTTGACCCACCGACTGGCGGGGCCGGGGTGAGGTCGGCCCTTAACTGGCTGTCCTCCTTCCTCGGAACCGGTCCCAGCGAGTGAGAAGGGGTGAGGTTGTCTCGGGGTACCCCACTTTGCTGTGGGGTGCCTCAGGGGGCAATTCTCTCCCCCTTATGCTTTAACATCTCTGTCCGACCCCTTGCCCGGTTGGCACGCTTTGGGCTGGAGTGTCACCAGTATGCGGATGACACCCAGCTCATTCTGGGGATGGAGGGCCAGCCTGACTCCGTACCCGATAATTTCCATCATTGCCTTGAGGCCGTCACTGGATGGCTGCGAGCCAGTAGGTTGAAGGTGAATCCGGACAAGACGGAGATCCTGTGGCTGGACCGTCCGGGTACGGGGGATCCGCCTCCCCGACCCTGGGCGGGCGACACTCCGCCCGTCCCCAACGGTGAAGAGCCTAGGAGTCACGCTTGACTCCGAGGCTGTCGATGGAGAAGCATATCTCCATCGTCAGCGGAGTGGCCTTCCACCACCTCCGACAGGCGAGGAGGCTGGCTCCCTACCTGTCCCGTCATGACCTAGCCACAGTGGTCCAAGCCACGGTCATCTCAAGACTAGACTACTGTAATGCCCTCTACATTGGCCTTCCTTTGTCGGTGATCCGGAAGCTCAAGCTGGTGCAGAACGCGGCAGCACGGTTGGTGGCAGGTTGTCCATCTCGCTGCCACATCACACCCGTGCTCTTGCGAACTGCACTGGCTTCCGATAGAGCACCGGATCACCTTCAAGGTGTTGGTTTTAACCTTTAAGGCCTTGAATGGTCTGGGGCCAGTGTATCTAAGGGACCGCCTCTCCCATTACAGCCCACCACGACCACTGCGATCCGAGTCCCAAAACCTCTTGGTGGTGCCTAGTCGGCGATCTGTTCACCTGACCTCAACGCGGAGGAGGGCATTCAGTGCCGCCGCGCCGGTGCTGTGGAATGCTCTACCCCCCGCAGTCCGAGCGCAGGCTGATCTGCTAACATTTCGCAGGGCCTGCAAGACCCTCCTCTTCATCCAGGCATTTGGTGCTTAGGCCTATGTATAAAACTGTCCCCATGCTACGATTGCGTGTTGGTTCCGGTGATTTTGGTGTGTTTGTTTTACTCTGTTTTTACATGTTTGATAATTTTTAATGTGAGTCGCCCTGAGCCTGCGGGAAAGGGCGACTAATAAGTCGAATAAATAAATAAATAAATAAATAAATAAACCGAATTTGAATTCATTTCAAGAGTAAACTTTATGAAACACTACATCAAAGGTTTTACTAAAATACAAATATGTTACATTTACCACTTTCTCTTCATGCCCTAATTCTGTAATTCAGTCAGCTGTGGTAAGATTTTCTGCTGATATACTATTGTTTCTGACCCAGCCATTAGAGAAATGAGGCTGCACAACACAGTGTTTTGTATCTTCGTTTCTTCACAATATAATTCTACTCATTTGTCATTTGTATTGTTTACAGTGCATATTTTCCTCTCTCAGTAAGAACTAAATAAAAAAGTTACATAAAATTAGGCAAGGCTGTCAAATAAGCACTTGCTTAAATCACATCTTGGAAAAGTAAAAGTTATTCTCCCATATCCATGAGTTCTGTATCCACAGTTCAATCAATCACAATTCCAAAATATTCACAAAAAATAAAATAAAATAATGCCTTGATTTTGAGGTGTGCTGGGCATCATAGTGTTGTAAACTTCCACCATTTCACAGATCCTCAGTCTTTCTCTGCACTTGTTTGAGTTGTTCACCAGTGTATGTGAGCTATTTTCCTACACCATTGCATATAATGGGACTTAACCATGGCTTTTGATATCCATGAGAGGTCCTGGAACCAAACCCCTACAGATATCAAGGGCCCATTGTACTATTCCCCCACATCTCATTTCTTTCCTTTTCTTCAGGATCCTTCCTACTCCTTAGAAACTCTTGTATACTGTAGAAGGATACCACAGCGTCTTCCTCACATAAAATGGAAATATATGCTAAATATCATAAAATAAAGCCAATGTTATACAATGTAATACTGAGTTGGTGATGTTTGGCACTAAATGTACATAAAGTCATGATTAAATAACTTTAATCAATCTTTTAAAAAGTCTGGTTCATCTTGTGGAGAGAGCAGTCATTAAATAATCTAGCTTCTAAAGCCATTAAGGGAATTACTGAGGAAATTACTCATGCTGGGAGAATTTCATAGTACAGTTACATACTAGATAAAATGAATGTTCACTGTTTTGTGTTTTGTTTACATTGTAAGTTGTCATTGTATGTAAATAAAATCTCTTATTTCTTAAAAAAAGAAAGAAGATAAAATGAATAAAAATTGAGGCATACTTGATGTTGCACACACATTAAATTTCCTCCGTGAGATAGATAGATAGATAGATAGATAGATAGATAGATAGATAGATAGATAGATAGAAACCCTGGATCAGATCAAAGGACTGTTTACATCACGGGACTGGATCTTTCATTCGACTAAGTGAGGTGAATAATTTAAATGTTTTTAAAAATATTTTTAAAAAATATTTCTATATACACTAAAAAGTTTCAAAAGCACAAGAGAAAGAAGAAAAACAGACACAAAGAGATAATAATAAGAATAATGCCTTAAGATGAAAGTACAATGAAATATAAATATAATTTTGATTTGCTACTGCAAACAACAGTAGAGCTTAGGCTTCATCCAGCACCCTGGGCCTTGGAAGTCCTCAAGTCTACAATCTTTGCATGCTAAATATGGCATCTATAGCAATGCACATATATCCATCTTTAAATCCACAAAAAACCCCTCATTTTCTAATGAAACAGGATGCAGTGGGAATTCCAATGAATCTAACACCACTCTGTATAATTACCTAGCAATTTTAGCAATTGTTGCTAATGAGCAACAAGGATCAGGAACATGACTAATGGATGTGCTTGGTGATGACTTGTCATATTGTACCATTATTTCCAGATGTTACATCTGCACTGTGAATATTGTTCCTGCTATATGGCCGATAAATGATGATGGTGATGATGATAATAATTTATTTATTACCTGTCTCTCCTTGTGGCCTGAGGTGGAGTACAACATGGTTAAAACAGCAAGAAAAGCAAAACATGTACTTTTCAGCTCAGCTGTGATTATCAAAGAGACATAAAGGAGACACAATAGAGAACTGGAGTAGGTTACATATGGCCTTTGACAGCCCTCACTATTTAACATCACTGTTAAATGCTAAATGGCAGTAGGTGCATGACTTACCTACTTAGGCGATCCCTCGTAGCTCAAGAATGATGGTCCTCCAAGTGAAGCGTCTTGCTGGTGGGTCTGTAGGTGGCTATAGGTGGCTATAGGTGGCTATTCCTGGTCTACATGTTCTCCCGCAGTGAGGACATCAGTTTCCAGGTGGAAGGTGGTCCATGATAGTGGCTGGTGAGCTTAGGAACATCTGGAGGAACAAGGCCCCCTCTTTCCTTGCTCCAGTCAGGCTGAGAAGATCTCATTCTGGCTGGTGAAAAATAATAAAGCTTTGGGGTTTTTTTTTACCATACCTATATGATAACATAAATTTTCAGGCAAACCTCAGAAATCACCAAACAAATCATTAACATTTCAGTAAATTATCATGCTTTTTCTATTTGCCTTTTGCAGTGCCTATTTGGGACACAAAGCGGAGTCTCCAGATTGCTCCATTTGATAAGCAGGGCTCATACAGTGAAATATGTTACATCTTTCCTGATGCACCTAATAAAAGGAACCGTCTTATTTTATTTCATCTTTTGATTGGTTTCTTCATGTCTCTCTATCACTTTCTTTGTTCTATGAATATTGCAGACAGAATCACACTTTAAGTACCAACAAATTCCAAGTGCTGTAACTTATTTTTCAGAGGAAGGAACAGGCAAAACCACTTCAGAGTATTCCATATCTAATAAACCCTAAGAAATTCACAGGGTCTCCATAATTCAACAGGAAAATTGAAGACACACATTTAAAAAACAATACAACAAATTATGTATTAAAACTGAAATATATACATTGTCACAAATGTTCAGCCAAACTTCACAACCCTTCTCAAATGACCATGCTGCAAAAACAAACCAACAAAAAAACACCATACTTCCAGCTAGAGAGAAAATAAGGAGATTAAAGTGGGAGTAAAACAGCTTTGTAAAAAGAAATTTCTTTGTCAGAGTTTTGTTAGTTCAGGTATTCCTGTATTCAGAGGCATTTCAGTCCATCCATTTCAGGTTATGGAAAACTATCATCTTTTGACCATTTTTGCTTCCAGAAATGGGTGGACAAAGGACTTTATCTCACCAGACTTGCAAAACAGAATTTCAGCAGGATATTAACATCTGTTGCTGGTGATTATCATACTAGGTTGTGTACATCCTGAGACCACTTTGCTTTCCCTCCATTACTATAGTGTACCTTTTCATAGATGGTTAAAACCTATTAATGGCTTTCCGTTACTTCAGTGCAATAAGTCCACTCTACTTCTTTTTCAATATGTTGGCAGTCATATCACATTTTCTCCACACTATTTCCAAAGAGGCTGTTTTCTTCCCCATCATTTCATCTTTGCATTGCTACAATTGTGAAATTGTGGTAAAAATAAAAAACTAAATACTTATAACATCAAAATGCATGTTGGATAGGGCATAGGACAGGAAGGTGGGGTTGTGGTGGTTGTGTAGGACACAGATTTTGGGACCCGAGATTGCTGAAGCAACTTTGTTGCATTCATTCAGAGAGAGAGAGAGATATGCAATACTGAACATCCCAAAACTGGTATGTATCCATTCTCTACACTGATGTGGGATTGTAGCAGGCTCGTGTAATAAAGTCCAAAGTGTGACTATGGAGTTCATGCAGTGCCCAAGGATATATGCTTGATTCCAGAAACTAACAGTGTGCCACTGCCCTAAGTAGTGTTCCCTCCACAAAGCAAATAACATTTGTTTAAATACACCAAGCAGTGAAGAGAATGGATTTGTTTTGTATATACAGAAAACTACACTGAAGTTTCTTCCTACTGAGTTCAATTCTAAAAAGAAGCACACCAACAATGCTTTCACAACAGCAAGCCTCCTTCTTTCAGGTTATGTTGTACACACCCAGAGGATGACATTTGAGAGAGAATAACAAAACACATGCACTTGCAACTTTTTGTGATGGCACTTGTGATTTTACGGTTGTGGGACAATTTTCGCAATCAACCATCTGCTCCATGGTCCTCCTTAGTCCTTGGCTGAAATGATTGCTGCAAAAAGATGGTTGGCTTTCCAGAGAGGCAGACATTTGTGCATTCTCGTAAGCACAGCAACTAAGAGGATGATTGTGTCAAGCAGGTTTGGTCAGTGACCTTATCTAGTTGTTGAATGAAAATATGAAGAACTAGGGACAATGGATTATTGGACTACAATTCCCAGAATCCCACAGTCAATGTGGTAATGCTAGCTGGAGGATTCTGGCAGTTGTACTCCATAAATAAATCACTTTCCCAAGCCTGCCACATGTTAATTTAAGAAATGAAGGATAAACAATGGCTTCTTTTATATAAACAGAATTCTTTTTTAAGAAAAACCCAAGTAGTGCAATAAAAATAAAACCTTGTACATTAGATTGTTTGTGTCAGATAATTAATAATTTTTTAAAGAAATAAATAAAACCACTGAAAAGAAATCTGTGGAAGAACAACCGCTCCAAGTCCCCTTCGGGTTGAGAGAGGCAGTATATAAATACATTTCAAATGTATATATGAATCTTATAAGCAACCCAGCAGAAAACCTCAGAGCCAGTCCAATGTGTTCTTACAAATACTTGCTCAAGTCCACTTTTGTAAGCAGTGCAACATTGGAGGAGATTCTTACAGAACAGCATTTTGTATTATATGAAGAAACAAACAAACAACTGTAAACAACTGTAAATTCAAGCGACAAGCTCTTTCTTTCCTCCAGACCTCCTCAAAATAGGAATAGGAGAAACTGTATTGTCCACAATGTGAAACTAACAGAATAGATTAACCTTGCTAAAGTGTCTATGATAACAAAATGCCATAACTAAGTCATTGTAATAAATATTTTTGCTATTTGAGATTCTCACTTTAGAAAATAAGAAAACTTTTATATGGTGATAAGCATATATGAGGAATGATGCAAACCAAATGTGAGATGCTCCTTGATTATTGATATAAACAAGCATTATATTCTCAGAGACTTCTCTATGCTGTTAACCCAGTGCTAGGTGTTGTTGTTCAGAACATTTAGACATTTGCTCTTATACACTTAAGTTCATTTCTGTCTTATGGTGACCCTGAGGGAATCTGTCAGGTTTTTTTTTCTTAAGTAGATTCATTTAAGCAATGAGATTTAGGTGAGTGTCATTTCTCCAATGTGCAGTTGATTCAATGGGTCTTTTTTAAAAAAAAAACTGGGATTAGCTGCTGAGTTTACAAATAGCATTTTTATTTATTTTAGGTATTGAAAACATTAGACAGGACTGCTAATCTGTCTAGTTTTCAAAAATTGTGATTCCACAACAAAGAAATTCTCTGGAATGAATAAGAGATTACAGAAGTGTAAAGGCCATAAGGCTTTTGGTAGTCCCAGTTAAGTAGACCCCCACCTTCTCCTTCTCCAAAATAGAGGAGATTCACTGATTTAATGAGTCTATTCTAATTGCGACTAACTACTGATTTTTTGGAGCCCCCAGTGGCACAGTGGGTTAAAACGCTGAACTGCTGCTTGCTTACCAAAAGGTTGCAGGTTCAAATCCGGGGAGCGGCGTGAGCTCCCGCTGTTAGCCCCAGCTTCTGCCAACCTAGCAGTTCAAAAATGGATTGATAGTCCTAGCCTCTCCCAGGAGTAATCTCTGGTGTAATAGGCAGAAGTAGGACCCCTGCCACAATTAAAATTTCCTTGCATATGACCGTGTCTGTTTTTGTTTTATTTTTAATAGATTTTTCAGCAATGCTCTCCTTTAAAAATAGGTCAATTGCCTTACAAATGGTAAGTTATCCCATCTAGAAATCATTCATTTTCATTCCATATCTCATAACATAGATATAATAAAAATTAAGTTTCTGGAATAACCTTCCATATCTTTAAAAATAGTATTTGCTAGAGAAGTTCCTTTTTAGATATCATGAAGAACAATTGCTAAATAAAATACTCAATAATATGGATTATGTTTTGAAGCATGAAGGGCTATGTGACAAGCTTTGGCAAAACCATGATGTTTCCTTTGAATTCTGGAGATTAATCATGTTCATTCTCACTTCTGCTAATTCATGCAACTTTGTGAATTACAAAATTTTTCAAGAACATATCACACTAGTTTTTCTGCTACTCATTCTTAGATGCCCAAAGTCAAACTGTTGGATGCGGTTAGGAAGCTAACATTTTCTCTTGTGACACTTTCAATTAGTTGCATTTGTTCTAATGAGATTGTTGACAGCTTTAAGTGGTGGTGGTGGTGGTAGAAAATTAGAGTAGGAGTACTATGTCAGAGGTTTTCTAAAACATTTTCAGTGTCACCATTTAGCCTAACATAGACTACTCAAGACTATTATCAAATAAAAGAAAAAGGTTGGTGTTAACATCAAAGTTTCTGAGTGCAACCTGTATCAACCCCTCCAGGCGTTTGTTTTGCACTTCCCATCATTCTTGACAATTGATGATGCTAGCTATAGATGATGGAAAATGTAGTCAAAAACATCTGGAGATATCAGATTAAGGATAGTTTTAGCATCCTGAACTGTTTGGCCTTGACAGTCAAGTCTATGGCAATGCTACCATTGATTCATTTGCATCAGCTTCAGGGTTTCAATTACCGTGTTCATTTTATTAATGGAGCAGACTAATTTTATAGTCATGTGCCACTCATATAATTTGATACACCGAGACCTAAATAGTAAGTGCAACAACAAACAGAAGTGATCCACAATGTTATTTTCCAGAGTCATTACCTAATTAAATGTGTTTGCCAGCATCATGTTGGGCCTTATATTACTTCTTCCTTGATGTTTTGCAGTGCTTGTGTAGAATTTAAGACTACCTCTATAAAGAGAGACAATTCTCATAATAGTTCTGCTTTCTACATCTACAAAGAACAAATCTTTCTAAAATGAGTACTATTCACATGCCTCAGACAGGATAAATTCCAGGCAATTTGGTGTTGAGAGCCAGTATGGTGTCAAGGTTACAGTGTCAGTCTAGGACAGGGCTGTCCAACTTCTTCCGACCCAAGGGCCGGAAGAAGTGTCACTGATCACATAAGGGGGCCGGAGGTGATCAGTGAGCAGGGGGCGGGGCAGCTCGCGGGGCTCACGTAGCCCCTCCTCTTTCACCCCGCTCGCACCGCTCCTCGGATCCCAGGCAGCAGGGGCGAGCAGGGAAAAGGAGGAGGGGCTACAGAGGAAGAAGGCAGCCGGCTTCCTCTGTAGCCACTCCTGCTTCTCCCCGCTCACGCCTGCCGCCCGGGATTCGAGAAGCGGTGCGAGCGGGAAGAAGCAGGAGGAGCTATGGAGGAAGCCGGCTGCATCCTCCTTCCCTCCTTCCCACCGTGGCGGGCGGCGATCTCCGGCCGCCGCCGCCGCAGGGAGAGAGGGGCGAGCCGCGGGGAGCCGAAATCGCCCTTCTGAGGAAGCCGGCATGTCACGGCTTTAGGAGGAAGGGCCGAGCTGCGGGGGAGCCTCTCCCCCGCGGCTCGCCCCTCTCTCCCCGCCACCACGGCCGGAGATCGCCGCCCGCCGCGGTGAGAAGGGAGGGAAGGAGGATGCGGGGCAGGGAGGAGGAAGAGAGCTGGCTCCTCCTCCCTTCACCGCCCCTTGTCCCTCTCTCACTGGCGCCAATGCCAAACTGGTTTGCATCGGCGCCGGCGAGAGAGGGAAGAAGAGGGCAGTGCAGGGAGGAGGAGCTAGCTCTCTTCCTCCTCCCTGCACCGCCCCGTGTCCCTCTCGCACTGGCGCCGATGCAAACCGGTGTGCAGAGGCGCCGGCGAGAGAGGGAAGAAGAGGGCAGTGCAGGGAGGAGGAGCTGGCTCCCTTCCTTCCCCCTGCCCCGCCTCCTCCCCCCGCGCTGCGATCTCGCAGCGGCGGCACAGAGAGAGGGACGGAGGGGGCGGTGCAGAGAGGAGGAGCTGGCTCCCTTCCTTCTCCCTGCCTCGCCTCCTCCTCCCCGCCTCTGCGATCTCGCAGCGGCGGCGCGGAGAGAGGGACGGAGGGGGTGGTGCAGGGAGGAGGAGCTGGCTCCCTCCTTCTCCCTGCCCGCCTCCTCCCTCCCGTCCCCCCCACCGCTGCGATCTCGCAGCGGCGGCGCGGAGTGAGGGACGGAGGGGGCGGTGCAGGGGGGATGAGCTGGCTCACTTCCTCCTCCCTGCCCCGCCCCCCCCCCTGGCCGCCATTTTTTAAAATTTTTTTAAATTTTTAAAATTTAAAAATGGCGGCCGGGGGGCATAGCGGGGGCCGTGTCCAACAGGCTGGGGGGCCGCGTACGGCCCCCGGCTGTCTGTTGGACAGCCCTGGTCTAGGACATGGGAGAGTTGGTTCAAATCTCCACTGAGCCATAAAACTCAGCATAGACAGTTATTCATTTTCAGGTGGAATTGTCTCATAAGATTGTTGGGATGATAAAATGGTGAGGCATTCAGAAAGGCCAGAAGTGGCACCATTGCATAGAGAGTAGGGGGAGGTCAGTGCTTCTTTTAGCTTTTCCCAGGACAGATTAAGCTCAGAGAAGGGATTCCAATTTTTTGTTTGAGCTAAGGTACAGTACTCACATTAACTCATAGATAAGTCAACCCAGGTTTTTCGGGTTGCTTTTTAAATTAAAATTTCTAGACTTATACATGAGCATATAGAATAATATAAATATGAGTCAATGAAGATGAGTGTGGATAGGAATGATACAACAAAATCCAAAACCTAACATAGGCAGTTTTAGGTTTACTCCCATGACTTGGAAGATGATAATATGCTTTTCAGCTTCTAAAGGTACAGGTGTTGAAATGTCTCCTTAAACTGCATGCCTGTTTTCGTATAATTGTATACAATTTATGATGGGTTCACATATGATACACAGATTACTCTACACTTATGTACCATGTTCATTTAAGAAAGTGTAGTTGTAAAATAGGATAAAATCAATGGGATTTAATTACTATTAAACACACTTAGGCTCAACTAACAACAGTAAGTACAAAATATAATTAAGTGATTAATTCATAGCAACTAAAACATTGAGCTATAAATGCGGTTTTTAAGCCACAGGTAGACTATAAGGCTGGGAAGCTTGCATCCAGGGTTTAGAACACTAATTGGGTCAAATAGTGACATGTATGTTTGACATCCCCAAGTAATATACAAAAGACTGGGGTGGGTTAACACTGTTAGTTGCAATAGGTTTTTGTCTGCAGGGAGCTTTGAGAGGATCTATTTTTTCTGACTCTATGAAGGTCTGTTTTGCTTGATGAACAACTATGGTGCATTCTGGCAGCCTTCTCTGTCTCGAGGCTCTCTTGCAAGGCCTCTGTTTTGATTTCACACTCTGTCCATTTATAGGCAGGCAATAGCTCATTGAAACAAAATTTCTCCCTTGAGAACCTCTCTCCATAGGGTATGTTTCTGATGTATGCAGCATCATGTTCTTGGGTGCTATTTCTTCTTCAAAATGCTCACATGGGGAGGAAGAGAAAGGCTCCAGGCTCCCATATTTTTCAGTTATCTCTTTACTTTTCATTGTACCTCTTATGTCTTGTCTTTCATCATTAGGCTGAAATACCACCCAGTTACACCGAAAGTGAAATGCAATACAGTAACTTAAAAGGTTCTTTCTTTCTTTCTTTCTTTCTTTCTTTCTCAGTTTAAGAGGAACTCTGATATACCAAAAGAATATATCTATATCTATATATCCCCTTTGATAATCTTGTGTTGTTTGTGTCTCTACTCCGAGAACATACAGGAAACAATCATTGCCCCACCGAGACATGCCCTGATTAACCCTGAGAGATCTAATCAACCCATCTATCATCTCCGTTAAGTTGAAAGTTCAGGTAGTGGCAACAGGCTCCAATTCCTTCCACAAACACAATCCTGCTCTCCTTTGAACTGAACAACCATCTTTATTTTTATTCCTATGTGTGTAATTTGTTTCATGGTTTGGTGACCCTGGATATAAATGAATGTCAACTAATGATATAGCATAGTCCCTTGCTGATTGACAGCTTCTTATGTGTTCAGAAATTGTGTCATTGATTTTAGAAGAGTTTTAAATAGTAATGGGTAAACTACAAGTGTAGTTTTCAATAATTTTGGGCCAGTTGAATTAATATCAGGAATTTGGTGCTGGGAAAAGGCAATGTAAAGGAGGAGAAAAAACGAACATGAAATGGCAGGCAACCACAGTGGTCGACAGTCCAAGTTATTTTGCTGCCTGGAAAGACATGACCATGACTACCATCTTCATTCCATGTACAAAAACCGAACCTTCAATTGGCACCACTTGCAGGTGGATAGAATCCTCTACTGCCATACCTTTGCAAAGCTTGGACATCAATGTCTCCTGTGCTATCATAACCAGAATCCATGTTGACATCCCCATTTGGACAAAATGTAGATGGCTATTATCTAATCCTTGTGCTCTAGCCAAAACCATCCCATAAGCAACAACAGCAAAGACCAGCAAAGTGACACTGCTGTTCCTTCTTAATAGATGGCAATTCAGAGCATGAAGACATGGCTGGTCTGAGATTCTGGAGAAAGGAAAGACAGGTCACTCTATTTGGGAGTGCACCATCATTTCTTCCTCCATCCAACTGAACAAAGATCAGTTGTTTCTATATGGTCTAAATTGTTTCTCTCCTTCCTCTCTGATAAGAGGCAGCAGTAATGTAGTTTGGCAGCTACCAGACATTGGGAGCAAGTGGCACTGTGTTTGTGGAGTTATGCACACATTTATGCTCTTAGTCCGTATTTGTAACACGTTATGTCTTGGGGAACACAGATATAACTATTTATTGGTTATTTCAGGGCAGTTATGCAGGCACTTAAGATCGCCAGTGGAAGGGGTATTTTAAAACAAGAGTACTATGCCACATGCATGTTTTCAGGACCCTGCTTGCTGCTTAGGGTGGCTAGCACAGGTCCTGAGATTTTAGGACCCAAACCTAGGACCTAGGGAGACTCCTTGGGGTTCTGGACTAATGATATTGAAATGTTGATGCTATAAGGATCACCCTTGGTTTTATCATTCAGTGTGATAGTAAAGCATCAACCACAGTTGCATGGAGTAGGCAGTTGAAATAACATACACTTACACACCATATCTAACAAATGAGGGAAATAAATGTAACCCCTTTCCAAGACAGTGGCCTTACTTTGACAGTCCTCTTTGTCCCAAGGACTGAAGAAGAGGAGTCAGACTGTGATACTCAGGAACAGGTGTTGAGATCTGGAATCCCTAAGCACTTCTGCTGCTTCAGTCTCTATTCAGGTCAGTTCCTTCTCTCCTGATCTTCAGGGGGAACTTAAGACTTGGCTGTGGGACCAAGCATTTGACCAGTAATTGAAGCAGTACAATAATGATAATGAATTAATGTGATTGACAAGTTGACAGGCCTTGGACTAGGATTGAAATTTGTGTGATTTTAACTGTTGTTTTAATAACCGATGTTTTAATTGTTTGGATTTTAATTGTATTTCTTTATTTTTGGATTTATATGTTTTGGCATTAAATCGCTGCATGTAAGGCCACCCTGAGTCCCCTTCGAGAAGGGCGGGGTACAAATGTGGGGAATAAATATCCATACCTCCATCCTAGAATGGAGAATGAACCTTTGCAATTCCTCATTGTTCTCAAGCATACAATGAAGTATGGGACCCAACAAGTCATATGAAAGACATAACTGTGTTAGTCTGGAATATCAGTATGCAAAGTGATCTTATAGTACTTTAGAGAATGAGAGTACAAAGTTGGTAACATAAGCTTTTGTAGAGTTGTTGACACTTGCCAAAACTCCAAGATCCACCTTGAATGTTATAGTGCCTGTCTTCACAATGCAGAGCTACTTCATAAGAACATAAGAACATAAGAAGAGCCATGCTGAATCAGGCCTCAGCCCATCTAGTCTAGCATTCTGTGTCACACAGTGGCCCACCAGTTGTACACAGGGATCTCTAGCAGAAAGGAGGGCAAAACCCTCACCTGCTCCCGACCCCCCACAACCAGTACCCGGGGAAAATCCTGCCTGCCTCCATCAACACAGAGGTGGCACTTGGATGTCCATTTCAGTAGCTACTCATTCCCTTGGTATCCATGAATCTGTCTAATCCTGCCTTGAAGCTGTCCAGGCTGACAGCTGTCACAACCTCCTCTGGAAGTGAGTTCCATAACCCAATGACCCTCTGGGTGAAGAAATATTTCTCTTTATTAGTCCTAACTTTCCTACCTTGGAGCTTTAGGAGTGCCCCTAGTCCTAGTGTTGTGTGACAGAGAAAATATTTTTTTTTTTTATTCACCTTTTATCCCATGCATGATTTTATACACTTCGATCAAGTCACCTCTTAAACACCGTCTTTCAAGGCTGAAAAGACCAAGGCGTTGCAACCTGATTTCATAAGGGAGCTGCTCCATCCCTTGGATCATTTTTGTTGCCCTTCTTTGTACCTTTTCCAGTTCCGTTATATCCTTCTTGAGGTGTGGTGACCAGAATTGTACACAGTACTCCGGATGTGGCCTCACCATAGATTTGTAGAGAGGCAATACAACATTTGCCGACCTATTTTCTGTTCCCTTCCTGATCATGCCAAGCATAGAATTCGCTTTTTTCACTGCTGCTGCGCAATGGGTTGACATCTTCATTGAGCTGTCCACCAAAACCCCAAGATCAAGTGATCATCCCAGAGGATTTGGGCTTAAATAGGCTTTGCCCTACTTTGGGCAAAGTCAAGTGATACTCTGGAGTTTACTGAAAACCTCCAAGCAGTCTGGGCAGTTGGACTGAGTCTTATTTGGCCTGATCTGCTATTCAGCTGGAGCAACAGTGCTATCACCCTTTCCCTGTGCTAATTAGTGCAGGGACGTGAAGATAGATTACACCTGTGTTGCTGCTGCTTCTGCTTCTAGCTATTGCAGAGTTCCTGGCTATAGTGAATGCCTCATGTGACATCAGACTAGCATGAAGAAGTAGGGTTGATATTCCTTCCTTCTTTTTGATAATATCGGCTTCCCTTTATGTAGAGGCATTCATAACACGAGACAATCTCCCCTTCTTTGGGCACCCCATTCTGATTATAGTTGTTGTAGATGGTAATTTGTATCTCATATATTCATCAAAATCAAGACAAAAGTGTTGCTTTTCTGAGTTATTTCCTTGGAATGCAGGGTCCTGATGATTCTAACTCAAATATCTGTCCTGCAGCTGAAGACACCTGGAGGCTGTCAAAAGGAGTGGTCCTGCTGAGGTTGCCCCCCCCCCCCCGAGCAATATGTAACCTTGGGTATGTTGTGGTTTTCTCCTTCTCCCAATTGTATTATTTTTCTTTTATTGCTTTTGTTAAACTTCAGGATGAATTATCAGTGGATTGTTTAATTTCAGTTTGCATTTATTAATGCAAGATGTTTTGATTAGTCTATTTGTTATGACTATCTTATATCTCATAATTGTTACTGACTTTATTTGGAAATATTCCTATATTTTATTATGTAAATGTTTAAAATGGCTCAACTTGAAGGTGTTTGTATGTGTGGTATGCTTGCAAAACACTGGGACACCAGAAAGGCAGGAAAGAATAGGGCAGAAAGCCAGTGTGTACCTGAACCCAAGCCCATGGTACCGTTTGGAGGAAGTCAGAGAGTGGAGCACCAGAATAATGATTGATAAAACATCTTGTTGTGCAAAAACTACCAGCAACACCACAGGGCTTGGAACTCCACCCCAAATCTGTCATGTGTGCTGTAGATCAGATCATATTGAGATGCAAAAAATGGTGGGAACTGCTGAAATGGTTGGATGCTTCCTACATTATTGGGCTGCCAACAACAGTTTTTCTCTGGCTGCCACCTTATCTAACCTAGCAAGGCTTAAACAAGATTCTGATCCTGTTTATCTGATCTGACGTTATGTTTGTTTCCAGAATCAGCTAGACCAGATCCAGTTTTGTTCCTTCCTAACCCTTGCCTGCTCTGTTTCTATAACATCATAAGGCCAGTAGACGTTGATGGCTCTATCAGTACAGTGGTGAATTGTTGTGAGTTATAGACTGCACCTTAATGGATTTTTCAAGATATCCTCTATTGTCTAAAATATGTTAAGCATCTTGGATTTAACTTTAATATTCAGACTTCGGTTTGGACTAGATTCATTTCCCAGTGATGTTGTACCCATCAACCAATGTTCCTCTGAACATTGCTCAGTTCTTGTTACACCACAAGGATCTGCTCTATGACATCATAAGATCCACTTCCAGTCTCAGGTTTTGGACAGAGGAAACTCAGGAAGTGGAAGGCAGTTGGCCTGACAGTTCTAGTCACCAGGTTCCCAGGTTGTGAATATCACTTTCTAAGATCAGGTAAAGCAAGACCTATATAATCATGTTGACTGTGGTTGGACAGAATAAACTTTTTCCTACGTTCAACTTTGCTTGGTGAAATAGCTGGCTGGGAAATATAGACTCAAAAAATGGAACAGGAGATAACTAAGTAGAAGCTAGTTTGAACTATAAACAATTTATATATAATGATGTGCTAACTCTTGTTGGAATTTTGCTCTTTCATTTGACTTATCCAACACAAAGAGCATGCATTGTTCCAAGGGGTAGTTATACAATCTATTTTACAGGATAGATTTGTCCATTTCAGAAGATAGTCTCATATTTGATGCTGTCCCGTGTTTGAACCATTTCTGTTTCTAGTTTGAAAGAAGTCTTGCAAATGCAATGTAAAGATATGAACACTCAAGAAAAGATGGCATAGGTCTTGGAGTTGTCTATCTACAATTGATAACTGGACATACACTAAACAATTCCATAAATCACTGAGGCTCTTTCATACTACCGTGTTTCCCCGAAAGTAAGACAGCGTCTTACTTTCTTTTCCCCCCGAAAAGTCCCCCTACGTCTTACTTTCGGGGTACGTCTTATATAAACTAAGACGCACCCCATCGCCGCCGCCGCCGCTGCCGCCGTCACGTGGCCGCGGCACACCTCTGCAGCGCAGCTTTCTGGACAAAGGAAGGGAGGGGGAAGAAAGCCAGAAGCATGGCAAAGCGCCGCTGCGTCAGAGTGACGCGTCGTCGCTCTGCCCCGCCCCTGGCTCTCTTCTCCCTCCCTTTCTTGGACAAAGGAAGGGAGGGGAAGACAGCCAGGGCGGGCAAGCGACGACGCGTCAGAGTGACGCGTCGTCGCTCTGCCCCGCCCCTGGCTCTCTTCTCCCTCCCTTTCTTGGACAAAGGAAGGGAGGGGGAAGAAAGCCAGGGCGGGCAAAGTGACAACGCGTCAGAGTGACACGTCGTCGCTCTGCCCCGCCCTGGCTCTCTCTCCTCCCTTTCTTGGACAAAGGAAGGGAGGGGGAAGAGAGCCAGGGGCGGGGCAAAGCGACGACGCGTCAGAGTGACACGTCGTCGCTCTGCCCCGCCCCTGGCTCTCTTCTCCCTCCCTTTCTTGGACAAAGGAAGGGAGGGGGAAGAGAGCCAGGGGCGGGGCAAAGCGACGACGCGTCACTCTGACGCAGCGCTCTGCCCCGCCCCATGCTCTCTCCCTCCCTCCCTTGGACAAGGCCTGGCAGAAAGGAGGTGTGGGGCAAAGCGACGAGGTGTGCAGCGCACGCGATGGGCCTCTTCCCCTCCCTGGAGGCCTGGCAGAAAGGAGGTGTGCCGCGGAGGTGTGCCGCGGCGATGGGCGTGGGCGACGAGGTACGACTTACATTTCGGGTACGGCTTACATTAGCCGACCCCTGACACCCCGATACGTCTTACAATCGCGGGTGTCATACTTTCGGGGAAACACGGTACATAGTCGTCTGACTGTAACTTCTCTGCTATTGCTACATCCTATAGAATCCTAGGGTTTACAGCTTGATGAGGACTTGCTCTGTCTGTCAGAAAATTCTAAATATGATACCCCATAAAACTACAAATTTCAGGGTCCTGTACAATGGAACAATGGTAGTTAAAGCAGAATCAAGAAGCTGCAACTGGGTATTGAAAAAAAACCCAACCCTGTTTAAATCGCATTTAGCATACACAGATTTCATACGAGTCTGCCTTCCTTTGTCCTCCTTTTTTGGTAATGAATTTCCTCCTTTTTGGCAATGCATAGGTGTCCAATCTATATTTTCCCCCCTTGGGATTTGTGTTATTCTAGAAAGCTGAAGCTCAACTCTAAATCTCATAGGTGCTTCCAATTTTTCTTATTTATTTCTTTTTTGCTTTTGCATGTTTAGGATATTTTCCAAAAAACACTGGGCCATTAAAACAGCATAGCATGATATCAATGCAGATCTTTGTTAAAATTTCTGCTCTGAATAGGATGAAATAACTTCCAGTATTTTCACTGGGTCGTTTCTACACATCTATGCTTAGATTGTCTCCTGCCATTTCTCAGAGAAAAGGTTGTGTGTTTTAGTTACTTGTAAGTATTCATTGTGTCATGTTTGTTGGCTTTCCTAGAAGTCAGTAGAAACTAGCTAGAGAAGAAAAATTCATACAAGCTTTTCTTAATCTAATCCCTTGTTTTTGCCCTGTTCTCTATTTTCTCATTCTACAGTATCAGACAAAAGAAAGGGGATCTGTTTTATATATACTGATGATCTCATCTTACACCCAAACAAACTGCCTTAACAACATGGAATAGCAATTTGAGATATATTGATGCAGTCCTGCATCTCCTGATTAGGGCAAACAAAGTATCACTGAATAGTAGGGCTGTGCAAAAAACCTGTAAGAGGGTCATAAATCATAAGTGTTTCATTACATCCATCCTTACCACCAGATTTACGACCCCCAGAGCCACTCCCTGTCTAACACAAATGAATCAAAACATCCACCTCCTAGTGTGTTTGGTTCATACGTCTTATGCCCCCCCCCTTCATCCACCTCTCTCTCCCTCCTGCCATGTGCCTGGCAGAGGAGGAGGCTTCAGTGAGGGCAGCAAGCAGGCCCTGTCCCGCATGCCTGATGGGGGAGGAGGCCCCGGTGAAGACCTTCTGCGCTAGCACTACCTCTTGCAAGAGAAGCTCGCATGGCTTGACTTGTCAGGGCTTCCTGAAGAACCATGCAAGCAGGTACATGGCTCACCTCCATGCAGGACAGGGCCTGACTGTGTAAGGCCAGGTGTCGGATGGAGCAAGCCAGCCCTGCCCTGTGCCTGGCAGAAGAGGAAACCCCATTGAAGGCTGCAAGCCCTGCTTAAGATGGTAGGTTGACTCATGCCAGAGGCCTTTGGCAGGTCTCCCTCCTTCCAGTTGCATGGCTCACATCAAGCCCAATGCAGGACATGGCCTGCTTATGTAAGCCTCGGAGGTGGACAGAGAAGAGTCATCCTAAGCCCTGTGGGGGCTGCTCTCCCACCAGGTATAGCATTAACTTAGCTCTTATGGTTTTTTTTTAAAAAAATAACGTAACAAAAATCAAACAACATTTTCAGAACTTTGTAATAGGACACAAACCCCTTACGAATTTTTCATAACACTTAAAATCAAAATGGGAGTCACACAAAGTTTGTAAATACAACGTGGATTTTTTTGCCTTGTGCTCACCTCTACTGAATAGTGAGCAAATGTGTGAATTGATAAGACCTAAAAGAGAGCAAGATGGATTACTTGCATCATAGTCATACTCAGTCAGAAGTCTTGTGAGGTCCGTGGAACATAGGCTACATAGTAAGGTTGTGCAGTTGGGGTAAACGCTGAGCCGGTTCATATTCTGGGTTTTGGGTGGGGCCCCCGATCCATTTTTTTGGGAGCCTCTCAAAATTGGGAGGGCAGAGATCTGTTTTTGCTCTCTAGTGCTGAAGATCAATTTTCTATCGGCCCATTATGAGGGGGGGGGGGAGGCGGCTTCCCACCCAAGCTCCACTTCCCAGCATGCTTCTTTTTGCCTGCTGCTTCTACTACTCTAAAATAAGCGGTGCTCAGCTACAGGCCCTAGCAGGTGTAGGGGCTCTGGGCATGCACGCCACATACACACTCTTTCCAAGGAGAATATTTGTGTGGCATGCAGGAGCAGCCACATCTGCCAGGCCCTGCAGCCGAGCACTGCTTTCTCTAGATTAAGAGGTACTTGGCTGTGGGCCCTGGCAGGCACAGGCACTCTGGGCCTGCACAGAACACATGCACTCCCTTTCCAAGGAATGCCCTGCATGTGTGGCATGCAGGAATGCCCGTGCCTGCCAGGGCCTGCAGCCAAGTGCTTCTTACTGTGTGACACCAAAAAGGTGGTCAGGAGCCAGGACCCACTCCTGCTTGCTTTCATGTCGAGCTGATTTTTGTACTGGGGGCGGGGGGGGGGGGGCTTCTTGTTCCATGCTCCTGAAGAAACAAAAGAAATGAAGGAAACAGGAGAAACGAATTCTGCACACATCTCTACTACATCTACACCTACAGAGACATTTTGGAGTATTGTGCTTTGGAGTTGTTATGGATAAAACATAGCTGTGCCCTATAGCACTTTTAAAGCCTGGAAAGTTGTCTGAGACAACACTGCATTGAGATTGTCTCTATTTTACCAACCAGAACTAGCTCCCTGGCAGAGACTTGCTGCCAACATCTTTTCTGGTGAGATTAAGCCAAAGTACCCTGCTATGTCATCAGCGGAAGTGACATCACCAGCAAGGGTCTGCTGGAGAAATGCTTCTATTCCACTGTGAACTGCCCTGAGTCCCCTGCAGGGTTGAGAAGCGTGGTATACAAATACCGCAAATAAATAACTAATTATTAATAAATAACCATACTATTCTTTTCTTTGGAGGGGTTTCCGTAAATGAATGTACATAGAATTATTTATGTAGAGACACAAAATTTAATTGCAATAGAGATCCGAAGAAATAAATTATGCATTTTGTGTTATAATGATTTCAGAATGTGTATTTACATTTCTATTAGGCATGGAATACAAGGGTGGTTTATCAATGATTACTGCTGGCAGACATTTACATTTTAATAAAAACCACACTTTCAGTGAAGCTTTTTCATTAATTGAACTGAGTCATAAAGTGTTGAGTAATCTAGTGATGAGAAATGAAGGGGAGTACTTGTATATACCAACTGTCTTACACTTTTAATTATTTTTGTTTGAGCAATATTTAAAAAATGGAATTAACAAATGAAGCTGGGATATAATTTCACAAGAAGAATATCAATGGACCTTTGTCAGTTTACAGACCTCTCTGAAATGACACACTAACATAGTGAAATGCAATCTTAATTCATTGCTTTGTGTCATACTTACAATATTCCAGCCAACCTGTTTTCCATTTGCATAGAAACTATAAGCAATCACATCTCTGAGCTATAATACACAATTGAGTTTCTTTCTCCCTCCCCCAACCCCAACATTTGGTTTGATGTGTTTTCCAATTTCTAGTGCTAGCACATCAAAACACAGAGCAACAGAGAGTAGCCTAGCCTTGAGAAAAGGAAATGCATTCATGATGTAATCAGACAGAGCCAATATGTTTAGTTCTCTGTCATGGCTCTATGGAGATCATTGCTTCTCTAATCTTATTTTCATTCCCAAATCCAGTAAACATTAATAAAGACAAGAGAAGAATGCAAGAACTCGTGTTGAAGAAATAGTTGAAGCTATATATGAGTGTATCCATGTTTAAAGCATGTTTTAATAAAACAATCTAAGGCTCTTAATTTAGCTTATTTGAAAACTTATTTGCAAGCATCCTACTTGGCATATTTGAAACTTCAGTGTGGTTTCACTCCATCTGTTTCTTGACTGTGCTCTATTTTTTCTAGTGGTTTCACACAACTTTAAAGATTTCTAATATATCCAAATGCAAAGGGAGCTAAGATGCCCCAGGCTAGTCATTTGGGTGAGTTGTATGACTTCCAACTAATGCCAGCTTTAAGGAAACTGGTGGAGTTCCAGGTGGCAGCTGAAGTATAGTTCTAAAGCTCCAAACAGCTTCCAGTTCCAGCTTCTGAACCAAGATAAGAAACTATCATGTCATACATACACTTGTGGGTTTTTTGGTGGCTGTGAGTAGGGTGGGGAGGGCTGAACCTAACAAGAGCAAAGAAAATCTTGGATTGTAGCGCTTTAACCAATTCCCTGTGCATCTTGAATGTCTGGGATCCAGTTGGTTAGGGTTGGGATCTGGGGTTTCTGAGCTCACTGGCCATTCTTGCCAAGTCTATATGTATCTGATTAATCTGAGGGTAAACAGCTCAATGCATCTCAGAAGCATTCTTGTATCCTGGGTTGTTGTAGGTTTTTTGGGCTGTATGGCCATGTTCTAGAAGCATTCTCTCCTGATGTTTCGCTTGCATCTATGGCAGGCATCCTCAGAGGTTGTGACCTCACAACCTCTGAGGATGCCTGCATTAGATGCAGGTGAAACATCAGGAGAGAATGCTTCTAGAATATGGCTATACAGCCCAAAAAATCTACAACAACCCAGTGATTCCAACCATGAAAGCCTTCAACAATACATTCTTGTATTTCTTTGGCTGGCTAACACCACAAGAGCTCTCTCACAAGGACTTCCTTCCGATGTCATATTTCTGGTCACATAACTGGTACCCTGGAGTGACCTCACCAGAAGCAACATCTCCAGTAACCCCCTGCCAGGGAGTTACTTGTGGTTTGTGATGTGACATAGACATATGGACAATGGATCATGTTGAATCTAGACCAATCCAGCTGTCCACACTCTAAAACTCTAGGACAACTGTGAAGCTTTTTGGAAACTCTGAAATACATTTCCCCTGAGCTGCAATAATGGCTGAATTCTGTGCTTTTTCTACAAGTAAAGTCTTGCATCATTTGGATTCCTCAGAGCAGCTGGGAGGTGAGTCCACATTATTTTGGTGGTGTAAATGCTGCCTCTGTTGCCAATTGAAAAATTAACCATGTGGCATATTTAATGGACAAAGTACACCCTGACATTACTGTGAATAGGTAGTGATCGGCAAGAGTTGTGATAGGTTAGATATATAAAAACCAACACATATTTATAGGTTTCTAAATTTTGAGTGGATATCTATGTTTTATTTATTTATTACTTATTTATTTATTTCAGGATTTTTACCCCGCTCTTCTCAACCCCCAAGGGGGGACTCAGAGCGGCTTACAGTACGGCACAATTCGATGCTCACATAATCACAATATAAAACCCCCAAACCCTTCAACAATTAAAATACATTAAAAATACATTAAAATACAACTACATATATTTTCCATATATTTTAGACATTGTGTAAGTGTGCAACACAGCTGTATTGTACTACATGTTCCACATGTTCCAATACATTTGACAAACACTATTACTACTACTTCTTTATGTCTGTGGGCTATTACCATATTACAATGATATGGGTTGCTAAGAGGAGAGATGAAAAACATACTTTTTGGATCATACATCACATAATCCCTAGCAATAGGGCTATTGACAGAAGATGTTTTGGGAGTTATTGTCTAACAAAGTAGTTTTCCAGGCTTTGCTTATGAGTTATACAGTACATCCAGTTTATTTGCAGAAGTCTCGAGGTTGTTCCCTTGCTTACATTGCTCCTATTCATTTCAGTGGAATTTTCACAGGAGGACTTCCCATTGTATTGTCTTTTAGTTATTTTTAATCCCTGATTGTTGTTTATTCACATAAGGCTGCCTATTCCATAAGAAGAAGCAACATATTATTTTGAACAAGAGGACTAATATAATTTATCTGAATTATAGCATGTCCATTTTGTAAAATGCAGAACATTTATGGGACATATTTTAATTAGTATATTTTAATGGTCATCTTGGATCATTTTGCATCTTAAAAGCATGAAGAGAAGTGTTTGGAAATATTTAGGAAAAACTACAGCAGCAAATAACAGCAAACAATGGAGGAGTTATAATGTGCTGGAGGAGGAGGAACTGATGTCAAAGCTGATTATGTCCCCTTACAAAAAAGAAAAATAACAAATACTGTGACCTTCTTTCTTCAATAAAGCTAAGAGTAAAATATAAACAGAAAATTCCCTAGCCTATAAATACATCAATATCCCAGGTCTCAGTTAAAAGTTTAAGACACCTGCTGTCAGTAATTGGAAAAATTAAAAATGACCAGCTTTTATCCAAAAGAAAAATAATTGAATTGTAATCATTGCTGAAAATCAGGTTAGCAATGTTCCAAATAATTCTGGTGGAGTAGATGTTTCATCCGACACTTATCCCTCGTTTAGAACTGTTGGAAACAGATGTATGACAAATTCAAACCAGTTTTGTTTTGATCTTCACAATGACCAAGATACTTTTCAAGTCACATGCAGATGGCCACATGTGGCTCCCATTGACTTCAATGGTTGCTATGGGTCTGCATCCAAAGACAAATTTTTAAACCACTTCTAGTGACCAGAAGGGATTTGATTCAGGTTCCACATCATATTAAATGCAGACATGTTGATTTAGCTCATATTTTAAAAATGGACTCAACATCAATGATCTAACTGTAAGGCTTGTAAACAGTGTTCCAACAGTGCAGGTACATTTCAAGGTCATGTTTAATAGTGATATAAATAGCAGTGTACATTGCAGACAAACCAAGTGTTCAGCAGTCAGCCCAGAAAATAACCCCTAGAGAGGAAGAAGTTATGGAACATTCATAATGTTCCTCCTCTGAAAACACTATTTTAATATCTAATTCAGCCTGTGGCGTGTATCTGCAGGTCTAAGAACCATTCTGAAATAGCCTTAATAATATTCTATAATAATTATATATTTGCTATGCAATATTCATTCCCAAGCTAGTTTTTTCTCTCCCCACCAAACATACCTGTTCTTCTGCTCCACAAACCTAGCTATCTGACTTGAGTTCCATAAAGCTCTCTCTTTCTTCCCTCCTCCCCCTCTTTCTCCTGATATCTTCCAAAGATATCACACTAACACACCTAACATAGCTGACTGACACATCTCATCCAATTCTAATATACAGGTAGTCCCCAAGTTACAAACAAGTAGGTGAAACAATAACCCAACAAATTAATAACTTAAATTCCAATAACCCAACAAATTAATAACTTAAATTCCAAAGTGCTGGATACAACAGGATCCAAAGAGGTCTTTGTTAGAATGGAGACTGGGGCAAAAATATTTTATTTTAAAAGGATAAATAAAATGTATTCTTATAAATGTAAGAGGGTTTTTTAAGGGGGAAGCATAAAACACACACACACACACACACAGAATATGAAAAATATCTAGGGTTTTTTTTTTAAAAAAAAAGGTCATAAGCTAAACCTAATAGATAAAAAATAACTGCAAGACTTATGTTTTGGTCAGATCCCACCTAGTATAAGATGAATAAATTCAAAATGAAATATGTCCAGAAAACTGTAACTGAAATGCTGAAGAGCCATGAGGCAAAGTTCTATGTAGAAAAGTTGAAGGAACTTTGCATGCTTGTGGAAGATTGTGAGGCAAATAGTAATAATGACAACACGGTAAGATAACATTTGTATCCCACTTTTGCCCAAATTTGGAACTCAAGGTTGGAATACAAAGGGCTTTGCCTGCTGAGGGATTTTTTATCCTCCCCTCAAAAGTGAGTTGCAGAGTCACCAAAAAGGCCATGTCTTGTATCTCTCCCATTTATGCTTGTGACTGGTGATGGAGGAAAGTGTTCTCTTATTTTGTTATTCCATTGTTACCTAAATCAAAGATTATAGGGCAAAAAAGAAAAGAAAATATTCCTGTGTCTGAAATGTGATAATATGAGGGATGTATAACAGGACAAAGCTACTGATATATGCTCAGCTGGTGTAACTTGAGGCAACTACAGGCAGTCCCCGAGTTATAAACACCTGACTTACAAATGACTCACAGTTACAAACTGGAGTGAGACAACAGCAAGTGAGAGAAATCCTCTCTTTCTCTCTCTCTCAAGAAATCCTTTGTTATTTTTTAAAAACACATTTTATTGTGCATAAGTGATATACAGAATGTAAGAAAAAATAAAGGAAATACGTCAAATACACATAATATAAACACATCTATCCAAAGTGTGTGCATGCACGTGTGCACACACACACATTATTGGCTGGAGTTACACTTTAAAAATGTACCTGTTTCAACTTACAAACTAATTCAACTTAAGAACAAACATACAGAATCTATCTGGTTGTTATGCTGGAAGGCCACATTGTACATTGAATCTCAAGAGCTGACCAAGCTAAAAAATAGCCCTCTCTTTGAGTATGGTTGGAATATATTTATTTATTTATTATTTATTTATTATTGCGATTTCTGCGCCGCCGACTCCCGAGGGCTCGCGGCGGCTCACATGCTAATGGCTCAGTGCCAGAGGTACAGCATAAAACATAGAGCACAAAAAATGTAGCTCAAAATTAAAAACAGGCAATACAATTAAAACAAAACAATTAAAACAGCAATTAAAACAGCAGCGGTACCCGATAGATCGGACCGGGCATGAATGAGGGCCTACTCCCCAAAGGCCTGCCTAAACAGATAGGTTTTGCAGGCCCGTCTGAAGGGGAGTAGGTCCCTCAGGGCTCTGGCCTCGGCCGGGAGGGCGTTCCATAGCGTAGGAGCTATCACGGAGAACGCCCTCCGGCGAGTGGATGTTAAGCGAGCTAGCTTAGCAGATGGAACTGCCAACAGGTTGGCCTCTACAGACCGTAGTGATCTCGGTGGGCGATATAGGGCGAGACGGTCCCTCAGATACGCTGGCCCCAGGCCGTGAATGGCCTTAAAGGTAAGAACCAACACTTTGAAGGCGACCCGGTGCTCAATAGGCAGCCAGTGCAGATCCCGCAAGATTGGAGTTATTCGGCAGCCTGCTGGAGCCCCAGACAGGAGCCGGGCGGCGGTGTTCTGCACCAGCTTGAGCTTCCGGATCGACGACATAGGCAGGCCAACGTAGAGCGCGTTACAGTAATCTAGCCTCAAGATGACCGTGGCTTGGATCACCGTGGCTAGGTCGTTCCGGGAGAGATAGGGGGCCAGCCTCCTTGCCTGACGGAGGTGAAAAAGGCAGCCTTGCTGGCCATGGAGACCTGGGCCTCCATGGTCAGCTGGGAGTCCAGATGGATGCCAAGGCTCTTCACTGACGGCGCTGGATGTAGTGCCGCACCGTCCAGGGTCGGAAGCCGGGCACCCATCCCGCCCGGGCAGCCCAGCCACAAGATCTCCGTCTTCGCCGGATTCACCCTCAACCTACTGGCTCGCAGCCATCCAGTGACGGCTTCAAGGCAATGTTGGAAATTATCGGGACGGACTCCGGCCTGCCCCCATCCTCAGAATGAGCTGAGTGTCATCGGCATATTGGTGACAGGTCAGCCCATAACTCCGCACCAGCTGTGCTAGCGGCTGCATGTAGATGTTAAATAACAGAGGGGAGAGGATGGCCCCTTGAGGGACCCCACAAATCAGTGGGGAACCCTCAGAGACCACCCCGCCCCTCCTCACACGCTGAGACCGCTGGCGGAGGAAGGAGGTCAGCCATTTAAGGGCTGTCCCCCTCACTCCGGCCATGGCCAGGCGGTGGATCAAAAGATTGTGGTCGACCGTGTCAAACGCTGCCGTGAGGTCCAATAACACGAGCAGCGCAGACCTGCCTTGGTCGAGCTGGCAGCGGAGTTGATCTGTGATGGAGACCAGGACCGCCTCCGTCCCGTGCCCCGAGCGGAAGCTGGACTGGAAGGGGTCAAGCCATGTTGCATCATCCAAGAAGGACTGCAACTGCTCCATTACTGCCCTCTCAACCACCTTGCCCAGGTACGAGAGATTCGACACCGGGCGGTAGTTGGAGGGAACCGCGGGGTCCAATGATGGTTTCTTCAGTAATGGAGCCACCACCGCCTCTTTCAAGCACTCTGGAAAAACTCCTTGCTCAAGGGAGCTGTTAATGATATTCAACAGAGGCCCATATATATATATATATATATATATATATATATATAGAGAGAGAGAGAGAGAGAGAGAGAGAGAGAGAGAGAGAGAGAATATTTCCATTTTTCTCTGAAGGCATGCAATAGATTTCTCAAGGAGATATTCATTTTGTATAATATCACAAATTAATCCAGTGGTGATGCCAAATGTCCTAGAGCATTTAGATTTTTTTGTGTTAAAGGGGGTTCTTCAGTTCTCCTGAGGTTTGGTGCGGTCTGGCAAGGGCATTTTAAAAGTATTACATTTTAACCTTCTCAGTCCTTCTGATTTTCAGCAATAATACCAGGAATTCCCTTACTTGTAGAAGTGTTCTTTCTGGAAACATTCACTGAATGATAGACTGGCTTCAGAGCTTCTCATCTCTTGCTCTGATGAGAAGGGGATATCGCACAGCATTCTGGAATAAATCTTTCTTTTAAAAATGTACCTTGAACTCTCCTTCAGGAAGATGCTTGATGTTTCTGTGTGGCAGATCTTGCCTTATGGAAGGTTCAAGCAGTTGTCTAAGAACAGACATATTTATTGTTCCTTCATAAACAAAACCTGCAGACATTCAGATTTGTTTGCAGTGTAAAAAACAAATAGAATATCACCAAGGTCTTAGCCTACATGGGAAGATATACATCAAATCTGCAAGGTTGCATAGCCTTTTGATCAAGCTCAGTGTCATTCACTTAGGGGGATAGTCTTTATTTTAAGTTTACAGAGATAGGCAAACTGGACAATGCAATGTGAAAGTAGCAGAAGGTTGAGTGTCGATAGTACACAAGTAAGTGGTTTCAGGATAAGAACTTTGGTAGGACACTTGCGGTAGTTGCAGGCTGAGAGAAATAAAAAGGCCCTCTTTTTCTGGTGCCAAAATTATTTCAGAGTCAGCATCAGACATGAAGAGAACTTACCATGAGTACAGCAAGAATCACAACAGAGATGTACCTTCCTTCAAACATTCAAACAAAGTACTTTTTCATTGCAAAAGTCTTTCCATGTTTTATCTGTTTCTTTGTCAAAACACTTGGATCAGGGGCACTGAATCTGATGGATGACCAACCATTGACAAATTCACAGGCATGGAGAAGGAAGATGCCTTCTTAAATCAATTGGTAAAGCAAATCATAAATCTTTAGTACTCTGTACTATTTTAGAGCCCTAACTGAGAAATACTGGACAGGTGTGTTTTAATTACATTGTGTTGGAGATAATGCCCGCTCATAAAGATGGTTCCAACTCTTACATGAACAATGCTTAGCTATCTTTGGAGGCATCTTCCTTTTCAAAAACTGAAATCAAAGATTGAATGTAATAGATTTTATCCTTGATCAGTTAAGAGCCCAGTATAATACTTTGCTGTATAAAATAAAACAGTTGTTGAAGCCACTTCACTTTGCAGCTTCTACGTGAAAAAGATGTATTTACAGTGGAAACGTTGGTCTAGTAAAAAGTATCATGTAACCCCTTTAGGCCTTTGTCTGCCCAGTAATACTATAAAATGAAATGATGTATGATGCTGCTGAGAACTCAGCTGTTGGTAAAGTCAAAGATGTGTGACATGATTCATGTTATGGCGGAGAGGCCCAGTTCATCACTTGCCACTTCTCAACAGGCCTCAGTCTGAGAATTTATTCTCATAGTGTTCATAAAAACAGACAACATCAATGGTGTTGATTCTGGTAAATTCTTAACTGCATTGTACAGTACTTTGAAATTCACAGGAGGAAATATTGCTGTCTATTTATGGTTGTAGAAAATGGAAGCTGCCTAAATGTACTCTGGATTTCATGGTGACCTCCTCCAACCTTTGTAACACAAGCATGAATACTTCATTTCACAGTCATGGCACTTTCACAGTTGGCACCTTGCAAAAGACTGCTCTTCATTCACAGGTCTCCAACAAAATGTCATTAACGGCCACCTGTCCAGTATTTCCCACTTAGCACCAACCTTTTAAAGAAAAATACCAGAGTAAAGATAATATCAGCATGAATACAAACAATTTTAAGTACAGTCTCAAACTATCCTAAGTAAATTATTAGAATGAAAGTACTGATTTACCACTTTATCACACAGGGTATTTTTTTTTGCTCCTTGCCGTGGTGGGGTTCCTCTTTGACCACAGCTCCAGACATATCCCATGAGATGATGCAGGCTGTAGCCCCACCTCATCAGTTGGTGAAGCAGTGGGAAGTGTTACAAAGAGGCTTCCTCTCCACAACAGTAAGCCTCCCATCTTTTGGCTAGCTCCAATGAGCTAGCACATAGTTTTTACACGGTTTTGATGCTTTTCCCTGTCTGATGGGGGAATCCAGTGGTGCAATGGGTTAAACCCTTTTGCTGGCAGGACTGCTGACCAATAGGTCAGCAGTTTCCATCCAGGGAGAGCAGGTTGAGTTTCTTCTGTTAGCTCCAGCTTCCACATGCAGGGACATGAGATAAGCCTCCCACAAGAATGGTAAAAATATCAAACATCCGGGCATCCCTTGGGCAATGTCCTTGCAGTTGGCCAATTATCTCACACTAGAAGCAACTTGCAATTTTTCAAGTCACTCCTGATATGAAAAAAAAGGTGAAGTACCAACGCAGCAACACACCTTGCCACAATTCTGTCATGTGATGAGGGAAGGAGGGTGGGTGCGCTGCTCATCCTGAGTCATCATGCACACCTTCCATTTTGCCAGTGATTGTCAGTGAAATGGGACGGGGAGGGGGCTCATCATTGATTTTATAGCAATCCTATAAATCTTATGAATGAGAGACCTCTAAGAGACCCTTACATCTAGACTTGTTCTGGTTTTGCAAACTCACTACCATGGTTCCTCTGACTGAATCCTCCAACTTACAGATATAGTTTTCCTCTTTTCATACTGCTTTCTATTTTTTACCAAGGATTATAATGTTTTTCCATTGAATCAGCCATTTTATGATATATATATAAAGCATGATATCCTTGGTTTAAACATTTAATCCAGACTTGATTTGATTTTGAATTCATTTATTTCTTCTTTTTATTTGGCAGTCTAAGGTAAGGTAAGGTTTTCCCCACATTAAGTCCAGTCATGTCCGACTCTGGGGGTTGGTGCTAATCTCAATTTCTAAGCCGAAGAGCTACCGTTGTCCGCAGACACTTCCAAAGTCATGTGACTGGCATGACTGCATGGAGCACTGCTACCTTCCTGCCAGAGTGGTACCTATTGATCTACTCACATTTGCATGTTTACGAACTGCTAGGTTGGCAGAAGCTGGGGCTAACAGCAGGAGCTTGCGGCGCTCCCCGAATTCGAACCTGTGACCTTTCAGTCATCAAGTTCAGCAGCTCAGCGCTTTAACTCACTGTGCCACAGGGGAGAGTCTAAGGTATCTTTAAACCTTTCCTTGGGCACCATATTGCAAATGTATTGATTCCCCGCCTCAGTCAGCTTTTTAAAACTATCAAACTTTCATTTCCATACATACACATTATTAATGCTACTGATTATTCTAATTTTGGTATTCAGCAATATCTCTTTACATTTGATGAATACCTTTTTTTTTCATTGATACTGTTACAAGTCTTAGAATTCATATACACAAAAAACCACAAAATCCGAGGCCAGTCCAGAGTGGGATGGTCTTCCTTACCTGGTCTGCCCCTTGTATCTGCAGCCACCATCTATGGAGCTCACCCTTCTTTCCCCCCAGTTTGCACGGAATACCTTTGCTGATATCATGATTGCCATGAGGTCTCTGGAGCTCTATTGCCAGCTGCCAGGGTGACAAGGGATGGATAGCAAAAGTAAGTTCAATTCCCCTTTCCCTGCACCACAGAGGAAAGAACTGCAAAATTGTGCAGATAATTTTTTAAATGCTATTCTGCGCATATTTTAACAAGATAAATGGGGATAGAGCAAAAGGGGCAACTAGAGGTCCTTTCTGTCTGTCCACTGGAAGTTAAATGGCCACAGCATGCAAACATGAAAGTGGCATCGAGAAAAGTTACATACAAACCACTATATGGATTCACCCAATATCATGGCAGCAGCACTAGTTACCTATAGTATCAGTGTCATCGCCCCCCCCCCCCCAAATATCCTTGGCTATTTCTTTGCCAGGTAATATTTCTCATTGTCATGAATCTACAGCCATAGTTTATGGGTTCAAAGTTATCCAAGATGGGAATTTGTTTACAGAAATGCTCCTGTGACCGGAAAATGTAGTCCTTTGATCACGGGTCCAACTGTATAGTGATTGACTGGCCCTTAATAAGATAATATCCGTAGAGAACTTTGTACTCCCCACACCCTTCCACAAACAATTCACCATATGACAAACAGCTTTTTTTTGCAAGCTGTGCAAGTTGAACAAGATTTTAAAATTATTTTTGATTGTGTGTGTATCTTTTGGCATCTCAGATATTTCTGGGTATATTTGACCTCCTGATTCCAAAAACAGCAACAATTTTTCCCTGTCAGCTCTTTTTTGGGAGATACTGAATATATGCCATATACCAATCTTCATCTCCTTGCCCATAGAAAATCATGATAACCATATCTAAAAAACTAGAGCTGATGTGGGCTATTCAATTTCTGAATTAGTGCTCCAAATCACACCAGGAACAAGCATAAATACCAAGACACCAATCTTTTTTTTTTGTTGGGCTGAGTTATATATGCTGTGATTTATAACCTCATCAGATTTTTCTCCATTCTAACATGTGGCAAGCATGCTGCTGAGATGGAGTCCACTAGAGCCGATCATATGATACAGGACTACTTCTGGTGGGGCTCCATTGGACACTGTCCTGGCAGTGTGCCGACAGCACAGTAAGAGGGAGCTGGGGACAGCACAGAAAGAAGCCAGGGACAGCCAGGAAACATCATGGCTATGGTAAGGGTATGAAACATGGTTTCCTCCACTGTCCCCAGCTGTTCCCTGGCATCTGGACCTCCATCTGATGTGGTCCTTAAGGCATTTTAACACGTATGCTACATGCAACCTCATTACATTCATCTAAAAAAAGTGTCATAGGATGATTTAAGAAATTTTAAATAAACTTTTATTTGTACCTTGCCACCATTTCTTTAAAGGGACTTGGGGCGGCTAACAAAGCACTCCAAAGTACCACACATAAAATTACATGGACATCAAAATGATAAAAAAACATGAGCAGACATCCATAAAATATCACATAATAAAATTAAAAATCAAAATTCAATCATAACTGTGGATAAAACTAATAGTTTTCGATTAACGAACCCAATGTAGGAATGTACCCTCCAAGTCCTCAGACTAACCCTTAAAATCTACTCAATCACCAAAGGCTTGTCTCACAACACAGGAGGCTTCCCGTGTTGTGCTGGCTCCAATGGAGCCAGGATGGGTCCCCAGCGGAAGAACAACACTTTCCCCACCCCACTGTCCATCTCTCTCCCCCCTGAAGCCAGGTAAAGCAGGAAGCTTTGTCTGGCCTTTGTTATGATGCTATTAATAATTTCTTTGCTTTAGACAAAACTCTGAAAAAGAAAGCAAAGCAGTGATAGAGCTTGATAGTGCTATATTTGCTGGACTACTGAAAGTGTTTCATTGCACCAGTCCTCCATAAATCCTACAGGTTACCAGTTTGCTTCATTGTGAAATTCAAAGTCATGGTTTTGACCTTTAAGGCTCTGAAGAACATGAGTTAAAATATGTTAGAAGAGTGTTCTTTGTAACTGACATCAGTTAAATCTACTGTAAAGAAGATTGGCATCACTACTAAGAACTGTGTTATCTATTACTAACCTCATCTTTTTTGTAGTAATACCTGGATTGTGTTACTCTTTAAAGGTAGATATCAGATTCATTACATCATAGTGGCTGGGATTTAATAGTTATTTAGTCAAAACAGGAGAGTTATATAAAATAAATAAAGATGATGAGGATGATGATGACAATGGTGATGATTATGATGATGATGATTAGTGACTTGCCCATGTCCACTCAATGGGTTTTCATGACTGGTCCCTCTCCCTCCAAAGACCTAGTCCAAGAGTCAAAATACTACCCCATGTTCACTCTCAATGGGACAAATAAGACAGGAAAGTATTTTGAAAAGAATAATTGATCAGATGAGAAGGAAGGAAAGAAAATATAAGGTAAGAGAAACACAGAAGTGCATTTTTGTCATGGCTGGCTTGACCCAATTGTGGGTCCACTTAAGGGATAGAGGGAACAAGAAACTTCTTCATCTCAGGTGTAAGGGGAACTACCCAATAGCTTCCATCAGGCTGCCTTTCCAGGTGTTCCCAGAAGATGACTGGAGTGGAGAGGTCAATTGTTGACTCATCCAATGCCAGTAGCTGGACATGCTGGAACTCTCTGAAGATATCTCTATAAAGTGATAGCTTCTTATATATAATTAATTGTTGTGTTGATAGGACACATATACTTAAGTAATTTACACTGAAATCAAAAAATCAAAAAACTTTACAATAGATTCTATATTCTATATTTGTAGTATAACTCTGACTGGAATAATGTAGTGCAGACCTGTAATGTGGCCCTCCAGCTGTTTTGGCCTCCAACTCCCAGAAGCCTTAGCCAGGTTGTCCAATGTCCAGAAAGTCTTGGAGCTGGAGGACAAAACAGCCGGAGGGTCACAGGATGTGCAGGCCTTATGTAATGGATGGTTGGTGTGTGGTTTCCTAGATACAGATGGTGCATAACTAGTTACAGTATTGCATTCACTGAATTTTAACAATTTTCATTATTAGGTAAATTTAGTAGCATAACATTCATTTGTTTAAGAATCAGCCAAGAGTACTGCTATTGAACTGTTAATATATTCAAATTATATAGACTTTAATTTTATCTTAGTTAAAGCACTAAGCTAACAGATTCTGAGAGGGTCAAACTAGACATGACATTAATTGTGTAAATACAATTAATTGGTGCATTTGTGTTGTGTAAATAGTAGTTGCATGGAAATATATCAGGAGCAACAGGACTGTGGAGAAGAAAATACATTTTGTTCTTTCAAAGGAAGTCTCCCAGTAAAACCCCTGCTTAATAGCAGCTTCAGAAAAGAGAATTGTTCTTTGGTCCTTTCATACTAGACAATTATGATAGTATTATTCCACAAAAATTGGTAAGGTTCAATCCTGAGTGTTTTTAGTTTAGGGAGGAGTATTTAGAATTATTAGTCAACAAGATCTAGTGTAGAGGTTCACAAACTTATTTGGTCTACCACCCCTTTTCAGAAAAAAAACAAACCTTTGATTGGATTGCATCTATGTATTGGATATTAAATTGTAAATATCAATCTAAAATTATCAAGAAATATCATTACTAATGTGTGCTAGACTTCCTGACAATACACAACATATTCACCTGCCAAAACCTGTTTGTTAAGACCTGTCAGCAGACTTTACCACGGATTAGTTATAACTTGCATTTTGTGTTTTTATTTAGAAAATAAAACAATCACTTTAATTTTAACTCCATATTACACAGCAAATGAAATGTGCAGTTTTTCAAAATTCTCTTCTTTCTTTATGCTATCATGCCTTGTTTTTATTCAGTGTCTTCCCACAATTGCATTCAAGGCCCCCCATAAACTTTTCCCCTTCCCACAGGGGAGAATATCATCCATTTTGGGAAGCATTGGTCTAGTACCTCACGAAATTGTAAATCCAAGTTTTCATAAGAAGCACCTACAATCACAGTGCTATAATTGTGTAGTTTGAAATGGTTCTTGGACCATAGCAGTAGAAAAAGAATTACATTTCCACCACTATCCAGTTTCCAAACTACACAGTTTGGGAGTATATCAATAGGTACTGCTCTGGCAGGAAGGTAGAGGCACTCCGTGCAGCCATGCTGGTACCATGACCTTGGAGGCGTCTAAAAATTGAGATGAGTGCCATCCCCCAGAGTCAGACATGTCTAAACTTAATGTCAAGGGGAAACCTTTACCTTTACTAATCAAAAAGAAAAATAATGCCACAGTAATTTCCTGTACTATCTAATGACTGATAACCATCCACAAGTGGTATGAGATACAGCAGGAGAAGTTCCAAGTCCCTATTTGGACACTTTTCAAGAGATGCAAACAAAACATTCATTTTTTTCCTTTTCTAGATTCTAATTCAACATTTATAGAATAATCCTTTTCATGCCTATTCAGAAATAAACACTGGTTAATGGCCTTACTCCCATGATAGGCCATTGCAATCTTAACCTGCATTCTTACTCCCTTGCCTGGAGTAAGCCTCATTGAATTCAATGGGAGTTATGTCTAATTAAATCTGCATTAGGTCACTCAGTCAGAATAGTTTAATTGAACTCAGAATGGAGATGGTGATGACAACACCACTTTCTGGGTTTGTTTCTCTTACATTCATTTTGATTACAAAAGCTGTTGTTTTATATAAGTCAGATGGGTCTGGTGACTTCCTCCTTTCTTCTGCCTTCAAGATTTTTTTTCCTGTTAAAAGGATGCATTTCCCCATTTCACAAAACACTTTCTGAGGTTTCATTCTTGAGAGGAAAAATCCAATTTCCTCTTTTGTTGTAACAAAATGGTCTTGAAGTCATCTTCATCTAAAGCTTCTAGACCTTGGTTCCTGGTTTTCTCACTGGACTTTGCAAATATCATCAAATGTATACCATGTTTTTCATGTTAAGAAAGATTTGAATTTGCACAAACACATACATGTTCATTTATTATCAATTATCAATTCAAAACACTCCAGAATTCTGAAGAATACATCTTTCTTTTTAAATAACAGTAATAATCACATACTGATTTGCTTCTGGATTTAACTTTGGTGTTTATATGAGTGGGCTGTACAGTTCTAATAAATTGATAATTATGTTTACAGATTACACTGAGTCATCTTAAGATAATGCAGCAGTCAGAGTCTATCTAACAAACCATTTTCTGAGACTGGCAAAAAGTAATTCTCTGGAAATTCTGTCAGTATATTTCCAGATGAATCTGGAGATGCCAGTGATTGAACACAAAGTTTATATACTATAAAATCTACATACAAATCATGGGCTCATCTCCTGAATTGTAGTCTTTCCCTTCTGAGACGCTCAATATTATTAAGTACCTGTCTGGAAAAGGAGATGACTATAATTTTCTAATATTTTAAATAATAAAATCAAAATAATCTAATTGTGGATAATTCAGTCGATCTATTAAAGATTAGATCTGTTTAAAAACCTCTCTTTGTCTGATATTATAGAAGTGTATTTGAGAAGTAATGTGTAGGGATTAGAAAAGCAAGAAATTTCCACAAAGGATCTAAAACTATTTGAGACTCAGCAAACCAGGTTTTGATCTACACGATTGATTCCTATTAGATATACAGTTTCAGATCCTATTGTGACTTTCAGCTATAGTATATCCATTCAATCAAGGGGATTTACCTGTGGGTTGATTCATCATTTAGCAACTCATTCCGTGAGTTTACTTGGGTCGGAAATGACCACAGGGCTCTGGCTAAAGTATTCTTTTGTAAGATGGAATTTGGTAACACCCAGGAATTGGCTGAATTTTCCTTGGCTTAGTTTTTCAAGTCAATGTGTGTACTGTTGTATTTAATGCTGAAACATTAGCATGTCACTGAACAGTTCAAATTATAAAACATGTGAGTTTGGTGTATATTGGTTTTTGTTCTTATATTGATCATTTTCTTTGTTTGTAGCCTTTGTTTGTGTTGCATTATTGTAATAATAATAATAATAATAATACAAAATTAATTAATCCTCAGAAGATGCCTTCATGTTTGCTTGTTTTTTAAAAAAATCTGATACAGTTTGCTTGTTCTTTCTTCATTTTTTTTACTGTTCATTTTGACTCAGTTCAGAAATCAGTGTGGTGAAGCGGGGAAATTCCTTCCAATGAACACTGGAAAATGGCCACAAGGGAAATTGGGTTGGGCAAGATTTTCCACAATGAAATCATTGACTGAGAAGACAACGAATGAACAATTAGCACCATCTAGTGTCCAAACCTAAATAGGGGCGACTGAGCTTTCATAGTATTTAAATCAGGGTTATAGGACCTGTGGCATTACAGATGGTGTTGAACTCTAGTTTCCAGTGTATGGAAAAGGCATCATTTTGAACTACAACTCCCAAGTCTTCCCCTAGAATGCTGGTGGGATCTGTGAACTGTAGTCAAGAAGGTAACCTTTCAAGCTCTAATCAATCTAATAGTAATCAGCAATGAAGATTAATAGTAATATTTCATCAACAGCTGGATGAAATATATAGGAAACACTGCTTGAACACCAAGCACAAAGCACACAATAACATCCTGTGAAAACTTACTGGCAACACATGGGGTGCAACCCAAAATTAATAAGAACATCAGCCCTGGACTTGTCTTACTAAACTGCTGAGTATGCCTGTCCTGTTTGGCATAAGTCTGTCCATGCAAAACAGGTGAACATAGCATTGAATGAAACATGCAGAATAATCACAGGATGTCTTAGCTACACCTGTTGATAAACTCTACAAGTTAGCTGGCATTGTCCCCCTTGATGTGCGATGGGAAGTTGCTGCTAAATGTGAGAGAAATAAGGTTGAACACTGTGAGAGCCATCCACTACATGGCTACCAGCCTCCTCCCAGTAAACTCAAATCAAGGAAAAGCTTTATGAGAACTACCACTCCTCTTGGCGTCCCCCCAGCAAAGCAAGGGTATCCCTCTGGGCAGCTAAACCAGGAAATCCCAACTGGATGGCCCCCCGCGAGGGTCTTCCTCCAGGGGCAAACCAAGAACGGGCAACTTGGAAGTCCCTGAATAGACTCAAAAGTGGAGTGGGCAGATCAAAAGACAACCTGGCAAAATGGCACTATCTAAAATAATCCCATAACTTGTGTGACTGTCGAGCAGAAGACATCTCCGCATCTTTATAGTTGTCCACTGTGCCCTGCCTCATGTACACATGAGGAATTGTTGGAGGATACAGACAATGCCGTTGCTGTTGCCCATTTTTAGTCAAAATATATTTAGCCACCTGCACACCTTCTATTTTTATCAGTTTTATACTAATTTATGCAATGCTTTTGACATGAAATAGATAAATTAATAAATCAATAGCTGGAGAATTAAAGGTTCTACAACCATACTTTAAATCAGGCCAACCTGCATGTAATAGTCTTGCCTTTCACATTTTGGTGGCACTCCTCTCAGTGTGCTGGATGTTAAGCTCCATCACCCTCAGCCCAAGCTTCACATTAATATCAATTAATGATTACAGCATAATTCTATGTTCACCTATCAGCAATGGTATATTAACAATTGGACAGCAACAGCTCCCAAAGGGACCCATTTATGGTGGGATCAGGTATCAAACAGGAATGCGCTATATTGCCCCAACCTCATTTCCAACCAGTGTGGAAATCATATTTTGGGCAGATGGCAAGGCCTTTAACCTCAGCAGGCTGAAAGACAAAAGTAAAGACAACTTCTGTTACAGAACTCAAATATGCTGATGCTAATGTAGAGTGTTTGAGGATCAGACGTCTGTCCTTCCAACTTTGTTGTGTGCCTGTGAAACATGGACTGCCTACAAATGCCACTCTTGACTTCTGGAAAGATTCCATCACCATTGCTTTCAAAAATCTTACAAATCCCTTGGAAAGATACACAGACAAATGGCAGCATTTAGAATAAGCAAACACCATCAGGATTGGAGCCCACCATCAACTTTTCTGGATTGGTTACATTGTCCAAATGCCCAAATCCCCCTCTCCCAAAGCAGCTAATTTACAGTTAAAGAATAGAAAATGGAATGTTGGTGGTCAGCAAAAGCAATTTAAAGATAGGCTTAAAGCTAACCTTTAAAATGTGGCATAAACACCGAGAACTGGGAAGTCCTAGCCCTCAAGCATTCTAACTGGAGGTTATGCGATGATTGCAGAACCTTGGTGGCAATTAATTCACTCACAAGGAAATCTTGTACATTTCTTTAATACTAGGTTACTACGAGGGTTGAATGAAAAGTAATGCCTCCACCTTTGTAACTCCTCAACAGATAGCAGTACTGGTATGCGGCAGGTACTGGCTTGTTCAGTAGACTCTCCTCTACAGTTCCATTTTGGCGGGAAGCCTTAGCATTGAATTGTTGTGTTGTTAAAGTGCGAAGTATGGAACCCTGCGCAGTCGGTCAATGTGACTTAAGCAACATGCAGTCATTGAATTCCTGACAGCAGGAGGTCACATCAAAAAAGATTCATCAGAAAATGCAAGCTGTTTATGGTGATTGTGCTGATGTGAGTACTGTGCATTATTGGGCGAGTAAATTTAAAGATGTTGAGGTGGGAACAACTGACTTGCATGACAAACAAAGAGTTGGATATCCTGTGACAGCAACCACCAAGTTTCACAAGCAAAAGGTTGACAGATTGATTTAGGATGATCGTCGAATCACTCAGAGAGAAATTTCAAGCATAATCGATATTTCACAAAAACATGTGGGTGACATTATTGCTTTGTTTAGCTATTGGAAGATCTGTGCACGATGGGTTCCCAGGATGCTGAGGCCTGAAATGAAAGCGCACAGACTTGAAATTTTCCAGGAACTTGCGTTACGAGAATGAAGGTGACGCCTTTCTCCATTTAATTGTGACAGGAGATGAAACATGGGTACACCATTACAACCTGGAGATGAATCGTCAGTCTATGGAATATTGATACAAAGACTCACCCCAGAAAAAGAAATTCAAGACACAGCCCTCTGCTGGAAAAATCATGGCAACAGTGTTCTGGGATGCAGATGGTGTTATCCATGTTGATTTCTTTGAACGTGGAACAACAATAAATTCAGAGTGCTACCTCACAACGCTGCGAACTTTGAAACGACGGCTAACAAGGGTCCAAAAGCAAAAGGGAAATATTTTCCTGCAGCATGGCAATACCAGATCACACACTTCACATGCCACCACAGCAGAACTTCAGGGACTGGATCTCACCACCATACGGCATCCTCCATACAGTCCAGGTTTAGCACCGTCTGACTTCCATCTGTTTCCGATAATGAAAGAAGATCTGCAGGGACATCATTATGCTTCTGATGAAGACATTGAGAGAACTGTGGGACGCTGGTTGCAGAAACAGAGTGTCAACTTCTTCCATGACGGCTTCAGAAAACTAGATCAACGTTGGCAGAAATGTATCCAATTGTCTGGTGATTATGTGGAAAACTGAATAGTGGTAGTTAAAGAGCACATTCTAAGGATTATTTCTGCATTTGATGTATTAAAATATTCCCATCCAAACCCAAGTAACGAAGGTGGAAGCATTCCTTTATTAAAAAAACAAAATTTTATTGATTATCAAACAATACACAATCAAAATATAAACACATGGACAAACAGACTTACTGTCCTGGTTAAAAAAACCTGTACATACAAATCTAAAAGCGGAAGGATTAGGGTTGGGGAAGGGGAAGGGTTGGGTGTACAAAGGGAAAGACGACATTTCAAACGACTTCACGCAGTGCTATAAGGAATAGATGAATAACTTATACATTTCTAGTATTTATATCCAGAATCCTTTTAGATTAACATTTTTCTTGTTCTTTACATAAAATATAAATGGTTTCCATGTTTTGTTGAATTGTTTGGAGGTGTTATTTCTTAAGCATTACTTTTCATTCAACCCTCGTACTATACAGCAAAGCTATTAATGAAGAAAGTGTGGACAATTTCAGAGTTTCAGTCCCTGAAACTCCACCCCCACAGCTTCCAAAGGTTCTTCCATCCAGCCTTAACATGAAGTGGCTCAAGCTGGAAAACATTGTCAGGCTCATTCTCGCTTAGGGCCCCTTGGTTATGAAACTCGTGGCAT
The DNA here is from genome assembly GCA_030556195.1 of Anolis apletophallus. NCBI lineage: Eukaryota > Metazoa > Chordata > Lepidosauria > Squamata > Anolidae > Anolis > Anolis apletophallus. The sequence goes on from JARBWK010000010.1 coordinate 49,582,259, forward strand.
GGAAGTGTTCTGGTGTCTTGAACACACAAAATACTGATCCATGGCAGGTCAGCTAGTATCATGAATAGAGGGTGAAAGGGAGAAATGTGTCAAGAGGAAAGCTGCTCGGTTTGCAGCTTGGTATCCGCCGATAAAGAGATACATGCACCACACAAATCAAGAACAGTAAAACCTAAACACTTTTTTACATGCGGAACCAAAACATGCACGTATCTTTTAACATTCCCGTGCCCTAAACATTATGTGGGCCAGACTAAACGCTGGCTGAGGGTGAGAATAGGGGATCATCATTCACGAATTTCCATGGGAAATGAGGATTCGGCCCTCTATAAATATTTTAAATTTGTACATAATTCCATCCCTGATTTCAAGTTTATGGGGCTTGAAAAAGTTTTTGTCAAACCACACAGGTGTCTCCACGATGCCCTGTTATGATGCGAATTAAAATGGATCACCACACTGGCCAGCAAGTACCCTTTAGGGTTAAATGAATCTCTTAGTATCAATAACATCTTGGTTTAAATGGTTCAGGTGGCCACCACCCAATTAACAGATTTAGAGTAATTGAATAGACTATTTAATCAGTTACTTCACATGCTAAGACACCGTATTCACGGTCAATATGATTGGTGATACCCTGAGTTGAATCACGTTGCAACCACATTCCTCCCCTATTTCGCTACTTTTTGTTTGTTGCCTTTGAAATTTATTGTACCTGTTATATTTTAGATATATGTATATGGACTGTCTAAGAGAAGCTTTGTTTACACCTGGAAATCGCCACCCTGACGAAGTTCCTCCAAATGAAACGGGACTGGATCCATTCATCTCCTCCCCGTAGGTGGTACTTAGCTATCTCTCTGTGACTCCATACCCCGTTTCCGACTGGCTTCTACTCTAAACTCGGGAATTGTTGGGAGCTGTACCGAGATATTCTCTCCACTCGGTGTGCTTGGGTTCGGACAGTGCAGGACACACCCACTTTGGATTTTACAAGTGCCTCATTTGAGGAGCGATTACCTTGTATTTTAAATCCCTATTTGGCTGGGACTCGCAATGACTGCTTATACTGGACTATACTCACACGCCCACGAGTAGAGTGAGTACGAACTTTCATGTGTAGAATGCATTTGTGTAGAACTTTTGATGTGTTGAACTCATTATGTGCTGAACTCATTGTGTGTTGAACTCATCATGTGTACAACTTAATATTTGTTCAATATCGGTGGATAGGAGCTCACTTCTTCATATTAGATGTGTTATAATTATTATATAGATAATAGATAATTCATCTTGAACAATTTAACGTGTCTGCATTTTGAACGTACTTTGGCTTGTTGTTCTTAAGAGAAAGGCATGCCAAGCAAAACCTTGTCAGGACCACCTCTCATATGGAAATGTATGTTCTCATTGTGAAAAATCATGCAGATCTAGAAGAGGCCTCTATAGTCACTTATGGACCCACTGTCAAAACTCTGCTTCTGGAAGGCAATCATACTTGGCCATGAGGGATCACCTATGACGGACCTGTCCAACAGGTGGCCCGTGGGCCGCACACAGCCCGCCAACCCGTTGGATGCGGCCTGCCTACCCTCCTGCAAGAAATCAGCTGTTTTGGTTTTTTAAAAAAAATTAAAAAACTTTTTTTGAAAACAATCGATCTCTGGGAAGGGGGGCGCTCGCAGGGGTGGGGCTGCTCACGGGGGTGGGGCTGGTCGCGGGGGCGGGCCACTCACGGGCATGCACGGCAGGGCGGGAGCGGCAAGGCACCCTTTGCCATGTTTCTGGGTGCTGCAGCGGCAGCGCCCGGGAGCTTGCCTTCCTTTCTTTTCCTTCGGAGAAGGAAGGTAAGCTCCTGGGTGTGGTCGCTGCAACAACCAGGGACATGGTGGCGGGCGCCTCGCCGCTCCCTCGGCCCGCCTCCTGCCCTGCCACGCATGCCCGGCGCCCTGTGCGGCCCGCCCCTTTTCGGCGGGGCTGGGTGACGTCAGGCGTGACGCCGGCGGCGAGGAGGAAGAGGTGGAGGCAAAGGCCCCAGCTTCCCTCCACCTCTTCCTCCTCGCCGCCGGCGCCGCGGCTGACGTCACCAAGCCCCGCCCCGCGAGCGGCCCCACCCCCGCTGCGGCCCCCAGGTGATCAGTGGCCGGACAGCCCTGACCTATGATGATGATATGATTCGCAATCAATGTAAGATACTACTTTGGAGGGCAGCAAAGATGGTAAGAAGAAAATGTATGAGGAAAGGTTGAAGAAGCTGGGCATATTCAACTTGGTGAAGAGAAGACTGTGGGGTGACATGATTGCACCTTTTAAATATCTCAAGGGCTGTCTCAAGGGAACCCTTGGGGTTGGATTGTGTCTAACAATTTAAGGTTACAGGAGAGTAGGTTTCAACTGAATATTAGAAGGAACATTTTGACAATAAGAGGAGTTTGTCAATGAATAAGAGCAGTTTGGCAATTGCCTATGCCTAGAGATGTTGGGCTGTCCTCTGGACATTCAAACACAGACTGAGGGGAATTCTTTAGCTGAAAATTCTGCATTTAGCAAGGGTTGGATTCTATAGCCCATGAGGCCCCTTCTAAATGTATGACTATATGACTCCTTCAGTAAGTACGAGGCTGCTTCCATTGCAACTGGCCATGTCCCCAAACATAGGAAGTTGCCTTATCGATCAGACTTTGGTCAATAGTGTCAACAGTTCCTCTGAGTTTTCTGATCATACAACTTTCAGAAAGTAGCCACAAAATACTGCAGCAGAGAAATGTCATTTCTTCCCTCACCACACCATTCCTTGCCCAGAAAATTCCTTTGGCTTTGCGCTTGCATAACTGAAGCATATGCTTTCAGAACTAATTTTTGGATTTTGTGTAAGATGATACAAACTTCCTCCTTACACAACAGTTTTTATTAGCCATCACAGTGGATGTTGGACTCCTCCCCTGATCTAAAAGGCTACTGAGTGACTATAGGTGTGTACTGGGAAATCTCTCTCGTGTTTCTGGCCATCTGGTTGCCTTCATCTACTTTTTCAGGTGCTTTGACTCTCACAAACATTTACAGAACTTTATGTAGATTTCGGCCCTGGTGAGCTGGGTCTATCGTCCATATTGATGGCATGGGGGCTCCTATCCTGCCATTTCCTCCTCTTTTTTGAGAACAATAAATCACACAGAGGATGTTACAACCACATGACTGAGCTCTAAGAGAGGCCTTTCCAAGTATGTCCATCTCTTAATGCTTGGATGCTGCCTATGGAGAAGACTGACGGGGGATTCATTTTCCAAACCCTTGGTTCACACAAGATTTTCATTGTGCAATTGTACCATCTCATTCATGGAATTTTATGGGAAACATAAATTTTCTAATTGTAATTTTCTAATTGTAATCCTCCCATGTTTTTTGCTGTATTTCTTTCCTTTCCACTGAATAAAATCCACTTTTGATTGGTAGTGTTACTCTGTGTGAAAGGAGTCAAAGGTAATCAAACTGTCCTAAATGAGAAAGCTCATTACAAATTAACATTGGTTTTTGTTTTTTATTTTTTCTTTTAAATTTGTTTAAAGGCTCACCTACTATGAGTATAAAATTCAGAGACATAGCCAAGTTAGTCTGGATCAGTATGCAAGGGGAACTTGTGAGTAACTTAGAGAAATAAGTTGGTAGTATTAACTTTTGTAGACTTAGGTCTGCTATTCAAACACACAACTTGGCTCATTCATAGCTATAAAGGTCTATTCTTAGTCATTTCACTTCATCTAAAGAAGTAGTCTTAAGTCTAGGAAAATTTATGCTTCTTTTTCTCAGCTAGTCTTAATTGTGCTACACAATCCCTTTACGTATCATGACAGTAAGAGAAAAGAGAAAGGAGAAGGCAAGACATATAGTCAAAAATGACACTTTGTACAGGACACGATTCACAACAATGTTTGTCTATTGTTACCATTATTCTTCATTCACAAACAGCAATTTGAATATAAGAAAATTATCTATTCCAAATGCTTTTTTCAGAGAGTAAGTGAAAATAATAGCATTGTGGGTTTGTTTCCATGCTTATTGGAACTAGTCACTTGCCAAACTTCTTTAGAAGTGTGAATGGTTCAATTATGGTGTCAGCTTTTCAGCCTATCCTTGAGCTTTGGGTTTCATCCATCCTTTTTCAATAACATCGGACCCAGAATAATTACACAATCTGTACAATGCAAGAAAAAACAGTGAACAAGTTCCTACAGTGTGGTTTCACAGCAGATGGCTTAATATTACACATAAATAATTATTTGAGCATATACGTCTGATTACAGATAATGGTTCTCCTGGAAATATTATCTCTCTCAGGTGTGGTATCTTGTTCTGTTTGTTGTAACCTGCCATTTATTCACACTTGTGTGATAATTACTTCATTGAAAATCAGATTACATGTTGTTTAGGTGTCAGAAAGTGCCAAATTTGTTTGATGCCCCTCACGCAAATACGCCAAAGCTTAAATTATTATTTGTATCCTTTGTGCAGAAGTTCCTCCTATTTTCTGTTAATATTTTGGTCACTTTGAAAGGCATTGCTCAAGCATCTCCAGTTATTGAGTTCATTACTATCACTTTAAATCCATCTCAAGAGTGTTTAATGTAGCATCTCTTCATAGGGTATGTTTGCGATTTCATAATGTCATATTTTGATTGCTTGGCAATCATTGATTTGATTCTAAATGCTGTTATTGAAAGTATAGTATCAAGCAATGCAAAGATGGTGTGGCTCTGGTTTTATCAAGGTTTTTTGTCCTTAGTTTTGGGAAAAGAAAACAAAACCATCTTCTTTATTACATCCCCATCACTGTCCATGTCCAATTTAAATTTGCTTTTATCAGTATTAATTCCCTTTCAACAATGAAGAAAATGTGCATAGCTCAGAAAAGATTTTTTTTATAGATCACAGTGATTAATCCCCACACCAGTGGATGTTATAGTCCAGCAGGCTCTGGGAATGCACTTGTAACATCTTTCATACTTTCCAACTGTCCAGATTTGGCAGGGACAGTCTTGATTAATCCTCTGTCACTCCATTTTTTCAGCTGCTTTGGAAATTACCTGGTTTCTCTCTCCTTCTCCTGCTTTTCCCCTTCATCTTTTCCCCTCAGTTTAAGTTAGTACAAACAGGGTTCAGGCTGCAAAAGTAGTTTTCACACAATAAATTCAACATGGAGGAGAGAAGGGCTGGCTCAAAAAAATTGCAAACTGGCTACTGCCTCTCCTAGTTTGAGCAATCTTCTTTTTCAACTTTTGCAATCTTGATTGCATTCTGATATTGCTGGACACACATACCTGGTTTTGTTATGTTTTGAATGTTGGAGGGTATGGTATTCTTCAGATCTAGAGGAAGAGAACTGGTAACTTGAGATAGGTGCCTCAGCTCTCTCTGATGACTACACAAACCACCTCACCCTCCCATCACCAAAAAAATCCATAGTGACTGGAAATCTGCTCTTGATTCCCCGATTTTTGTACCTGAAGTCTCTGAGAGGCAGAAATTCATGCTCTATTCTGGTCAGAAGAAGGTGAGTCTGGAGGCTCTGGAGGTGTTGAGGGATACAAAAAAATTTGAGGACGCATGCTTTCCCCTCCTCCAATCTAGATCTATAGTTTTGCATGTTTAAAGGTCTTACGTAGGGTTGCCTCATGAATAAGGGACAGGTACCTCAAAATAGGGAATTTTTCACAAAAATAAGGGACACTTCATAAAAACTTGAAAATCATCAATTTATTTTCAAGTTTTTATGAAGTGTCTGTTATTTTGTGAAAAATTCCCTATTTTTAGGTACTTGTCCCTTATTCTTATATCAAAAAGTGGCAACCCTAGTCTTACGTATTCAAACATGTTAGTGCTTTATTAATATTGCTACCTCTTTTTTCCCCTAAGAGGCTCTTTATATTTAGAAGAAGAAGAAGAACTTTATTTTTCTACCTCGCCTCCATCTCCCCGAGGGGACTCGGGGTGGTTTACATGAGGCCAAGCCCAAAGCAACACACAGTTAAAAACAGAACAACAAGATATTAAGACAGCATAAAACATCATAAACGATAATAAACAAGCATCATATGTAACAACAGACTCATTTTCGGAGGGAGGAGGGGGCCAATATGCAAAGCTAGTTAAAGGATAGGGTGGATAGAGTCATATAGTAGAATAGAAATTGTAGCATACAAATAGAGCAATTAAACAGGAGCAATTCAGCTTAACTTAAAATGTAGTAATCAAATATAAGAATTTGGATTCAGGTCATTTAGTATCTATATGGAAGACAAGGACAACACAGGCTACTCCGTGCTGTTAACATGCATACTTACTAAAGTTGAAAAAGGAGGGGAAATATTTTCAGTTCAGTTAATTTCTGAAGAATATTTTGGAATCTTTCAAACTCTATATTCAGGAAAGGAATGGAACGTTCCGACTATTCAAACAGAAAAGAACGTGAAACTAAGAATTATCTGGCATGAATTTTAGAGGCCACATGCCTGATTGTGAACTAACTGCACTGACTTCTGGTGTGTTTTCATACTCAACTCAAGGTCTTGGTTTTAAGTAATACCTATAGTCTGGTTCAGGTATGTGGAAGACTGCCTCCTCTGATATGAGTATATCCAGCATTTATAATCTTATCCACTGAAGAAGGTTGTAAAGTAATGTTGGGTAGGACTGAAATATCAGCCCTACCATAATGGTCAAGTTGAACACAGAGCTGGAATAAGCTCTGAAACTGAGCAGGAAGATAAACAGACAACAAACAATAAGTTTAGCCAAAGTATCTACTACACTCCAGTACTGTTTTCAGTCCAACCTACTCACAGCACTGTTCGAGATAAAGTTTATTCCAAGCACCCATATTTTATAGACATTCAGAATTACTCAGACAAAGTGTGCATAAGCAATATCGAATGCATAAGTGGTCATTTTTATCTGAGGTCTATGAGACTGGCACATGTATCCAGAGCTAGGTTATTGTTTAAGAGAATGTTCTCAGGGTCTAATTATATGTAACCAGAAAATCTGTTTGTTGGTCTTGGGCACACAATATTGCACTTGCAGTATTTCTAGAAAAGCACAAACGAAAGCGCTCAGCAAACGGCCATGTGGAGACATCACTATTAACAAAATAGGAATTGAGCAGGCTCACTAAAGCAAATCAGCATACAGCTGAATCTTTAATTTTTAACTCCAACAGTAAGAGCCCAAAGGCCAGGCAGACCAAACACCCCACACTTTTTAGAACTGTAGTCAATACTGTCCGCACGCCAGTGATGAAGCGAAGCCAGGTCTGAACTTAGAAAGTTCTTTTATTGATTAAATGAGCAAAGTAAAGCATTCTCACACAGAGCAATTCAGCAGTCTGCACCTCACAGCAGAATCAGCATGGCGACTGACTCAAGCAGCTCAGCGTCTCCCTTATCAGTATGTTTACACAGCTGAAGGTCAAAACAGTGCTGGACACCACTTGTGCTGTTTTAACTCTATACATGCCTGGTTACACAACACAGCATCTTATACAATGGTTGAATTGCCATTTGAAAATCACACACAATCCCCTTTTGAATTTCAAATATTTCTGCATTCTACTATCAATCCTAAACATACTCTTTCTACATGTAATACTCTGAGTTGTTCTCTAAAACATTCATGTTTTGTAGTTGGTAATGCTTTTGTTAATACATCAGCCACATTAGCTTCAGATGGACAATACTCTTAACATTATTTTCAATCAATTGTTTCACCGCATGATATTTCACTCCAATATACTTAGTTCTGTTTTTTAGGTATTCAACCTCTGTCATGGCAATACACGCTTGTGAGTCTTCTTTTACTCTGATTGGAGTTTCACACTGTTCCCCTAAATCATACATAAGTTGTTGTAACCATTGTAGTTCACTGACCGTCTCCGATAAAGCTGAATATTCCGATTCTGTCGTACTCCTAGCTACACAATTCTGTTTTCGTGACTACCATATTATCATGCTTCCAGCAAACTTCACAACTACCCCTGTCACAGACTTACATTCTTGTTCTGTGGCAAATGAACTGTCTGCAAAGCAGTCAATGTTTTCTTCACTCCCTCCAAAGATTAAACAGTGGTCAATGGTGCCTTTCAAATATCTCGCTACCCTTTTTAAGGCAACCCAATCTATATCCCTGGGTTTTGCTACCCTCCTATTGAGATACTGTAACTCACAGCGTAACTGATATCAGGCCTTGTATGATTCGAAATGTACATCAAACTTCCTATTATGGAATGATATAAGTCAGGTCTTTCAAATACTTTGTCAGAATCCTGATTCACATAATCAACGATCATTGGAGTAGATACAGTCTTTGCATCGGTGAGTCCACAAATCTCAATCAATGGTTCAATTTTCTTTCTTTGACTCAAACAGATCTTACCATTTTCGCATTTGCATACCTCTAAACCAACATAGTTTTGTAAAGGGCCTAAGTCTTTTATTTTGAATCTCTTTTCCAATTCTTGCTGCACGTTGGTAATTCTATTTATGTCTTTTGCCATTCAACACAAATCATCAACATATAAGAGCAGACCTATGCACTCATCCCCAACACCTCTGGTATAAACACATGCGTCAGCAATACTTCTTTTGAACCCGAGCTTACTGTTCATGTACACAAAGGTTCCAGCATCTTGCTGACTGCTTTAATCCGTAAATCGCTTTCTTTAGAAAATAAACCTGACCCCCAGCCTTAAACCCAGGTGCTTGCTCCATGAAGATCTCTTCATCTAATTTTGCATTTAAGTAAGCAGTTTCAAAGTCAAAATGCCTGATCTCTAATTGCCTTTTTGCTGCCAAAGTCAGCATCAACCTTAGACTTTCTGGCCTAGCAGTGGGGGCAAAAGTTTTGTCATAATTCTCGAACCTGGTTTGAGTGAACCCCCTTGCAACTAGTCTAGCCTTATATTTGGTGTTGCCATCTGGGAGCTGTTTTCTCTTATACACTCATTTGCAGTCTACCACTCTTTGGTTCTTGGGTCTATCTACAATCTCAAACACCTGTTGTTGAATCATAGAAGTAAACTCAGTGTCCATTGCAGCCAACCACTCCTCTGCATCTGGGCTTTCTACTACTTGACCAAAATTCTCAGGTTCATTTTTCTGTACAATGGTTCTTTGTACTTGATAGCTCACAGGTTTTCCATACCTGTCTGGTGGCTTTCTGACTGTTTTGCTTCTTCTCAACACAATATTTTCACTACTACTAGCTTCTTCCTCACTGGATTCACTTCTTATCTTCTTCAATCTTTTTCTATCTCTAAGCCTAGAGCGTGGTGAAGGTACATTAGGAACCTCTTCACTGTCTGACAGTGAACTTTCTTCTGATTCAACACTTATGTCAACCCCCTCGGTTTCTGCATCATCCTGCCTGAATTGTACAAACACTTCCTTTTTACAGTGGATTCTCTCCCAGCCACTATGCTGCTCAAAGTTGGCACTTCTAGAAAGTACCACCTTGCCCCCTCCCATCTGAAAACGGTACTTATTACCTGAGTACCCAACAAAACGTAGTTTTCTCCATTTATTTTCACCCTTGCGCCTTTGTTGCGCTGGGACCAGAACATACGCGAACTGCCCGAAAATTCGTAAATACTTCAGGTTAGGGGGTCTATTGTACAAAGCAAAGAAAGGTGTTTGTTTTATGGTTGAACACCATACTCTATTGAGAACATGGTTGGCGGTGCGTATGGCTTCTCCCCACAAGTTACTAGGTGCTTGAGCATCCTTTAACATACATTCTTTCATGGTTTGTAATACGCCTATACGTCTTTCTGCGAGGCCATTTTCTGCTGGCGAATACGGATTTGTGGTTTTATGTCGTATGCCAATTTCCTTAAGCCATTCCTGGAATTCATTCCCACAAAATTCCCCTCCTCCGTCAGTAACTAAAGTGGATACCTTGAAAGGAAACGCTCTCTCTACCATGTGTACCCACTGTCTGAATGACTTAAAGGCTTCATTTTTGTTTTTGAGATGATACACAAAGCCATATCGAGTAAACCTATACACTATCACAAAGAAATATTTTGACCCTCCTTCACTCTCTGGGAACGGCCCAGCCAAGTCGGCATGCACTGCCTCAAAAGGCCTACTAACTTTAACCTTGCTTTCTTTTGCAACAGAAAAAGATTTAACTTTTGATTGTTTGCATATAGAACATTCCAAGAAATTCTTATATTTCAACATTTTTAACTCTGGGCAAATATCTGCCAACTTTTCTAACCCACGGAAACTTACATGTCCTAATATCCTGTGGAAATAGTGTGCACATGAGTCATGTAAAGGTTTGTTTAAGTTTCTGTCCACAGTTTCATCATTTCTGATATCCAAGTTCTCACTAGTTGTTTTCGCAATCATCACCTTGGCCGTGGTTGTTGAAGTTCCATCAATATAGCCTTCCCCATAGTAATTTATAGTTCCATTGGCACTCCTAGGCCACTGCTCCCTTGCTGCAGTGCAATATTTCACCAGGTGTGTGGATTCTCTGCATCGAAAACAGCAGCGTGTTTTGACTATCCATCTTGCAGCCAAGGTCAGGGCTTCATGGTAGTTTGCCACATTCACCTCCAGTCGGAACGATGCCCTCTCTGGTTCGTCCTGTCGCCTCAGCTTCTCTCCAAACTGGCCTCTGTCCATCTTCTTATGTTTAACTGCAGTCATTCTGCACTCCTCCACAGATCTGCACTTCTCAGAAGACCTCGAACCCAAGCCTATTTCAGCACAACCACTGTCAACTCGCACATGCAGCTTAGTGACAAATGGTATCTTGCAGTCTTCTTTCATGCGTCTGCAAACCAGGATCGTTAACAGTTACTCACAGGATTTTTTCAGCTCTCCTTTCCTCTCCGCTCTGCCCCCTTCTTGGGTCAAACACTGGATACACAGGAAGAACACAAAGTTCCAGAGGATTAATATGCACTTCCTTCTGTGTGACTCTCGGCCCCCGAGATTACGTCTAGCCACATCTGTTTGGCTTTCTGACAGTCACTTTCAGGATTAAATGCAGCCTCCTTTGTAAAGAACCCGGGCAGAGCTTCTGTTTGCTTTTACTCACTTTTCATTTATTATCCTCTCACAGGCTTGCTTCACTGGCTTGCATTGGTGAGCTTTGGCTACTCCGGCCATCCATCAATCTCTCACCTCTGCACAGCTTTCCAGGCACTCTCCGGTCAGCATTTCTTCGTTCCGTTACGGGCAGCAGTCTGAAAACTAGCGCAGCGGAAGCATGCTGGGCCCATAACCCTTTTGTCCGTGCGCCAGTGATGAAGCGAAGCCAGGTCTGAACTTAGAAAGTTCTTTTATTGATTAAGTGAGCAAAGTAAAGCATTCTCACACAGAGTAATTCAGCAGTCTGCACCTCACAGCAGAATCAGCATGGCGACTGACTCAAGCAGCTCAGCGTCTCTCTTATCAGTATGTTTACACAGCTGAAGGTCAAAACAGTGCTGGACACCACTTGTGCTGTTTTAACTCTATACGTGCCTGGTTAGTTACACAACACAGCATCTTATACAATGGTTGAATTGCAGAAACATTTGAAAATCACACTCTAACAAATACCACCCAGACATCACAATAGGTGAAGCAATTTGCTTGTCAAACAGGAAGGCACCCAAGGCATCCCCTTAGTTTTATAAATCACATATCACTCAAAAGGTATCTATGGACACTTGTTTTGTTTTGCCCACAATTGCTACTATTTATGTATGCTAGAAAGATCAGGTTTTTAAAGACACATCAACCTAACTCATTTATGTTGTTCTGACTGTGTCAAAAGTTAGATTTAATTTACACTGTCAGGGGGAGGGGTCTGGTATCAAGGAATTTAAGGTAAGGTCTATTTCTCTTTACCTGAACATGAACAAACAACATGACATCCTAAATACACCAGTAACTGGAGTTCATAAAAATTACACAGCCAAAGCTTAGTCTTGTGAAAATTCATGATGTAAACTGATCGGATGGGAATTGCACACACACATGGACAGAATCCAGATTTTTAGATACTAGCTATATAGAAAGTAATAACTGCAGCCAAGTGTGGAATTTTTATTGACATAATTAAATGTAAGAAAAGTGTCATCCGTGTTAATCCTGTTTTGAGCTGGATTAAGTTTTGCTGATTTATTTTTAAAAGTGTTTATGTGATGACATAAAACAGGCTTTTTCAAGCAGAATGTTGCAACCAGGAGTGACATAAACAGCATTCCAGGCAAATTGGCATTCTATTTAGCCCAGGTTTCCCCCCTGAAACAAGCTGTTGCAATGTACCCAGGAAAGCTTTTTTCAATAACGATAAAACACCTTCTATGGAAATGTTGCCCCCCTCTCCCCATAAACACAAAAAAACAAACAAAAAACCCCCACAAGGCCTAGGGAATTTCACTGTCAATTATCAACTGTTATCAACTCCTGGTTTCTACATTTCCAGAAACTCAGAGGTATTTTCCTACATGGTAATAAATGCTTCCTTCTGTCTTTCACTCACCCACAAAAATAGTGTACCTGGTGATGTTATTAATGCAGAGATGACAACTGAAAGACAAAACTTTGTAAAGGTGAATGGAGAAAACACCTCGATCTCTGCAAAAAATCCTTTTTAAATACTACAGTTCCCAGAATCCCTCACCAACATGGAGCTGCAGTTCAAAATGACTGTTTTTCCGAGCAATGTTTAAATAGCACACATTTGTATGTATGTGCCTTCAAGTCCCTTGTTGACAGAGGATGGTCCCATTAATTTTCTTTAGACAATGAATACTCAGAAGTGATTGTGTGTGTTCTTTTCTCTAAAATATAGCCCGCGGCACCTAGTATTCATTGGTGGCCTCCTAGCCAAGTCCTAACCTAAGGTTGAGCTTGTTTAGCTTTTAAGATCAGATGAGAACTGTTGCCTTTTAGATAGTTCGATAGGTGGCCAGTTCAACTTTGCTGAACTGGCCACCATCCTTACAATCTTGGAGAGGGGAGAGATGAGACAAGGTTCATAGAAGAGAGGGGATTATCAAAATTTGGATCTCCTCTACTGATATTGGAGGCCCCTATCCCTGGGATAATCAAAGTCTGAATTGCTTAAGCATGATCAAGGTAGAGTTTAGGGTCAGTAACAAGGTTTTAAAATGTACACTGAGGATTATTATTAAGCAATCCTGATAACACATTATAATGCATCCATGCTGAACGAAACACTTGGCTTCCCCTCAAGGCCTTTAGTCAACTCCAGTGGAATGTTATTAAGTCTTCACCAGTGACCAATGACAGGACTCAAAAGAAAGATTACATGTGCATTGACAGGAGAAACCAATGTTAATTCATTTTCATTCTAAATGAACATTATGAGAATCTGGTGGAAAAACAAAATGAACAGCAAGCTACCTTCCTGCAAATGTGATTTGTCACAAAAAGCTACAATAACAAAAAAAAGAAAAGCTTTCCCAAAACACCTGTTAAAAAAACTAAACATCTAGCAGTTATAAATATAAATACCAAGTATTTTACTTCAACTGAATCTTTCATTGTAGTAATGTTTTACACAGTTCTTTCAAATGGTTTAGATGGGGAGAAAAAAACCCTCATATTATAACTTGGAGAGGTTTGTTTTTCCTACATTTTACTTTATGTTACATTTTATCTGCCAATTCCATATTTCTAACTAAAAGAGACATATTGCTTTTCACACATATAATAAATAAACAGTTTTGTCTTATAATAATTAGCTAAAATTATGTAAATTAGGCATGAGCTTTCTTTCCCCATGCCTTTGTTTGTGGAGACATTAGGAATATGGATGTTCTGACAGTTTCATAACTTTTTGTTTTAATAAGATGAGCTACAATAGCTCTGGAAAGTGTACTGAGGTTTATCTGGCTCACATACTGTGTTTTTCCTATATCCGGTCCATGCAGTCTACTTTTTAATTTTTTTAACAAGCAACATTTCAATTAGAGATGATCTTAGTTCACTGCAGATTGGACACACTCTATCTGAAGGCAGTAAAGCAAATAGCTTTGGTATTGTATCTTGCACAGAACCAAGCTTGTTATTTTTTTTGTTTTTGAAACCAAACTTTTCACTAAAAATAAATGTCTGTCTTACTTTGAAGCAATGGAACTAATTCTATCAATGCTGCATTTGAAAAAGGAACTGCTGTTTGACATTGATTCATGAGCCTTGACAGTGGGTGTAGTTTAGATTTTTAAAGCCATAGAACAAAAGAACTGTGGCTATAGAGTTAAATGATTGTAAAGAACTACATTACTTCCAGTTTTCTGATTAGCTATCTTAGGATCAATCTATGTATTAAACCTACTGTGTGCTGCCAAAAATAACACCATAAAACTCTAAAAGAAACAAACGTCCCACCACTCTGGACCAGGAACACTATGCATCCTTGGGTAATTGTCCTCCTTAATCTGATGGTGATCTAAGGGCCCTTGTGAATCCCAGTGCCCTCTGGACCATCCTCCAAAGAATCAAGTGCCCTATCAAATTTGTGAACATCCTGCGGCTCCTCCATGATGGCATGATGGCATGATGGCATGATGGCATGATGGCAACAGTCTTGGACAGCAATGGCTTCCAAAGTGACCCATTTAAGGTGGAATCAGGTGTCAAACATTAAAACATGTTCCATATACTGGCTTCTTAAAAATACAGCAGTAGTGACATGACAACAATTACAATGTCTGATTCGCATCATCCCAATATATAAGTAGGGAAATACCAAGAAGGTGATTTGATTGACTTGTGATTACTAAGAAGGTGATTTGATTGACTTGTGATTTAAATAAACCATAGAGATAACATCTGAATAAACAAAACTTTTCATAATTTCTAGTGGATATGTATTGACACATCTTAGGCCTTCCAGCAAAATAGAAGAAAACTGAAACATCTTTGTATTGTGGGAGATATTGTGAACTAGCAATTTCCTATATGGTTGACCCCCCATATCCACAGATTCTGTGCTTAGGCGATCCCTCGTTGTCTGAGGATGATGATAATCCAAGATCGGTGTACTGGCAGTGGGTACGTAGGTGACTGTGGAGCCCTATTCTTGATCTACATCTTTTCCCACAGTGAGGGCATTGATTTCCAGGTGGAAGGCAGTCCTGGTCGGGGTTGGCTTGATGTGCCTTCCTCTTGGCATGTTTCTCTCTTTTGTCCTCCACTTGTGTCTCTTCAAATTCTATAGCACTGCTGGACACAGCTGACCTCCAGCTGGAGCACTCAAGGGCCAGGGCTTCCCAGTTCTCAGAGTCTATGCCAGAGTTTTTAAGGTTGGCTTTGAGCCCAGCTTAAAATCTCTTTTCCTGCCCACCAACATTCCGTTTTCCATTCTTGAGTTTGGAGTAGAGCAACTGCTTTGGGAGATGGTGGTTGGGCATCCGTACAACATGGCCAGTCCAGCTGAGCTGATGGCGGACGACTATCGCTTCAATGCTGGTAGTCTTTGCTTCTTCCAGCACACTGACATTTGTCTGTCTGTCTTCTCTAGAGATTCGCAGGATTTTTTGGAGGCAGCACTGATGGAATCGTTCCAGGAGTTGCATGTGACATCTGTAGACAGTCCACGTCTCACAGGCATATAGAAGGGTTGGGAGGACAATAGCTTTATAAACAAGCACCTTGGTATCTTTACGGATGTCTCGGTCCTCAAACACTCTCTGCTTCATTCGGAAAATGCTGTACTCGCAGAGCTCAGGTGGTGTTGTATTTCGGTGTCAATGTTGACTTTTGTGGAGATGTGGCTGCCAAGGTAGTGCAAATGGTCAACATTTTCTAATGTCACACAAGCTGTATTTCTGGCATTGGAGAGGGACTGGCTGGTACCTGCTGGAAGAGCACTTTGGTTTTCTTGATGTTCAATGACAGCCTGAGCTTCTTGTATGCTTCTGTGAAAATGTGTAGAGTGGCTTGTAGGTCTTCTTCTGAATGCACACAGATGATGTTATCATCAGTTACTGGAGTTCTATAACAGATGTTGTAAGCTTGGCTTTGGCTTTCAGTCTGCTGAGGTTAAATAGCTTGCCATCTGTTCGATAGATGATTTCCACTCTGGTGGGTAGCTTTCCATCAAAAAGATGGAAGTATCATAGCAACGAAGATGGAAAATAAAGTTGGGGCAATAACACATCCCTGTTTGACACCTGATTCCACCTTAAATGGGTTACATTGGAAGCCATTGCTGTCCAAGACTGTTGCCATCATGCCATCATGGAGGAGCCGCAGGATGTTCACAAATTTGATAGGGCACCCGATTCTTTGGAGGATGGTCCAGAGAGCACTGGGATTCACTGTTTTGAATGCCTTTGCAAGGTCAATGAATCCCATGTACAGAGGTTGATTTTGTTTCCTGCATTTTTCTTGGAGCTGTCGTGCAGTGAAGATCATGTCCACTGTTTCTCTGGAGGGGCGGAAGCCGTTCTGGGATTCTGGGAAGGTGTCTTCTGAGAGGGGTAGAAGATGGTTTGCAAGGATTCTTGTGAGGATTTTCCCAGCAGAGGTTAGAAGGGAGATGCCTCGATAGTTTCCGCAGTTTGTTTTCCCCCTTTTTTGAATAGGGTGAATATGGTGGCATCCTTGAAATCTGCTGTGATTTTCTCGGTCACTCACACTTTTTCAATGAGTTGGTGGAGTTCTGTCAGCTCAGGTCCTCCCTCCTTAAACCATTCACAGATTGAAAAGAATAAAAACATGATTTTCCAAAAAGCAAATCTTGATTTGCTATTTTATATAAGGGATACCATTTTACTACACTGCTATATAGAGCATCCATAGATATTTTTTTTATCCAAGGAAGATCCTGGAACCAACCCTTACTGGATACCAAGGGCCCAGTCTAAAACTTTATGCATTTAATGAAATCAGCTCTGGTAGCACATTAAAGGTTATCATGAAATAAACCTGAAAGTGTCTGCTACAACAAACATATGTGCTATATACGTTTTTTCGTTTTTGGTAGGAATAGTGCACACAGTGTTTATCTATATGTGTGTGCTAATGTTGGAAAAGACTGCTCTCTAGCGTTCAGTTACACAACAGCACCATGAAAATCTACACCATTTAGCTTGCTTTTAAATGGATAGAAGTGTTGCCCATGTAGAAGTGGATAGGTACACAGTCTTTCCTTTAAAGGAGGGGGTTCCTAAATAAGGTAGTGTGTGTTGTGTGAGACTTTTCCCAAAATTAAATTTTATTGAGCAACCTGACAAAAATATTTGAGACCATTTCATACTATACAGTCCATTTGTTTAGATTATATTTAGCTTTGGAGAGTGATTTCTACAGATCTTCCCATGTTTATTACTTTCATGTTACTCATTTTTCATAAAATATGATCACCTGTCCAGGCAATTTGGGATAAGAAGGAATAGTAATTCCTAATAAATAAAGAACAATTACAATGATATGGTAGTACTTCTAGTCATTATAGTGCCACAATAGCTTTGTCTTAGAGTTTCTTGTTTTCTCTCAGTAGCTAAGGCATAGATGCATTATATTGTGATTTCAGGAGGTATAATATTGGGTTTTTAAACAACAATCACACTTTTTTTAGACACTTGAATAGTTTATTTATTTCTTTATTTACTGCATTTGTATGCCACCCTTCTCAGCCCTCAGGCGACTCATGGCGGTTTACAGCAGCAATGATTCAATGCCCAAAAGCACTATAAAACATTTTAAAACATTAACACATAATAAAAACTAGAACAGGAATATTAAAAACATAATTCGTTTGTGTCTCCTAATAAAAACATTATCCGATCTTGTCATCCAGTTGTTCCAATTCCTATGTCTTTACCTTACATTTTCAAATCTTGCTCAAACAACCAAGTCCTGACTCTTTTCTGAAATGTTACAAGGGAGGGGGGCAATCTAATGTCCCCAGGAAGGGCATTCCATAGCTGAGGGGCCATTATTGAGAAGGCCCTGTCTCTCGTCCCCACCAAACATGTTTGTGACGCAGGCGGGATCGAGAGCAGGGCCTTCCTGGGTGTTCTTAAAGTCCTAGCAGGTTCATAAGGGAAGATGCATTCAGACAGGTAAGCTGGCCCAGAACCGTTTAGAGCTTTATAAGCTAAAGCCAGCATTTCGAATTGTGCCTGGTAGCAAACTGGCAGCCAGTGGAGCTGGTGCAACAGAGGAGTTGTATGCTCCCTGAATTCAGCTCCTGTTAGTAATCTGGCTGCCGTCCATTGGACCAATTGAAGCTTCCGGACAGTCTTCAAAGGCAACGCCATGTAGAGCACATTGCAGTAGTCTATACGGGATGTAACAGAGTGTGTACTACTGTGGCCAAGTCAGACTTCCCAAGGTATAGGCGCAGCTGGTGCACAAGTTTTAACTGTGCAAATGCTCCCCTGGTTACCGCCAAAACCTGGGGTTTCAGGCTCAGTGATGAGTACAGGATCACAACCAAGCTGCGAACCTGGGTGTTAGTTAGTAGACTGTGGCATCATAAATTGTGGGAGTTTATTACTGCTGTACCTAGTTCTACTAACTTGACTGCCTTGAGCTGCAGGGAGACGTGGGTAATAAATTTATTGTTGTTGTTATTGTTATTATTATTTTACAGACACAAAACCACAGTATGACAAATGAGATATATATGCTGGATTTCATATCACAAAATCACAAGTTGAACACTTCACAAGCATTTAGGACTGTATGATATATTTTTGAATGATGCGCACAGATACAAGTAAGGTGGCCTTTTGCAATTGACAGATCATGATTTTGTCAATGTTTATTGTTTCCAAATACCGGCTGAGATCTTTTGGCATGGCACCCAGTGTGCCGATTACCACTGGGACCACCTGTACTGGTTTATGCCAGAGTCTTTGCATTTCAATGTTGACGTCTTGATAATGGCTAAGTTTTTCCTGTTGTTTTTCATCAATTCAACTGTCGCTTGGTATGGCGACATCAATAATTCAATTTTTTTTCTTTTCCACAATTGTGATGTCTGTTGTATTGTGTTCCAAAATATTATTAAAATTTAAAAATAAAAAATCTGAATTTAAAATATAACTCTTTTAATTTTAAGGGAACATGTGTGCAAATAGTTCATCACTATATATGTGTGTGTGTGTGTGTGTTTGTGTGTGTGTGTGTATATATGCATATATAGAGAGAGAGAGAGAGAGAGAGAGAGAGAGAGAGAGAGAGAGAGAGATTATAATACAGTGGGTTATTGGTACCTGCCATGGGTACCAACATCCTCTGATGCTGAAGTCTAATTACATACAATGATATCATAAAATGGTGTCCTTTATGTGAAATGGCAAAACCAAGGTTTGCTTTCTCGATTTTTAAAATACTCTGAAGCTGGGGATGGTAGAATATTTGGATGCAGAATCCATGACTACAGAGGGCCAACTGTAATGACAATGTACTTTGAGAAAGCTTTGGAGTGAAAACAGAAGCTAATTTTGACCTTAGGAAAGTTATTCTTTTTAACCACAACTCCCCAAGTTCCTTATGACTTGGGTTAACTGCAGTATTCTTGAAGTTACAGCCCAAGAAATGACTTCATGAAGCTCAGTGTTTCAAAGAAAGGTAATTCTCCAAGCTCTTCCTTTCCTCTTGCCAAAAAGAAATACATGAAATACATGAGCAGGGTAATGATTTGAGTTCTGCATCCTTTGCACATTAAACTGAAATCGAGACGGATTGGCCCTGTGTTAGCTGAGTTGCTCTGAAGTTGCACTCTCTCTTGGTTACAATTTGATTTAAACAGCAAATTTAAATTAAAACTTTATGTCTGTCTGTTGAACACCAGCCCCCTTTCTAAAGCAATTAACAGACCCATGCTAATGACTCAAATTCATTTTAGATGCTTTTTCATTCTCTAAAAGCAAATTGGTGCACAAATAAAATCCTGCTGCGATTGCACACATTTTTTACAATTTGAAACACACTGTTCTGGAAAATAAGTTATTGCCATATTCATTATACATCTAAGTTCATTATTTAAAAGGTTGGAAAGTGCCTGGTTGCTGGTTTATTAGGAAGCGAAGCCTTAATCACGTTGCTAGCATTAAGTGTCTCTGTCCCATTAGATTTGTGACTGTTTAATGTCCAGATTAATTTTAAAAGGTCAGGCCAGTCATTAAAATGTAGACAATTTCACAGAGATTTAAAACAGTCATGAGATTTGATTATACAAAACGTGTTTAATATATGTGTTCAAAATAAGGAGAGCTGTAAGACTGAAACACATCATCCCCTCTGTTAGCAAAGTGGCAAGACTTCACGTGAGCATTTGGTTACTTACATTTACATTTCTTTACTTTTTATTCTCCTTTTCTCCCATATAGTATCTCTGTGTTAAAATGAAATAGATAAAACTATGTAAACAACAATCCACCTTAAATGTGAATTAAGGACACTTAAGACAACGTTAAATCCTGTTCTCTATACCAGTGTTTCCCAACCTTTTTTGAGCCACGGCACACTTTTTACATTTACAAAAAATCCTGGGGCACGCCACCAACCAAAATGACACAAAATGACACTCTAACACAGTAATACATATATTTAATATTTTTAAAAATGTATTTATACACTCAGTGTGAAACCTAGGCCTGTTTTGATGAACACAACATAGATATCCTGGCAGGAATTGCACATATGCACTGTATTGAAAAATGCATCCATATAGCTTCAAAGCAGTCCACTAGTACTCTTCTTATGCATCAATACACCTCATGGAACAATAATGAGAATTACACCTTCAATATATATGCTCCTGCCTCATTCCAGGTTGGCATTAGATGAGTCCCTCGTGTATAACTGGTGAACAATGAACAGGAGAGTTGATAAGCAGTCACTAGAAAGGCTATCATGTCCAGCCAATGCCAAATGTAGTAATAGTTGGTAAACATAAACACGAAAACACACCCAGTCCTCAGGGAAGCTGGCTGGAAAGAGAGCAGCCAGACGGAAGCACACTCTGAGGCAGAGAGTTCCACTGCTGAACAGCTCTCACAGTCAGGAAGTTGTGGGATTAACATAACTCAAAAACCACTGGACAAATTGCTGCCAAATTTGGCCACAAGACATACTAATACTAACCCAAGGAGGGACTATCAGTCAAAAATTTAATTTTATCATTTGGGAGTTGTAGTTTCTGGGATTGATAGTTAACACACCATCAAAGAGCATCTTGAACTCTTGCAATAATGGAATTGAACCAAACACACAGAATGCCCATGACCAACCAAAAATACTGGAAGGGATTGATGAGCATTGACCTTGAGTTTTAGAGTTGTAGTTCACCTACACCCAGAGAGCACTGTGGACTGAAATAATTATGGATCAGGACCAAACTTGGCATGAATACTCAATATACCCAAATGTGAACACAGATGGAGTTCAGGGGAAATAGATCTTGCCATTTGGGAGGAAGGCTGGTGAGGGAGTCCCTCACATAATCCCGCCTGCCTTTCCTTCCTCCGAGGGTCCTCCTGCCAGGCCCCAACCCTTTCCCCCCACGAAGGAAGGCCCCTTCTCCCCTTTGGGGCCCTTCTTCTCCAAGGGGCTTCAAGGGGGCCGGGCCGAGGGGAAGGGCACCCGGGCCTCACCTGGGACACAGCAGGGCCGAGCCGGGGCGCCTCCGGAAGCAGCTGGCTCTTTCGCTTCCTTCACCACCGCAGGGACCTAGAGCGCATGCGCCCAGATAAGTGCACTTCCACTTCCCGGGCCTCAGTTCCCTGCCCTCCCTCGATTGGAGGCTGGCTGGAGAAATGGCCGAAGGAGGCGGCCCGCCAGCCCCTTCTTCTCTTTCTTCGCCACTGTTCGGCCCTTCAGCAGGAGGGGAAGGAAGGGGGGGGAGACGTTTTCTGCGGCACACCAGATGATCCATCATGGAACAGTAGTGTGCCGTGGAACAGCAGTTGGGGAACCCTGCTCTATACAACTCAGTTACCTGCCACAATTTTTGCACTACCCCAGTTAAAAGCTGAAGGCTTGTTTAAATAGGAAAGTCATCCTATTGGGCATCTAATAAGTAGGTCTGATACTTTCATATCAAGACAGATAGCTCAGAAAGGAAATGGCAAGGTGCAAGGAGTGTTTGTGGTAAGGTGGTAGAAAGCAGACTTGTATGACCCTGTGACTCATTGAGTTTGACCTTGTACCAAATACAGTCACCTCACCTGGTATCTAACATGATGTTCCTGCCCATGAGGTAGTGGTTTGAGTACTGGACTACGACTGTGAAGACCATGGTTTGAATCCTTACATGGCCATGGGAACCTACTGGGTGATATTAGGCAAGTAACAGTCTCTCAACATTTCATCCCATGCAGTCTTTCCTCTCTCTTCTCTCCATTTACCTGTACTGCCAAAACAGAGTCCCAAGGAGGCTAACACATGATGCAAGAACACTTTTGGTAGTTGTCTCCATTGCGGCAACACAGGGAAACAGAAGAAAAACTCAAAGTTCAGGCTTTGGGTGCTACCTGCCTCCCAAGGACAAAAGCTGAAGAGGAGCCAGATGGAAGCAGGAAAAGGCAGGGAAAGGATGTAGGATGGCTGCCATCCCTGAAAATTGAAAGGTATGGTAGAGAACGAAAAAAGACAATTCCCTCCACTTTTTCTCCCTTTCCTCACATTAATGTGATGAGGTCCTCAGCCTCAAAGAGAGGCAAAAGCAGGTCACCTCTGAATCGGTCTGGCCAAGAAGATCCTGTAATACACCTTAGGGTATCCATTTGTTGGAAACAACTAGAAGAAGCAGAACCACAATATTAAAATTAGCAGGAGATAGATGCCAGTAAACTTTTTCTATTGTCGCCTCCAAGCAGTAACCAAAGGTAAGAGAACATTTATTTGTATTTAAACTTTTATCATCTTGTATAAAACGGAACTGAGTTTTGCATACACAAACACAGTGGCAGGTAACTGAGTTGTGTTTTGAACTCAGGAAAGTTGTGGCAAATAATTGGGTTATGCTGGGTGAGGAAATGTCCATAGAATCACAGAGCTGGAAATTATCCCAAGGTCCATCTAAGCCCCTACTAGTATGGGAATCAACAGCTGAATTTGTGAGAACTGTTTTGGCTTGGATTATTTTATCCTTGACGCCACCTCATTCCCAAGAAACCCTTCCCAAAGTTGAATTTGGCCTTAGGGCTGCAAAATGTTTGCCACTTCTACTTTTTAGATGATTTGGAAATTGTATTTCCATTTCCTATTTCCACCATTATGCCAAAGTATCATTTAGTGCAGTTATAATGCTGAATTGTTTGAGGCTCAGAAAATGAATACCACAAATTACCTGGAAGTAAAGTTCCTTTGGAATTAGTAAGAGTTGCTTTCAATTTGGATGCTGATAAGTTTGATTGCATCTGTTGAGACACTCTATCAAGGACAATAAGATTTTTTTTTCTGAAACATTCCTTGGCTGTACAAAAAAGATTGTGTAACTTATACAATCTCCTAAAATGCTGGTTATCAAATATGCCTTTAATATCCAGTACTTAGGAAGCCCTCATGGCATTAACGATAGCTGAAGTGTCTTCCTATCCCACATAAATTACAGAGTGCTATTTTAAAAAATCCTTCTTGTGTGTGAGAGAGACAGATCCCTGTCTCCGGAAACTGGGAGCAGCTAAATTAGATGTCTCTTGAATCTGCCACTTTCTTTCTTAGGACCTCAAAGAGAAAATGGAGTTTCTGAAAGCCTTTCAATAGAATATTATTATAGGCGGGGTGCATGTGTGCGCGTGTGGTCTTTAAAACAATTGAGAACATTCTTCTGTCTAATGTGTTTTTATTTATTTTAGCTTGGCAGTACTTGGCCTTTTTACTTTTTTCTTTTGAAATCTGTCTCTTAAAATGCTAAGAAGATTACAGTTGAATCTCCAATAATGAACACCTGTGAAGAGCCAATACCTATTAAAAGAGCAGAGGAAGCTTATGGAGCCAAGTTATATCCATTCTATACAAGAGAAACAGACTAGGACTAGCTTGAATGTTGTAGAAGCAGAAGTATCAGTGGGGCAAAGATTTCTCAAAAGTGTAAAAGCAGTATATGGATGATTTCTTAACCACTTTACCCTATGGACTGAGACATGGAACAACAGATTAAGTACAGCAACCAATAGATACATAACACAGTTCAAAATAAGAACACCGTTACAAATGTAAAATCAGTTTAAAAAGCAAGCATGCAATTAAAACAATTGAATCATAATATAAAAACCCATAATTTGAAAACCATCTGGATATGCCTGCTGGAAAAGTTTTTAAATGTTGTTTTAAATGCAAACAGCATATCTAACTGTCTGATATCTTCCACATGTCTGGGTTGGCTGACAAATCCTGTTGGTGATCTAGATAGGTGTAAAGTCCTGTTCTACCTGTATATGTTTTTAAGGTCATCATGGAAGGAGGCATCCAGTATCTTCCTTGCACAATGACTCATATGCATGTGATTTCCTGCTGGAGGTTTGAGAGGATGACATTTTTGTGTTTATGTGTCCAGCTACAGAGCATGCATAATGAGATATCTTGAAGAGGGGACCCAAGTCTAAACATAACATTAACTGATATTTTATATACTCCTTAATTACATTTTATAAAATGAAGGTCATTTTATATAATATCTCTACTAATGTTGTGCATGAAACAAAGTTTGTGTACACAGAAACATCAGATAGCAAAAATGCTGCTATCTCAGCCACTCATCTGGACAAATGTCAGATCCCAAATAAGGGAAGTTCAAATCCTGTACTTGGAAAATGTAAAGACAAAGGATGAATTAAAGACAAGGAATGATGAGTTGTTGACCATTTCTGCTACCTTGGCAGCCACCTCTCCACAAAAGTCAACATTGGCACTGAAATACAACACTGCCTGAGCTCTGCAAATGGCACACTTTTCTGAATGAAGCACAGAGTGTTTGAGGACCGGGACATCCATAGAGATACCAAGGTGCTTGTTTATAAAACTATTGTCCTCGCAACCCTGCTATATGCCTGTGAAACGTGGACTGTATACAGATGTCACATTCAACTCCTAGAACAATTCCATCAGTGCTGCCTCCGAAAAAACCTGCAAATCTCTTGGGGAGACAGGCGGACAAATGTCAGCATGCTGGAAGAAAGACCACGAGCATTGAAGCGATGTTCCTATGCCATCAACACTGCTGGACTGCTCACATTGTCTGAATACCTGATCATCATCTCCCAAAGCAGTTACTATACTCCAAACACAAGAACAGGAAACAGGAAATGTAATGTGGTTGGACTGGAGATTTAAAGATAGGCTTAAAGCCAAGCTTAAAAACTGAGCACTCTTACTGGAGGTCAGCTGTGTGCAGAATTCAAAGAAGCATGAATGGAGGGCAAATGGGAGAAAATTGCCAAGAGGAAGGCGCGCCAAGCCAACCCTGACTGGGACCGCCTGCCACCTGGAAAACAATGTCCTCACTGTTGGGAGAACATGCAGATCAAGAATAGGGCTCCACACCACCTACCACCAAGACATTGCACTTGGAGGACCATTATCCTTGGGCTATGAGGGATCACCTAAGTAAATAAGCGTTGTTGAATACTTTTGTGGCGGAAATCACCAGGTTGCTATGAGTTTTCCAGACTGCATGGCCAAAGGATGATGTTCAAGAGATGTATCACGCATTGGAAAGGATTGTGTGTGTGTGATTTCTCCCCATCAGAAACGTTTCAAAATCCTATGAAATGCATTCTTTTCTTTGTATTTGTCTTGTGCAGTGGAGGAGCTTATTGACATAATAGTTTTGGACTTTTCCACCTCTTTCTTTAGCTTGGTAGCATGGTAGCAGCGTTTGGTCATTCAGGAAATGAAAAAGTTTTGTGTGAGGTTGTAATGACCACTTTCCTAAAGGAGCAAATTTTTTTGCTGACAGGTTGTTTTATCACTCTTAATGCTTCCTTATGATGGTAATGAAATTCTTGAAATATTAAGCTGATAAAAATGTTATATTGATGGAGACTGGGTTATCCTTTTATATGAGATGCATTTCTGACCTAATAATGGCTTCAGTCAGTTGGCACAAGTGACAAGAGCAGTAAAATAATCAATGGATATAAATGCAAGCCCAGGAATTAATTGGTGCTCTGGATTTCCTTAAGATCTAGATTTTGATTTTTCATGGTATTTTGTTCCAGAAGAGACAAATAAATGTGAACATGATCAGCTACTTGTGGAGAGAGAGAAAAACAAAGTACTATCTTTGAATTCAACATCATTATAATAGGTAGTATATAAAAATTCTTTCCACAGGTTGTCATGCCGACATAGACCTGAGTAATCTATAGGATCAATCACACTTGGTAATTATTACTTGTTGGATAATTGAGTGGCAATGAAGATAACATAGGCCCTATCTACACTGACCATTTAAAACAGTTCAAAGCTAGTTTTAGCAGTTGCCACAAAACAAACTCCCACAAAAGCACAAAAAGGAAGCCTTTATGGTATATTAGAGCTCTGTGGTTTGTATAATCTGGGCATCAAACTGGTTCCAGGATTTCCTACATAATTATCTGCACAGCAAAACCACTTTCTTCAATAAGTTTGAAACTGCAGACAGCCCTCATGTTGGAACAGGTACGTTTTTAAGTGTAATTCTAGCCAAATACATACTTTAGCTTTGGATAGCACAGGTAATGGTTAACACTCATGTGGTGTTTGTTTGCTCCTGCTCATAACATTTCACCTCATTTTCTGTCTCTGTGATAATCGGATTTTGGGGGAAAAAAGGCTTGTTATGGAAACAAGGATTGGTGATAAAGCTTCAGTGGAGATCCCTTGTTCCATGATAACTCTTCCAGGACTGAATTTCCCTTCTGAGGGGTAGATTTCTCTCATTTCATTGCCTCACCCCCCCCCCCTTTTAAACTATGAATAGTTTGTAAGTCAGACGTGTGTAAGTCAGGGACCACCTGTACATTAAATGGCTAGTATAGATGAGTTTTCTGAGATCTTTAGACATCTCTGCCAAAGAATGCTGGTGACTTGCTAAACTACAAATCCCAAGATTCCACTGAGCAATTACAGTTAAAATTGTCATCACATTGAATTCAGATTGGAAATATGTTTTTTTTAAAGAAATCATTTTTATTAGTGACTAACACAGACATAGACAAACCTCGACAATGATAAAAAGAACAAATAATAAAAACCAAAAACAAAACGAAAGGGACCATATTTGTCAATTATAAAAAGTCCTTAGCTTGACTAGAT
The DNA here is from genome assembly GCA_030556195.1 of Anolis apletophallus. Taxonomy (NCBI): domain Eukaryota; kingdom Metazoa; phylum Chordata; class Lepidosauria; order Squamata; family Anolidae; genus Anolis; species Anolis apletophallus. Next base: position 49,609,540 of record JARBWK010000010.1, read on the forward strand.
AGCTGGTTTCCAATACAGTGAAAGTAGATGAACATTGTTTAAGAGAAAAGTAGAAGGTGTAGTTTAGAGGCAAAACTGGGGAAGGGGAAGGGGGGAAAGAAAAAGAGAAGAAAAAAGGGGGGATCAGTATCTGTAAAGGACATAAGTGACCGCATTTCTGTCTACGAACTCTCACTCCCACCGCCTTCACAGGTGCAGGTTTTTTGGGACGAGGGAGAGGGCCTTCTCTGTAGTGCCCCCCCCAAACTCTGGAACATGCTCCCCAAGGAGATTAGACAAGCACCCACTTTGGCAGTTTTTAGGAGGAGCCTGAAGACGTGGCTGTTCAAATGTGCCTTCCCTGAATAAAGTAAATGATGCCCTGCTGTGTTCAATCCTTGCAAAGATCCTCAGAAGCACTTTGGTTACAAGTTGGATGTCTGCCCCACATTGTCCTGAAACCTTCCTGTTATATATAATATACCTCTGTCTGCATCCCGTGTTATTTATTATAAAATTTTAATATTCACATTTGGCCTGCCCGAAATAGTTTTTAAACTGCATGTTATTGCTTATGTTTGAATTTTATTGATGGTATTGTTTTATAATTGCCATTATGTTGTTATTATATGTTGTTGGGCTCACCGTCATGTAAGCCACACCGAGTCCCCTTGAGGAGATGGTTGTGGAGTATAAGTGAAGTTAATAAATAAAATATATATATACACATATACACATGTACATATTTTTTCTCCTATCACTTTCAGATCGCTTACATTGTTGATATACTCCTTTACTTTGTGCCATATTTTAATGTTAGTAGTCGCCTTACATTTATTCTATTTTGGCCCTTGGAGCTTCTGCATTCTATTTTTACCAGTACTTGTAAGTATTCCCTTTTTAATAGATTGGAAATATGTTGGCAGTCGGTGCAATTCCTTCCAGTCAGGAATTGAACTGAAGCTTCTGATTCACCTGAAAAGGCAACATTACAGTATAAAAGACATTAAAGTGGTATACTTGGGAGCTTGTGATAGTGAGGTTATTCACATCCAGGAAATGTCATAATTGGTACAATTGAAAGTGATCCTTTGAGCTCTGAGCAGCAGGGGTCACTTGGCTATTCAGTGACAAAGATAGATCAAAGAGTATGTCAAACATACACATTACTTCCTTCAGCGGGATTGTAACTCCATCCAGGAAAGGCCGTTCTCCCAATTCCCTGACTCAGTAGACACTGGTCCACATAGGTTTTTATTAGGCCCAGTATCAGGTGTAATCTTTCAATAAGTGGTGTTAATGCAGGTGGGATTCTTTGTGCAAGATAGTATTCATGTATGGTGGCAACTCCAGCTTGCCTATATAGCTTGCATTGTACAAAGTATCTGGGTGGACAAAACTGGGTCTGATTCACCTATCCAGGCTCATCTACCTATGCATACTAGATTGGCTCTTTCATGTATAACAATGCCTTAATTATAGATGGTACATGAATGGTACAGCAGCTCAAACAGACCAGAGAATAGGCTTATAGAGCAATCTGGATCTTGCAGAAAAGGGTAAGGACTTATACATGGGCTCAACTATTTATCCTGCCTTTACTTTACCTTTCCTCTTATTCTGTCTTGAAATTATCACAAAAGACTTGGAAATGGATATAAGAATATGAGGTGTCCTAACTGAAGCAAATCAAGAGTAATTAGTAACAGGCCAAGTGTTTACACATGTTCCATACATTTAGATAGATGTCTCTTGGTGCTAGTCAACAAAATGGTAAGACAACATGGTTTAGGGAAAACTTTTTTCGGTGGTTGATAAATTACAGCTATAAAGGTCAATAGAAAATGGAATTGCATTAATTGTTTTGCAGTTGATTGAGAAAATAGATGGAGGTGTTTTTCTTGTATCCTTCAACCAGACTTTGAACCAGCTTGGTTCAAAGTCTTCAATTACATTATCATAAAGTCATAATGAATATGAAAAGCTACCAGTGCAGCTTTTTCAAGAAGTATGATTATCAGAGTGAGCTGTTCCCAAATACAAAATAAGGCAATCAAAATCTAGTCCACCCGTTCAAAATGTCTTTCAAAGTAATGAAAGTTACTATGACACTGTGACACATGGTGTAATATTAGCTGTTTGGGAAAGCACTGAAAGCATTGTTGAGAAGATTTGAATAATAACTTTGTACAGTGTGTAGGTGGATGGGGCGACACGACATGTTGATAAGCACTCAGTGCAAAGACAGCCTCAAGATCAAAAAGCAGACAGAATGTCTTGCAAACAGCTTCAAGGAGATTTATATTGAGTGATTATGGGTGATAGTGATACCGCACAACCATTATTGTCTTCCTCCTTGTTAATCCTGGATAAGTAACTGAAATTCACTGCATAGATTTATGCCATTGCAATTCTACACTGTGGGATTAATTCAGTTGGACAGCACTCTAACTTTCAGTCCAATGGGATCCTAGCATTTTTATTTTGGTAAGGAACCAGCATTTGGCAGAGAAAGCTAAAGGCCTTGTAAAACAACAAATCCCATTATTTCTATAGTGTAGATGTACCTTTAGACTCACATATGTTCAGGAAGATGGCTGCATGATATAATTCCAGACTATGTCCTAGAAAATTTTCTATTTCCAGCAGGAAGTCTATGAATTTCCTAAATTGGATTGACAAGGGTTAGTGGAATTTTTAGCTTTGCATGTAGAATATGACTACACCTGTGTTGCTGTGTGCATTTGATAGACAGTAATTTCCAACATGAGTAAACACAGTTAGGGCTGTCATGGTTTGTGGTATTTTAAGTTACCTACAGCTATTCCAGTCTGCAGTTATACCCATGAATGCCACATTATTGTATTAACATAATACAATAGAGTTTTGTCTCTGTTTCCATCTGTGTATAAAACTGAAATATTGGGCATCAGATATACCCACATGTAAAGACTAGGGGGCACTGTAAGACTGTATGTTTCCTCATCAATGCGCTACACATCTAGAAAGGGATTCTAAGATTAAATTGAATGAACAAGCTTAGAAATGCTAACATTTTAGAACACCCCTCTCTTTCTCCTTTTCTCCCCTTCCCTCCCTTTCTGAGTATTCTAAGCCATCTCTCAATTAAGCAACGCTGTACATAGAAAACTATACATTTCCCACTGAAACACTGTATACTTAATTTGTTACACACTCACACACAATTTATCTAGTACAATTTACTATAGTGTGCAATTTACTATAGAGAACTGCTTCTGAGACATTATTCTATAAAAAGCCTATTTCAGTCATTGTTGTATCATATATAACACGCTATTCGTGTAGAAATAATCACATTGTGGAGGAAAATGCATTCAAGTGCTGTGGGAACATTTATGTTGCCATAAGTACTGAAATGTTAAGGTTGTGGGTGGAAGAAAGAGAAAATTCAAAATCCTACTTCATTTTAAGAATCTTTATTCATATCTTCTCTTGTAGTTTCCTTCTGTGTTTTTTCCCTTTCCTCTCATGTTTTAACTACATTGTGTATAGTATGGATTAGCCTCTTGATCTGTAAATATAAGAGTTTGCTATAGGTCAATTAAGGACATTTGAGAAGAAAGACCATCAAAATTGTGCTTTTTAAAATTTTCCTTCAGCCATGAAAAAAGCTCAGTAAATAGTCTATTCACTCATATATCTACACCTGTATCAATATATATTTCAATATATAGAACTGACACATCCTCACAGTACAGTTCACTTGAGATAGAAATAAATGAGCTTTGTGACTTGTTTCTCTTCGCTTGAGCGTGAACGAAGCGGGAACCCGGTGACTCACAACCCGGTCCCTACGACGCACTCAAACGGCTCCACTTCAATCTACTTCGGATATTGGGATTAAACCCTAGAATCGTTATGGACTTTAATTTGACCCTTCTGGTCTTTCTTTCCCATTGATTTGTACCGATTCGTGAGTACGGTTGTACAATAACTGACTGTTGATAGTATCAATCATTGACGTTACTTAAATAATAACTAAGGATTAAGCCTCAATATCGTTTTGTATTTTGTGTTCCTTTGCCTTAGCGTTGTTTCTCTTTAGCCCCAAATAAAAGGGTGGGTATAAGTTGTCTGTTGAATAAATACTGCTAAGAGTAATACTATTAAGTGCACGGCTGCCAATTAGTTTCTGGGCAAGGTACACTGTGTTGGTTGTTACTTTTATGTGTTATGGATCCAGATTATCTAAAGGTAATTCTCCTCCCATATACTCAGTTATGTACACTCAATTCCTATGGTGGACATTTACAACAGTCAGCCAGGATTAGGCTACTAGTTGTCACCCAGGAGACCTTTTCATCAGCCTTTCCCAAACTATGGAATAACCTTCCAAGAGAGATGGATACACTGTCTGAGTTTAAAACAGCATTCGGTACCAATTTATTCCAGAAAGTCTATCCAGGTAGTTTTTAAATGGTAAATTATGAATTTTAAACAACTTTAATATGTATTCATTCTATAGATTGATTGATTGATTGATTGATTGATTTGAAGTATTTATATTCCACGTTTTTCACCTCAAAGGTGACTCATGCCAGATCACATACATACACAACAAACATTCAATGCTGTTTATACACTGACAAGACAGACAATTGCACATAGACATACTAATATTATGTGTTACATTATTTATGCATGATGTTATGTGTTTTAAATGAATGTGATATGTTGTCTTTTAAAATTTTTGTGTTCTCCTCCTCAAGCCATGGGGAGATAGAAAGAAATGATGATAGTGATTCAAAGAAAATGATGGGTACCTCATTATACAGTAGACTCGCAATGAAAAGAAACCCATTTTACCCAGAAGAAAAGTTCAAAATGATTTGATATCTGGAGCAAGGTAGTTATAGGTACTAAGATTTGAAATCATTATCAGAATGGAAGCCAGCAAGGCACTCCTCCAGATACAAGTTTGAACACACAGCAAGTGGGTCAGTCCTTTATTATTAGCTCCATCGTCTGCAGCCTGCAGGATAGCTCCCTGCCCCAATTAACTTATAATTAAAAGTTTAACACATAAAAAAACAAATGAAGGGGAATGGATGGCAGGACAGGATCAATACAAAAGTCATGTTTGATTGGTTCACTTATGTGTTGCTACATTTAAAAAAACAACAAAAGAAAGTGCTAACATTTTTATATATAGAAATAACTTTCAGGAAGTTGAATTTTCTCAATGATCAGGAGTGCAGAAAATTATGCCGAAGAACAGCCAATAAAACTGGGGGCAAGAGAGGCCTAAAAAAAAAGAATATACTCATCCCATCAGTTTCTTGTGTGCCGTTATAATGGAAATGACAAATGGCATGGAAATGGTCTTTGTTAAAATAATGGCAAAAGTTCAGAATGTTATGTATAGCTTGTGAAATGAAGTGTTCACAATGGGGAGGGGGCTGAAATGATTGATAAGTTTGGTGGAATCAGTATGTGTGAAAACAGCAGATTGAATTAAAAAGTTGGGATGTGAATATGAATATAACAACAACATGATGGATGGCCCTGTTTTCATCAGAGGCCAATCCAAACTTTGGATATGCGGAAAGACAAAGAAGGGCAACCACAACTGATATCAGATTGTAGGAGCATTATTTTGTGGACAGGTTCTCCCTCAAAATGAGTACAATGAATGGAGCACAGAACTACACATATGCTGACTTGTATGGTATAATTATGCTGATTATATTTCTGACGCCAGTGAACTGCTAAACCCATGGCATCCCTCAACTTTGGAACAGTTGATCCACATAGATCTCAAACAAATATAGCACAAACACAGTCATTTTGAACATGTTTGCTGAAACAAGATAATATTTGTTTCTGGGTAAATGTGTAAAGATTGCTGACTCAAGCACATAATAATAATAGTAATAATAATAATAATCTGGAAAAGTTGACACAATACGAGGATTTAAAGTTCAAACTGCACAAGCCAGTAAAGGTGGTCCCAGTGGTGATTGGCACACTGGGTGCAGTGCCTAACGACCTTGGCCTGCACTTAAACACATTCAGCACTGACAAAATTACCATCTGTCAGCTGCAAAAGGCCACCATACTTGAATCTGCATACATTATTTGCCAATACATCACATAGTCCTAGACACTTCAGAAGTGTCTGATGTGTGATCCAATGTAAAAGCCAGCATACGGATCTTGTTTGCTGTGTACTAATCTTGTTTGTTTTTATAATAATAATAATAATAATATTTATTTATTTATTTATATTATGCAGTATCTCCCCAGGGGGACTTAGGGTGGATTTCAACATGCAAAAAGGCAAATATTCAATGCCGTAATAAAACAAATACCAACATAATAATCTGGAATAACCCCATATATGAAAACATTAGAACCAATAAATTAAACAGAACATAATCAAACAAAATTATATAGTGATATAAAACCTAAACCCAAAAAACCCACATTAATTTACAGGAGCCAACCAAATTCAGGGACCTTCTCAGTCAAAGACTAAAGAGAGCTTGTGCACTCAGGTAGCTGCAGGCTTCAGAAAAAGGTAGAGATAGCAGAAGAGTAGCAAGAACAGCTACCTGCCGAGAAAATAAGAGTGATCGAAGCCAAAAAGCTGATGAGTGAAAGTGTTCAAGAAGAAAATGGAGAACATCAGTTTATCTAGGGAGAAGTTGGTGTTATACTTATTGCTAGTAATGCTGGACCACAACTATGGAGGTCAGGGTTTAATTTCCCAGTCTGGCCTGGTAGTCCACTGGGTGATTTTGTGTGAGTTACACATTCTCAACCTTCAGAGATAAAGGAAGAAAGTGGGAGGAGGAGAAACATTTTAAAGCCCCTGGAAAAGTGCAATGAAAGAATTAGCTTTGGTCTAGATCTGCAAAATTGGGACAGTTATTGGGTATGACAGCTGTACTGCAACAACAACAAAACACTTTGCAAAAGAAAGAAAGAATCTGTGCTAAAACCACTACCAACAAAGGCTTGATCTGCACTGCCATATAATCCAGTTTCAGAATGCATATTAATTGCAATGAACTGTATATGACAACGTAGACTCATATAATCCAGTTTAATCCAGTTTACTGCATTCTGAAACTGGATCGTATGGCAATGGAGATCCAGCCCTTGTCCCCAACCTCTGTGAAACTGTCAGAGTTTCACATTTCCCTTGAGAAGTCTGATGAAATTGCCTTTCTACTCGCATCTATTGTTCTGTCCCGAAGCAAAATAGAAAATATTGATAAAACCATTAGTATGTAGCTCTAATTTCAATGTGTTAATACTCAGCTGCACCAACATTTATACTCAGTGTGATTTGAATGTAGTATAAAATGGAAGAATACGTGTTATTTAACCTTTCAGCAAGATGTTTTACAATTCAGATTAAAAGGAAATAATCATTTGTTAAGATGATATGGGACCAGAATAGCAATCCACTAAAGCACATTGAATTTCTCTTTAAATGTTAATACTAAGCAGTTGCAGCTTTTTCTTAGAAAACAAATCATTTTGATTTGTACTGTTCACCCAGAAAAAATACACTGCACAACATCCTCCATAATTTTGTATTTCTCATTTTAAAGTTCAAAATATATTACCTACAACTTGCGAAGTATATTTTTGTCTATACAGCAGTCTAATAAACACAACAACATCTCAGTGAGAGCACATGTAGGGAGTTTTCATTGTAAACCTTCAGAGGATTAATTTAGTCCTGAATCAGACTGACTGGGGAAGAGATGTAGTAGGTTTTGTGTTTTGCGTGCAGAAGGTGTCACATTCTGCCTGGTGTCTCTAAGTTAAGAGTCTTGCCTCAGACCATGGCTGACAGCCAAAGCAGACCTGACAGTCAAATAATCTAAGCTCTATATGTTTTATCACATAACTCTTCATTGGGGTTCACTTGTGCTTTGAAGTAAATAGTTACAGATGCCATGTGGCTATATGTGGCCGGGATTAACTGACAAATCAGGTCCTAATATGTAGGTCGATGTGTCTTACATGCTTAAGGATATAAATTCAAATCAGCTTTTAACAAAGGAAATTCTTATAGATCAAGGGAGAAAGACCTACAATCTTAAGCTCAGTTCCTTGAGGGACAGATTAATTTCTACTCTCCCCCTAGAACCCATGTGATAAAGCACTGTAAATCTATACAATAGAAACTTACAACTAAAGAACTGACTGTCTTGGCAGCATTACTTTGTAAAATGCACTTACCTGCAAACCTGCATAGCCTCTAATAAGGATTGCCTAGTGACTGTGCTGAGGAACAGAAAGCTACAATAAGCAGACTACCACTCTTCATAGAATCAAAAAGTTGAAAGAGACCACAAGGACCATCTAATCCAACGTCCTGCCGTACTGGAATAAAACAACCAAAGCACTACAACAGACAATACTTACCAATTCTATACTTATCAATTCTATATCCCACCAAAGCCTGCATACCGTATCTAGTCTGTATGTGAAGATTTGCTATAGATCTATCTGCTACTTGAATAATCCATTTTCCAACTCCAAGACTGTTTCCTCAAGTATGTGTCTATCAGCCCATTGCCTATTTTTTTGCTTTTTAAAAAGCAAAACTGTATTTTGCACTTCGCCGATGTCTCTCACCTCACAAGCACACAACTTGACCAGTGCTTGCTGGGCTTCCTTTATTGTCATCTTCCTTCAGAGTTCTTTCCCTCACATTTTGTCTCAGCCCCCAAGTCTTTTTAAAAACTTCTTCACCTGCCTTTTCTATTTATTATTAAACAGTTTGTTGCCTGCTCTACATTCACTCTTCAGCCATCCAGTTCTTATTTCACTACTTCCTTAGCTCTATTATTTACCTGCACCCACAAAGCTACTCTTGTCCTAAAACAACTTAATTACAGAGGCATTAACACTACCCCTTCTCTGAAAACATATGGAGTTCATCACTCCTCCAATCCTGAGCAGTTGAAATGTTAGTAAATCATCCTAGGCACTCAGAAACTTCACCTCTCCTTCATACACAATATTATGCATTCTGACCTTCTGGATTGGATTCAGGAATTTGCTATTAGATTTTCTATTGTAATATACACTAACGTGAATGTGTCTTCAGGTCTTAAAAGTTGGTCAACACAGTAGTAAATGGGATACTGTTTAGTAGGATATTACACACTTTCTGCTGAAGACTCCAAATGAAGTCACCTACAGAGATATAATAGTGAGCTGGGATGGATCCTTGATCTTAAATAGGCTTGTTGACAACTTGTAAGAAAAAAGGCAGTAGTGTTCCCAAAAAAAACAGTTGGTTCAGTTACTGCATTCGAATTATGGAATAGCACTTAGACTGACTTATATATCATATGTCTTTCCAGATGTTGTTGGACTCCATCTTCCAGCACTCTGCGCCATTGGCTATACTGGTTAAGGTTGCAGTCCCATTACATCTGTAAGACTGCATGATGCTCTACACTGATTTGTCAACTGAACCAAATATGTCAGCTGAACTAAGAATGTCTTGTTAAATAAAAAGAGGCAACAGTTTAGCATCTAATATGACAACAGTAATTATATACTTGTAAACTAATTCTAATTAGTGTTTCATCCCTTGTCAAAATTCAGTCCTCTTTCAATGCCAGGATGTAGTTCTGATTCATGTATATGTATATCTTGAAATAAATTGGTCATTGAAGGATTTATAAAAGCCTTCAAGTTTTAACACGGCACCAGAAAAAACCAATGTTGCCACTATTTGGACCTCCAAGGGAAGGGTATTCCACAATTAGGGTACCGCTTTTGGGAAAGCCCTTCTCCTCTCATTTTGTATTGCCAATAGTAAAGGAACACAAAAATAGGCCCCTATTGTACAATGACCTTAAGGAACTCTTTGAACAGCTTGCTCATAAATGTGGAAGTTACCAATACACTAATGAAAAGTAAGGGATAGTTATGTTGACAAAATAGCCTTCAACCACTTGTAATGTACATCCATCAGCATTAGCATTATGTTGTTGCTATTGTTTCTTCATTCCGTCGTTTCCAACTCTTCATGACCTCATGGACCAGCCCATGCCAGAGCTCTGTTGGCCGTCAGCACCCTCAGCTCCTTCAAGGTCAAGCCAGTCACTTCAAGGATAACATCCATCCACCCTGCCCTTGGTCAGCCCCTCTTTCTTTTTCCTTCCATTTCCCCCATCATCATTGTCTTCTCTAAGTTTTCCTGTCTTCACATTATGTGGCCAAAGTACTTCATCTTTGCCTCTAATATCCTGCCTCCAGTGGGCATTATTTTCTGGAGTATGGACTGGTTTGATCTTATTGCGGTCCAAGGCACTCTTAGAATTTTCCTCCAGCATCACAGTTCAAAAAGTCTATCTTCCTTCACTAAGCTTTCCTTACGGTCCAGCTCTTGCATCCATAAGTTACTATGAGTACTACCATTGCTTTAACAATGAGGATCTTCGTTGCCAGTGTGATGTCTCTACTTTTAATTATTTTATCGAGATTGGTCATTGCTCTCCTCCCAAGAAGTGAACGTCTTCTGATTTCCTGGCTGCAGTTTGCATCTTCAGAAATATAAAGTCTGTTAGTGCCTCCTCTATTTGCCAGTTATCAATCAGTCTGGTAGCCATAATCTTGATTTTTTTTCAATGTTTAACTGCAAACCAGCTTTTTCACATTTTTCTTTCACCTTGGTTATAAGGTTCCTCAGCTCCTCATTTTCAGCCATCAAAGTGGTATCATCTACACATATAAGGTTGTTAATGTTTCTTCCAGCAATTTTAACTCCAGCCAATTTGCATTCCCATAGTGGATTTGACCATTCCTCTTCTTGTCAAATTGTTATGGAGAAATCAACCCCCTCCTGCAAATAATGGATTTAATACAATATTTCATTCATACACACACACACACACACACACACACAACTTCCATAGGTGCAAAGGACCAATGGCTCAGTTTGAAAGGATTGAACATATCATTTGCTAAACTCAAAAACCCTGGGGAGGATGAAGGGAAATGTTCCTCAAACAATGGATTAATCCCCAACCCCCTCACCCAGAGAGTTTCACATAACTAAGCACTTTCTGAGTTTTCCATTATAACTAGATTCATGGATAAGATTTATTTGTGAAACACAAACATGGAGAGACTACAATATATTGTTATATTAACTTGAATTGGAGTGAGCTGGCAGGGGCAGCTACAGATATGGTCCAGCACACCCATAAGGATTGTAATGTATGTGCTTATGAAACCATTGGGGTTTGGAAAACTGGGGAACTTGTCTGGTGTCCTGTTGAGAGAAAATAGCCTAAGGCAGGCAAGATAAACAGGAAAACCCATTTAAGATACAACCAGGGTCAGGTTCCAGGGAAACATCCAGGAGTTTCAGAAATATCATATATGAACTGCATCTCAGTAGGATTTGTACTGTTCTGTATGCTTTCCATTGTGTTGTCCATTGTGTTCCTGTTGCCTTCAAAGCTGGTCTGCGTGTTAATCTGGTTTAAAAAGTAGCAGCCACTCTGGACAATGAATCCACACCACTCCTTAAACATTTCTTGATAAATGGAAATATCTTTCACCTAGTTTTACCTGGATGAATCAACTAAGTGATCAATTTTATTATGGCCACAGACCAGTCATTAAAAGACATAAGCAGAGCACAGCAACAGTATTCATTGGGATGGGATAAAATCTTTCTTTGAGGGGCTGCATGTATGAAAGTATCCCATATGTATATTATTTTTTGATTGCAGACATTTAGGGTGGGTTTAAATCTATGATATGGAATGATGTCCTAAGGAAGTGTCAGATTCAAACAAGACAATAGATTAAATGTGTGCATGTACAGTTACCATACCTTTACTGTAAAATAGTATCCATTGTAGGGGTTAAGAAATTCCATCATAATAAAGAATTAAATAAAGAATTAATTTTTCTCTCTTTGCTACAGCCAAAACAAAAACCCCACCATCAAAATTTTGCAATTTCCCCTAGACAAAAGCTGCCATTGACAGCAAGTCTAATCTTGCTGTGGCTGCTATTTTGAAAGCAAAAACAAAAGATATTAAAGGTCTTCACAGTTTGTCCCTTAGTTTGTTCCTTGGATTACTGAAGTGTAAGACCAGATTGTTAGCACTTAAGATTGCAGTTGAGGCGTATTGCTATTATACTTTTTCACCCACCCACCCATCCACACACATCATTTGGAAAAAGCCAGAATGTCAGCAAGAAAAAAGATTAGCAAGATGTTTGCTTGCTATGCTGGCTTTCTGACTTGTGGAGGCTTATGGACAGGAATGCACCAAAATTTAGCTTCCTACTTACAGTTCGTTGTGATTTAGTCCATCCCACCTCTTCAGTCTTTGGCACATATAACCAGGATTTAACCTTTCTTGCTATTTTACATAGTGAAACAGCTGATTTAGAGAATCATAAAATGGCAGGAATTGTTGGTTATTTAATTTATTATAGTTCTATTTTTACTCCTTGAGAGATTTGGGATTTTTGGTCTTAAGTGAATAAATAACTTGACCCAAATTGGGCACTATGCAATGATGCTTGGTGGTTTCTGAATGGGTGGATTAGTGAGTCAAATGACCTTATCACATGAGCCACTGGAATTGCCACATATTGTGGTGAATCAGGGATGGGGCATGGGGAACCTGTTGCCCCATGCCCTACATCACATGGCTTCCCTCTTACTTGATCCCACAGGGGGAAGTGTTCGCCACCCATCTTCCCCTCATTGTTCCCTATGCAACACAGGAAATGCCCTGTGTTGCTGTGGTGGCGGCATATGCTGGTTCCTCTCCATTTGTAAGACAGAGCCCCCCCTCCCACCTTCAGTAGCTCTATGTCGTGATAATGAAAGCTGGCATGCTCTGTGGTGCAAATAGAGAGGAACTGGTGTATGCCAGTGAAATTACCCCATATGATGAAGTCATTAATCTGAACAGTAAAGGAGTGGAGTTTAGAACCTTGGGTGGCCCTTTTAATATTTGAACTAAATTCCTGAACAGATTAATGACTGTCCTAATAATGAAGCTGCCACTGGTTACCGGGACTGTGGCACAGCTAGCTGGGTGTCAGCTGCATTAAAGATCACTACTGACCAAAAGGTCATGAGTTCGAAGCCAGCCCGAGTCGGAGTGAACTTCCAGTCAATTGTGTAGCTTGTTGTCATCCTTTGCAACCTGAAAGCCAGTTGCATCTGTCAAGTAGGAAATTTAGGTACCACTTTGTGGGGAGGCTAATTTAACAAAATTTATGAGGCCATAAAAAATCTCCAGCAAAAGCATTATAGAAAACCCTGTCGAAAATTTGAAGCCTTGGCTTCAAAAACTAGAAGAATTTGGCAACATATCAGGCTTTAAATTAAACAGGAAAAAATCAAAAATTCTTACAAAAAATATTAAGGAAAAGGAAAAACAAGAAATTGCAGAGATTTCGGGAATGGAAGTGGTAAAAAAGATAAAATACCTCGGCATCAACTTGACCTCAAACAACTGCCAATTAACTAAAAACAATTTTGAAAATACATGGAAAGAAATCAAAGCCGATCTCAACAATTGGAAAAATTTAAAACTCTCTACTCGGTAGGATCTCCACTATAAAGATGATGACATTCCCTAAAATTATTTTTTTTTCAGATGCTCCCGATATTAAAAAACGACCAGATATTTTAAAAATGGCAAACAGAACTGGCTAACTTTATTTGGCAAGGACGTAAGGCAAGGATAAAGAATGCCTACCTCCAAGAAAAGACTTGCAATGGAGGTCTAGGAGTCCCCAATCTACTTAAATATTATGAAGCAAACTGCTTGGACAGCATAAAGGAATGGGCAAAATTGGAAAACAAAGAGTTGCTAAATCTAGAGGGTGCAGGAAAAAAATTTATCTAAGAAATAGTGGCAAAAATCCTCCAGAAACAAGAGACATATATAGAAGAAAAAATTGATAAGGCGTTTAGAATACATACCGCCTTTTCCAAAAGAAATAAATCTGAACGTGACATACTGCTGCAATCTAATTCTACAAAAATCAAAGAAGAAGTATTAAATGGACAAAAGATAACTCCCGTTTTGTATAAAGAAAAAAATATTATTATTTTGAGAGAAATACCCAACACGATCCTGGAAAATAGGAAGAACTATTATTTTCTTACGGATTTATTGAAATCAAAGGACATAAGATTCCGCTGGGAAAAAATAGAAGGAATCCAATTCTCGTGGAGGAATGAAAGATACTGGATTAATTCCAGAGAGAAAGCGGAGGCATTCTATAAAAAATGGGAGCATATATTAACCAAAAAGGACAACTACCATTCGACAAAGAAAAAGGAAGGAGGAGAACAGAACCGCAGAGAAATAGGGAGAAATAAAAAAGAGAGGATTTAAAAAAAATCCTGCTCAGAATAAAGATAGAGAGGACCAGATAGCGGCGCAAGATCTTCAATCCAATTTTCAGGATAAAGAGGAGGTTTTAGAAGATGAAGAGGAGGAAGACGAGGAGGGAGAACTTGATGCAGAGACAGAACAGAAAGAAGGACACAGCTACTTGGAGGAAGAAGAAGAGATATAAGGTAGAATCATGGAGGTAAAATGTCTTTCTCTTAATATTAACGGCTTAAATATACCGGAGAAAAGAAAAAACACATTTGCCTTCTTGAAAAAACAAAAAGCAGCCGTTATAGCAATTCAAGAGACTCATATAAAAACCAGCAGAGCGGACCTTTTGGAAAACAAATATTTGGGGACTCTCTTTACCTCAACAGTAGAAAAAAAACAAAAGGGGGTGGCGTTATATATTAAACCCGATTTAAATCCTAATTTTGAGTTCAAAGATGATGAGGGCAGGTTTGTTGCATCCTCCATAAGTCTTAGGGGGAAAAAGATTTTGGTAGTATGTATTTATGCCCCAAATGGGCCAAAAGCTGCTTTTTTTGAAGGCCTAAATAAGAAAATGGCCCTGGTGGAATGTGACAGTAACATTATCATGGGGGATTTCAATGGTGTTGTGAACAAAAATCTAGATAAAAATTATAATAATGTTAAAAATAAAAGTATATCGAGTACTCTACCAAAAACCTTTTTTGAATTAATGGAAAATTATAATTTAATAGATACGTGGAGATTCCACAAAGACAATACAAAAGACTTTACTTTCTTCTCGGGAAGAAGGAAAACATGGTCGAGAATCGATATGCTGTGGATCTCCAAAGACTTAATCTCAAGTAGTGTAAATGCAAAAATCCAAACAAGATTGATCTCAGACCATGCCCCGATTGAAGCCACTATTAAAGTAGGGAACAGACAACCCAGCTGGAGACTCGCGGATTGGCTACTCAGAACAGATGAGCAGATTGAAAAAAATAAAAAATTAATAAAAGATTTTTTTGACCTAAATGACCTACCGGACACTGAAATCATGAATTTATGGGATGCTAGCAAGGCAGTGATGCGAGGGCATTTTATAGCCCAAGCAAGCTACCTGAAAAAACAAAAAAATAAGGAACTCACAGCCCTGCAAAAAGAATTAGATTGGACAGAAAGAGAACTGAAAAAAAACCCAAAGATAAAAAACTTGAAATGAAGAACCAATTAGTAAGGAAACAAATGAACTTACTAACAATTGAACATAATGAGATAAAATTAAAATACTTAAAACAAAAATATTTTGAAAATGCAAACAAGCCTGGAAAATGGCTGGCACATCAATTTAAAAAACAAAAGCAAAACACTTTGATAAACAAAATAAAAAAGGAAGGGAAATATATAAGTAAAGATACAGAAATTTTAGAGGAATTTAAAAATTATTTTCAGGAACTGTTCAGAGCAAGAAATTTTAATAAAGAAAAAATCCAAGAATATGTGAGTGCACAAATACAAGAGAAAATAAATGAAAAAGACAGAGAATTACTAAATAGTCCAATCTCCAATCAGGAAATAGAAAGAGCGATTAACCAACTCAAGGCTGGGAAAGCCCCGGGAGCAGATGGTTTTACCGATCTATATTATAAAAAATTAAAAGAAGCTCTGGTGCCCTATCTTAATAAAATCATGAACAATGCCCTAATGGGCAACATCCCAAATACATGGAAAACAGCAAATATAATAATCTTTCCGAAAGAAGGAAAAGACCCGGAAAAGATCGAGAATTATAGACCTATCTCGCTGCTCAACCTGGACTACAAGCTGTTTGCAAATATTCTAGCAGCGAGATTAAAAACATTTCTTAACAACTGGATAGGGGTAAACCAAACGGGCTTCCTCCCGAAAAGATATATGAAAAATAACATCAGAAATATAGTTAACATTTTGGAATATCTGGACAAGAACATCGGGAAAAAATCGGCTTTACTGTTCCTAGACGCAGAAAAAGCCTTTGATCAGATAGGATGGGATACAATCGAAATTGTAATAAGGGAATTAGATCTAGGCTTTTATTTCTCAGCCGCAATTAATGGCATCTATAGAGCACAAAATGCCACAATAATAGTAAATGGCCAAAAATCGGGGAACTTTGAGATTCAGAGAGGGACAAGGCAGGGTGCCCACTCTCCCTTTGATATTTAATTTAGTATTAGAACTCCTCTTAAGAAGAATAGTAAATAATAATGGAATTAAAGGGACTAAAAATAGGTAAATTCGACTATAAAACATACGCATTTGCAGATGATCTAGTTTGCATTATAGAGAACCCTTTGGAAAATATAGAGATGGATTCAAGAAATAGAAAAATTTGGTGACATTTCGGGCTTTAAGTTAAACAAAAAAAAATCGAAAATATTGATAAAAAATGTCCCAGCTGAAGAGAGAGAAGAAATCCAAAAAAAATCAGGCATGGAAATTGTAAAAAAATTCAAATATTTAGGTATTATAATATCCGCAAATAACTGTCAACTGATAAAAAATAATTATGAAAGGGTGTGGAAGGAGATCAAAGACGACATGCATAAATGGAAAAAGCTAAGTTTATCGATTTTGGGAAGGATATCATCGATTAAAATGAAAATCTTTCCTAAAATAAACTTTTGTTCCAAATGCTCCCCATTTTGAAAAGCGATTTTATTTTGAAGAAATGGCAATCAGAATTGGCAAAATATATATGGCAAGGGCGAAAGGCCAGGATTAAACAAAAATATCTTATTGAGAAAATAAGCAACGGTGGCTTCGGAGTCCCCTGCCTAAGTATTTACTACGAAGCGAACTGCTTAGAGGCATTAAGAGAATGGATTAATATAAAAAAATAAATGCCTATTAAATTTGGAAGGAGCAGAAAATAAATTCGGGTGGCATGCATATATGATTTATGATAAAGTTCAAAAAGATAAAAATTTTAAAAATCCGTCCCCGATAATTTCCAACATTGCCTTGAAGCCGTCACTGGATGGCTGCGAGCCAGTAGGTTGAGGGTGAATCCGGCGAAGACGGAGATCTTGTGGCTGGGCCGCCCGGGCGGGATGGGTGCCCGGCTTCGACCCTGGACGGACGGCACTACATCCAGCGCCGTCAGTGAAGAGCCTTGGCGTCCATCTGGACTCCCAGCTGACCATGGAGGCCCAGGTCTCCATGGCCAGCAAGCCTGCCTATTTTCACCACCGTCAGCCAAGGAGGCTGGCCCCCTATCTCTCCCGGAACGACCTAGCCACGGTCAGCCAACCCACGGACATCTCGAGGCTAGATTACTGTAACGCGCCTCGTTGGCCTGCCTATGTCGTCGATCCGGGAGCTCAAGCTGGTGCAGAACACCGCCGCCCGGCTCCTGTCTGGGGCTCCAGCAGGATGCCGAATAACTCCAATCTTGCGGGATCTGCACTGGCTGCCTATTGAGCACCGGGTCGCCTTCAAGGTGTTGGTTCTTACCTTCAAGGCCATTCACGGCCTGGGGCCAGCGTATCTGAGGGACCGTCTCGCCCTATATTGCCCACCGAGATCACTACGGTCTGTAGAGGCCAACCTGTTGGCAGTTCCATCTGCTAAGCTAGCTCGCTTAACATCTACTCGCCGGAGGGCATTCTCCGTGATAGCTCCTACGCTATGGAACGCCCTCCCGGCTGAGGCCAGAGCCCTGAGGGACCTACTCCCCTTCAGACGGGCCTGCAAAACCCATCTGTTTAGGCAGGCCTTTGGGGAGTAGGCCCTTATCCATGCCCGGTCCGATCCATCGGGTTCTGCTGCTGTTTTAACTGCTGTTTTAATTGTTTTAATTGTTTAATTGTATTGCTTGTTTTTAATTTTGAGGTACATCCTTGTGCGCTATGTTTTATGTTGCACCTCTGGCATTGAGCCATTGGCATGTGAGCCGCCGCGAGCCCTCGGGAGTCGGCGGCGCAGAAATCGCAATAATAAATAAATAAATAAATATACTAAGAGCTGCCCTATTCAGGGTATGGAACAAATATAAAAAACGATGGTATAAAAAGATCCCCAAGTGGGTATCCCCGCTTGAAGCATTCCATTTAATAAAAATAGAGGATAGGGAGTGGCCGACTTATAAAGATATTTTGAAAGAGGAGAGATCTACCCTGGTAATTAAGGATCAAGAGGAAATTACAGACCATAAAATAAGCTGGTTTCAATATAATCAACTGAAGAAAAGGTTTTTGTTAGACAAGCAGACTGGCTGGGAGTGGATACCCCCTAAGGTGGAAAAAATTTGGCTATATTCTGAAAAAAAACCAGTAAGTCTATTATATAATTTTATCTTAGAACAAGATTTTCAAGAAAAACCAATTAAAGAATATATGCAAAAATGGGAAGCAAACGTGGGGCACCCCATTCCAATGGAAGAATGGGATTCATTGTGGAAAAAGAAACTAAAATATACGTACGCATATAGCTTAAAAGAGAACATTTACAAAACAATCTATATGTGGTATATTACCCCCAGCCAATTAGCAAAAATAAATAAAAATAACCAGGATGCATGTTGGAAGTGTAAGACTGAGCGCGGCACTTTTTTTTCATTTAATGTGGACTTGCAAGAAAATTAAGGGATACTGGAGTATGATTTATAAGAATATACAAGATATAACCCAGCTTAAGTTTGAAAAAAGGCCGGAGTTTTTTCTGTTAAATATTATAGGACCTGGAAAAAATAAAAATGTGGAAAAACTTCTGATTTATCTCATAACAGCGGCAAGAATCACTCTAGCAAAATACTGAAACTCCCGAAACTCAAGCGAGGAAGAATGGCTATTAAAAGTTATCGAGATAGCAGAAATGGACAAATTAACATTTGCAATCCGTGGTGACCCACCAAAAATCTTTGAACTTACCTGGCAACCCTTTATTAGGTTTATTAAGGAAACGAAAAAGATCAACCTGAAAGGCTTTAAGTTGTAGGAACAATCTAGGCAATCAGACCTGTAAAAATATACCTCCGACGTGAGACGTGAAGTCATGTTTATGTTTCTTTTTACCCTGTACTTGTTATTGTGTCGATGGTTTGAATGTGAATGTTACCCTTCATTCTTATCCCAGTGCCCTTTTCCCCTCCCCTCCCTTACCCAACCCAACCTGTTTGTACACTCGCAGTGGGTTAATTTTGCCCAAGGCGAGGTGGTTTTATTTTGTGATATGTGTAATTTTCTCAATAAAGCTTTTAAAAAAATTTTTAAAAAAATTATCTAATGTATAATAAAGTTAATCAAGATAGTGGTTTTAATAATCATGTGATAAGAGCCCCATTACCAAAATTCTGGAATAAAACAAAAAAAATCCTGTACTCCAAAACCCCGCTCTGGGTGTCCCCGGTTGAAGCCCTACAGATAAAAAAAATAGAGAACAAAACCTGGCCAAAATACAGGGACTTATTAAAAAAAAGAGGGAGGTCACATAGTACTAAAAAGCAGGAAGAACTGCAATCCTTGAAGCTAAACTGGTTTCAATACAAACAGCTGGAAAATAGAAGTAAAATGGATGGGAAGACTGGCTGGGAATGGGAACCAACCAGAGGAGAAAAACTTTGGCTACATACCGAGAAGAAAACAGTGAGGGCTCTATATAATTTCTTATTAGATCGGGAGAAAGAAAGAAAAACCGGAAGAAGGATATAAGAAAAAAGGGGAAATAAACTTTGGTTATCCAATCCCCCAGGAGGAATGGGACAAAATTTGGAAAGTCAAACAAAAATATACATATGCCTATAATATAAAGGAAAACACCTACAAAACGATATATAGATGGTATCTGACTCCCAGCCAATTGGAGAAAATAAACAAGAATGGTAATAATAAATGCTGGAAGTGCAGCACAGAAAAGGGGACATACTATCATCAATTATGGACATGTAAGGTGGTTGGTCAATATTGGAATATGATCCATAAATGTGTCTGTGAGATATTGAATGTGACGGGGGGCAAAAAACCAGAGTTATACTTATTAAATATTGCAGGACAAAGACTGAATAAGGACTCTGAAAATCTGTTAACCTATTTGATGGCAGCGGCTCAAATCACTCTAGCCAGACATTGGAAAACACCAAAAGTTCGGACGAGGAAGAATGGCTCAATAAAGTACTCGAAGTGATGGAAATGGACAAACTTACCCAGCTACTCCAAGACAGCTCCACAAAAAGCTTTCTCCAAGTTTGGCAACCCCTCATAAACTTTATTTAAAAAAGAAAGAAAATAGATCTGAAAGGACTAGAATCTTAGAATTTTCACCCGACGGGACAAAGATTGTAAAAAAACCAGACTGGGACTTATTTTTGTGTCTATGAGATGTGAAGTCAACGTCTTCGTGTTTTTATCTCTTCTGTCAATTCTGTTTTTACATCCCCAATGTTTCCCCTTACCCCGCACCCCACCCCGTGTATGTTCTATTTGTTCTTGATGTAATTTCATGAATAAAGCTTTTTCAAAAAATCTCCAGCAAAAGCATGTGGGGGATGCGGAAAGTATTTCATCAGTGTCGTGGGTGGATGGTGAAGCGACAGCTCCCCTGGTGGCCAGAAGTTGGAATGTTAAATAGCCTCTGACTGTCTGTCTATATGTATTGTGTGTCAATGGCATTGAATTTGCCATGTACTGTATGTGTACATTGTAATCCGCCCTGAGTTCCCTGCAGGGTGAGAAAGGTGGAATATAAATACTGTAAATAAATAAATAAATCTAGCTTGGTTAGAGGAAATGATGACACTATCTTTTCTGCTTCAGGCAGCAAAATGTCTTGAACTGGCTCTGACTTCCTTTTTAAATTCAGCAGAAGCAACCAAGCTATTGTCAGTATTTGCATAGCCTGTCTGAGTTTTATTTCTTTGTACGTCAGCTAGAAGTGTAATGAAATGTTGGAAAATGACTTTCAGATAAAAGTAGATAGCTTTGGATATCCATTTTCGAATAGCATGCCATTTCATTTCAGTCCTAGGAAGGCACTAAGAACAATGTGAGCAATGATGATATTTCAAATTGTTGGCAAAGTGTGTGTTTCTCCCTATCCTCGCACCCCTTCAGTATTCTGATAATCTGATATTAAAATTAGAGAAAAATAGATCATGAAGGAAAGATCAACCATTCAACGTTGTGACACCAATGCACCTGTTACGATTTAACTGTGCTGTGTTTACAAACAGCATTTCATGTTTGCAGTATCCAGTCTTGCAGGTCTCAAAGTAATATATATGTCGCAACAAAAGACAACACGTGTTCTGGATTCAATTTTCAGAGCATCTTGGCTATAAGCTTCTGAAATATGGCACTGTAATAGAAATGCTGACAGTCTCTTCGGTGTTGCTGCGATAGTGGGTGTTGTGAGCAAATGGCATTATTAGATTCCTCCCCCACTCTCCGCTGTATCAGGGATGGTTTTATCTTATATTACAATGAAATTGCAATCCTTTTGTAGGGTGGGGGGTGAGCTTACTTCACAGGGCTCCATTCCATCAGACCAAAAGAAGGATGAGACAGAATGAAGTGCCCACTGCATCTTTCGCTTTCTTTGTTCACTTTGGACAGAAGGTTTCAGTGCTGTCTGTTGCTCTTACTTTAGCCAGGGACTGTGGAATAAATACTTTCAACTGAGAACACTGCTGTCAAATTCCCTTTTGGTGTTCTCTCCTCACTCCATTTTTGTACCTTCTGTCATATTCTTTGCTATGTCTAAGAATGGAAGGAATGTTTGAAAGTATTTTTTAAAAATAATCAAAAACATGATTTTTCAAGGATTGAGAAACTGCGATGAGACAAATTCTGAACTAACAAGAATCTTGGCAGCTTAGGATTCCTTCTGCACAAAATTCAAACATGGCTGTTTTGCATATGAAGCAGCATTTTCTACACAATACATGGCATCTCCTCCAGAAAATATTTCCTATACTAAAGATGCTTATACCTGTTCAAAATATTTGCTATAATTGGGGACTTATTCTGTGCAAATTTGCATGTGATTTTTTTTTTGCACAGAAAGCACCGTTTTCTGCATAGGAAGCAGCATTTTTGCTACAAACTAAGGTAACCGGGTGAACAGAATTTCTTGGAAGGCTGATGAAGCTCTCTAAGTCATAATAGTTACCTGTTGAAATTGCTCTCAGTCCCACGTGTATAGGATTGACACCAATACAAAGAACATTACTGGTAAGGAAACATGTAGATGGCCTTGGAGTAAATATACCTGAGAAGCGACCTTAGGATTGTATGGCAAGTCCACCCATGCAATTATGCAGCAAAGTATATACCCACCATAGTGAATGGCAGAGTTGTGAAAATGAATGCTCACCTGAACATGTAACCAAGTGCGCAACTGCACGTACCCATAAGTGCTCATGGCATTTGCAGGAGGAATAGCACCATCTGCACAACTCTCTCCCACAGTCTTGAACTGAACACAGACATTCTGCCTTGGACAAACATGCTAAATTGCTTCCAAACTTACACATGCCAATATCTTCTTCCTCTGAGCAGAAGGATCTATTTTGGTAGAATATACTTCTTTGGGGGAATTCAAACAGAATCCTCTTCTTTGGAGGTTTTAAAACAAAGGTCAGATACCCATCTGTCAGGAGTGCTTTGATTATGTATTCCAGGATGTAAAACATATCGAAACAGCTTTACTTACAAAAATGTATGCATAGTCAAGTACTTGGTGTAATGTCAAAGAGAGAAGGAAAAGAAAATAGCAGGTTAAAGTGATGCAGAATATATAGGGTACAGCAAAACACAGAAGCAGGAAGTCTGTAAATATGCAAACTAGCAACTAGTGAGTATATGCATACAAAACCTGCAAACTCTAACATTCTGGGGGATGAGAAAGCAGTAGATGATAGGGTTTGTTTTGGGATTCCAACTAGAAGGACTGGACTACCTGGCAATGTGGTGCACGTGGGATTGCAAGAGTGGGGTGTGGTAGACAAGTTTGCCACATCATTTTGAATTTTCTTTTTCCCAAGGGTCCAAATTACCCATGGAGTCCTCACTATTTGGATGGGGTTGGGGGGGGGGGAGGAAAACTAGTACAGGCCATCCCCCAGGTTATAAACAAGATAGGTTCTGTAGGTTTGCTCTTAAGTTAACTTTGTGTGTAAATTGGAGCAAGTACATTTTTTAATGGAACTCCAGCACTTTTTAAAGTTTTGGATAGCATAGGAAAGGGTTAACATCTTTGTAGCATTTGTTTTCCTGTTTGTGCCCCTGTTCAGAAGATTTCACCTCACTTTCTGCCCCTGTGACAATTGGATTTTCCAAATTGTGGATTGTCGAGGAAACAAGGATTAGAGCTAAAGCTCCAGTGAAGATACCTTTCCCCCGTGATAACTCTTACAGAAATGAATTTTCCCTGCTTAGGGCAAGATTTCCTCTCAATTCATGTTGTTCCCTTCCCACCTCACCGCCAATTTGTAACTAGGAATAGTATGTAAGTTGGACATTTGTAGCTCGGGAACTGTCTGTATACACATTCCCTACTTTTCATTATCATAAGAGTAAATCTCAATGTCTGAATTTTCTGCTAACATTGTCAGCAATGAAAGTCTGTTGTATATTCTCCTTTCCCAGTTCATTTTCTTTGCAATTGTGGGATTTGGCTTGAAGGGTTAATTTAACCAGGGCTTTAATGAAATAAAAGCCGAGCGCTCCTGTGCTTCTGCTCTCATGCAGGGAAATGTCACAGTCCATTGGTCTTTCCTAAGAGCATTACACAAAATTACACCTATTTTCATTACTGTGTTTCAACTACAATATTGTTAAGTAAATATTTGCCCAAAACTGTGACTGTTTTAAGGTTTCCTGAGGTGTGAGATATCCCACCAGGTAAATAATTAAAGGATGTGCTTTCTCTGGTAGCACAAACCCGTGCTTGATACAGGTTTGATCATTTCACATCTCTTTGATAATCCATAACTGTCGCCTGCAATCATTTTCATTGTTCAGCCAAGCAAAGATAAAAGGTAGAACATGCTTCTTTCACCTACTCCCAAGGAAACTCCATTATCCTTGAAAGGCCATGTGATCCTGGGAGAGCCAATCCAGGTGGAGAACAGCCTCCCACAAGGGCAAGATCTGTGTGAGCAGAAAATGAAGTTGTTACCAGACAGCAAACTGCAGCCCTCGGTTCTTATGAATATTTGAATGAGTAACTAAAAACAGCTCAGTGAACTCTAAGCAACTGTGACAGCTGAAACTGCCTAGGAAACTGGCAGTCTACAAGGACTATGATGAAAAGATCACCAGTGCTGCATCCATTCTGACATTGTTGCTCCGTCGCATACTCTTAAGATGGCATTGTTCTCAAAATCTAAGTTAGCATGGCTGCGTGGGTGGGGCCCTGCTTGCTCCCTATAAATTTTCATAAGGAATCTCTCTAGAAATGTTCAGTCCATTAAAATGCAATGATTTCTAACCATCTACTCAAGACTGGAGAATAGTCACATTTTGCGAGACATTGAAATATTGATGTTGCTTTTGCTTACACTCCTAGAAAATTGGCCCTGGTGAATCTTTCATGAATATCTCTCAGCTGACTGTGTGTGGAAAGAAAGATGATGAGAACAGTTTCCTGGAAGCAAAAATGTTCTATATAATTTGCACTTTTAAAAAAACCAAATAAGCAAAGTAACTGGGAATTCAGTTCTTATATTTATTATAATAGTGTGATGTACAGCACTCTTGTAAGCTCACTTCCCCCCAGAATGCTTATGAAGTTACCATTTGTTTTCTTACTGAATTCCCTCTCCCTTGCCTATTGCATTCAATTTCCAAGGTTGCAGGAGAACATGTGTATGCCGTCACCTTTATGCATAAGCTGAAAATATATCTGCCCTCATGCATTTCCATCTCTGGCCTCTTGTTTTCACTTGGGATCCTCGAACTTTGAAGATCTATCCAAGAGGCAATGTCCTCCACTTCTGTTTGCCAGCTGCAGTGTGCAACTGAGAACACAGGAAATGTTATTTTCCCAGGCAACATCTTTATGCTTCCCAGGGGAAACCAAATGTGCTGTGTGTGCTTATGTGTGCGAGTATGTGTGTGTGTGTGTGTGTGCATGCATGTGTATGTGCTGCTAAACCCCATAAAATCTCATGAAAGCAACCCAGATACTTTCAGCATTATTCAGCGAAACTACATAGTGCTTGTTATTTCATATTTTCAACCATTTGCTTCTGTATTTAGAATTCCTTATTGGCTCACCACCACCACCACCACCATCATCATCATGTCAGCTTCAACACAACTTCATGATGAAAACTAGTATACCTTGCTTAATGTATCTTTGGAAATTATTTGTTTGAATGTTTTGGAGTCTTATTGTTTACTGTCAGTAGCAGTTTGCTACATCCTGAATTTTTGGTGGGTTTGTTTGTTTGTTTGGGGGGTTTTTGCAATGAGGCATGAGCAAGTGGTAAACTGTGACACATGGTTGTTGAATGTGAGATATTCATACACACACACACACACCACTTTGGTTTCTGGGTTAATTAGAATCCAGGAGGAGCTCCTGACAGCTTATTTCAAGAGCAGAAAAAAGGATGGGTGTTCTTGGATGACGTCAAAGGAGTCGAGAGAGAAGAGTATTCAAGGTATAATAGAGTGGAATGGTCACAGCTTTAGTTTGTTGATTCACATTCGGGTCCGGAAGAAGCCTATAGATAGGCGAAACGGTGGGGCCTTTCTCAGACCGTTGACCCACTTCCTCTCCGACCGTCCCTTGATGAACTTACACCATTGTTGTGCCTTACCATTGATTTATGATTTTTTGGGACTCCATTGGTCGGCTTGAGTGCTTATTGTGACCTATATCTACATTCATTCCACTTACAAGTTGATTTTTGCTTTATGATACGAGCTTATTTCAAGAGCCCCATTAATCAAGAGACAAGGCCAGAGAACAGAAATATAGTATCAGTGTCATAATGTAATAGCTTCCTAAAAAATACTAAATACAACATTTCAAAAAGCAACAAGGGCTCTGCCTTCAAGCTAGCTGTGTACAAGAATGCATTGTGCAAGGGGGAGACAGAAACAATGTGTTTATTTATTTAATATTTATAAATCATTTAATGTATTTAAATTACTTGCTATTTTAATAAAATTTTATCTACGTTACAATGATACAGAACAGTACCAGCATTTAATAATGTATTAAAGGACTGTTTATACATAAAAAGTAACTAAACTATCAAAATTCAATCCGGAAGGGCTAGATAAAGAGCTAGAGTCTTGATAAATTATATGCACATTAGATTTTCCCATTGTGATGAATGGCAGAGCTCATCACCTCAAGTTCCATATTATTGCTCCATCTGGATGCAATGGCTGGTGCTTGGAGGCAGGAGAATAGGAAGACAGTGGTGGCAGCAGACATGGGCCCACAGTGGGAACAGCAATTGGGCTGCATCAAAGGTAGCTGCTGCAACTAGGAGAGGAAGCAGGATAGCCATTCCGGTTGTCGTCTGAAAGGTATGCTGTTGATGTTGCCAAAGTTTCAGATGATAAAAAAAGTCACAGTGGACCTCATGGAGATTATATTTTGGTATTACCGTCATTAAAGCAAACCCACAATCATGGCAGGAACAAGCTTAAGGACACAGTCAGATGTTCAGATTTGCTGGCGTTAGGAGCACAGGACCTCTGCAAAAGTAGAAACCACATTAATTTTTACATAAGAGAACACCTCTCTGAAATCTTTCAGTCCTCCTGTGCAACTTTATAGTCAACTCTGGTTGACTATAGAGTAATGCTGGAGATCATGCTGGTGTCTTCAGAAAGAACATATAGGAAGTCATAGGGAGGAGAGAGCAAGCTTGTTTTCTGCTGCCCTGGAGAATAGGACGTGGAACAATGGCTTCAAACTACAAGAAAGGAGATTCCATTTCAACATTATGAAGAACTTCCTGACTGTGGAAGCTGTTCAGCAGTGGAACTCTCTGCCCCAGAGTATGGTGGAGGCTCCTTTTAAAATAAAGGCTGGATGGCGATCTGTTGGGTGTGCTTTGAATGCGATTTTCCTGCTTCCAGGCAGGGGGTTGGATTGGATGGCCCACGAGGTCTCTTCCAACTCTTTGATTCTATGATATCAATAATAAATAATAATAACTTAATTTCATACCTCACCTTCTTCTCCCCAAGGGGACTCGAGGCAGCTTACATGGGGACAAACTTGACAGGATAATAAAATAGCACATTAAAATATATAATGGCAAAATAAAACAGAATAAAACAACAACATTTTATCAAGATATAAAAGCAAAACATCAATCAACAACAAATGAGCTCTATGATAACAATCAGTTTCTGGGTATGGATGAAAGGACTGGTGCAAGGATAATTATGAGGATAGGGCTGATGGATAAAGTGCATCGATCACATGACAACAGTGAAAAGAGAGGGCAATATGAGAAGAGAGCATTATGAATTTAAGCGCGGAACAATAATAAAGTGCCACGAAGTGCATATCAATCAAATCCCCAAATAAGCAAATGTTTAACCAGCTAACATGGATGACTCACTGTGTTCATATTTGCCACTCAAGAACATGTAGAACATCCCCCCCACAAACATCTAACCCTCTGATTACTGCTATTTGTCTATCTAATTACTGTGTAGATAAAAGTTTGTGGCTTTAGAAGTTTTCTAAAAAAATCCAAGTAAATCAGATAAGAATTTATAGGAAAATATGACACACAATTGCTAATAATAGCATGCCAGCACCTTCTCCTCACTTCTCTACTTGCTGCCATGTTCAAGCACCTTCTTCCTGATCTGAGTAAGACTGTGCCTGAGGGATGTGTACTTTCTTGCGATTAATTGAAATGATTTTATTCTGTTAACTCTGTAGCCTGACAGTCGAGGTGGATGTTATTTCAAAGTGAGCTCTCCTAGCTCAAAGGGCACACACATGCACAAAAAACCCTCACCTCTCTCTACTCACACTGTGAGAGAGTCTCACATGTGGAATATTTCATTTGTTGGGACCTGACAGGCAGAAATGAGCATAAAGAGGAAGAAAAAGAAATATTAAATAATATATCCTATCTGCTATACAGATTAGCAGATTGCTGCTAGCTGGCTTTAACAGTCCTGCTGGGAATGTTCTGACTTTCTCTTCCTTTCACATTTGAAGAATGCTGGCCTAAGCATTGCTATAATTAACTGCAATTGAAACAAAATATTTGAAGACATTAATTTCTATCCACCTGTATTTGCTGCCCCTTATGGACCAAACCAATATGAGAAGTTTCTCTCTAAGCAGTATTGGAAGGGAAAGAGTCGTGGGAAACAAATGTTCTCACTAATTTGAGTTCCTTGGTTGAGGTCATTTCCAACTTTGTTGCAGGTGGAGCAGTGATGGAGCAAGAACTGAGTTTGGAAATTTTACTTTTGGAACTATAATAACCTGCCTATAATTAACTAAAATGTTGAGTAGCAACATTTGCCAGAAGATTCCTGCAATTGTAATCCAAATGCTTATATGACTTGAGTCCTCAGCAAGACAATAAATGTGCTAGAATAGTGGGTACATGCTGGCTTTTTGGAGTCACAGTCAAATTCGCATGTAAGCCATGAAGTTAATATGTTAGACATAGTTAAATCATTCTTTGTCTTATTTACCTCACAATATTGTTGCAACTGGAAGCAAATAGGAATCAATGCCTTTTCAGGGAGTTCTGGAGTACCTGTTTGTCCGTTTGTTTCCCCGCTGTTTCTTTGCTTTATATCAGTGTTTTTCAACCTGGGGGTCAGGACCCCTGGAGGTCACAAGGGGGTTTCAGAGGGGTTGCCAAAGACCATCAAAAACACATATTTCTGATGGTCTTAGGAATCACTTTGGCAAAGTCATTTGGGTGCACAGTGCTCTCCAGATGTAAGTGAACTACATCTCCCCTAAATCACTGTTAATTCATCCCAAATCCTTCCAGTATTTTATGTTGGTCATGGGAGTCTCTGTGTGGGGAGTTTGGCCCAAATCTATCATTGGTGGGGTTCAGAATGCTCTTTGACTGTAGGTGAACTATAAATCCTAACAACTACAGCTCCCAAATGTCAAGGACTATTTCTGCCCAGCTCCACCAGTGTTCAACTTTGGGCATATTGAGTATATGTGCCAAGTTTGGCCCAGATCCGTCATTGTTTTGAATCCACACTGCTCTCTGGATATAGGTGAACTACAACTCCAAAACTCAAGGTTAATGCCCACCAAACCCTTCCAGTATTTTCTATTGGTCATGGGAGTTCTGCGTGCCATGTTTAGTTCAATCCCATCATTGGTAGAGTTAAGAATGCTCTTTGATTGTAGGTGAACTATAAATCCCAGCAACTACAACTCCCAAATGACAAGAACACCCCCCCCCCAACCCACCAGCATTTAAATTTGGGTGTATCGGGTATTTGTGCTAAATTTGGTCCAGTGAATGAAAATATATCCTTTGTATCAGATATATACATTACAATTCATAGCAGTAGCAAAATTACAGTTATGAAGTATCAACGAAATTAATTTTATGGTTGGGGTCACCGTAACATGAGAAACTATAGTAAGGGGTCACGGCATTAGGAAGGTTGAGAACCACTGCTCCATATGCTTATCCTTCCCTTCACCCCATTACCACTTTGCAGATGTCACTTTTATCGTCTTCTGACTTTTATGGCTCTTTGTCTAGCAGGGACACATCTCTGAGGTTACATGATGCCTTATATATATATATACACACACACACACACAGAGGGAGAGGGAGGGAGAGAGGCATCAGAGTTAGCTTTCAGGGACTCTTCTACCAAAAATATAAGCTTCTTTTTATCTCTTTAATAATAATAATAATAATAATAATAATACTTTATTACTTATGAGTCGCCCTCCACGGAAAGTGCTCCGGGCGACTTACAGATGACACATAAACAATACAGCAATGACAAATGGCACAAGGGAAGAACAGGAGGATGGGGGGGGGAGGAAGGGGGGATGGGAAGGTGTCAGCGCCGGTGCCCTCCCTAGGGTCCCGTCCTGCCATCAAACGGAGGCAGGTGGGGGTGTCCCAGAAGAAGCACCGGCGCACAAGCGTCCATGGAGACCAGAGGCCGTGGGTGCCCGCATGGGGGGCTACACCGAGGGCCCTGGACAGGCTGCACGTTGTCCCTTAAGGCTCTCATGTGGGTCCGGTGGAACCCTTGGAGCTTCGACTGCTTATAGCAGGAGCTCCAGAATGTCCTGGTGAAAAACACCTTCGGGGTCCGTGCCGTTCTTGGTGTCGATCGTCCTTCTCTGGTCAGGTCTCTGAGAAGGCCAATTCCGGGGGGCCGTCGGCCGGAGGCTGGTCTAGGCCTCCAATCCACGGCCTGGGAGGTGGTTCGGGCGCCGCCCTTCCGCTTCCGGTGGCGCCTCTTCCTCTTCCGGGGAGCTCGTTGATCCTTGGATGGGTCAGTGACAGGGGGGGGGTCCTCCAAGGGCGGGACCTCCGGTCGCTGGCTACTTCCGGGTCGCGGTTCTTCTTGGGGCCTCAGCACATGTGCTGGGTGGGCGTCCCCAAGGTCGACCGCCATGTTGGGCCTTGCTTCCTCGAGGATGCTCCCCAGCTCATCGCGGGCGCGTCGCCGGCGTCGGTAGGCCTCCGGGGTGGGGCCAAGACAGCTGAGATGTCCAGCTCGGCGAACGCCGGTCCGTCAGCACCGAGGGGTCCTCCGGGCCCGACAGCTGGTGTGCGGGGTCCCCAGATGCCTCAGACAATACCTCCAGAGGCGCAGGGTCCGTCAGCACCGAGGGGTCCTCCGGGCCCGACAGCTGGTGTGCGGGGTCCCCAGATACCTCAGACGATTCCTCCAAAGGGGGAGGATGGCCAGCCTGGGAGACAGCCCGAGTCACAGACCACGATGTCATCCCGGGGTACCAGCCTCCGTATCGACCGGTTCGCTTCCCGCTTCAAGGTTGGTCTTTCTCCCGGTCTCTCGGGCAGCCCCAGGGCCGCTGAGGGGGGTAGGAAAGGGCTCTTCTACCGGGGAGGCCTCTCTTGGACCGTCACCGCAGCCCTAGCGGGAAAGTCCCATGATTGATCCCAAAGAAAGTCCTGGTCTGTGGAGGGGGCTCGTAGAGGGACATCCAGGCTATAGGGATCCAACTTCAAAGTTGGGAGCTGCATTATGGGGGCTCCCATGCACTCCAGCAGGCCGCTGTATTTGGCCCCGAAAGCGTTGAAGTGATCCATGAGCTTGGCATAGTCCTCGAACAGCTCGGTGGGCACCCGGGGGTCGAACTGGTCGGCGGGGGGGTCCAGGGCCGCTTGCCGCGGCCTCCGTGGAGAGCTGCTTCTTTGAGGCCCCAAAGACTCAGGGGCCAAGGGCTTCCCGCCCGCTGGATGTTCCGCATTCGGGAGGGTCTGAAGGGAAGCTCTTCTGGCCAGCGGTCCTCTCCCGAACATCTTCAGGAAGCGAGCGCCAGAGGCCGTCACGGGTCGGACGACCCATCCATCCTTGGCCCTTTTGGGCGTCCGCGGAGGTCCAGCTATCTTTCCCAGCCAAACTTGGCTGCCCGGTGTCTGTGGGTCTCCCAGGACGACCCCCTGGGCTTGGCGATCAATCGCTATCCCCCCAGCGAGGGAATGGCGAGACCAGCCGGTCCTGTCCAAGAAATTGGTAAGGCTCTGCTGGAGCTCACCTACAGGGAGCTCTACAGCAGCGGCCATCTTGGAAGTCACTTCCAAGATTACAAAAGCATCCTGAGCATTTATCTCCTGTTTTCTACCACAAACTTATATTGCATGAGCTATGGTGCACTCTGTTTTAAATATATCAAATATTCCCACAGTTGCAATGATAAAATGGGATAAACCCCATAGGGACACAGGACATTACCTTATAACAATTCTCGCAATATTTTTCACTCTGGCAGCAGATCTCCAGTATTGTGGACAGAGATGGCTAAAGGGTGAATCCACTCTTGATTTTGGCATCAGTCCTCTGGGAAATGGTCCCAGTTCTACTAGTGAAGCTCTGAAGTGATAGGACTGAGCATTGGCAGAGCTCCCATTCATCTTTAAGCAGCTGCTCAAGGAGTTGCAGTACAATCAAAAGTGGATTTGCCACATCTATCCTATCAAATCCACCCCACCCTCCCCAAATTATAGATGAATGTTCCTACAGTGTCGGAGAGGATTGAAACTTTAGAGTGAGTATACCAGCCCAGAGAAGCTCAGCTTCACGAGTCCAAAATATAGTTACTGGTGGTAAAATCAAAGGATGTTGTTCTGCTGAAAGGAAAACTGGGTCAGAGGGGATTGCAAGTGAACTGTTACTTTGAGACTCCTTTGGGAGAGAAAATGAGGACATAAATACTAATACGAATACTTTACAGTGGTCACATCAGCCCAGAGAAGCTCAGTTTCAAGATTCCAAAAAATATATATACTTCCAAGAGGGTAAACTCAAAGCGGTTTGTTCTGTTTAAAGAAAACATAGGGTATGAAAGTGATTCCCCCTAAAACCTGTCTTGTTCTGGTACCTAACTAAACTACAACTCCCATGAGTGGTGTCAAACTGCATTAATTCTACAAAGCAGATGCAACCCTACACATATTTCCCTTGGAATAAATTGGATTTGCTTCCAAGTTACCATAAAAAATGCACATGTACATAGTATACTTCTTTTTCATTAAAACTCAGTGAAAGAGGAAGACTAAACCTTTTAAATATTATTCTGGAATCTTGCATTTTCCCACATTCCCAAGTGAACTAGGTGTGGGCAAATAAATAAATTATATTGTTATCCATATTAGAGCACTGCACTGTAGTGCAGAGGGTTAAACTGTTGACCTGCTGAATTTGGTGACGGAAAAGTCGCCGGTTCAAATCTGGGGAGCGGGGTGCACTCCCATTGTTAGTCCCAGCTTCTGCCAACCTAGTAGTTTGAAAACATTCCAATGTGAGTAGATCAATAGAACATAAGAACATAAGAAGAGCCATGCTGAATCGGGCCTCAGCCCATCTAGTCCAGCATTCTGTGTCACACAGTGGCCCACTAGTTGTACACAGGGATCTCTAGCAGAAAGGAGGGCAAAACCCTCACCTGCTCCCGACCCCCCACAACCAGTACCCGGGGAAATCCTGCCTGCCTCCATCAACACAGAGGTGGCACTTGGATGTCCATTTCAGTAGCTACTGATTCCCTTGGTATCCATGAATCTGTCTAATCCTGCCTTGAAGCTACCGCTCTGGCGGGAAAGTGAATACAGTCATGCCAGGCACATGACCTTGGAGGTATCTATGGACAACGCCAGTTCTTTGGCTTAGAAATGGAGATGAGCACCAACCCCCAGAGTCAGACACGACTGGACTTAATGTTGGGGAAAATCCTTTACCTTTACCTAGCACTCTGATATCATTTTAACTGCAATGACTGGGATTTTTAAAACTGAGATGCAGACCTCTGAAACAGTGTAGAGCTCTTTGGCAGAGAAATGTATGCATTTTATAAATTATAAAACCCAATATTCCAAAGGAAGAGACCAGGCATTTAAAGTGATATCAAACTGCTATAATTCTGTGTTCAGGATGCATCCTTTGATTTTTCTTAAGAATTTTAGTATTTTTATTCTTCTCTAAAAATGTACTACTCAGTGTTATGTATTGTTTCAGTGAACATTTCCTGAGATTTAGATTATGTTCAAAATACATCTAAAACTGAATTCTGTCTGCGTTTCCATTGTCATCTTTCCATTATTGCTATTCAGCCTCACACTAGGAGGCTGGGAGGGATAATGATTAAGACTTTATGATACCACATATTGCAGCTGGAGCAGGCAGGAAGCAATCTCTAAAAATAGCTTGTAGTGCTTGCCTTTTCTTGCTCCTGTAACATGTGCTCTGAGTTGCACTTAATAAATGCACCAGACCAGAAGAATCAGCTGTAATACACAGACTTCCAATTCTATACCTGACAAAGAGTTAGCTTCCATAGTTGACTTCAATTTATATGAGCACAGTGGAAAGTTCACTTTATTGAAACTATCCATGATTTCCCCCCACCCCTGGTAGTACAAGAAGTGTCTGTTTGGGCTCACAGTAGTGACCTCTTCACCTACAAAGAAATAGAATAATGGTTTGTATCCTGCTTTACTGTAGAAAAAATGCTTTTGCACTTTCCACTGATTCTAGAAGTTATTTCCTTGGAGATTCAGCTGACACAAAAGCCGGGCTTGAAACTGCTCAATACTCCAATTCCCCCTCATATGGGACAATGCTAAGCTTCCTTGAAAATAACATCAAAATGATTTTAGGGGGGAATGGGGGAGTGCATTGCTATTTTTTCAGCCTGACCTATGAACCACAGCTCCAGAAAATAACTATTTAGAATAAGACTTTTTTTTTCCGTGTCAGGAGCAACTTGAGAAACTGCAAGTCCCTTCTGGTGTGAGAGAATTGGCCGTCTGCAAGGACGTTGCCCACAGGGTGCCTGGATGTTTTGATGTTTTACCATCCTTTTGGGAGGCTTCTCTCATGGAGAGCTGGAGCTGACAGAGGGAGCTCATCTACGCTCTCCCTGGATTCGAACCTTCGACCTGTCGGTCTTTAGTCTTGCTGGTACAAGGGTTTAACCCATTGCGCCACTGGGGTCAATAAGATCTAAGTGGGTTTTTTGCCAGTCACATGTTACAAATGAAGTAATCATGCCAATGTAGGTAAGCCATTCAAGGCTGGATCTACAGTGCCATATAATCCAGTTTCTGAATATAGAAACTGGACTGGATAATGTGAGTCTACACTACCATAGAATCCAAGTCAATGCAGTTAATCTGCATTCGCAAACTGGATTATATGGCAATGTAGATGGGAAATGCCATGCCAATAGGGATAAAACATGCAATGTGGCAGAAACAAGTAAATGAGTAGCAACTAGTATCCCAGTAAACACAATTATTGAATGGAATAAGGGTGGGCAAGTTCACGTCCTGAGGCTGTAGCTATCCCAACATAAAATAGTCACTTTCCCTTCCTCAATTAATTGATTTATTTAATATCTCACCTTTTTAGTGTATCTCCCAAGGCAGTTTACAAGGTAAATGAAAACAAGAATAGATGTGAAAACGATACGTCACTTTATTCATATCCCATTAGTCTTCCAATATGGGACCACAGGCAACTTACAATATATGTTAAAACAATAGGTAAAACAAACATTTTAAAATAAAAAACAAAACATTAAACAGACAATCCAATTTAAAAATTAAATGGTTATAAACACATCCAGAACATCACGAAGGAAAACACAGCAAACTTCATTATAAGCGCTTTCTGCCAATTAACAGTTGGAGGCCTGTTTAAATGAAAAGGTCTTTACCTGCCAGCGGGGAAAATAAAAGTTATCATATTAAAACCATAAATGGAATTAGAACAATTTGAAAGCATTTAAAACATAACAATCAAGAAGAAGCAAAGTACAACACCCACCATTAAAAATCCTTCCACAAACACCTATTAATGACCAAAATCCCATCTAAGCAGAAAGGCCTTTGTCTTCTGGTGGAAAGAGAGCAAAGATGCAACTATGTGGGGATAAGGTATTGTTCCTCCAAGTGGGAGTTGTGTTCATCCCTATACATATTTTAAGGCTCTGTTATTTTTCTACTATATAATTTGTTGGAGGGACACCTGATGGCATGCAAACTGAAAATGGTTCCAACATGCATTTTTCCTCATCATGATTCATAAATTGTTATCTTGAATGTGTACTTACATTAAACACAATGTCAACATGGATAAGGGT
This sequence comes from Anolis apletophallus, assembly GCA_030556195.1. Taxonomy (NCBI): domain Eukaryota; kingdom Metazoa; phylum Chordata; class Lepidosauria; order Squamata; family Anolidae; genus Anolis; species Anolis apletophallus. Next base: position 49,645,710 of record JARBWK010000010.1, read on the forward strand.
CTCTTGGAGCTGCTGCTGATGGCAGATTGTTTGGATGGACATGTTGAAGGATTCTGAAATCACAGATCAATATGTTATAAATACTCCAAAGCCTCTTAAAGAAGGTAAGATATTTGTCAACCTGGCACCCATGTATGTTCTACAAGCTGTGCCAATATTCTCTGATACAGCTCTGCAATTTTGTGTTACACTATCGTGTCCAAGTATGATTGTTGCTTGGAAGATGTTTGTATTTGAGGTTGCTTTATGTGTGCGGAGCAGTACTGTACTTAGATGATCCCTCGTTGACTGAGTAAAATTGTCTTCCTAGTTCGGTGTACTGGTGGTGGGTACGTAGGTGACTGTGAAGCCCTATTCTTGATCTGCATGTTCTTCTGCAGTGAGGACATTGGTTTCCTGGTGGGAGGCGGTCCTGGACGGGGTTGGCTTGACATGCCTTCTACTTGGCACATTTCACTCTTTCGCCCTCTATTCGTGCCTCTTCAAATTCTACAGCACTGCTGGTTACAGCTGACCTCCAGCTAGAGCCCCAAGGGTCAGGGCTTCCCAATTCTCTGTGTCTATGCCACAGTTTTTAAGGTTGGCTTTGAGCCCATATTTAAATATCTTTTCCTGTCCTCCAACATTCCATTTTCCATTCTTGAGTTCAGAGTAGAGCAACTGCTTTGGGAGACAGTGGTCAGGCATTCGGACAATGTGGCCAGTCCAGTGGAGAACCATCGCTTCAATGCTGGTGGTCTTTGCTTCTTCCAGCACACTGACATTTGTCTGCCTGTCTTCCCAGGAGATTTTCAGGATTTTTCGGAGGCAGTGCTGATGGATTCGTTCCAGGAGTTGCATGTGACGTCTGTAGATAGTCCACAATAGCTTTATTAAAAAGCACCTTGGTATCCCTACAGATGTCCCGGTCCTGAAACACTCTCTGCTTCACTCGGAAGAATGCTGCACTCGCAAAGCTCAGGCGGTGTTGTATTTCAGTGTCAATGTTGACTATTGTGGAGAGGTGGCTGCCAAGGTAGCGGAAATGGTAAGCTGTATTTCTAGCATTGGAGAGGGATTGGCTGGTACCTGCTGGAAGAGCACTTTGGTTTTCTCAATATTTAATGGCAGGCTGAGCTTCTCGTATGCTTCTGCGAAGGTGTTTAGTGTGGCTTGGAGGTCTGCTTCTGAATCCCACAGATGATATTGTCATCAGCATACTGGAGTTCTATAACAGATGTTGTTGTAACCTTGGCTTTGGCTTTCAGTCTGCTGAGGTTAAATAGCTTGCCATCTGTCCGATAGATGATTTCCACTCTGGTGGGAAGCTTTCCATCAACAAGATGAAGTATCATAGAGATAAAGATGGAAAATAAGGTTGGATCAGTGCACAGGTGACCAATGCACAGTCTTTAGGGAAAAAGGTTCTGATCTAATGGCACAGCTTCCAGGATGATTGGTGGTCTCTTCACAGCTATTGTAACATGCACCATTTTATCATCCTCCTGTTCTGTCACTGAGGACTCTATTGGATGAGTTTTTGTTTAGTTCCTTCTTTGTGACCTTGCTGCCATAGGTGACCCTACTGGGAGTACATGACTACCAACATCTTCCCTCATAGGTTCACAGGAACACACAAATCCACTCACCAAAACAAAGTGATGATCCAGGGAACGGGACAACACTATTGAAATTACAGACCTTGGATAGTCTCTGATAGCTAGGTGACCTTGATTTTGCTAAAAATGTCATACTCCCTTGTACAGATTCTTTCAGTTCTCAACAACGAACTATAGAGTAGATTAATTCTCAAATATTTGGTGTATGAACTGTCAAATTTTAGACAAGTATTTTGGTCAGTAGGGTTTTTTTTATAGACAGAGGAACATACTTTTGTTACTTCTTTCTTAATAGTATGTCCAAAAATTGATCTTGTTACAGTGACCATGAGTATAAAACTGAGTGTGTTATTTATAGAATTGACTCACTCTAATTTCCCCCCTCAAAACTTTGACTTTTCATCCAAATAAGGCACATGTCATTCATACATCCGTATCAATGTCCTTTTCCCTTTTTATAAGGAAAGGTAGGAGAAATAATATATCTCCTCAAACTTTCCATATGTATTTCTGGTTCCAAGGGACACCCATGGAACAATTAACTAACACACAGCAAAAAAAGAGAGATGAAAATCAAAACAGGTTTATTTCAATGAGCTTATTTGAAGACCCAGCAAAGTGGAGAGTTTTCCCAATTATAGTAATTACTACCAAAAAAAGTAACGAAATTTCATTACTCTCATAATAGTAATAAACTTTTCACTAACATTACTTTATAAACATTTTGGCAACGCCAGCACCCCCCTAAGCAATGACTTTTGAAACTTTCTTTTTATCGATCACACATGCCTAAGTCCAGGGTACTGGCATAGCATGAGTGGACTTCCAGGGAGAGGGTCTGATTGGGTATTTCGGATTTAGGGATATAGCCTGACAATATCTTGAGAAACCCTCATGGATCTCCCTGGGTCCATTGTGAAGCTCCCAGGTTTCTTGTAAAGGGATTACATTTCTTCCTGGAAGAAATCATGGGATTTGCCTTGGGGTGTTTGTATGCACATGCCTGATTCAAATTTGGTGAATTCACATTGGAAGTAACTTCGAACTGGGTTTCTGGAGGAAAGGTCATTTGTGGGCTTTGTATCTAGGCACCCTCCAAGCCACAATGTTTGTGGTCTTTTTGGAGGTCCTGGTGTTTTGATAATAATTGTACTGTATAACCAATTCCTTAAGGAATGTAACAGAATAAAGATATGACAGCCGTGTGCGCAACAATTGAAAACAAGACTGCTGACTGGAAGGAGTGGCATAAGAAAGTAACTTTCAACAAAAACAGAAGGAAAAAGAGGAGAGTTTTCCAAGATATTTTGAAGCTGGCAGAACCTTTAGATTGCAAGCAGGCCATTGCAAAGAGCAGGAAAAGAAAGCTTTGTGAAATATCTTCCTACTTGTTTCTTCTTGGATATCATCTTTCCCCACATCTCTTCTATTTTTTTTACTTCCTGAATTTAAATGAAGCCTGAATTTTCTCACTTTTCTCCCCACATCCTTCTCCATGTGCCCTCCTGCTTAAAGTCTCTAAAATAAATACTTAAAAACTCCACACTTCCAGGAGGTGTGTTTTAAATGCTAAATATTAGACTTGTTTAATCAAGGAAAAAAGTTTCAAAACTCGTTTCAGATGTAGGGGGCGCTTGTGATTTGATTTGGATATGATTTCTGAAATTTTCCGAAAAAGTCGGAATTTTCTGAAATTTCCAATTCGCTTAGTTAATGGCAGGCGTGATTGTGCAATACATGAAACACTGCAAAGGGGACAGGCAAAACTTGGGGCAAAACTTTCCCTCAATTTTTAGACCGCTACTGACAAAACTTGCTACAGTGGTAGAAAACATTCTCCTCTGTCAGCATATTAACTTTCAATGTGTTTAGAAGATCCCTGGGTCCTTGACAATTTTTAAAAGTAATTTCAGTAATCTAATAAGGAATATTACAAGAAGAAGAAATGTGCTGCCTCCAGGATTCTTTTGGAAAATTTTAATCTATCTTTTTTGCATATTTGTCTAGAGCACACCTCTCTGAATATGAGAAAATGGAATTAATCTCGTAACATTAAATTAATTTATTTCTTGTTTCCACTAGTACAACGTGTAACCCCAAAGTAGAGAAAGGGGGCTCCAAAGTTGTATGGTGTGGTCCCCCAAGAAAATTATTAGATTAGGAGATTTCTTGTTTCCAAAAGTACAATGTGAAACCAAAAGCAGACAAAGGGGGCTTCAAAGTGGTATCGTGTGGTTCCCCAAGGAAATTATTATCAGATTATAAGAGTTTTCTTGTTCCCAAAAGTATGTGTAACCCCAAGCAGAGAAAAGGGACTCCAAAGTTGTATGGTGTGGTTTCCCAAGGGTTTCCCAACCCTGTTGTTCCCTTGCTAAGCACTAGCATGGCACCTTTCCCACCCAAGCAGCCTGCCTAGGCCCTTTCCATTCGCGTCCCCAGCTCACAATGAGCCCACGAGGCACGCACAGGCCTTTTTAAAGGGCAATGGCTGATGTGCCAAAACCCCGCCCCTCCCCACATGGATTCCCCTCATTGGCTGGAGGCAAGCATCCTATCATGCAAGCTACTGCTTGCCTGCAAACGCTGGGTCTTTTCTGATTCACTTCCTGAGTTGGAACAAAGATGGCGACAGTGGCTTTGAAATAGCAAGGATACTTCCGGGTTCCCAAATCGCTTTGAAATCACTTCAAAAAGGAATTTGACCTGAATTTAAGCCAAATTACAAAGATTCTGACTGGTTCTAACAATACCTACTAAATATGTACAAACCAGAGTGCATATCAATATTTTAATTAGATAAGGAAGAAACAAGATGATGTTTAGAGAGATTGATACGGTATTGTCTGTGCTTAGTTATAACACAAGGGAACAGAACTAGAAGACATTTAAGAACATAGGAGAGGAGAAGGCTGGATGACTGAGAAAAGGATTTTCCATAATATCAAAAATCATCCTTGAAAGCAAGGTTAATCAATTGTTCTAGTCAGTTCACTCAAACCTTTACACCGAAGTTTTACAGGAAGCTTCAAAATCACTATGAAGCAGTATGTTGGGAAAAAGAAGATAACAGGGAAGCAATGGCTTGGGTGAATACAGTCTAGGTTCTGGAAGAAAAGTGGGAGCAATGTATATTAATAGTAAAGAAAATGCCTGATGTTGAAAGCCTTGTGGTTAGAACTCACTGTGTCGTGTTGTTCTTTGGTGTAGCTAGGCGAGGGATTTGTATGTTTATTTTTCTTTTATTATTTAAACATTTAATTGTGTTTTTTGAAATTGTGAGCCATTGCACATCTTAGTCAAGAGATTATAGAATCATAGAATCCTTGAGTTGGAAGAGACCTTGTGGGCTATCCAGTCCAACCCCCTGCCAAGAAGCCAGAAAATCGCATTCAAAGCACACACAACAGATGACCATCCAGATAAAAGCAGAATAATAATAATAATAATAGAGTATTGGAGCACAATACTTCTGACCTCACGATCGTGTTAAAAACCAAGTATGGATCATTGATGTTGCAATCCCAGGGGACAGCAGGATTAAAGAGAAACAACTGGAAAAGCTAACACGATATGAGGATTTAAAGATCAAACTGCAAAGACTCTGGCACAAGCCAGTCAAGGTTGGCCCAGTGTTGATTGGCACACTGGGTGCAGTGCCTAAAGTCCTTGGCCTGCACTTGAACACAATCGGCATTGACAAAATTACCATCTGCTTGCTGCAAAAGGCCACCTTACTAGGATTTGCATGCATTATTTGCCGATACATCACAGTCTTAGACACTTGGGAAGTGTCTAACATGTGATCCAATACAACAGCCAGCAGAATGATCTTGTTTGCTGTGGACTCATCTTGTTGTGTTTCTTCTTCTCCTAATAATAATAATAATAATAATAATAATAATAATAGAATTACATCCCTGACACAACAGTAGAGTATGAAGGTGATATGAGGTAGGATAGGGTCAGAAAGCCTCAAAACATCAATGGAATTAGGTAACATTAGGTTAATGGCTGTGTTAGAGGTAGCAAAATTAGGAAATTTATATTCAATTTGTGCTAGTTTCATTATCTGAGTTTTGGCCGTTCATGCATCACTGTAATTTCCTGTTTGTTAGGCTCAAGGACTTTATCACACAAGGCAGGCAGACAAACAATGCTGAAATTCTTTTTCAACTCAGACATTAAAGGTATAGAATGGTCTCCAGTTTTTAATCTGGTACCTGCTAATATAAATAGCTGAGGCATAATAGTACAACAAGACAAATTACTATTAAAACCTCATTTTGAACATAGTGCCTAACATTTCGACGCTACAGTTCACGAAGATATTTAGAGAAAAGCTGAAAGAATTACAAAAAAATAGGAAGTATAGCATATATGTAAATGTTAGATCGAAGTGTTTGGAGAGAAAGAAAAAGATTGAGAAAAAAGGCTCCTCATAAATATTTAAAAGATGCTGAAAAGAAAAAACGAGAAGCATTGTTCAAAGTTACCCCTGAGGATGGAAATAAGTTTTAAATACATGAAGGTCATTTTGAGGAATTTGCCCAATGATAGCATTATAGAGGGAGAGAAAGAAAAATAAGTTAGTCTAATTTTGTTAGAAGCTTCAAGTCTAAACAGGTATCTTATTGAGGGTGCTTCAGGTATAGGTTACTAATTTTTCCCCTAAGGCAGGGGTCCTCAAACTTATTAAGCAGAGAAACAGTTCACACTCCCTCAGACTGCTGGGAGACTGGACTATAGTTTGAAAATAAACATTTACCAATTCCTATGCACACTGCACATATCTTATTTGTATTGCAAAAAAATATGAAAGGACAGTACAATATTTTAAATTAAGAACAATTCTAACCTACATAGATTTACCAGTATTTCAATGGGAAGTATGGCCCTGCTTTTGGCTGATGAGAAAGTTGAGTTATTTAGGATTTTGTTGTTGTGTGATTTCAAGCTGTTTCAGACTTGGAGTGATCCAAAGTCTAAAGTTTAGGGCAAGGACCAGATAAATTAGCTTGGAAGGCACATCCGACTCATGAGTCTTAGTCTGCAGACCCCTGCCCTACAGGGTTGACTATAGACAATAGATTCACTGTGCACGCTTTATGTTCACTTGCTTTTTAAGTCTCAAGTAAGCATGCAATGCACAGATCAAGCCTCTTATGTATAAATGGGAGAGGTTTAAACATTTTTCCTAGACATTTCTTCTCCAAAAATGACTTGTATGCCTGGGGCTAAGTAGAGAAAAGAAAACTTTCATGGCTTATCAATATGGAAGCTTTATATTCAGTTCCACAGGGGAAAATTGTGGGAGACAAATATGAGGAACTTTCCATCATATCATCAATGGTCCCTGTCTGAGTTGAGATACTCTGTGTTTAACTGAGAATAAAAAAGAAACCATCAGAAATAAATTAACTGTCTAAGAGGAGTTATTCTTACTAACAAAGCAAACATACATATTTATTTCAAAGGAAGCCTCATTTAGGCCCCTTCCACACAGCTGAATAAAATCCCACATTTTCTGCTTTGAACTGGAATATATGGCAGCGTGGACTCAGATAACCCAGTTCAAAGCAGATACTGTAGGGGTTTCTACCTTGATATTCTGGGTTATATGACTGTGTGGAAGGGCCCATTAGTAACTTCTTGAGAAACTTACCTACAAGGGAATGTGCTGCTGAAGATGTCATAAAAGGTTGAAGTGAGTCATACAGTCACAGAGCTGGAAGGAGCTCTGTGGTTTCAACAGCCTGTTGGATGCAGGATCTCCAGCTAGACCAGTGGTTCTCAACCTGCTGGTAAACTGGCTGTGATTTCTGGGAGTTGTAGGCCAAAACACCTGGGGACCCAAAGGTTGAGAACCACTGAACTAGACCTTTCATAACTCATAGCTGCCCATCCAAAGGAAGAGACCCAGACAATGGGTTCCATTGCTAAACTGCTTTCACTGCCAATAGGTTCCTTCAAATGATCAGCTGAAATCTAACTTCTTGTAACTTAAAACTGTTAGACCCAGTTTTAGTCTTTGAGGCCTTGGGGAACATGCCTGTACCATTCTTTTTGTGATATCCTTTGAGGTTTTTCAGCAATGTAATCATGTCACCCCCTCTGTCTTTTCTTCAAGCTGAACATGTGCACTTCCCTCAACTTCTCCTTATATATTTCATTCTGCATCCTTGTTGCCTTTTTCTGACCCTACGCCAATAGGACTCCAGATGAGGTCTGTCTGGTACACAATACAGGGGGGCTACTAGATCCCTTGACTTGAAAATTATGCTTCTATTAATGCAGGCTAACATTAGTGTCCCTTCTAATAATGCAGGCTAACATTAGTGTCCTAAAATGCAGGACCCGCCCCAGGTTTATCTGAAGTGTCCAAATTATGCTTTAAGTAAACCTGAATTAATACAGAGTAAACTGGGATTTCCTAGTACACTCCGGATTAATTAAAAACCTGTAAAATCCAGATCTTTCCAGGTTTGTGAGGATTGATTCCTAGGACTGCTTTTTAGCAATTTTAGGGGTCAATCCCCATAGTGACCCTGATTTTTCAGGTTCCTGGAGCCTGAAGTACCAGGATGGTACCCACACCCTCCCCTCTACCCCCCTTTCCCTCCCAAACTTACTTGAGGGGTCTGTGAGGAAGTTTTCAGTGGCAGAACAGGTGGATGATAACATGGTACAATGGCTGTGAAGTTGGATGAAAGCTACAACAGGTAAGAGTCTATCGATCATCATGGTATCTATGCCATTGAATTAGAACCTATTTCAGTGAAGGTTGTGCATAGGCTGTTGTGCACCGATCCCTACACACACACACACACACACAAACCAAATGCACACACAAGCAAACCAAAACCAGCAAAAGTCCCATCACTGAGTGATAACAGGCAGGATTGTGAAATCTGGAAGCCCCTAGCTTCAGACCAGCCCATGAGCAGTGAGTATGGATATCTGAAAGACTGTATGGATCCAGCCATAGGTCACCTGCGAACCCACCACCAAGACTATATATTTTTAAGACAATCATACTTGGTTATGAGTGATCACCTATGATGAGGAGGAGGAGGAGGAGATGATTATTCATTTATAAGTAATATTTATCAGAAATACATTAAAACCTATATTATGATTTTTACCTGAAGAAGATGCATCATTGCTGGAATTTGCTTAATATATTTTCTGAAAAGTTTTGAAATCCTATATTTGGATACAATATGATAACAGTTTTCCATGGGATCATAACTGTAAGGGTTCAGGTTAAATGCGATTTAAATGGGAAGATAATGGCCAATTTTTCTTCTTGAAATGTACAATCTGGAAGCCAGTGATAAGCTTTTCCTACAGGTATTCTGGTACATTTTGAAATTAGATTGTTTCCATGTCTATTAGCATCATGTGGAGATGAACATCTTCCTCTTCATTGCCATCTTAATCTTATCAATTCTTTCCCATTTGTTGGATTATTACCTTTGATGAATTTGTTTAGCAGAATATTACATCTTCCCTGCTCCCCATTTAGCTCAACTATTTTCATCTCTTGTAGCTAGGCAACAAATGGCACAAGGCCCTGACAGGTTGATGTGCCACCCAGCATGCTACAAATTGAACTGTGACTTTGCAACTTGGCTTCTGCCAATTCCACATCTTCATTCCATGACTTCCTAACCCCAGTGAAAAAGAACACCATCAACTCCTTGGGTTGTGATGCCCTATGCAATTACAGAAGTACGATTTCACATTAACTGCCCTGTTTTCATTCTACCAGGATGTGCAGTTTAGGGAATGGTAATTTAGTATCCTAAACAAGAAAGCTCTAGTCTCTCACCCGTTTGCACACATCCCTGGATTCCATCATATGTAGGCATGACAGCTAACATGAAATCACAGTGCTACAATTGTAGGTTTGCTATAGCCCAGATTTTGTTGGGTTCTGTTTCAATCATCATCTGACCCAGTCTCTAGTCTTCACAGGCAAAATGTGGATATGTCCTTCTGTCAAGTTGTTCTTCAAGGAATATATCTCCATCTGATTTTTAGACACAAAGAAAAGGAGACATGCATGTGGTGGAGGGGTGCACTGTGTAGGTGCCAGTTGATTCAAGAGAAAGATTAGGAACAAATGGGACACGAGTGGGTACAAGAAGCAAAGGAGGGATGTGTTGCATGGACATGAAGTGAAATGAGAGAGCTTGAACTTTCTTTGTCTTTATTTAATAGCATGACATTCTTTCTCTTTATACTTCATGCAAACAGATACCTTAGTTGAATTTTATGGATGCCGTACACATCTGCAACTGTGCTACCCAAAAGGAGAAGCAGGTAAGATTGGAGAATATGAAATAGTTAGAAAGGTATAATGCAAGTTGGGGGAGGATAATCAATTAAAGAAATTGTTTTTTCTTTCCTGTCTGTCAAAAATTGCACAGACAAGAAACAAGGAGATGACAAATTTTCAAATATTTCTCAGAATGGAAAAAAAGAGATACCTGCAGGCCTTCGTCATACCAGAATGATGCTTTGTAAAGATTCCCAGGAAGTGATACAGTGAAAGGACAAAACAACAGGATCCATGTATTTCCTTGCTTAGATGAAAGGATACTTCAAAGTCTATTTGTTTTTAAGTAATGGCTGTCTTTTCATCTTTCTTAATTGTTTCAGAACATGAACAGTAGGTGAATGATAATATCTTCCTAGAAGGAGCAACCTTTTCAAACATAAGTATTTATATTGGCCTTGTTTCATATAAAGTAAAGGATAATTGGCTGTGTTTATCAGCCTGTCTATTAAATCAGTTCCTGAAACAAAGGCATATGAAAGTCACCTAAAAGGGGAAAGAAAAAGGAATGTCAGCCCTCATTTTCAGAGTCATTTTTGTCCCAAGATATTATAACACAATACATACCTGTATAAGCAATGAAAAATGTATTAAGAATATAATAGCACATTCTGAAACAGTTTCATCTTCAATTGCTCTTTTGTTTCTCTACACTGATAAAAGAAAAAGAAAATGCTCTTCTCCAGAAATGTAAGTCTGCTATCTTTATTACTGTAATTATCAGTTTAATTTCATCCAGTTAACAATAATTAAATTTCAGTTTCCTTTATGCCAAGTGAGTCTATCGATTAAAATGTCTTACAGCTTCAAAACATTGAGGACTAGAGGATCTTTCTTCTTAAGAACCACATAGTATAATAGCTGTTGTGGATCCTTTCAAGAGACTGAATCAGAGAAAATTAAATATAGACATTGAAACACTTCCAGGGACAAACACTGTAGCCTTTCATAAAATTTATTTATTTATTTATTTGTCACATTTTTATACCGTCCCTCTCAGCCCGAAGGTGACTTGGGACGGTTTACACAAAGCAGTCTCTGCCCTCCAATACAACACAAGCAAACAACCCAAAAAATAACCATATAACAACAAATTAACAATTAAAAACATACAATTGCAGTCTCAGCGTCATGTTGAAATCACTTTCCGTCACATCGTCGTCATTCTATATTTGCCCTCCCATCCCCGAATAATGGAGACTCAGACAATAACAACACAACAACAGTTCTTTGGGTCAAATTGGGCAAAATTTTATTTGCCTATTTAAATTCACCTCAACTAATCTCAAGGGTGTCAGGGATCAATTTCAATCAGATATAATCAATCTCATTCAATTTGCGGGCGAAACACCAAGATTGCCTGGTTAATCAACCAGGACAACCTAATGAGGGGAATGAGTAAGAGGCCCATTCTCCCACAACGGAGAAGAGCCTCTTCTCATTCCAGGACCATAACTGAACTTCACCCATCAACCATAACTTTAGGGTGCATACATAACTAACTGGCCCTCACCTCTGATGGGGGTGCCTCGGTGCACACCAAATACGGCATTTCCCTCTCTAATCACCGCCATGGACTGGAGGTAGATGTCCATCTTGCCTCCATCCCCACCTCTCTTCTAACACCCTTGAAATGCCCTCGCTCAAATCTGCTAAAAACAAATGGTTGCCCTCGTCTGACAAGTGTACCCCATCATTTCTAAACACAATTTGGTTGGCCAGATGAATGAATCTATGTTCCATATAGGAACCATTCCCAGAAGTGACCACCGTGCACATGGCCCGGTTCACTCTCTTTCGTGCTTTCTCCAACAACTTGGGGTCTCCACCCCCAGGCCACCACATCCGTGTTGTGATCTCAGACCACACCACGTGGACTCCGGGCCATGTCCTCCAAATTGTGAAAAGATTGGCCCTGGCCTGCAGAAACAAAGCTTTGCCAGTCAAGAGGCCCAAATCGTTACCACCAAGGTGGATAACGATCACATCAGGGGGCAACACACCCCTGCCTCGAAATAACATGGGACGCAAACCATCCCATCGCAGACCACGTCTGCCCATCCATTGCACACTAGCAATGGCACTCATGCCCAGATGTTGGCCGACCGGGGAATCGAGAGCTGCCTGTTCAGCCCAATAGATGTAACTATGGCCGCAAATCAGGACTCTCTTCCTCTCGGACCGCACTGGACCTGCAAAGACACAAAAATCGCGAACAGCATCATAAAGGCTTATAACCTAACATTACGCACATATGCTTTATAAGCCCCTGAACGCCACCTCCCCAAAGCCATAATGGTCCCAGCATCATATCCCATTGCGGCAGCAGATGACGCCGCTCCAATCCTAAAAGAATGGGTTCCGAATTGCATGCCCTCCAAACCTAAAAGTTTCAGGGCCTTTTTAGTGACTGCCCAAAATTGAAATTTTGATAGTGGCGTCCCACCCTGATGACAGAATAAATAACCCGCAGCCGGGCCCCGGAGTGCAAGGTAGCGTGTCATGGCTAACACTGGGCACAGCTCCACATCACTGGCTCTGCTAAGCCTGACCAGTGAGCCCTTGGCAGCTTGATCGGTCTTTGACGACCTGACCATCAACTCTAACATATCAGGGGTCAATCTTATGTCAGAAACCAAGAAAGCCCGTTGTGAGGAAACGGTTTTGGATGACGCCACCAACTCACTCACTCTAAATGCGCCGAAAAAGACAGTCAAGGCAGCCGAGTGGAATAAAACCTGTTCATATTCTGACTCGCAAACGGAGGCCCACAGTTGCCCAAGCCCTTTTTAAATGCCTGGCGTCAAAGGCTCCCTTGTATCCATGACCCTACCGCTTTGCTTTGACCACCCTGCCATAAGCTTATGCAGGCGAAAATCGTTTGTGGGGTCAGCCATGCCCTGCGCCTTTAGCCAGTAGGCAAGCGCCGACAGCTTTACATGAATGGAATGGACTGCCAACCCCCGCCTCCTGTTATACACGCAAAACTGCGCAACGTGGTCATAGGGCACCGGAAAGGACTTAGGTAAACTGTAGTACTCCCTGAATTCAGCAAATTCTTTAACGGCCCTGAAGTAGCCTCTCCGGGAGCTTGGAGCTAGCGCCAGCGACATGCCGACCGCTACCTCGTCACTCCAACCTGCCAAAGATGGTCTGGCATGCGTATCGGGAGCTCGTCTGCGGTGGGTGCTAGTTGCCTGAAGCGCTCCATCTGCATATGAGATAGAGCGTCGGCCAATGAATTATCTAGCCCCACAATGTGAAATGCTCAGAACAGAATGTTTAACTTTAAACAGTGTAACGTAAAGAACCTCAAGGCTCCCATCACCCTAACTGATCGGGAAGTCAGGTTATTGATGACCTGCACCGTGGCCATATTGTCACACCAAAAGTGGACGGAGGAGTTGGTAAACCTATCGGCCCAGATGTGCTACCAATATTGGAAAAAATTCCAGGAATGTAAGATCCTTCGTAATGCCCGAATTATGCCAATCACTGGGCCATTGTTCTGCGCACCATTGACCGTTAAAATAAACTCAGAAGCCCAAAGAGCCCAAAGCATCTGACACCACTTGCATCGCATTTTTTAACAAGTTCTGGTGCCAAAACGAGATGCCATTAAAATTTTTAATGAACCTAAGCCAAATTTCTAGATCCGCCTTTATAGCGCGGGTCACTCTGATGTGGTGATGTGGCGAGACTGTGCCGGAAATAGCGTCGCACAGCCTCCGCAGGAAAGCCCTGTCTGGGGCCACTACCTTGCAAGCAAAATTTAGATGACCTATCAATTCCTGGAACTCCCTCAATGTGGCTTTATTTTTTTAGCAAAAATTGCCCTAATCTATCCTTCAGATCTGCAACCTTAGCTGGTGGCAGCCTGGAATGTTGGTTCACCGTATCCAACTCAACTCCTAAAAATGTAAGCACTGAACTCGGACCCTCGGTCTTCTCGTTGGCTAGTGGCACTCCCAGCTCTTGTGTAAGGCGTTGAAAGGCAGACAACAGTGCCTTGCACTCGCCTGACCCGAAGCGTCCTATGAAAAGGAAATCATCGAGGTTAATGCACCACCCCCTGAAGGCCCGAGTCGGTCTTGACTACCCACTCTAAAAATGTACTAAACGACTCGAATGCGACGCACGACACCGAGCAGCCCATGGGCAATGCTCGATCGATGTAGAAAAGACCATTAAATCGAAAACCGAGGGTCAAAATCCTCGGGATGAACCGGGAGCAATCGAAATGCAGATTTGATATCACATTTGGCCAATTCGGCTCCCGGCCCATAACATTTAACTAGTCGTACAGCCACATCGAAAGACGTGTAGTGCACTGTGCACAGGTCATCGGGTATCGCGTCGTTCACCTGCCCCTAGGATAGGACAGATGATGAATGAGGCGATACTCACCCGGGGTCTTTTTTGGAATAATTCCCAACGGGGAAACTCTCAACTGGGAAGTGGGAGGCGAAACAAACGGACCAATAACTCTCCCTTCCTCCAACTCTTTCTTAATCTTTCGCTGCACCACGTCTTCCATTCCGATTAAAGATTTAAGATTAGGTGACAGACATGGCATTCTAGGACCTTTGGCTGGGATGTGAAAACCGAAGGTAAAACCGCTAAGCAGGTAAGCCGCCGCGTCCTTCTTCGGATAAATCTTCAGCCACTGTCCTAGCGGGCCCAGCTTAACTGGGCTGGGGCCCTTTGGGAAGTGGTGACTGGGCCCCTCCCTTTCTACCAACTTGCCCCTCCCGGGTATTGCCCTTTCCGGGCTTCCCCCTGTTACAGTGTTTTGCAGAGTGGTTCCCCGAACAGATGGAGCAGGCGTGTGAGAATTTACAAACTTTCCTGCCACATGTCCCCTGAGAGGAGAATTCCCAACAGAGGAGCTTTTGTCGCTGAAATTGCCCTGCCGGGGGCGCTTGCCGAAAGGGCTGCCCGGCTTTAAAATTTTGAACTAGGTGCCCACTATCCGCGGGCTCCCCAGGGACCGCCTTAGCCGCATTCATAACCTGGAGCCACAACTGATCATCAATTAGGTCCCATCATTTTTTAGGGTCCAAGGCCGCCAGAGCATGAAAACGTCGATCGTATTCCAGCCAAGCCTTGCCCGTAAACCTCAGGTGCGCCCCATATATCAGATTCTGGTATTTAAACAGAGCCTTCGCCCTGTATGGATGAGCCTCAACTAAAATGCCTGCATAGATCGTATAGCAGGCCAACCAGTTCTCCCAGTTGTGCTCCACCTTCCTCTTTTTTAACTTTTCTTTCCCTTCATCATCCAGCTCCTCTTTCTCTTTTTTGTCTAACTCCCTATAAAATAGGGTAAACAAATCCACAAATTCATTCCTCAAGATCCTTTCTAAGGTCTTGGGAGCCAAGTGAGCACCCAGCTCCGCATTGGTCGCCGGAGCTAGGACGGGCACAGTCCATTTGTCTGTGCCCCAGTACTGGCTGGACTCACTAGTCCTAGCTGCCTCCAATGAAATTGGCACTACCAGATTGGCTGGAGAAAGGGCCACTGACCCGGCGGACAGGGTGTGGACAACCGACGAGGCCTGCTCCACCCGAGCTGCCTCCCCCGTTCCCACAACCACTGAGGGAACAACCCCACTCCCCACCAGGCTAACTGCCAGAGCCGAAGATGACTGCCTGGTGGACCCAGCTTGTACCTGCGAGCTATCCCATGGCCATACTGGCCCAGTATCCATACCTGCTATAGAAGATGGACCCGGGACCGCGGATGGGAGATCGACAGGTGAAGATGTCACGACCGGTGCTGCCGCGGACGCCAGCACTGAGGGTCCAGCCGGGTTCGCCTCACTGCTTCCGGCCTGGTCACTCGCCTCCACCGCGCTCGCCTGATCCACCACCGTGAGGGCCTGGACTGCTCCCTCGACCATCGGCCCGGCCGCTCCTCGCTCCGCCTCTAAAGAAGTGACACGGGACAAAATGCTCTTAAAAATCAGATCCCTGCTTGCCCCCCGCGCTGGCCTGACTTCCCCCGCCTGTACGGGCCGCCCCCTCCCTCTTTCCAACTCCTCCACCCTAGCCAACAGAGCCCTGAGGCTATCCGCTGAAATGCTCTCGTCGTCCGATGATCCAGTGGAGAGAGGGAGTCCCTTCGCGGGGGTCTTCTTGGCTGGCCCCTTTCCCTTGGGGCCACCCACGTTCTTCTTCGGTGCCATCCTGTAGAGTTGCAGGAAAGAAACAATGAATATACACTCCCCATGCGCCCAACGGTCGGCAAACCCGAAGAAACTGCTTTGTAACATGGCCGTGCGCAGCCAATCCCAGCCCCAATGGTCTCTGAAGATGTCCACCCATACAGCCATACCCCACCCGTTTACCCCCAGGAGGGTAGCAATGTCTGTCATAAGTAATCCAAAAAAGTGGCCACCAAAATGGCTGCCCAACAGGCTGCCATTAACGCCACGCGGCCAAGATAGCTGGTGAATCCACCACCCACCTTGTTGCATCAAATGGCCAACGGATAAATTAGCAACCAAAATGGCCGCCAGTCCCAAGAGCCACAAAATGGCTGCCCCTCCCAGGAGTCACAAAATGGCGGCGGCTCACAGGAATCACAAAAATGGCTGCCGCTAACAGGCAGCCGAGGAAGTCACTAGTTACCCAGACTCATGCCCCGAGAGTCCAAAGTCCCCCCCCGAGGGAGGGTCGCAGCCCCCAGGGGGTGGGAAACAGCTATGGCCTCTGAAATGATAAGCGGAGAGGGAGGGGGGCGCCTGCGATGCAAATGCGCTCACACAGCCCCCTACCATCCAAAAAGCCCGCAGCCCCTGCTGGCACAGGAGGCGAACTGCCTCCGCGCGCATGCCCAGAAGCGCCGCCGCGCGAAAAAGAAGGGGGGGCCGCACATACCTTCCCGCGAAACTGCACGGGCGCAAGCGGGGGGCAATGCAAAACGAGGGGGGCGGGTCAAACTCCGAGCGTCAAGCGGCACCGCACGGCAACGGAGCCGCCCAGCAGTGCCGCGCCGAGGTAGGCCCACCTCCCCCTCGAAGGCAACCAGGAAAGGCAGGGTGAGGAAGAGCGAAGACGGGCAGCGCGCCGTGCCCGCGCCACAGGCCTCACCCGGATACTACCAGCCCTCGCCGCACCGTGACGCGGCGGGGCCCGGGGAAAGCGGGGAGGGCACGCACATCCCACCCGCCGGGAGTGCCGGGGCCCTAACGCAACCCCGCGTCCTACAAAAGCTCCCTTGCCGGTAGGTAAGGGGGGAGAGGGGGCAACCGCGCCCACGACCCACTGTCCCCAACCCACACTACAAAAGCCACGTGGCATACCACGACCGGCCGCCAGCTGGCCGCCGAACAAACCCTCCCGTCGCCCCAAACCCCGACCCGGTAAGGCGAACAGTAGGGGGGGGGCAAGCGGGGGCTCGAGGCCACCGCAAAAAGGGGGGTCCCGGAATCACTCGCCCCCATGGGCCACCGGCGAGAAGGAGGGAAGAACCCCACCTCCCCCCGGGCCCCGCTACCGACCTTATCCTTGCGACGTCCTCTGGTCCAACGTTGCTGCTTCAGCAGGCCCCAGTCCTAATTGCCCAGAGAGAACAGAGAATACGTCTGTCCTCTCAGGCAATCAGGCTCAGAATGGCCTGACGGGGGTTGGCCTTCCAGCCAGGTCATGCCCCTTGCAGCCTGGAAATGGTTGCAGTTTCGATGTGCTGAACTTCTGACCAATGAGAGTTGTAACCCAAAACATTTAGAAAGTTCTTAATTAAGAATGATTTTTAAACCCCCACCCCACCCCCAGCTTGCTGGGGCGAATCATTTTAGCACTCTTCATCTAAAATTAAACCGTTTCATTTCAGAATGTAGCACTGAATTGTAGCATATGTTGACTTAGGGTGCTTCCAGACAGTACTAAATCACGGGGCAAAAATCCCAGGAATTCAGAAGAAGTCCACATATAGACCTGTTAGTCCCAGGATTTCTGCCTCCATTGTCCAGACTTGATGCTTTGTTAAGACATTTGGAGGCTCCCAAGAAGGCCAACATGGGACTTCTGCCAGAAACTTTGGCAGTTTTTTTTTTTTAAAAAAACCTCAATATGTGGATATGCAGACAATCACTGCATTGAATCACTGCAAAAGTTCTGTTCTTTGTCCTGGCCAGAGAAACTGTGCCCTCCAGGCATTTCATCTGCCACATAAACATAGTTTACGGGGTAGGACCACTTCTGCCCAAGTCAGCACTGCACAATCAAACAGGAACACACACTTTCAAGCCAGGAATAGAACTTACTTATTATTGACACTTCTTAGATCCTGGCTGCCTGGCCATTTGTCCAGACAAATTTGGTTGTGTACTTGTGGCATCAAACAACAGGATGCTCTCCCTGGGTTGTACATGGCTGTTCCTGATTGCTCATCTTATGAAAAGATGTACAACATTGACTATGGGGCCACAACTTTGTCCTGGCCAGAGAAAATGTGCCCTCCATACATTTCATGAAGTTTCTGGCACACAAACAAGTTTTTGCCTTCTACTCAAGTGTCACCTTCTTTATAGGAACCAACTAATTAGGAACAACCATTTAAACCATGGGAACAAATCTAGATTTTAAAAATCCCATGATTTCCGATTGCAGGGACATACAGACATGCGAAGATTCGCATATTCAGCTCAAAACCACGATATTCCTGCACCTGGAAATCTCACGGTTTTTGCCTTTTGTAGCGATTGCTTCCATGTTTCCAGGGAACAGCATCTGGCCATTCTCATATTTGCTATGGAAGCTCCTGGGATAAAGGTACTGTCTGGACGACCCTCAACAAAAGTGACTTGTTTCTTTATTTCTATAGCACATCATAATGGCACCTTTGGACAATAGTACATATTATCCAACTCAGCCTATTCTGTCACTGGCAATCAATGTAAATTGTATTGAATGAGACATGTTACATATCCTGTGGCTGAAGCACCTTCAGTGAAATTTAATAATAGAAATGGGAAATGGATGGCACACCATGAACCTTTTTACGATGAATCTTTTTTCAGCATTAGTAGGGACAACAAATGTCCAAGGATGATGTGAGTTGGTGGTCCACACTTTTCCCATCCCTGCTCATACTTCCCTTTTATTTTATTGGGGCTATTAAATTCATACTTACATGAGTGATTCATTTTATTTTGGTTAGAAGATTGGATTCAGATTTAGGACTTCATCAGATGGTTTTCCTCCTCCATTTTTACACACCTCAAAAGATGGACTCCCTCAGAGCTCATCAAACGATGCAGGACTACTTCTGCACAACTCCATTTCCATAGTGTTTAGAAGCGAGAGGATTAAAAAGCAAGTTAGGAATTGACTGTACACCTCTGCAAGTGTGAGGAAATGTATAACATCAAATATTTTTCTTCAGAATGGAAAGTAGAGGATTTTTCTGTTAAACTCTGTTTCATGAACTGCCCCTCCATGATCCTTCTGTCACCACCAGTGGTTTTAAGACAGTGTGGGTCCTATTGAAAGAGGTGTTTTAAAATGTGTTGGTCTCCCAAAGAGGAGGGATTCAGAGAGAAGGAACAGCCCATTGAAAGGAGTGTTTTAAAACTACGCTGGTTTATTTGACATGGAAGGAGACATCACTAGACTGTGTGATGGGAAATTAAGTGGATGTTTGAGCTGGAAATGGAAGGAGGCGATCCTGTGTGGTGGGGGATGAGCAATTTTTCCATCTCCTTTAAAGATGGAACACCACAGAATGCTATGCAAAGAAGACAATTCCATCCAGCTCCCCCCCCCCTCGTCCCCTTTGTGGAATATGTTCAAAAGCCAGAGCAGACCCACTGAAAACAAATGGATGCTAGTTATTGATTTCAGTGACTCCACCAGCACTGCAGAATATTTCTAGGAAAAAACTGGTTTAAAAGAGCTGAATCTATAACAGGAAGAAAAGGCTAAGAACCAAAAATGATAATGAGAGAGAAAGGACAAACGTATAAAAGCAGAATGCCTATTGCAAAGGTGGTAGGAGCAAAATATTTGTTATCTGTAGTAAGCTGTCACTGCCAAAAGGTTAAAAAACAGCACAGGTATTGTAGAGTCTGTGATTGTTTCAGCAACATTTCAGAAATGCTGACATTGTAGTGACCTGATCAAGATGAAATGAGCCAAGAAATATGTTAAGCAGTGTTTTGTGATGGGAGCATATGAATTTACACGATTCATGATGTGGTATCATGCATGCAAATGAGTTAGAGAGGCTTGGATTGGTTGTTGTCTGTTGTAAATAAAAATATGAACAGCACTGCTGTTTTTTATTTGGTCCCTCTATATGTTTGCTATAAAGAATAAATACTGCTGTACTTTTGTGTTGCTCCTGATTCTTTTGCATTATATCTCCTGTATAATACTATATTCTTGACAAAGTGATTGCCTTTTCAGGCATATAGCTAGCTGGGTGTAAATTTTGCCAATAAGTAAGCAGACGATTTTGTGAAAGTTTCTCTGTTTTGAAGACATCTAGACTTGGATCCAGATTTAGTCTGGGGTGAGCAATGTCTGAGGGACTCAGAACCATTTTTATAGAATCCACTGGGAGCTGCACCTGACTGCTGAAGAATCACTAAATCTAGTAGTTGCTATTGTGTGCTTTCAAGTCATTTTAGATTTATGGCAACCAAAAGGCAAACTTTTAATAGTATGTTCTTGGGAAAATTTATTAAGAGAGATGTTTTGCCATAATCATCATCAAAGGCTAAAATAATTTAAACGGTGAAAGGTCTCCCAGTGAGTTTCCATGGCCAAATGCAAATTTGAACCTGGTTTTATTCAAGTAGCTTAGGTTTATATACACTAGGTTTTATATTCACTGTCGCAATAATAAGACACTTGTGATAACAATGCACATTTTTTGCCAAACTAATGGTACTTCCAGAAGCCTCATGGAGGTGCCCTCAAACTTCTAGGAATCAGTAACCTTACTATGAAAGAAATTATTTCACTGAAAATAAGATGTGTGGGTTGAACATACTTTATTTATGGTGCTAATAGCTAATATGGGATGCTTCTGGGTTGCTACTGGACCGGGAAACAACAAAAGATATTACTTCTGAGAAGAAACATAATGGATCAGCAGACATTTTTTGATGTATATGACTGCAAAAATAACCATCTGTAGCAACAATGGTTTGTTCCCTACAGAGGTAATAAATAGTTTCATAAAACTAACAAATAGCCAAGTTACTTGCTAAACCACTTGTCCAAGGTAGCTCAAATGGATCTGGTTAAGTAATTATCCCCTAATGGCCCTTGATGCCATTGTATCCTCTCAATCTTTAACATTTGACAGCTCCACAGAGCTAAGAAAGGATTTGTTCTCTTTTTGTTGTCTTGACCTTCTTAGGCTATTTTTGGTATAGCAAGAACTTCAAACAATACAGACTTAGAGATGTTGTGACTGCCGCATTTAATGTATGTTTCTCCATATCATTAAAGGAGAACATTAAAATTTTGTATCTTAGATGCTAGGATTTAGGCTGGATCTATACTGCTCTATATCCCAGGATCTGATCACAGATTATGTGCTTATCCCGAATTATCTGGCAGTGTAGACTCATATAATCCAGTTCAAAGTGGATAATCTGGGATCAGATACTGAGATATAGGGCAGTGTAGAAGGGGCTTTGAACACACCAGTTCAAAGAAGATAATCTGAATTTTGTATGGCAGTGTAGAAACCTGGGGGGAAGCAGGTTAAAATAATATGCCTTCTCCCAGGTTTCTGTCCCCACATCTCCCACAACTCTGGGATTTCCCTCAGGGGTAGCTAGATGTCATCCCAATCCCCCCCCCTTGAGAAAAAACCTTGTCATCCTTCCAACAATGCAAGTCCTTGCATAGAGTACTCCTGGCACTTGAAAATGACATGTCAGGAGGTGGAAACCCCTCCCTTCTTACAGGAGCCTGGAGAACCTCAATGGCTGGAGGGGAGCAGTTCTGGAAGTCGATCCCCACAGGACCCACACCTTAATCTAAGGTCTGGATCTTTCCAGGTGTTTAATTAAATTTATTTATTTATTGCATTTCTATGCCACTTTTCTCAGCCCGAAGGCAGCTCAAGGTGGCTTACACTGGCAAGATTCGATGCCACAATGTACATAAACAAAATTAAAACAAAATTAAAAACAGCTAGCACACATTATAAAAATTCTGAGAAAAGCATTACAAGCATAAAACACCAGTAACTTCCTATTAGCTCATCTTCCAAAGACATTGTCAAGCGGTTCCATGTTCATTCTTTCCTGGGTTCCATATCCGTCCATTACACTGCGTTTTCAAAGGCTTGTTTTAAAAGCCAGGTTTTTTTTAAAAAAAAGGAATGCCAGTAGGGAGGGGAGCCGATCTAATCTCCCTAGGGAGGGAGTTCCATAGCCAAGGAGCCACCACTTTTACTTGAGGTGACATTTGGACCCTTCAGCTAAAAACAAGACAGTTCCCACATTTTGGTCCTGTCTGGAAGAGCCCTTAGTCTCCTTTTGATCTCAGATTCTGTTAAGTGAAGCATTTCCCCTACTTTTAAACTAAATTTCCATTGAAAATAGGTTATTGTTAATCTTCACAGGTCAACATGCAAATCAACCCTCCAAATTTAATTTATGTCACTTATTTAGATAGATATATGCTTCTTTCTATTCCGCACAAAAAACTCACATATTTCAAAATCAAACTTGTTTTACTTCTTTGCTGTATGTCTTATGAATTAATCAATGAATTCACATACTGTACATTTTTTGTTTTTAGTCATTTCTCAGGAAATTAGTAAAATTAAGCAAGTCTGTTTAATCTGTTCATTGGAAACAAACATCCCAGGAGAATATTTAGTTCGCTTCTGGTAAAATTTAAAGCATTTTTGTATCTGGATAATTTTGGCAGTTCAGGGTGTTTGGATAGGTGTGCTTAAAAGACCAAAAAATGTTTTGTAAAGCAGACAAGTTTGAATGTTCTTAAGCTATTTGTTTTCTTTTGGGGGTCTTTACTGGGCATATATTTCAAGTGTTCCTACAACTTTCTGAAGTCCTCCAGATTTTATAGATGTAAAGAAATGTCTGGTTTTGGTAATATGGATCATTTATTATTTTTAGAAATGGAGAAGGACGGAGGATCAGTTACCGAGACTGCTAACTTCAAGCCCTTATTTGGGAGTAATCCTATTTATCCCATTGGAATTACTCTTGGGTAAGTAGTCTGAGTCTTCTGACCCAGACCTTGTAATTCCCCAGGCCTGAGGGACTAGCAAAAAACCAAGAAGGCGGTTTCAAGAGACTTGAAGAGAATGAGTCTTCACACTTGGGTAAAGAACCAACTGGGTAATGTTAAATTTGTTGGCTGCTTTAGCAATGTGCTCATTCCCTCTGGAGCAATAAATTCCTTAGAGGTCTCAGCTCTTTAAATCCCCTAAGGAAAAGGAGGAACGAAACATACAGACTCATTCTCAAAGACTCCCTTGTTTTCCTGCCAGGTAGAAAAGGCTGCAAGATGTATCCTGCCCACTTTTATTTGTTTTCTTTGCAGGGGTGAATCACAACCAGCAGCCACACATTCAAACACAGGATAATCACTTATGTGGCCCTGTATTGTACAAGCAAAATTATTTCATTTATATTCTTCCTGCTTGACCTGTTACCTAGGGCCCTTCCACATTGCCCCCATATCCCAGGATCTGATCCCAGATTATCTGTTTATCCCAGGTTATCTGGCAGTGGGGGGCTCATATATTCCAGTTTAAAGCAGATAATCTGGGATGAGATACTGGGATAAAGGACAGTGTTTCCCATAGCATCCCCTCTCCCAAATTCTGTTAGAAACTATATTCACAAAATTGATTGACTTTTTCCTCTTCTTCTACAACCTGTATTGCCATGACATATGGCAGGATCTGTTGAAATGAGGTACAAAACAAATTCTGGTTGTTTTCTGTTGAGCATACATAGTTTTAAAAAAAAGAAAGACTAGTACAAGGGGGGAGATATCTAATGCCAAATCGCCTATTCCCATGCTATGCCGATGTAATAAATCCATTATGCTAGTGCAGCTGCCTTTTCTTCTTCTTCACAATTTGCACAAAGAAGTGGAGGCAATTCAGAGACTCAAATCATCCCACTCTTTGCTAATTATGTTGTCAGTTCCAGGTAAGCCATTGCTCTGAGAAGGCTTCCCTAGGAAATCACCTTTGTTGGACGTGTGATATTTCAAGGAACCCACCTGAAAGCCAGGAACTGTGGAGACAGGTTGCTTGGGAGTTTTTGTTCTGTGGTAATGTTCCCTGCTTACCCCCGCACCTGAACTGTTATTCTGCTAATGGTATTCACTGCCTTTGCACTCATACCTACATCCATTTACTACACTAATGTAATTAGTTTTGTACGTATGAATTCTGAGTATTTAATGTAGAAAGAGTGTGCTGTCATTCAAAGTATGGTGTGGTCATTAGGGTTGTGCTTTCAGAGTAAACCTTGCTCCGTTCGTGTTCCAGCTTTTGTTGGGGCCCCTGATCCTTTTTTGGAAAGCTCCTGAAATCGGGAGGCTCCCCGGCATGCACTTCTGTTCTTCTTACGTGGTATTTGCTGTTTCTACTCTAGAGTAAGAGGTGCTCCGCTGTAGGTACTAGGCTTGTTTAGATTCAGTTCAGAAAAACCTAAAAGTCGTAAAAACCTACCAACTTTGGGCTTCCGAAGCAATTTTGAACCATGCAGGAAAAGTGGGAGGTGCAAATCCACAGTTGAAACTCTTACCTTTTTTATTCGTAAATATTCCATAATTTCCGGATGTCTCACAAGGTTATTTTAATTTTCAAAAGTATTAAGCAACTTTTGTAAAGCCTAACATTTTTAAAATCTCATGCTTCCTCTCCCCGGGCAATGCAAGGGAGGGATGATGTGGGCGTCATTAAACACATCCATTGTTGTAGTTTGTGAAGGGCAAGCCCCCAATGATAGAGATTGCAAAAGACCTGCTGTTAAACTACATTTCCCACATTGCCTTGCTGCTCATTTGCCAAAATGACCGAGCAGAAGTCTTTGTCTAATGTGGAGGAGGAGGAGGCGCCAGTCTAGGATACTAAGAGAGACCATGGGTGAAACCCATGGGGAGACCTTGGCAAAAGCTAACCCCTCTCTGGACAAAGCCAGCAGAGACCCCCCCTCCCCCGACAGGAGGCAGGCAGGACTTAAAGGCAGGACACAGAACAAACTCCCAAGTCCTTCTCCCCCTCCTCAGCCCATTCTTTGCCCACTTTCTAGACCACTAGCCCTTTTCCAGAGGTGGCAAAGGAAGGAAAGCCCTCTTCTTCCTCCTCCTCCCGTCCCAAGCCATGTCACCTTTGTCACCCAGGCTGTTGACACAGCTTTCCCTGCGCCACTCTCTCTTGCCCCTCCCCCTCTCTTTCTTCCCTTGGAAAACCCCCACCCATGGGCTGTAATTCAATCCCAATGGGTTTTTGGATGGGTTTAGTTGGGGTGCTGTTTGGGGAAGTCTTGTCACTCATCTTCCTGTTGAGTCTCGTTTTGGGAGAGGAAAACAGGATGATAATGATGATTATGATAATAATACAACAACAATAATAATACAGTAGTAAAGGTTTTCCCCTGACATTAAGTCCAGTCATATCCGACTCTGGGGTGTGGTGCTCACCTCCATTTCGAAGCCGAAGAGCCGGTGTTGTCCATAGACACCTCCAAGGTCATGTGGCCGGCATGACTGCATGGAGCGCTGTTACCTTTCCAAGCTGCTCGGATTTGAACCTGCGAACTTTCGGTCAACAAGCTCAGCGCTTTAACCCACTGCGCCACCGGGGACACAATAATACAGTTGATATTATTTATTTGCTTTGCTTCTAGACCGCCTCTCTCAGCCCGAAGGCGACTCGAGTATTATTATTATTATTCACTGGCCAACTCACATTTTGGTGCTTCAAATGTTAGCCCTGTTTCTGGGTGTTGTTGACATGCTTTGCGGTGTACAATACATGCTCCCTTCAAATTGCCCGGGGGGGATACTGTTTGCTTACACTTGAAAATTACCTAGAAAGTGGCTGAAGAATGGGATGAGGTGGGGGAGAAGCGCTTGGGAGTTTGTTCTGCGCGTTTAAGTCCTGCTTGCCTCTTGGGGTGGGGTGGGGGTGGGGGTCTCGGCTGGGCTTGTCCAGAAAGGGGTTAGCTTTTGCCTTCCTCTGGAGCTGAGAGAGTGTGACCCAGCCAAAGGTCTTACCATGAATTTTCCCCATGGTCTCTCTCAGTATCCTAAGCTGCATGGACAATATATAAAGGATGCCTGTAGAGAATGAGATGCCTAGAGAAAGAGGTTGCATCTACACTAGACATGGGCAAACTTCTCTCCTTCTTCCTTCACTTCTCCCTTCTTTCTCTGCCTCCTTTCTCATATTCTTTCCATCTCTTTCTCCCCTCCATTCTCTTCTCTTCTTCTTTCTCCCTACCTCCTTTATTTCATTCTCTTTCTCCATTCTTCCTCTCCTTCTTTCTCCTCTTCTCTCCTTTCCTTCTTTTCTCATCTTTTTCTGTCTCTTTCTCCCTTCCATTCCCCTCTTCTCACCTTCTTTCTCTCTCCTTTCTTCCTTTATCTTCCTCTCTATTCTCTTCTCCTTTCTCTCATCCTATCTCCTCTTCTCTCCTTTCTCTCCTTTCTCCCCATTTCTTCTCTTTCTCTCCTCTTTTCTCCCCTCCTCCTTTCTCTCTCTCCTTCCTTCCCTTCTCTCTCTCCGTTCTCCTCTCCTTTCTCTCCTCCTTCCTCCTCTTCTCTTTCTTCTTTCCCTGCCTCCTTTTCCTATTCGTTTCCTATTCGTTCTGCCTCCTTCTCTCATACTTTCTCATTTTCTCTGCTTCTTTCTCCCTCCCTCCTTTCTTTCCTTCTCTTTCTCTCTGTTCTCTCCTTCCTACACTTTTTTCTCTTCTTCCCCTGCTTAAGTGGCTGAGGGGGAAAAAGAAAGGGCCTGAGGAAGGTAATGCTGGTGACATGACCTTGGAAGTGTCTATAGACAACACTGGCTCTTTGGCTTAGAAATGGAGATGAGCATCACTCCCCAGAATCCGAAAGAACTAGACTGAATGTCAGGGGGAAACCTTTATATCTACATTGATAATCTGAATTACGTGACAGGAGGAGGAGGAGGTGACCACGCCATTGACAGCCGAGGCAGGCCTGGAGTGTAAGTGCCAGTGCTGTTTATTTTCCAACTGTGCATGTGTGTCTGCCATTAACGACACTATTCCGAAGTTTCAGAAATTTCAAAAAGTTATGAATTTTTTGGGGGGAAAAAATCAGAATTCATTTCCGAATCAAACCACCAGCGCCCCCTTCATCCGAAACGGGTTTTGAACCATTTTTTTTGGATCAACCAAGCCTAGTAGATACTGGCAGGCACATGCCCTTTCTAGGCCTGCCTGCATGCTTCACCACACATACACTCTCCTTGGAAAGAGAGTGTGTGTGTGACGGAGTGTGCAGGCAACTTCAGTCAAGCTGCTCCACACACACTCTTTCAAAGCCAAGGAGGCAAGCTCGACTGCAAACAAAAGCAAGCTTTTGTGTTAAGAAGATTGTGTTCAGGGAGGGGGCTTCCCATTTTGTGCTCCCAAAGAAACAGAAGACATGAAAGAAATATAGAAATGGTAGGAACGAATTCTGCACACAACTCTGAGTGATAGACTCAGTGGTTTACATGCAGGAAGTCCCAGGTACCATTATTGGCATTTCCAGTTGAAGTAATAACACTACGCCCTGGAATAAAAGTCAAAATGTTAAGTTAAAATAGACAATATTCAACTGAATTAACAAGAAGTTTAAATGGACAAGCAGCTTACTATTTTCATAGACATGCCATCCTCTACTTTTAGTGGTGTTCAGGAAGAGTTGTACTATGGAACTGTTCAACTCAGCCTTGAAATGAATTCCTGAATTAAGAGCACAGCATGGAAAATATACTTTGAACCAAAACTCCCAAAATCTCCCATTTAGCATGGCCTGTAATGCCTGCTGTGCTACGGTTAAAAAATACTCTAGTTTGTGACATTTATAGTCTACTTTTTATTCCTTCCCTGAAAAGAATGTTAGTCACTTTGGTATTTTTCTCATAGAGCTTACAGTTACTTTCCTCTTTGGTTGGGGAAAATGTGACCCTTGGGCTGAATACTACCCCCAAACCCCTCTTGTATAGCTCCTGAAATCCTCTGATGTCCCATATGTCTCCATTTATTTGATGAGTGGCTGAAGCTATTCAAAACAGCCCTCAAACATGATGCACTTTTTACATCCTTTCTCCCACCTGGAACTTCCAACTGCCCCAAGGTTTCATTCTCAGCAGTGAATCTACTTAGAAACAAAAAGAAAAAGGAATAAAAAGACAATAAGTAGTGTCATCTTTTCCAGCAAGCCTAGGCACATTGGTGTAGCCTATGGGTATAATACTCCCTTTCCTGGCCCTACCACTGGTTTTTTTTTAAGAAACCTGACTTATTTTTGCTCTTGAAATGAGATTCCCTGTGCAGTCTGTGGATTTGGAAGAAGGGGAAAAAGCTATATAAATGCAGGAAATGATTATGTTCAAACAAAATGAAGCTCCATTTCAAAGGCTAGTCAATGTGTCTCATTTACTATGTGTGCCAGAATGCCTGGTATATAAGGCATTCCTGTCCTGGCACAGCTCTACAATCATAATGACATTTATTCAGCATTAATGTGGCTGCCATGAGCACCTCTATAGGCCTATTATTGCCAATTCAGCATTAAAGTACCATTATAGTAAAGTGTTACTGTAAGAGAGAGTGCCTGCCAAACATTTCTCAGAAGAGCCCTGTGCTTTTAAGATAAGTGAGATCTCCAACGTCTTCATTTTCATGTAAATGTCAGAGATGAGACATTTTATTGATTAAACAAAACAATGGTGAACATATGTGTAGAAGTAGGCAGTATAAGTTCTGCTACAAGGAGAAGTACTTTATTACAAGTAGACAACTTGATTTCAACAGTTTTGGGGAAATTGGAATGCAGTGTAGAGATTCTGTGACATCTAGATCTTGATTCTTGCTTTCGGAAAATCTAATCTGCATTCGTCAACACAAAAACAGAGAAATCAAGTTTTCTCTGTTCTTGTGATGACTGTATTCTCAATGTCTTTAAACTGCATTGATCTGCATTATATAAGTCTATACCAGTGGTTCTCAACCTGTGGGTCCCTAGATGTTTTGGTCTTCAACTCCTGGAAATCCCAACAGCTGGTAAACTGGCTGAGATTTCTGGGAGTTGTAGATCAAAACACCTGGGGACCCACAGGTTGAGAACCACTGGTCTAAACTGACTGCATTAGATGGTTCCTCCAAGTCAGTCTATCCTCAACAGTCAGTGGCTGGCTGCACGGACACACCAACCTCATCTAAAGTACCCCACTCCAGATCAGCTCTGAATATGTGTTTTGTACAAATGGGCTTTTAGCCCAAAAGACTCATGAAGTTGGGGGTGGTAACCTGGGGAAGTCTTGGCATCAGCATTTTGCCCTGAGATTCCCCTAGGATACACACAGATTATGAGAAATACCTTCAAATCATTTTTTATATTAAAAAGATACTGACTGCAAATCCTATAAAAAAGTTGGGAGAGATTTCCAGGGAAGGACAATCAATTTTGACTGGAGGAGAGGTGCAAACTCCACCCTTTAATCTGTCCTGATTCTTCCATTTCCCACATCCCAATTCCACATCTCAGTTCATAGAATAACAAAAACCTTCCTCTTCAACACTTTTTCCAACATTTGCTCCCAGTTTCTGGAATGACTTAGGGGCAGGTCATTCTCTGTGGTGGCACCACAAGTTGTGGAATTTCCTTTCTAGGAAAATGCCCCTCCCTCTTTCAGCATTGACTTTTAGGTTTCAGACCACAGTAACTCTCCCCCAAAATGCTTTTGGGTTGGCTCACTTGTTTCTCTCATTTATGCTACAGTGTTTTATGATTTTGCTAACTAATACAGGGAGACTTTCAATGTACATGGTATTTGTTATATCTGTATTTTGTTTTGGATCTTTTTTAGTATTTCTTTTTTACTTAGTTTGGAAACTTTCAGCTGAAATGTCTTTTACAAAAATGTTAGTGATTCTTAGTTCACACTTATTGTGCTGATTTCTTGTTGTCCATACTGAGATTCTGCACATACAGGTTTTATGGGCATCACTGCATAGAGGTAATAAACATGTTCTTTAGGCACATTACCACTCTCTTCTTCCATAGAGTCATAGAATCTTTGAATTGGAAGAGACCTCATGGGCCATCCAGTCTAACCCCCTGCCAAGAAGCAGGAAAATTGCATTCAACAGCCTCTGTTTAAAAGCCTCCAAAGAAGGAGCCCCCAGTACACTTCGGAGCAGAGAGTTCCACTGCTGAACAGCTCTCACAGTCAGGAAGTTCTTCCTAATGTTCAGGTGGAATCTACTTTCCTGTATTTTGAAGCCATTGTTCTGCATCCTAGTCTCCACGGCAGCAGAAAGCAAGCTTGCTCCCTCCTCCCTATGTTTTCCTCTCACATATTTATACATGGCCATCATGTCTCCTCTCAGTCGTCTCTTCTGCAGGCTAAACATGCCCAGCTCTTTAAGCTGGTCCTCATAGGGCTTATTTTCCAGACCCTTGATCTTTTTTCAGTTATATGATGAAAAAGATCAAAAACAGAAGATTAAAAAGTAGCCTTACTATACAAAATGTTCAAGGTTATATTGATGAAAAAGCTCCTGAGCATTAGAAAAAATGTATATATTTGTATATATTTTCCCACCCCCATTTGTGCTTACCTCCCTGGCAGCTCTGCTGAAGAGGAGTATATATCCAAAAATCCAGTCCGAAATTGATATATTTTTTAAAAAGCTTGCCCTTAGTTTTTGAACCAGCTTCAAAATCATAGTTTTGATCATAAAATTCTACTGAATAGCGAAGACCAGAGTTTTATTCCCTGTGGATCGTATTTGAGACTTCACACTCAGCCCTAACATTTCTCTGCTTTATAATTGTTTTGTTCTGGTGAGATGAAGAGAGGAATGTGATAAGTTCGGCAATGGTTAATAAAGCCGTTTCCCTTTACATTGTAGAAATGTAGGTCATTGATGCTGAGATGACAATGATCAAAATTTGGTGCCAAAGGAAAGGGCAGCCCCAGTCTTTCTGTTATCTTTGGCTTGTTGCCAGCCCCTCTGTCAGAGTATCTTACAAACAACCCCCTTATATTTGTAAAGGTCCTGGGGATAATTTCCAACCTTGTTTTCCACCAAAGGAGATTATTAAATGGTGTTCTTTTTCATGGAACAGTGACAGTCCTGAGGAAGATTCATGGATGGATTATATTCCTAGACATTATAAATCAGCGCTGATGGCAAAGATAAGTTGGAGGCTTGAAGTAAATAAAAAATAAATTAGGATATGAGCCAGCCGCAGGCTGTAAAGACACGATCATAAAATTTAATACCAACAAATAGAGAAAAGAACCATTGAGAAGAAAAGGGAAAAAAGGGAGGGAGGCAGGCAGGCAAGCTGACTATACGACCTCTATGAAAGTATCTTAATAAAACATTTGGAAAACCTAGCTATCAACAAACATTTAATATGTTTTTGGACTGGGCATATGAAAGCGTTCATTTTCAGAAACACAAACAGCATATCACGTATTTGTTAATAATAGAATATTTTCCTTGTCTACTAAATTTGCCATATCCTGGGAGTTCAAGCCCTTTGTCATTCAATTTAATTTTTCTGCATTACATTCTGTGGGTGTAACATTTCAGAGGATTTTTTTAAAAAAAGAATAAAGATTGGAAATGCATACTACTCGGTACTCAGATCTACATTATGCCTCTATAAAGTGATGACTCATTACCCGAGCATATTGGTGTATTTATAGCTGAGAGAAATAGATTCACAGCACATTTCTATGACCATAATCCCATTAGTGGCCTCTGCTATTATAGCTCCTCCCTCTCCCACTTATATCAGCTTAAGTATTTCTCCCCCAGAGGCCAGTGGAAAAGATCTGCAGAATTTTTAGAAATCTTTCTTTCACTAGTCTATATTGTTGTAGGAATGCACCACCAATAATATTATTGCACATGTATTAAGCATTTACGTGAGTAGGTTTTGAACAAACTAGTTCCCTTACATGTCCTCAGCCCACTGTGTAAATCCTACAAGAGGCATGAAAATCAGAGCAGTGGCAAAGGGACGGGGGAATAAACCAGTCAGCTGCTGAGCCGAAAGGAAATGCAAGAGAAGAAATCTATTTTCAGAAGGTTTCATTCAACATGAAGTATGAAACTAGCAATGTATCAAGAAGGCAAGATATTTTTATGTGGCAGCTGACACTATTTCTTTTCCTAGATCTTCATTTCCCTATCAACAGCATATGGGGAAATGCAAGGGTAGCACAGAGGGCTGTATAGATACTGCCTAAAACCATTTGTGTACAGTGCCACAATGTCTGCAGTTGAGAGCTTTAGGGGAAAGAGAATTTGGGGAACTGTCTGGGGCTCTTTTCAGAACAAAAGTGATTGCACTGAATATAGGCAACTGCAAAGGGAGTTGGAGTGTGTGTGTGTGTGTGGCAATTTCCACCCTGTGGGTACGATTCCAGTAAGGCAGACGCTATCTCTATTGATATATCATTCACAGTTTCATTTTTGTCCCTTTTTGGGATGGGTGGCAAAACTTTGGTGGTAATATTGAGCAGGTACTTTCAGGCAAAGTATGACCCACAGGTCATACTTTGCTCAACCCTGGATTGTGACATTTCGTTGTTATACTCGCACAAATCTGATATACTCGCACAAATCTGGAATTTCAGGATGTTAAAGAAGCAGAGGATATGCATTTCTTTGTTTTTAATGGCATGGCTACTTTAATGTGTAAATGGAGGCAATTGTGAAGAGGGCATGGGCCATTCCTCTAGCTTTCTTCATGAGCCACATAAGCGATGATTCATTACCTCTAGTTTGTTTTTTATTGATGTTATGAAGTAGAGGGATAAAACCACGGTATGTTGCAACATATATTTAGCGGTGTACATGCAAAAAAGAGCCTAGAAAACTATATCATCCTATACTTTAGTAAGAGGTTAACCAAGAGACATTTCCTAGCCCAGTGGTTCTCAACCTGTGTGTCCCCAGGTGTTTTGGCATACAACTCCCAGAAATCCCAACCAGTTTATCAGTTGTCTGGGGACTCATCGGTTGAGAACCACTGTACTAGCCCAACCTTTCAAAATCTGACAGAAACATCATTCATCCATGCTCTGATCATCAGCAAAATGCTTCACCTTCCCCCCATGCAGCTGGTGTCTAGTAAAGTAGATTGGAGGTGGGTTATGATAGTAGTGCCAAAATTTGGACTAAAATAGGAAATAATTACCAAACTTAAATATAGGTTGGCATGGGTTCTTGTTGTTGTTTATTCGTTCAGTTGCTTTTGACTCTCTGTGACCTCATGGACCAGCCCACACCAAAGTTGTCACCACCTCCAGCTCCTTCAAGGTCATTGACACAGGATTCTATCCAAATCCTTACATTTTTCTTTAAAAATGGGTTTTGGGGTCTACGTAACTGGATCTAACAAATCAGTGTAGAAACAGTAATTTTTTATATAGCTGAAAATCGTATTTTAATGACCAGTGTGTTTTAAAAGCAACCTCGTGCAATGTGCAATAGGGATGGGAGAACTATTCACCTTTATTTATTTATTTATTTAATTTCTATCCTGCTTTTCTCCTGAATGAGGACTCAAAGTGACGAGCAAGATGTAAACAAAACATACCATACATAAAAATAAACATAATCAACAGATCAAAACATATCTGATGAAATTATAAACCAGTGATGCACATAATACATAACTAGCAAAAACAAAAATCAAAATATTAATTAGGTAAAAAACCCAATCCCCAAATCCATTCCTTTAGGCCATTGTCAGGTCCATTGTTCGAGGTTTGCAATACTACTATTCGCCTTCTGGAAAGACCTGCTTCCATAGGAAAGTTTTAATTTGGTTCCTGAAAGATACCAAGGAGGGAGCCATTCTAAATTCTTTAGGGAGGGAGTTCCAGACCTGCGGACCAACCACCAAATAGGCCCCCCTGGGAACTCACAGGTTGAGAACCACTGTTCTTGATGGTACAGAAATAAAAAAGAAATTAGCCCGGGTAATTTTCCCCTATGGGCCTCCTGGTGACACGGTGTGTTAAATCACTGAGCTGCTGAACTTGCTGACCGAAAGGTTGGTTGTTCAAATCCAGGGAGCGTGGTGAGTTCCCACTGTTAGGCTCAGCTTCTGCCAGCCTTAGCAGTTTGAAAACATGCAAATGTGTGTACATAAATAGGTACCACCTTGGTAGGAGGATAATGGCACTCCGTGCAGTCATGCTGGCCACATGACCTTGAAAGTGTTTATGGACAACGTTGACTCTTTGGCTTAGAAATGAACACCAACCCCCAGAGTCGGACACTACTAGACTTAATGCCAGGGGAAACCTTTATGTTTACCTAATTTTTCCCTTTGGTTCAAATTCAGAATTTATCTTTCCAAATTGTAACTTGTGGTGGACTGACTTTCGGATTTAGAATACTGGTGTAAGTGGCCTTGATTGGCTGTAATTGCTTGCATTTCCTTGTGTTATTCTATTTGTATCAATGAAAACATCTCTCCATAACCTCATACCGTCTACAACTACCATTCTGCTACTATGCATTTGGCCCGAAACTGCAATAATGTAACCAATGTTATAATTAAACTTTGTTCCCTGTAAGTAAATATTTATGTACTAAGAAGTTGACAGCCAGCTGCTAAGGAGCAAGGGATTTAATAGTTTCTCCCATCATTTACAATGCTCCTGGAATGTTGATGTGATTGATGCCATTCACAGCAAAGAACTGTAAAAAATTTTTTGCAGAAAGTATCCTATATCAAGAGAATTGATTATATTTCCTGAGAGAGGTCAAAACCACAGAATGCAAATGTTAATTATTTTTTTCTGGATTAAAGGATAAATAACAAAGGGTTGAATCATTTTTCATGAGTACCTTGCTTAATGAATACATTGTCCTTTCAACCCTAGGACTTTAATCTTTCAAAACATGCTTCATTTAAAAAACAAAAGAAAGAACCTTCTGTTCAAAATCAAGAAAGTGAATTGTTCCTGTTTAGTTTAATAGATTTTAGCTGTATTTTAAAGATCTTTTTACATCTTGGGAAAGATAAAAAATCCTCCCTTTCCCTTGTCTCACATCTCCCCCCCCCTCTCTCTCTCTCACACACACACACAGAAAAATACTTACCTTACCATCTCTGCCACACTGCAATGGTAAAAAAATAGCTTTCAGATGCAACATTCTTTTTATTGATTGATTCGAACAGATGCGGAATGATGATTATTTCCCCACTTGCTCCACAAGAAAAAATGTCATGTCCAGAATGAACTGCCAATAATCCCAGCTATAAATCACCCTGAATAATTAAAGCAGCCACCGTCTGTTGGGAAAATATTTTATAGACTGCCCTGTCTAATGAAAGTTCACAGCACTCAGTTGTTTAATCTGAATGCCACCTGAGATTTAAATGAAGGTTCTCCTATTAGTGGGTAACAACCCATCAGTCCTTGTAATGATTAGACCTATCGGCACAGTCTGTTTTGAAATTCAATTACAGTCCAAGATTAACATATCAGAACATCCTAGGAAATTAAATGGGTGAAGGATACCCTTGCTGTTGTTATTGTTGTTGTTGTTCTATAATGAACTCAGGGACTGCTTCTGATATCACATTTTATATTCTTGGATATAAAATCTATAGAACAGATGGTGGGGATGATGCCACAGAACAGAGCTTTGAAATATTATTTTTTTGGATAACATCTCCCTGTTTTCCCCAATCAACATGACTGGCTGGGGATTCTGGGAATTGCCTGACTGCAGTCTAACTCTGTCAAAGAGGAAAGAGGATATAGTAAGTTAGGAAATTTAAAGGAAGCTTAACTCCGCATACTCGCTTTTGACATAAATATGAGACCTGAAAATCTGATATATAGTGCAGAAGTCCAAATGCACTCTCTGAGTACTTTTGAAAGAAAAAAAGCAAGGGAAACAACCAATGATTTCAATCAGAGTGACAAAATTTGGGGGAGGAGAAAAAAAATCCAGAATCTCTCCAGACTGATCAACAAGAAGTTGTTTTCCAAACGCAACTTTCTCAGGCTTCCTTTTTAGTAAAGGACTTCTTCATCAAAGTCACATTGAATGGACAGATGTATGTTGAAAAAGGAAAAGGAAAAAAAGGCTTCTTCCACACAGCTGAAAAAAATCCCACATTTTCTGCTTTGAACTGGAATATATGGCAGTATGGACTCAGGGCCTTTCCACACAGCCATATAACGCAGAATTATCAAGGCAGAAAATCCCATAATATCTGCTTTGAACTGGGGTTCCTTCCACACAGCTGAATAAAATCCCACATTATCTTATTTGAACTGGAATATATGGCAGTGTGGGCTCAGATGTCGCAGTTCAAAGCAGATATTGTGGGATTTTCTGCCTTGATATTCTGGGTTATATGGCTATTTGAAAGAACCCTGGGTTATCTGAGTCCACACTGCCATATATTCCAGTTCAAAGCAGAAAATATGGGATTTTATTCAGCTGTGTGGAAGGGGCTTCAAATATTCCAGTTCAAGGAAGATATTGTGGGTCATTCTAACTTGATATTATGGATTATATGGTTGTGTGGAAGGGCCCTTGGAACAAACTAAAGCTCTCAACATAAACCCGAGTGCTGCCATAACCTGGTGCCAGATCTGAACATTGTAAAACTGACTGGACCCATGTCCTAGTATTACCATCTATAGAAGTAGAAAAAGTGCAGTTCATGAGTCTCACATTTGGCTCCTTCTACACTGCCATATAATTCAGTTCAAAGCATACAATCTGGATTTTATATGGCAGTGTAGAAGGGGCCTAGCATATCACCCTGCCTCTGAAACCCAAATCACAAAGCTTTCCCAGTAAGATACTATTGCCAGTTGCAACAAAAACCTCTGACAGGCAGGCTGGAATTCAACAAAAGTTTAATTCTTCCTGTCTTTCCCTTAACCAAGTTCAGACATCAGGGCAACCAATGCCCTTTAAGTGCCAATCCCATGCCTGAAGTTGGCATTAAATAGATCTATTTTAAGAACTTGATTTATTACAATATTTATATGACACCCTACATCAGAAAATCTCAAGGCAGTCTACAGACACAAAAAGAAAAATCCAAACAATTTAAAATAGTAAAGAGCAATTTAAAGCAATTTAAAACAGACTAAAACATACAATGTAATTGAAACAATTTCAGCAGTTTAAAACAATTTTAAACCATATACTTATACAGATTGAAGCCAAGGTTCTTAGACCACAAAGGCTTGAACAGAAAGCCAAGTTTTTAGTTTGGTTACAAAATGAAGTCAACTTCAGCACCAAACCAGCCTCCAAAGGAAAGGCAATCAACGACCCATATATTTAATCTACTTCCTCATAAAACAGCTGAAAATGCTTTGCCAGTACCCCTTCAAAATACCATCAAGAAGAGACTGAAACATGATAGTTAATTTTCTTGGTCTGCATGTTGGTGCCCTGTCCCTTCCCCATCTGACAGGGGAAACTGTGGCAACGCACATTGCCACATAGCTATTTCCCCCATCAGATGGGGGAAAGGCCCAAATCCATGAATTCAATTTACCTACCGTGGTTGGTGAGGAAGAATCTTGTGACACTTCCTTGTTACTTCAGCCATCAATGGGGTGGCCCACGGCCTGCATCATGTGATGGTGTTTGGCAGGCTCTACGACCAAAGAAGAAAGGGCCAAAACCCCACCGTGTGATGAGGTGGTTACTGCCATGGCTCAATGCTATGAAATAATGGGATTTTTGTTTTAACAAGTTCCTTAGCCTTCTCTGCCAAAATATACTGGTGCCACATCTAACTACAAATCCCAGTATTCCATAGCATCGAGCCATGGCAGTTCAAGTGGTGTCAAGCTGTGTCAGGTGCACTTTAAATCAGTTCTACTCAGCTAATTCTTAATAGCCAAGATAGAGAAGGATAAAGGGAAAAGTTATTTGACTGAATTCAGGAAGTATGATCAAGTACCAATTTCTCCTTTCCTTAGACTGCATTATGTGAAAGTAATTCCAAACAACAGGGCTACAGATACCTTTACACTGAAACTGTGTAAATTATTATATTTTCAGAGAAGATACAGATATCTTTAAAGTGCCTCACAAACTTCTCTCAGCAGACCTCCAAACCTTCCTCCAACATATCCCACTTAGGTTAAGTTTTAGCAAATCTGTCCACCACTGAGAACACAATAAGAATAGATAAACATAATCACTTTACACCACTTTGGCTACACGATAAACATAATAATGTACTCTCAGTCGTGACTATTACATTCACAATAACATTTCCTTTAGCAGCATTGTAGCCTTGATCCTGAAAATGTAGTAGGTCACCATTAAACCAAGGAGTTTGGATAGGTTCAAGAGCATCAGAGTGATCTCTTGAGAGTAATTGTGTCAGAAACACATTCCATCTCACAATGCCATAGAAAAACAAGTGCCTGCTGTGGAGAGGAATGATCATGGTTAGTGTTAGGTACCCATGGATGTGGTCCAGTCATAAGAAGAGAGGTACAGAGATTCAGTCCTAGACCACATCAGACCTGAGGCTTCACTTGCAGTTGTGATTGTTATAGCAACCTCAAAGCCCTAAGCTGGACTCACTAAGCTGTATCTGGTGTAGAAACTGAAATCTTCAAAGTAATTTGTCTTCCTCATTATAGCAAAAAACCAACCAAACAAAAAAACCCCAAAACATTTAGCCATCAGACAAGGAAACTGGGGGTTCCACAAAGCCCTATATTCCAGAATATCAAGGCAGAAAACCCCACATTATCTGAGTGTGGACTCAGATAACCCAGTTCAAAGCAGATATTGTGATATTTTCCGCCTTGATATTTTGGGATATAGGGCTGTGTGGAAGGGCCCTCATATGCAGAAATGGATATGTGAGCAGAATGGGCTCCTGTTGACTGAGATGTATTCTTTATATAGTATAATGTCCTGGATAGATGATACTAACCACCCATCCTATTCACAAATCCTCAACTACTCCAGGTTAGGCAAATGCTACATTGCATATCTAGCTGGACAAAGCTTATGACTCTAACCACTAATTCTACTAATTAGGCTGTCATGGAAGAATATCAGAGTTGTTGGGAGTACTTATGCAAGAACTGCACAAATCTCTGAATCCCCCAAATCAAGAGGAAAAAAATCAGACAGGAGTTTTCCATCTGAAAAAAAGAATACATTTTTGAGAAGAACTCACACTTCCTGCCTTAAATCATCACTTTCGTGCTGCCTTGTGATTTATTAGGCTGACTTCATGAATCAGACAAAAATTATTAGCCTATAAATTATTCCCAAGACTAATTTGCTTACCAAAAGGAAACTGCAAGGCCTTAGGGCATCTACAGGAGAACTCATTCCTAAAGCAATCAAGCCATAACATCATAGTCTGACTTGGCAGGTGCAGTTGCACTCCTGCATTTAGAAGGGTGAAGTTTAATTAATCTCTTCTCCTTTTCCCCCACTACATGAAACAGAAAGCTATTTTATCATTAGGCAGCTGAGTTACACTTCCTGGGGACAACGCAAAACAGATGGGAAAAACTTTTATTTCTCGGTGTTTGTTAGACGATGTGATTCTGAATCTCAGGAGTGGGAAAGACAAAGTGAAAGACACAAAACTTTCAATTCTACAGGTAAAAGAATGCTTATAAATAAGCAGGGAACCATTAAAATAAATGGTGCCTAATAGGTGCACAACAGTTGCAACTAATTGGGATTCAATCATGCCTTTTGCATGAAAGTGTTCTTTCTCCCTGTAGGAGTTTTAATGTTGTTTTCTTTTTAACACATCTTAATTGTGGCTGCAGTTCTATATAGCAGTCTACATTGCAGAGCTCTACATGTATTTAGTTATGTGAAGGCGTGCATTAGGTTACTGGCAAGAGTGTGCTGATGCACATCAAGTTCTGTCAATGTCAATTGGTGAATGAACATCACAATACTGGCTCCATTGATGTATCCAAACCACATCAGTGAAGCTAGTATCACTATGTTCATTGGACTCCACTGATGTGCTTTGGCAGTATCTGGATCGGCAAATGGAGTGCCTGATGCACACCAGGACCCTTTGCACTTGAGTCCTGATGTGTCATGACACCTTTGCTGGCTCTCTTTTGTTGTATATGGATATAGTAAAACTACTCAGTTCTGTTCCCCACATATGTGGATTCAATTATTTTGATGTAAGTCACAAATGGAATTCCAGCCTGTGTTTTTATTATTTTCATTATGATTTTATTCTGGATTGTTTTAAATGTTTTCAGTTGTTAGTGTGAGTTAGAGAGACCCATAGAGTCAAAATGGTAAGTTAGCAATTACATATATCTCAAAATTTCATGGGCTTACACTAGTTGGGACTAACAATTAGATTTAGGCCTTTGTTTTAGCGGATTGTCACCTCGAATGTCTGCCATGCTTAGAAGTAACAAGCGAATACAAGTGAAATCAGTTATCTACATTGATAACTCTTTTCTGCTGGAAATGAATAGCTTTCTGATCTTCATAGCCAGGTAGATAACTTTGGGGGTTTGATATTTAAGCCTGTGCATTAGGCATTGATTCCACCCTGCTACTGTTTGGCTTTTTGTTGTGCAAAAGATAGCGATGTCTCCTTTGCACCCACCTGCTATGGTTGAAGCAGGTGCTCATTATCTAGAGAATCTGTACTCTCTGTGTCTGTTCTTCAAAG
Source organism: Anolis apletophallus (assembly GCA_030556195.1). Classification (NCBI taxonomy): domain Eukaryota; kingdom Metazoa; phylum Chordata; class Lepidosauria; order Squamata; family Anolidae; genus Anolis; species Anolis apletophallus. The sequence goes on from JARBWK010000010.1 coordinate 49,686,564, forward strand.
CATTCAGCTCCCATAAAGCAGCCTCATGAAAAGTAGATCCTTGCTATTTTAGACCTCCATATTTGCCTCCATATGTATAGAGAATGTGGGGTAATGCAGTATTTTCCTCACATATTGTTTGCCACATGCTAGTACACTCAGGTCTTCACAAAGGTAATGGTTGCTTCTTTTCCTTTCTCTTTTCTTTCCTTTCTCTTCTCCTTTCCATTCCCTTTCCTTCCTTCCTTCTGTCTTTTTCCTTCCATCTTTCTTTCCTTTTGTCTTTCCTTCCGTCTTTCCTTCTTTCCTTCCTTCTGTCTTTCCTTTAATCTTTCTTTTTGTCTTTCCTTCCTTTTTTCTTTCTTTCTTTCTTTCTAACTTCCCCATCTCTGAGATGCTTTTAGATAGGTGTAAATTTGTACCTGTGTTTTGGATTAGGGTTGAAGGCTTAGACAGCAAATCCTGAAAGGGCTCAGTAGCAGCCTTGGTTTGCCTAGCCTCTAGCTTCAGTTAAAGGACAAAGCTGGACATTCCACCAGAAATGTCATGTATCAGGATAAAGTAGAAAACAATGGCATTCATAGGTTCTGAAATTAAATTTAAGCCTCAGTTTTGTTTCTGCATATGGAATGGGGAAAGAGTTGCTGAATCTTTTTTTGCCTCAGGCAACAAACTATCTTTGGCTACCCCTGGAGAGACAGGTGATTCAATCTGAAGAAAAGTTTCAGAAGTTGACTGACTTAATCAGGAAAGGTTAATTTAAGATTACACATTTAACCAGGAATAAAAAAAACAAATGGCGGGATTGTTGCTGAACAAGCTAGAAAAAACCAACAAGAATAGTGGCCCTTTGAGGAAGTCAGCATGTTTAGAGAGGGGGGACGGGACACAGAGATGTAATATCAAATAGCTGCTTTATATAGAAATAACAGTTTGTAGATTTGTGTTTCTCATTTTCACACACTGTCAGAGGTTCCAGAGCAATCTTTCACATGGTCACTTCCCTTATGGCATTATGTGATTATTTACAGATAAAGTTGGGTGTTTGGAAACAGAGAAGTATCCATAAATAATGGTAGTTTTTAAAGAAGAATCTGTTCTTCCTAAAGGCAAGTAACCAAAGTTTGAGAAAATTAATTTTTGCACTATAATTTTTAAAGCTGAGGGAATTTGGGACTTAAGGTAAAACAAATAACTTTCCAAGTACTTACTTAACTCCATTGGCACCCAAGGGCTCCCATGTCATCAGGAATGCATCCATGAAACGATGTCAGATTCTAATTGCAATATGTTGAAACTACTGCAACACAGGATTCAACATCTTGGATAGCAACTTAGGTTTCATGTCTAGATCTCAAGTGAGTTCACTGCTCTACTAACCTAGGAGCTACAATCCATGTAGCCCAGGATTGTTAACTCATATTGGCTGGAGTTCTTCTGCCTTTCAAGACAGAATTCTCTCTTTGCCTTACATAAATGTTCCTGATATTCTCTGGTAGCCTTTTATTCAAGGACTAGCCAGGTGTGATTGCTGTTGCCACTGTTTCCTCCTCTTCTTCTCTGTCATCTTGTGGTCAAATCCCAAATAAAGTAGACCTATTCAAACGGTTGTTAAATGGTGAGTCAACACATAGATAAACCAAATGGATTTCATTGATCTATGTTTATTTGTTTATTTGCTGTATTTATATACTGCCTTTCTCACCCCAAGGGAGGCCCAAAGTGATTTATAACATACTAATGGCAAAATTCAATGCTAATATACATGTAAAAATCATAATAACTAAACAATAACATGTAACTATGTATTAAAATAATTAAAACCATTAAACATAAGGCATAAACAACATTTAGACATTAAGACAAAGCATTAAAACATCCTATAAATATTAAAGTCACATGATCCAAAATCATAAACTGTAGCCATTCCAATTGTCATTGTAATATTCCCTAATTATTCTTTGCACTGCATTACTTTACTGGGCAAAGGCTTGGTCCCAGAACCATGTCTTTGTTTTTCTTTCTCAAGGCTAGAAGGGAGGGTGCTGATCTAATCTCACTGGGGAGAGAGTTCCAGAATTGAGAAGCCACCACCGAGAAGGCCCTCTCTCTTGTCCCCACCAACCGTACTTGCAACTGAGATGGGACCAAGAGCAAGGCTCCCCAGAAGATCTTAACCTCCATGATGGTTCATAGAGGAAGATACATTCGGACAGGTAGGTTGGGCTGGAACCATTTAGGCCAAGCTTTATAAATTAAAGCCAGCACTTTGACTGGTGCTCAGTAGCAGACTGGCAGTCAGTGGAGCTGATGTAACAGGAGGGTTGTGTGCTCACTGTACGCTGCTCCGATGAGAAATCTTGCTGCTGCTCATTGGACCACTTGAAGCTTATACAGTCAAGACTAACCAGAGGATTTGAGTCATTATTATATAATCCAAAATAGCCCCTGGTGGCACAGCAGATTAAACTGCTGAGCTGCTGAATTTCTGGCCAAAAGATTGGTGCTTCAAACCCAGGGAGCACTGTGAGCTCCCACTGTTAGCCCCAGCTTCTGACAACCTAGCAGTTTGAAAACATTCCAATGTGAGTAGATCAATAGGTACTGCTTAGGCATGAAGGTAATGGCGCTCCATGCAATCATGCCGGCCACATGACCTTGGAGGTGTCTATGGACAACCATGGCTCTTTGGCTTAGAAATGGAGATGAGCACCCCCCCCCCCTGAGATTTAATGTCATGGGGAAACCTTCACTTTTACTATAGTACTCAATAATTAATATTTATTCGCAACAATAACAGTAGTCTCTCGGCATGTTACAATAAATTGATCCTTAGAAACAAAAGAATCCTAGCCCAAAAGCAGATTAAGGGACTCCCCTCATCCCACTGTGCTGGCCTGGAGGGAAAGAAGATGAAACTGGACTTAATCTCCTTCCCTACTGCCTTCCCTTTTCACCTTTGTGTTATGTCTTACTTAGATGGTAAGCCTGAGGGCAGGTAACCGTTTTGTTGTTCTTTTACTTGTAAAGCACCATGTACACCATGCTGTGTCATCATCATTGTCATTACACAACTTTAGAACTTTTGCCAGACTGCATGTCACCGAAGAATTAACTCCTCTAATGCTTGCTTACCTTCTCTGGCACTTTTCATCTTGTGCATTTTCCCTGAGAACAACAGAACACAGTGCACTAGAAGTCTGGCTAGAACAAACCAACAGAGTGTTAGCTTACTTTTTATTATAGAGAATTAGGCTGTTATGGGTATTTCTGCTTCTCAAATTCAGGTCTCATTCTAGATTGGTGATGGTACTTCTCATAATTCACCTTGCCATGCTGGCATGCCTCCCTATTCAGAGCAACACTACCCCTTGCTCTGCCTGCCATTGCTAGTCTGTCTATCAAAGTCTACATCTCACTCTTACCACCCAGTGCATCAAAGCTGTCTAAACTGAGGTGACCAACCACAATAATGGAAAGTGGTCATTTTATTGCTTCTGCAAACCAGCTGTGAAAAAAAAACCCAAATCAGAAATAATGTCCGTTTCCATTTCATTCTGAATTTTTTATGGACATTTTGAGTAAAATGTTGGGGGATGGAGCATCTGGGAGCTTGTAAGACATTTGGGGGAGACATCAAAAGCCCTGAAAAGACTCAGAAGCCACATATGGCCTGCAGGCCAAAGTTTTCCCAATCCAGTGTAAGCTAAGCACAGACATTTAATGAGGAAAACAGTAAACTCTCTCCTTCCAATTTCTCTATGCAATCAGTAAAAACAAAATTAACAGCATCAGTACATGTCTAGTCAATCTAAGCAATCCTTACTATTAGCAATAACATACTTTCAGTGGGCAACAGATTTGTCTCCCATGCTCATTTTATTAACTTCTTGTAAAAACATGTTCTAGCACAGACTTGCTTAGAGCTGGATTGTTTACATGCTTCTTCATAGGATGATTTCTGTTAAATAAGTTGTGACTGATTAATGCTTTCCAATGACATGTGGCATCACACAGATTTTTCTGCTTGTCCCTGGGATGTTCTGGATGTGTCATCAGCTGACTTGTTTCCCCCTTTTTCCCTCTAGCAAAATGGCAATCTGCCACTTCAGACAGGAAGCAGAAAAGGAAAAAAAATCAACTGGAGTCACAATCCCATTTGTCTAGAGTTTCTTTTTGTGACATGACACTTGGTGTGTAGATTTTACTTCCCAATTATTGAGAGCTCATGCAAGGCAAAAGTAAATGCTGGAAGAGAGCCTTGTTCACTTAAACAGCTGACATCTTGGCATTTGCAAACCATAATAACAGAGACATGACATTTTAGCATCTATATTTGCAAAGCATCTTAGTAGGCTTTTTTCTTTTTTCCTCTTGAAACACAAATTCTGCATTTAGCAGGAGGATGTTTATATACAAGAGTTTTCATGCTGGCCCTCTTTTTACAGCTCAGTTGCTGAAAGTATATGTGATACTTTTGAAATTTTCAACAACATTCTGGCATACATTTCAAAAATATTTTTAGAGTCAGCTCTTTTCCTTGATATCCCCCTTTCTCATGAAGTTTATCATGACAGCAAGCTGCCTTTTTCTGTGATGACATTTGTTAATGTCCTCACTTTAGAGAAGGCGTATTACTGATCCAAGACATTTTCCTGTCTGAGGAGGAAATGGAGGAGGAAATGGCATCCACCACACACAGACTCAGAGCTTTATTAATGCTGCTGTTGTATGCCTTCAAGATGATTCCCACACATACAGTTTTCATGACAACATGAGTAGGATTGTCATTGGTTTCCTCTGAGACCCAGACAGCATCATTTGGCCCAGATCATCCAGTGGAAACTTCAGCCCTGGTCTCCGTCCAATGGTCAAACTATTGCACCGTGCTTGGCAAGCTATATTGGCAGAAAGGGGGTGAAATCCCACAATCACCTGTCTCTATTCCTGGAAGGAAAAGTTTTAATAGTAAGTTAAGTAACAAAGAGAGCAATTTTTTTACTTATAAATATGGCATTAGGCCTGACAAAGCTTTGCTGAATACAAATCCTTGCCAATGTGTCAGCTGTGGAAGTGAACAAGGCTATCTTTCAGAACAATCTTTATCTTGGGTTGCTGTGAGTTTTCTGGACAGAATAATTCTCTCCCAATGTTTCGCCCACATATATGGCAGGCATCCTCAGAGATTGTGAAGTCTGTTGGACTTCAAGTGAGGCAAGTGAGGTTTTATATATCTGTGGAATGTCCAGGGTGGGAGAAAGAACTCTTGTCTGTTTGAGGCAAGTGTGAATGTTTATCTTGTCCTGGCCTGACTTTGCATTGGTGTTGGGGCTGTGTCCCTCTGTTAGAAGAGTTTTGGTCTAGCACAACAAGGGTCTTTATCATACGGACTTGCTATTCCACTATTGTTGATGGTGGATGCATGCTACATTGAGCAGCTTGGATACCACGCTACTGTTTAGCAGTGCAGTTATGTTGATTTATCCCATGATCATATTTCCTCACACCTCATAATTCCAGTGTTTTTTTCCGTTTCCTTTTTAGCAAAATATGGAGGGGGAGTTGGGAAAGGAGAAGAATACCACCCCTGCATAGAAACTGAGAGGCCCTAGTGGACTAAGGTAGGTGATGGGAACATTGTGGGATTGGGAGATATTTATGGATTCTACCCAGTAATCATTAAGGCTGGGATAATATTGGGGGGCAGGAGGCAAACCAACCACTGGATGCACTTGGCAACATATGATGGGGACCGTCGGCCAGCTGCAATTCTGGTTTGTCTGCTTCATGGTTAAAGTCCTAAATTTATAGATAGAAAGGTTTATATGCAATAATTGTGGTATTAGTGGTATTTCATATGAATTTTTTAAGCTTTCTTTTTATGTCCTGATATAGGGACTTGAGGTTAAAAACAGATGAATGGAATTTGAAGCTTATTTATTTCTGTATTCCTTAAAACAGGTTGTCAGATATGTTTTTAAAGGAAATATTATATCACAGAATATCCTGCACTCCACATGATGTGTAGTGTTCTCATTGACATCATCAGCATTGCGTCTGTGTTATTTTATACTCCAATTTGTTATTGGAATAGACATATTTTATCAACTGTAAAGATGATCATGCAAATTGTGTGCCATCTTTAATATGATTTACCACCTGTTTGATTGTTCAGAAGTGCATAATATGCTTAATTAATCTAATTAGGCCATGAACAAATCAAAAACAAATTTACAGTCACTCTCGTCACAAAAGTATTTTTGTTTTTGCTAGGATGAATGATTCATTTCCAAAGAAAAAGTTATCCCAGAAAACCTGTTTCCCTTTATAGCACTACAGATTTCCCTTGGTATATATGTATTGCTTTAGAAAAATCATTTAAAAATCATTTTTTTAAAAAATCATTGTTTTCTCTTTTTTTGTTATCATTGAAAAGTAATGTAATTCATTTCTGAAGCAGGGCAACCTAAGGCTCCCAAGAAAAGATATTGTATTCTGTGCCAGGATTATCTGTGTACAAACTTATACAGTATGTGTCTACTTGAAAGTAAATCATATTAAATTCAATGAGACGTATTTCCAGGTAATGCACATAGGACTGTAGCCTGTATCTCCAGGAGCTCAAATTCATTTTTGAAAAATGAAATTGGTTTAGTACTCCTATCTTTGCAATGGTATGCGACTGTGTGTGTCTATGATGTGATATCGTAACAAATCTTTGCTCACCTAGGGCTTCATGGTTGTCACAAAGCTGTAAATCAGGATTGTTGTGGATGTAACAGTGAAGGTGTATGTGTATAGCCTTTATCTCCCTCTTCCCCTCCTTTGAAAATATGTCCTAAAGGATGTGAAAAACCTGTTCTTAAACACTATCGTATAATAAGAGAAAAATAAATGTGGGCATTATATGTGCAGTCTTCCAGTGGGAAGAGTTGCTAAGGAATTACTCAGAACACCACTACTAAGAATAAAATATGGGTTCAGAGAAAATCATGTCTAGGTTCCATTTAAATCTAAATGAAACTAACTAAAGTCCACTGTTTTCTACAGAAACACTGTTCATTTTAGTAACTTTGGGTCCAGCCTGCCATATTCCTGATTGCATGAGCTCTACCAGCACATTCAGGTATATTTTTTCTAGTGTGATTTGGGGAAACACATTGATTTTATATCCTTATGCAGCAAAGACCTATGGAATTAGAAATCATAAGATGTTAGGGGCTGCTTTCATGAACTGTCCATCACTGTAGACTATAATGAGTTTGAGTGCACAGGGCTACAATTGCAGATGTCAACATTGCATATTTATTTTTAATAAAGTGGTGGCTTCCATTTTTGGCAAGGATAAATCCTATATCAAATTGGCAGGCAAAGGCCTACCTGCAGCTATCGTTTCCTGCCATACATGCACGAGTTCCTTGGATCCTGACATGCAAACTTATTTTAAAAAATCCTGTTTCCCCTACATTCTTACTTGTACTGTAATGCAGGCAATGTAAAAAAGATCTATATGACTTGTGCATACTCCTGGCTAATGCTGAATGTTAAATTAGGGAAACAGAGAACTGCATTTTGTGAAATCTCACCTAATTATAGTCTTAAAACACACACAAAATGTAATTGTTATAAACATACTACTTGCTTTTGAATCATACAATCTAGGGCATTTTGGGAATCAAGGCACTTATTAATAGCAATTATATCGATCTACTCTATTTGACAATATCAATGTGAAAATTCCAAGCAAGTTTTTCTACTTCACGTATTTATGCATTAAATCCCTGCAGGGTACCATATTTTGCAAGAATTGCTATAATAATAATTAGAAACTGAAGTAAATGAAATAGTCTAAATGACTTTATTCGATACAAATTTCACTGATTTGACTGAATTAAGACAAAGAAACATATTGTGCATTGTGCAGTGACAGAAAGTGTTATTCTTTCATGTTCCTTTGTCTGCATCTCAATCTGACATGTGCCTACTGATAGCTTTGAGAGTATAAATGCTTATTGCTTACTTCTTATTGTAACACATTATCAATTAATTGCTCACAAACCCCTGCTCTTAGTCTGTGTAGGTTGTAAGGAGTGGTAAATCATTAACTTTCAATGACAGCCTGTTAGAATTACAATGTGAACACTGCAAGGTATGAAATTTGCAAGTTTAATTAGTTGAAAACAACCTCTTTGTCTTCCAAAATCCCAGTGGTAAGTGCAAGGACACATCCTGTACACACCAATCTCCTCACTACCCACACTTCCCCTTGCTTTTCACTAGCAGGACTTCAGCAAAACCATTTTGCCCAAAATGGCTTTCCTCAGTGGGCTGCTTTTTCTAAGTTCATTTCTTATCTAAGGCATAGGCGGGTGGATTCCTGGGGAGTAGGCGTACTTGTAGGAGGAACAAAGTCAACTTCGCATTGTTCCTTTCCTGTGAATAACAACAAGATGCCTAAACCAAATAATGAAGGATCAGTTGACAACTGTGAGCCTATCAACAAATTTGCAATTTAGTGGGTGGGGGGGGGAGGGGTAGAATAAAAGCATAGAATCTAGAAACACATGACAAAGAATATCTATTGTTGAATTGCATAGAGGTGAACTCATAAAGTCATGAAGATATAGATCTTTTCTGTGAATTTAGATGTTCATTTTCAAAGAGACTGATTGTTGTTTGGTCCAATAGTGCAATAATGTCTATTTATATCTTTGGGGTTCTGCTAGCAAATCAGACTTTTTAAGTGTCTGTACTGATGTAAATTTACACCTTAACATTGCCAAATAGTCCATACCAGATACACTATTAAAGAACCAAGTCTGGATCCTTAGCCCTGTTGACTTACCATAAATTGTCTTAAACTTTTAATGTTTAATTGCGTATTATTACTCAATGTATTAATTTAAATCAATCAATCAAAACTTTATTACGGTCACAGACCAGCACAAAGCGGGCACAAGCGCCCTAAGAGGAGAAGGACAACTCCCCAGTAAACAGTTATTTAAAATCAGACTAGAAATCAGTATAAAAATGTATTTTAAAAGACAGGATATTGTTGCCTTACGGTGTCAATCATCACCCGTCTGATTTTAAGTGCAGCAGCACAGAACTTAGCAACACTGTAAGTCATTGCAGTGCTAGAGTCCGAAAGCAGCAGGGTGGAATAACATCTTTCACTGCGCCCCGGGTACTTTAGAAGCCATGGTCAATGAGATTGGATCTAAGATCTCTGTAGAACATGCATTGAAAAGCACGTGCTCAGTTGTCACCACATCACCAGACCCACAGGGGCATAGTCTCTGCTTGAAGGGGGTCTTCTGATACCTCCCCTCCAATACAGCCGATGGGAGGGCATGGCATCTTGCCAGGGTAAAAGCCCTTCGGTGTTTGGGCACCTCCAGGTCTGTTAGGTATGCCATGTATTAATTTAATGTGTCTTAAATGTTATTTTTGTATGTTCAAATCTTTAATCTTGTTAGTTTGGGTTATTTTATAATTATATTTTGATGTTATTCATTTACTGTTTATAATTTGATCTGTTTTGTTACATCTTGTTGGCATTGAATGTTTGCCATTTTTCCTGTTGTACACTACCCTGAGTCCCTTTGGAGAGATAGGGCAGGATAAAAATATAAAGTTTATTATACTATTATTAGGGGAGAGCAAAAACATGAGAAAAGCCTATTTATGCATCCTGCCAAATGGCCAACTTCACAGGTGTTTCAGGGAACACTCCTGAGCTATAGGAAGTAGGGGATTATCTCAGTGTTGTTTGAGCCCAAACCATCATATTTGACATGGGGTAAAAGACAAAATGTGCATACAACTTTACTTCTTGGTGCATTGTGTTTGTGTGTGTTTTTAAGTTGTCTATTGACGTATAACAACCCCATGAATTTTCTAAGGTTTTCTTAGCCAAGGGATAGGAGCCACGGTGGCACAATGGATTAAACCCTCATGCTGGATGAACTGATGACCTGAAGACCTGAAGGTCAGTGGTTTGAATCTGCAAGATGGAGTGAGCTCCCTTCTGTTGGCTTTAGCTTCCCATGTGGGGACATGAGAGAAGCCTCCGCAAGATGGCAACACATCTGAGCATCCCCTGGGCAATGTCCTTGCAGATGGCTAATTCTCTCACACCAGAAGCAACTTTCAGCATAGTTCTTCTGATATGATAAAAGAAAAAGGCAAGGGATATTCAGAGGTGGTATTATCAGTTCTTTCCTCTGAAATATTTAGGTACCATTGCATGCCCATGGTAAAATCAGTAAGGAATACTCCTTGTCAGTGAAATAGTGAATCAGCAGAGAGTTTTAGTCCAAATCTTAGAAGAAATATCCAAGGCTTTGATAGAATGCAGCACCTTGGATAGCTCCTTTAAAGTCTGGAGATTCATTGCACCACTAACATCTGAACCTCCTGCTGAGAATCCTGAGTGAATTTTATAGGGGATATTCAAGGGAAGAGTCCAGTCTCAATGTGTGAAATTGAAATAGGTTATAGTGCTTTGCCACAGCACTGTGAATACTAATACTGTGCCAGTCTCCAACTCCTTTATTTTTTTATTTATTCCCTCCCTGAAGGAGGAGGAAACATTTTTTCCTACAATCTGAGCTGCCTCCCACTTGGTTGTACTTCCGAAAATACTGAGAGAAGGACACAGTGACTTCATATCTTCCCATAGATATTCAAAATAGTTTAGGAGGCTGTGAGGTGCCATGGAAAATAGTATGAAAATGTGTTGTGCTTTAAAAAAAGAGGGGGGGACGACACATTATCAAGGCAAGAAAGTAGAAAATACAAATCTTGTACACCCCTTTTCCTACGTTCTATCATATATACCTTTCTTTTACATGATATTTTGTTTTCCCTCAACATGGCAAGACAAAGGGTATGAAAACTATTGACCCCACAATAAAGAGTCCACCTTCCTAGACACCCAACCAAAGGAAGGGATAGCAAATTCAAATTACAAATCTTGCCATTTAGGGCTCAAGGGTCTGATGAGATCCAGGCTTATTTAGACTGGACTAAGATCTGCACCTTTATATTTTTGTTTCTATTCACAATGGGTAAAGTGCAGTAAAGGTTATGTGATTTCCCCCTCCTATAGTTGAACAACAGGGATGAAAGGCATGTGAGAAACAAGACATCTAAGGTATGAAGGACTGAGGTCTTTCATATGAGTCTGCCTATGTTTTGAGATCTAGGCCTTTTTGGTTGTTCCACCAACCTCACAGGAACATATGGTGGGAAGATTGGAAAGAGTTTTCATGATGACTGCTTCCAACCAACAGGTACACTGAGTGATGGAGGTCTGTTCTGCTGACAATCAGCACACTGCAGGGTGAAGTTTCGGGAACCCTCTTGCCAAAGAGCTGTGATACAACAATCAATAGCAGGACCCCAGCCAGCTCCTCCTTCCACAGCTTACTGACCAGTGTGGGCTGAAGATATCCTGCAGGGTCCCAGTCACCAACAGAAGGGACTTCGTTAATTGATGTGGCTGCTAACTGCTAAGGTAGGTTTCAATCTGAAGATGCTATGTAGTTACTATTGTTTATTGGCCAATCAATATTTTCAACCCCACCAAATAGATATGCTTACAGAGATTAGGAATCATGTGATAGCAGACACACAGTTTACAAGTTCTCCTTAGTTTCATGCCACTGGGCAAGGGTGTTGCTACTGGAAGAGCAAAATTAATGCATAACGATTCACACCCACATGGAGTTTTCCTTCATTCCCCAAATTTCTAGCACTAAAGGAAATTATATATTTAAAACAGAACACTTATATTTGTTATTTCTGCATGACCTTGGTAACTTTGCCTTCACCTTTTCATGAGGTACTTAAAACTGTATTTCTCAACATTCAACTAAAGTTTTAGGAATGCTAAAAATATGAGGATTAAAGGAACATTTCATCTGGGTTGGGGGAATTCTTACCTAGGGTGCAATGTCCTCATTTTGACACCAGAGCTAGACCCCTGGCTTCATGTTTGGAAAATCAACATCACTCTGACATCTGACACTACAGTAAAGCCACTCAAGGAAAGATTCCCAGCCTTGGTCGCCTTAGTTGATGATCTACGCCGGGAGCTAGACGGGGGGGGGGGGGTGTCCCCTGTTGGTTCTGCTAGACCTCTCGGCAGCTTTCAATACCGTTGACCACAGTATCCTTCTGGGACACCTTGCAGCAATGAGACTTGGAGGTCCTGCCTTGCAGTGGCTCCAGCCCTTTCTGGTGGGTCGGTCCCAGAGGGTGTTACTGGGTGACACCTGTTCGACCCCACAACCGTTATCGTGTTTAGTCCCTCAGGGTTCAGTACTCTCTCCAATGTTATTTAACATCTACATGTACATGAAGCCGCTGGGGGAGATCATCCGGAGTTTCGGAATAAGGTGTTATCTGTACGTAGATGACGTCTAAATCTGTCACTCCTTTCTACCTGTCACTAAGAAGGCTGTTCAGACTTTGAATCAGTGCTTAGCTGCTGTGTTGGACTGGATGAGGGCTAGCAAATTGAAACTTAATCCTGACAAGACAGAGATCCTCCTGGTCAGTCGTAAGGCCGAACAAGTTACAGCTTCTGTTGGATGGGGTTACACTCCCCCTGAAGATGCAGGTTTGCAGCTTGGGAGTGATCCTGGATTCATCACTGAGCCTGGAACCCCAGGTTTCGGCAGTGGCCAGGGGAGCTATTTCACTGTTAAGACTCGTGTGCCAGCTGCGCCTGTACCTTGGGAAGTCTGATCTGGCTATGGTCATCCATGCTCTGGTCACATCCCGAATAGATTACTGCAATGCACTCTATGTGAGGCTGCCTTTGAAGACAGTTTGGAAACTGCAACTAATCTAATGGACAGCAGCCAGATTACTAACAGGAGCTACATACAGGGAGCATACTCTTCCCCCCCCCCCCTGTTGTGTCAGCTTCACTTGCTGCCTGTCCACTTCTGAGCTCAATTCAAAAAGCTGGTTTTGACCTATAAAGCTCTATACGGCTCTGGCCCATCTTACTTGTCCGAACGCATCTGCCTCTATGTCCCACCTCATAATTTAAGATCATCTGGGGAGGCCCTGCTTTCGCTCCCTCCAACGTCTCAAATGCGGCTGGTGGGGACGAGAGTTGTGGCTCCCCACCTGTGGAATGCGCTTCCAAGTGAAATATGATCAACCCCATCCCTCCTAGCATTTAGGAAAAAAGTAAAATCTTGGTTATGGGACCAGGCCTTTGCACAATAGCACAATGCAGCACCTTGGACTGGAATTGGATTAGCAAGTTGATAGATGAGGATATGACTTACTGTTTTATGAATCTAGGTCTGCGGACAGAATACTATTTTAACTTAATGGACTGTTGATTATTTGTTTTAATTTAATTGTTACTGTTTTAAAGATGTATGTATTTATGGTTTTATACTGTATACTGTGACATCAAATTGCTGCCTTGTAATCCGCTCTGGGTTTAAGAAGAGTGGGGGAAAATACTATAAATAAATAAATAAATAAATAAATAAATAAGTGCACTGAACATTTTTCTGGTTCAAGTGGGAACCAATGAAATTTCAGGATAGCATAAGGAGTGCTGGATAAGAAGCTGAAGGACCTTGAAGCACAAGTTGTAATTTCATATCTCCCATTAAAAGTCGCAGCCCATAAAGGAATAGAGAATAATGGAGCTGAACAACTGACTCCACAGAGGCTGCCACTGAAAGTGAGAATGGTAAAAGGTGACATGATAGCCATGCTTAAATATTTGAAATAATTTCATATTGAATATGGAGTATGCTTATTTTCTGCTGACCCAGAGATTAGAGCACAGAGCAATTGATTCAAAATACAGGAAATGAAATTTCACCCAAACATTAGAAAAAATGGACAGATAAATACACTCCTTGGAGTGGAGTGTGGTTTTTGTAGAAGTTATTATATAGAGGTTGGATGGCACAGTCTCTATTGCTTCATTGTTCCAAAAAGGATGGTTGCATGTCTTCAACATCCTCAACATTTGCCACCTCCTGTGGGAAGCGGAGCCTCTCACCAGACTCTGGGGGCCTTTCCACACAGCCATATAACCCAGAATATCAAGGCAGAAAACCCCACAATATCTGTTTTGAACTGTGTTATCTGAGTCCACACTGCCATATATTCCAGTTCAAAGCAGATAATGTGGGATTTTATTCAGCTATGTGGAAGGAGCCTGAGACCACATCATCAGGATGGGCATATGCCTAGACTTCTCCATGTTTGAATCCTCTGTCTCCAGAAGGTGAATTACTATACCCAGCTTCCATCATCATCAACAATTATGACCAGTGGCTAGGGATTATAGAGTTAGTTTTTGAGGGGACCCCATTGGGGAAGGCTGAGCCAGTAGAATATGGTCAGGATAAGAAATGCAAAACCATGACTTACATCACATCAACATGATTGTATCAATTAGCCATATGCCAAATTCACATTTCATAACTACAACACAATTAATCAATTTCAACAGTTTTCTATTCCTACCCACGCTCATGCCTAACAGAATTGTGTCTTTGTTTCACTTTCTTTTAAAAATCACAATTAATCATAATTAAATAGATATATAAGTTTTAAAGCAATAGTAAGGACAATTATGAGATGTTTAAAAACCTTATTAAATATACAAGACCAGAATTATCAGTCTAAAACATAACTGAACAAATTTAAACAACATGGGGGGGAAACCATCCAAATTCATCTAGCCTTAAACAGCTGAAAATTAGCATACTACCCATTGTTAAATCTTGAATGAAAACTGTTTAAAATATTTAGCTTTTGAGTATCCATAAAATCTTATTGAGAATTGCTTAAGAACAGTCACCCAGATTCTGATCTTAATTATACCTATGTATATCCATTGTAACATCATTATCTGCAGTGGATTCATTTGCTAATTAGCATATTCATACCAAAATCCATTTTTCTACATAAGTTAATTATATGAGAATACAGGAGAAGAAATATTCCAAAGTGTATCCATCATAATAAGAACCAGGAAAGAACTCGATTAACCAAATGTCAAAAATAAGTGAGGTTAAGCTCAGGCTGAGATTCAACCCCCTGAAATGAAATAAGTAGCTGAATATGTTGTTTGTGAATTCTTTTGGTGCCAAAAAATGTCAGCTTTCAATCCCAGATACTGGGAAGCAGAGGAGTTAGATATATTTCCAAGACAGGATATTTAAAATACAGTTGGCTCAAAGCAGATGAAAAACAAAAATAATACATCTGTTTTAAATTGCATTTTAATTTTTGGTGGAAAAGTGGGATACACATTTACTAAAGAGAGCAAACCCGCCTCCCACCTCATTAGCATCAAGTGCAAACTTAACAGCTGGTGGCTCCTATGTTAATGTTGAAATTAATTTATGTTTGGCTTTAGTCTAAACTTTAAAGGCATTATCCAGGCAGCTGAACTCCATCCCCAAATTGGTTCTGTATTTTGGTTAACTATTTGCAGTTCAGATTAACGTGGAACGCCATTTTACTGACATGGGAAGTACTGTTAACCATGGAGATTACACATTCTGGCTAAAGGATCCTTCTCTCTCTCTGAGAATAAAATGCTTATTGACAGAAAGGTGTCTTGATTAATCAGCCAGCAATTTTGGGATGCTTGCATTTGCTTAATGCTTTTTGTACAAATACCTACAAGATAAACTTGTCTACCACTGTCCTTTAAAGAAAAGCTTCTGTTAGAACCCGCCCCCCTCCTTTTTTCTAGCAATTCTTTGTGCAGAAATCTTGCCAGTAACCTCACAGGAAGGTCTAAGATAGCATTCCACAACCCAGTGTCCTACCGATGTTTTGAACATCAACTCCTATGGTGAGGTGTGATGAGAGCTACAGTCCAAAACATATGCAGGGCAACCAACTAAGAATGGCTGTTTTATGATACAACACTATATAAAATAGTAGTAAAGTTTGCCTTCTGCACCAGAAGAACTAGTCAAATTTATTTATGAACCAAATAAGATCTGCTTGATTTACTTGATCCCCAAATAATGGTGTTTGCGAAACCTGAATATCTACATTTTCTTATTGAATCCTTCAAAGCCCTTTTTTTATTCCACTGGTCTGCAATGTTGAGGCAGCTTATTATAATTTTCTTACTTGCGCTTACATCTCTACTAGTATTGAGTGATCAATTTTCACAAATAGTAGCTTTCTGATGTTATGTCAAAGGTTTACTAAGCAAAATTGAAATAGTCACAACAATCTATACTTCTGTGAAACAGTGACATAATATTCCCTGAAGTTGGGAATTTACATGCTTGCTGTCAATTCCGTGTTTTTTAAAGTGTTATTTATGAAGTTCTTTCCCATAGTAAACAAAGTTCTGAGAACTCATCAAAATGAAATGATCCATTTGAATAGCTCATCAATGCAGCACATTTCTTTGGACTCTACATTCCCATCAAAGATGCTATTGAGAGAAAAACGGTGTGAGCATTAAAACAGAAATCACAGCCTGATGTTCTAGACTTTGTCAAACAATTATGGTTTGCCTTTGTACTTTACGAAACAGGAACTGCAAGTACAACTGTTTGAAAATGCCACTTTGTCCTGACAACTGAGGAACAGAACTTTCTATTCAGCTTCAGATTGCATGGCAGATGGCAGTGCAGAGAGCTTCCTTAAGAACTTATTCAAAGGAATTTGCTTACTTAATGTGGGCAGACATGGGCATAGAAATCCACTAGGTGACCTTGGGCAAGACGGCGTTTAAGAGGTGACTTGATCGAAGTGTATAAAATCATGCATGGGATAGAAAAGGTGAATAAAGAAAAATTATTTTCTTTGTCACAAAACACTAGGACTAGAGGGCACTCCCTGAAGCTCCAAGGTAGGAAAATTAGGACTAATAAAGGGAAATATTTCTTCACCCAGAGGGTCATTGGGTTATGGAACTCACTCCCAGAAGAGGTTGTGACAGCTGTCAGCCTGAACAACTTCAAGGCAGGATTAGACAGATTCATGGATACCAAGTGTATCGGTAGTTACTGAAAAGGACATTCAAGTGCCACCTCGGAGTTGGTTGAGGTAGGCAGGATTTCCCTGGGTACTGGTTGTGGGGGTCGGGGAGCAGGTCAGGGTTTTGCCCTCCCTTCTGCTCGAGATCCCCGTGTACAACTGGTGGGCCACTGTGTGATACAGAATGCTGGACTAGATGGGCTGAGGTCCGATTCAGCATGGCTCTTCTTATGTTCTTATGTTCTTAAACCCACTCCCTCAGTCTGGGAGGTAGGCAATGGCAGACGTCTCTGAACAAATCTTGTCAAAAAACCCTTCAAAATACTTTCATTTTAGGGTTACCATAGGACAGAAATGACTTGAAGACATATAGCAACAATAGTGGTAAGGAAAATGAGCATGTGTTCAGTGTAGTCTTATAGCTGAGTGCATATAAAGGAGGTAGTACTACTGACCCATTGGAAAAAGCACATGTGCAGAGAGCAAAAACTATTATACAAATGTGGGTTTTCTAAATTAATTGAAATAGTTGAGGAGTGGGAAACCCCTTTGCATTTTGGGATAGAAAGTTATCTGCAAATTGTAAACAAACTGTAGTCTGGAGCTTCAGAGTTCTCCTGGGAGGTTGTTTAATAGTATGTCATATTTTCATTGCTTCTTGTCTAAGGCCCTCATTTCTCAGAAGCCTATGGTCTTATCTGTTATCACAATGGTCTCATGTTGCCCCTAACACTAGAGACACACATTCTCACTCCCAGTTTTTGTTGGAAGATCATAACGAAGAAAAAGTATTATCTAATCCCATTAGACTGTTTATAAACTATAACTGTGCAGAAGATGGGGGCACATGTGCTTCCCCTCCAAATCCAACCTCATTTATTTTGAACAGAAAAGTCTGAAATCATGTTGGACTGAATAAAGTTATTTCCTTCTCGGATTTAGAGCCTACTACAGTCAGCATTTTGGGTTGCAGGGAGGACCATAAATTTGTTCTGAAGGCATGCAGGTATGATCTTTTTTAATGGTCTTCCAGTTTAATATGGAAAGGTTGAAAAAAAGATTGCCCCACACCTTCCCATAGGTTCTTCATAAATATGACTTGTGCATGACTAAGAGCAACATAATTCCTCTTAATTTTCTTCTCCAATGAAGAAAGAGTAATTTTGCCAATTTTCATCCCACTATGCAAAAATATTTGAAAGTATTTTTTGAAAACTATTCACAGTTCAACATGTATTTTGCACAAAATTCACATGTATTTTAAAACAATGTTTGTATTGAAAAGGTTCAGAAAAAGACTAAATTTTGTGTAAAATAAACATGCAGGTTTTGCACAGAAGAAAGGCCTCATTGTTGTTTATTCATTCAGTCACTTCCAATTCTTCATGACCTGATGGACCAGCTCACATCAGAGCTCCCTGTTAGCCATGCCACCCCAGCTCCAAGGTCAAGCCAGTCACTTCCAGGATACCATCCATCCATCCTGTCCTTGGTTAGCCCTTCTTCCTTTTTCCTTCCTTTTCCCCCAGCATCATTGTTTTCTTCAAACTTTCTTGTCTTCTCATTATATGGACAAAGTACTTAGTCTTTGCCTCTAATATCCTTCCCTCCAGTGAGCAGCCAAGAATTACCTTCTTGTGGTCCAAGGCACTCTCAGAATTTTCCTCCAACACCACAGTTCCTTTGCTCAACCTTTCTTATGATCCAGCTCTAACATCCATAGGTTAGTACAGGGAATACCATTAACTTAACTCTGTGGATCTTCATTGCCAGTGTGATGTCTCTACTCTTCACTTTTATTGAATTGGTTATTGCTCTCCTCCTAAGAAGGAAACATCTTCTGATTTCCTGGCTGTAGTCTGCGTCTAGAGTAATATTTGCACCTAGAAATACGGTCTGTCACTGCCTCCACATTTTCTCCCTCCATTTGTCAGTTATCAATCAGTCTTGGTTTTTTTTAAATGTTTAACAGCAACCCAGCTTTTGCACTTTCTTCTTTCATCTTGGTTATCAGGCTCCTCAGCTCCTCCTCGCTTTCAACCATCAAAGTGATATCATCTGCATATCTAAGGTTGTTAATGTTTCATCCAGAAATTTTAATTTCAGCCTTGGATTAATCAAGCCTCACACATTGCATGATGTGTTCTGCAAATCAGTTACAGAAAGGCTTCAGTTACAGAAATTTCAGTGCAGAAAAACATATTTTCTATGCATAAAATAGTATTTCTATGAAAGTGCTGTTTTCTACATAGAAAATAAAATGTTCCATCCCCCCAAATGAATTTTATGTAGAATAAACTGTGAACTGTGAAGATTTAGGGTAGTCTAGAATTATTTTAATCCAGGTTCTCAATACTCAATACATAGGTTTTGATTAGTAATATTTTCAAATATTATTTCCATATGTATTAACTAAGTATAACACCTTCTTCTGATATTATTAATAATTTAACTGATCTTCAAATTACTATTACAGTTCCCTCTAACTTCTCTTACAAAATGTTGAAACTATCACTACACACATAGCCTTCCTGGCTCATCTTCCCTTCCAATGCAGTCATCCTATGAAGTTCGAATAACCATTTTGTTATACTTTACTTAATCAAGCTGCTTTTTTGGAATGGCTCTGGTTTCATTTGTTCATTTGAAGAGCTTATGAGTATGCTGCACTCTTGTATATTTTAGCAAACAACCTAGTTTCTGGGCCAGACAGTATTGGGCAGACAGTAAGCTATCCTCTGGCAAAATGGAAAAAGGGTCACAGTGTAAAATTGTTCCCCTGACACAAGACCTGGATTAAGAAATGTTCCAACCTGAAGCTATGGGGAGTTTAAGAAGCCAGAAAGCACTGGAAATGTCACACAAAACAAACACAGAAAATAAAACTATAAACACACAAATATATTACAATGAGCACTTAGTGCCTTTTGCCACACACTCTATACACACATGCACATATAATAAACACACACCATACATACATATACATATGCAATAAACTGTTTTTGCATTTCAGGAAGCAACAACAACATATGCACAATTAACAAGATTAAATTCCATAAATTAGAACTGTATTAGGAAGATCTAAATGCTGACCCTGACTTTAGGGCCAAATATCATGCAAACAGTATGCTTTGGGTTGCCAAATTATAGGCCTAAGGCAGGGGTGCTCACACTTTTTCAGCATGCAAGCTACTCTTAAAGCAACCAAGTCCAAAAGATCTCCCTGCCCCCGCGCGCTCCCGCCGCTGCGTGCTCTTGCCACCACGCATGCTCCTGCTGCTGTTTTCCGCCCACGCATCGCTTCTTCCACCTGTGGGGCATTGCAGGAAGGAGAAAGCACGAGGCGGGGCATCCATAGGGAGCGCTCTGCCCTGCCTGGCTCGCCCGCAACGGAGGTTGCACAGCTGCTTCTGGATGAGAGAGGCAGGGCGCTCCCTCCAGAAGCCCCGCCTCGTGCTTCCTGCAATGCCCCGCAGGCGAAAGAAGCCAGCAGCAGGAGCGCACGTGCATGCAGGGTGTGCGCGCGCATGGCAGGAGCACCCATCCGGCTGGTGAGGCCTGAAGATCACCTGGAAGAGGGCTGAAGATCTACTAGTAGCTCCCGAGCTACTTAATGAGCACCCCTGGTTTAAGGGAATGGAGTTAGGTAGACTTCCTCTGCGACAAAATCCTGCCATTTGAGTGCTTCAGATGAGAAACCTGGACCCATGCCTCCCTGTTGTTAACTCCAAATTGTGGAGCCCTTTATATATCTGTCTATTGATTTATCTATTTATGTATTATGCCAACTCTCATTAATTAAGTGATTGATTTTATACATTTTCTCATACCAAAGGACCAAATCCCTTTCAGGCTGGATTTACACTGTCCTGTATCCCAGGATCTGATCCCAGATTATCTGATTTGAACTGGATTATATGAGTCTACATTGCAAGATCATCTGGGATAAACAGATAATCTGGAATCAGATCCTGGAATACAGGGCAGGGTAGATCCAGCCTTTGAAGAATTTGATATAAAGGTGAGCTAAAAACTTGCTTTACAAAAGTGGAAAACCAATTAAACAAATACTTAAATTTTAAAAAGAGAGGGTCATCCCAGGTTTCTCTTGACAGTATTTATTCAGAGAAAGATTACTATTTCCTTCCTCAAAGAAAAAGGCTGTATCTATACTGTCCTATATCCCAGGATCTAATCCTAGATTATCTGTTCATCCCAGATTATCTGGCAGTGTAGACTCATGTAATCTTGAAAGCAAATAATCTGGGATCAGATTCTGTTGAAAATGACAACCTTCTTCAAACCTTATCTAGTAATGTTTATTTATGATCCTGTTGTTTCCTGTTTCCTGTATGTATGTTCTGTTATGCAGCTTCCTTTATTCTATGGGTTTTGAGAAGTTACAAAAGGGGCTGCAGACCACATGCTCTCTCTCCTTTTGCCTATGTGACCTGTTGATAGCAGTTTTGTAATAAGAGAGATGCTTTGGCCAGATGGTACAGAGAATTATCTCAAATATATCTGAAACTGGACTAATATGTTTTGTACCTGTGTATACTGACCACATGAGGGTTGTGAACAAACCAAATATGTTATTTTTAAAAATCAAAGTCTACTTCATTTTCTGTCTGTTGAATGCATGATATAAAACAAGTTGTTTTATGGGGGAGTATGTACTATTGGACAACTGAAAAACACTTCTAAAGCTATGCTGTTTTTCTGCACTAGCAAATCTCTGTTTTCCTAACAGATCATAGATAACGGTTGCTCTGTCTAACAACTGAAACCATTGCCTTGTATAATTATATCTGGTTGTATTCCACAAGAGAAGATTATAATCTAAAGGGTCTTTGGCTCTTCTCTGGAAGGTCATGCTATTCTTTAAAAAGTTATGATCTCCAAAATCTGTTTCTCCAAAACATGCCATTTTTGAAAAGATTTAGGAATATAGTATAGATCCAGCCCAAGGTCTACTAATTCCCCAAGGTCACCCAGTAGATTTGCATGGCTGAGCAGGGAATTAAAACCATTGACTCCTAGAAAACCAGTCCAACATTTGAACAAATATTTTCAAATCATTTCGGAAAATAAATTTCCCACTTAATTGCAGTGAGGAAAGCAGAGGACAGCTACCGGCCAATTTGAGTGGTATAAGGAACTTGAATGGGTAGAAATTTGTATTGTCAGCCTCCCCGCACAAATAATTAGAAGATGAATATTAATTTATTCTTTACCTGTTTGAGGCACATGTTCATTAAAATCTGTAGCTCCCCCAAGTAGTCCTTTCTCCCCATTAAGAACCTAGCAGGCTGAAGTTTACCTGGATAGGATTTGGCAAGTAGGGCAAAAATCATTAATAAAAAGCCAATGGAGCATGAGGGACTTCAGATAGCATAATAATGACAAAACTGCTACCTTTTTGCACTCTAATTAAGCATTTGTTGTTACTGCTCATTTCTCCAAAAAATGGTGTTTTGCTCTTGAAACCTAATGAACACCAGCTGGGGCAGGGCGGCTGTGTGTATAAATAAATGTATGTTTAACCTTTGTGCTGTGGTAGCTGCCTAGATTATTTTGCCTTGGGGGCATTCTGCTGAAAGGCAGAATCCTAGCAAGCTGTGCAGTGCTATGTTATCGTCAAATCCCTTGCCATTCATTTAATTCTGCCCCATTTGTCACTGTAGTACAAGGATGTCTCAGCAAACAACATCTGGAAAGTGACTCGAGAAGTTCCTTGTTAATCATTTATTGGTTCTAGCTGAAGAGCTTTTAGTAAACAGGGCCTGATGTCAAATGTCTGGAAAGATTTCTGGCATAGCCAGAAAATCTAAAGGAGATTTTCCATGTTGAATCCTTTGACAGGCTTTACTCTAGAAAATAATTAGCTTTCAAGGAGAGAAGCAGAACCAGACATATCCATTTTTTTTATTTGAAAAAGCTTATGGCAGCCTCTTTACCACTGGCCTACACAGCAGACTGTTTGCATTGTCTTGGGAATCAATAGCATAATATGTAAAGTGCTTGCATAGACTTCCTGAGTCCAATACTTTCAGTTGGTTACTAGGCTTGTGAAATTAGGCCAAAAGCCAAGCCATGCAAACCCCTCATTCTTTTTCACTGGGAAGTTATTCAAATCAGAAGAGTGCTGCCATTTTTATTCGGCAAAGATTTGGCCCATTGGCTGCAATGGGAAAATTTAACGGCTCAATCTGTAGTCATTTTAAGGCCTATCTGCATGAAATCTACCTCAGTTTTAGACCCCATTTACAACTGCAGGCCTGCCAGGTTTCAGAACAATTCAACAATATACTGATTTTTAAAGAATTATTTTTAAGTTTTTGCCATAACATTTTTTAAAAATAAGACAAACCACAAGAGAGGGTTCTTGGAACCAGTTGTGTCCATTCTCAGCCAATCAGAGCATGGACTCAACCAGGCTTTTTATTGACTGAAATACAGAGAGAGAGGGTGTTTCCACACAGCTCATTATCTCAGGTGCATTCGCATTTAAAAAATGTTCCTGGGCCCCTATCCACCCCCCCCAAAAGAACGTGCTTTCTGGGGTGGGTGTCCAGATGTTCTCTCAGAACCTTTTGAGAGAACACATGGACACTAACCCCCTCTCCAAAAGATCCCAAAAGCAGTGTAAGAAACCAAAAAACTTACCTGGCCTCCATTAGAGGGCTGCTGGAGCTCTCCTGGTGCGCACAAATGATGTGCCATAAACCCATTAACAAACCAGTGTTTTTCCTGGTTTATGGAGAATTTATTCAGGTTTGACCAGGACATCATCTAGACTGCCCTTTTATTAATGTGGTAACTCCCCATTAAAGGGGCAGTCTAGATGCACCCAGAGATAAACTTCAATTCATATCATGTTCTGAGAGGAGCTCAGAGACTTTTCAATGCCTGCCCCATGCAAGTGCTGCTGGGATAGCGAGTTCCCAGCAGGACCCTCTCTGGAGGAAGAGCCTAGGGAATTTTTCCACTACTGGGGAGGGAGGAAAGACGCTGCAGAATCTTCTCCAGGAGCCCCATGGCAGGCTACTGCCTCTGGTATAATGCAGACTTAACTCCATCCTCTCAATTAGCCAATAAATCCGGCTCTCTTGATCTGTTTTATCCAGCTTTTTGGTTCATTCCTCCCCATTCTGTTTTCAGGGGATTACATGAAATAGACCACCAAATATTACAAATATTACAACTCACTCACTCAATGGCATTTATGAGTAAAGAGATATATCAACATTAACAGAGAAATCTAGTTAACACTTGAACAAGAAATACCAACAATTTTCTACTTTTTTATTATTCCTAATATTTTTCTTTCCGGGACTACTGTATGCCAGTCTTCATCAAACAAAATCTGATTATTTTAAATATCCAGCAATATATCTGGGAAGATTTGAGATTTGGCTAAATCTGAAAGAAAATCAAATTTGACTCAATCAAATACAATGTTTTGGTTTCAGACTGATATTTACATCATAAGATGTAGGATTGACCTGAAACATGCAGGTATTTCTACAAACTTGGGCAGAGCACAGAAGAAACAGGCTACTTTAATTAGTGTGTTGCTTAAAATTAGTTCCCTTTCCCAATTATTTAATAATAATAATAATAATAATAACTTTATTTCTTGTGAGTCGCCCTCCACCATTGGTGCTCCGGGCGACTTACATCATTTAAGAAAAAAAAACAAAACACAGGTACATCAATTAAAAACACAGGTACAGAGAACCATAGAGGGCCCAGCTTCCAGGTTATCTAGTCAATCCCCAAACGCCTGGCGGAAGAGCCAAGTTTTCAAGTCGGACAGGAATCTGGCTGGGGCCGATGTGGCCCTGAGAGCAGGCGGAAGTGTATTCCAGATCACAGGGGCCACCACAGAGAAGGCTCTCCATCGGGTCTTTGTCAGCCGGGCCTCTCTCACCCCTGGGATGGCTATACGGTCACCATTTATTGCACGCGCTGGTCTTTCACTGCGTTGGTCTGTCAGCCGATCGCCCAGATAGGCTGGTCCGGTTCTTTGCCGTGCTTTGAAGGTTAGCGCCATGAGTTTATAGATCACTCTGAACTCTGTAGGCAGCCAATGAAGAACTTTTAGGATTGGTGAGATATGGTTCCTAGCCGATACCCCGGAAATGAGTCTGGCCGCTGCATTCTGGACAAGTCTCAACCTCCGAGTCGTGGACGGCGGTAGACCCGCATACAGGGCATTAACTGCAATACAGAACTGTTGCAATTTTATCAAGCAGCATATCTCTCTTTATGGTGTCAATTGCCATTACTTTTATAGTTATAGAGGCATGACCCCAGTATATAAAAAGAGTTGTTCTACAGTTCAAACGTTGACATGTGCTTTATCACATCATCCAGATTTTTTTTAAGTAACCAAAAAATAACTGTGGTATAACTTTTGAGAAATGTTTAGGTGCTGTTATGTTTTCAAAATTGTAACTACAGTGGCAAATATTTATTGAATAAAGATTAGGACTCCATAACAAATTACTTGTCAAATGTAGCATTCTGAACTCTGGGCATTCTTCCCTAATGCATTATCTCCCATTCCATCTTTTTATAGATTCATGGTGCCTATAGGAATTTATACATACTTTCACATCTTATGCACAGTGCTCTGGTGCTGTCATGAAACGAAACATGACCTTGGTTGTTCATTGTTGCACACTTGGGTGAAGATGTAAAGATGTTCAATCCAGGGTAAGCTTTAAAGTTTTCTTTAACAAAAATAAAACTGAGCATTAAAAATCTGAAAGCGATTATGTTTGTTTTTCTGTTACCTAGATACAGATTAATCATACTCTGAAGTTCTTGATGCATAGAAATACTATTTAGAATTGGAGGCTTCATGAAATGGAAGCTGTATAACATTAAGAATAAGAAACAAAATTATAAGTGCCAGGCATGTAGCCAGGGGGCTAAGGGGCTTCAGCCCCGAAATTCTCAGGGTGGTCCGCGAAAAGGCCTTACTGGTACATTATTTAAACTGTTATGTTTATTCATATCATGATCTGATCACCATGCTCATTATATCCCACATTTATGGGGTTATTGGAATAACAATACAAAAGGTTTGCTAGGGTAGACCCTCTTCCACCCATTCTCAGGCCCCCCCGAACCACACTCAGCCCCCCCGCCCTGAATCAAAATCCTGGCTACGGCCCTGATAAGTACAAAAGGCATCTCTCAGAGCCTTACCCAATTTAGTGCTTTCTAAATGTTTTAGATCACCCCTCTCAGTATTTCTGCTCCAGCCAACATTTGATGTTGGCTGGAGCAGGTGAGAGATGTAGTCCAAAATATTTAGCATATACACAATTTTGGGCCAAACTGTCTTTGAGAGCCAGATCCATATTGCTTTACCTATTCAGTTTCAGGTATTGAATGCACTGCACTTTTACTCATATGTTGCAAACAAAATTCTGAGAAAATATACAAAAATGTTCCAGCTAAGCTTTAAAGCTAAAGGTGTAATGTTCAGGATGATTGCAGTTTCCTGAAGTGCAAGAACTCGTCACCTGTGAGTACTGCATCCCCTGAAGCAATCTCCCCAGAAAGCTTTGTGGGATCTCCCCACATTACACACATGAGTATCCCATTTGGAACATGTGCAGATATAATGTCTAATTGGATCTGCATATGTCCTGTACTCAATGACTCGTCTATCCACAAAATCCACCTGTCTCCTCCTATTCCATTCATTGCCTCCAGCCATTTATGGGCCTGGGGGAGATGTGACCAAGCAATATCTGGCTATATTCTTCCAAAGACAACATCCAGAGGATGACTTATTTATGGACCATCTGGCTATAGAAACAATCCAGGCTCTGCTTGGCTTTGTGGTCCTCCATATCCATCCAGCAACTTTCCACAGTGTCACTATGAAAGATGCAAATGGGTACCAATTTAAAAGTGGTTCCTGTTATATCTGATGGCATTATTCTGACAAAATGTTTCATATAGCAAACTGGACTGGTAAAACTCTTTCCCTGTCAAGATTTCCCATGTAAGACATCTATACTGTCCCAGCTAGTGGTTTGCAACTCAGTAGGCAATGAGCCCATTCTGGGTTTTGCTTTGCACTTGTAGATCATCATGACTGCCTTTGCTTTTGTGTCCATAAACAATAATATATCATGTGTTGAATGCCTAAAAAGACAATTCACCTAAGCTTTGTCTGAATTAGATGATTGATATCTTTCCATTAAGCAGCAGATGCAGACTTCATTTTCCCCATTAAATATTTCCATCAGGTATGAGTTTGGCCTTGAATTTACTCACAATGTGATATCAGCTCTTAGACCTCTTATGTGATTGGCTAAAAGCTCTACCTAATTAGATGAGTCAGTGGATTAACATGATCACCACTGTATTTTATCCTGAATATATTTTAGCGTATGAAAGTACCCAGCATTTGAATTGCATTTCTGCTGTGTTGCTTCCTCTCTTTTTGATTGTGAAGTAACCTCCCACTCCAGGCATAAACTCGCTAATGCTGAAGCTGAACTTTTGAACCCACCAAGCATAAAGCTGGCTTGCAATTAGGCAAAATGAGATTTCATCTTCTGTCTTACGATTGACGGTCTTTCGTTTGCTGTGTATGGAACAGGATGAGTGTTTGAAATCAGCCCCCAAAAGATGAATTTATTATTTCATAAAAAGAAACAAAAGGCAGCTGAAAATGGATAGAAAATGAAAGAACTGAAACCCATGGCAAGCCTTTCTAGACCCATACCTGTGGTATTTCATCAAAACGCGATTGTGTCAGATATGTATTGTACAGTATATCCATTTATTTATTGGAAGCTGGTTTGAATTGCCATTTCCTACTTGTATGAGCTCTAAGATAACATACATTTTATCTGCCTCACCTTTCTCATGAACAGAGGATATAAAGAGCAAATTAGTTGGATAACTTGAATTCAGAGTCTCAAAAGTTAGTAAAAAAACCCACATTTAATTATTATTTTTGTTAGATAGCCCAATAGCCCATTTCAGTTTATTGTTTAACTAATGTGAGTAAAAAATCAATGTGTTGATTTAATTGTTGTGTTAAAAGTCATATTGTATCCCTTCTGTTAAGTATTTTTTCTTTAAGAACATAAGAACATAAGAAGAGCCATGCTGAATCAGACCTCAGCCCATCTAGTCCAGCATTCTGTATCACACAGTGGCCCCCAGTTGTACACGGGGATCTCGAGCAGAAGGGAGGGCAAAACCCTAACCTGCTCCCGACCTCCCACAACCAGTACCCAGGGAAATCCTGCCTACCTAGGAAACCCAATGAGAAGATTATATATGTTGCTCTGGTTGACACCAGTCACTGCTAGTGCCACAATTTGTCACTTGTTGGCTCTTTCAAATTGACTCTTTTTGTACTTTTAATTGACTTCTGCAGTCTGTCAGTTTCCGGATGCCTGGACTACAGAATTCACAATTCAGATGCTGGCTTATGGTTTCGAAAAGCAGTGTGTGTGTGTAATTGTGTGTGTCGTGTGTGTAGGAGAAGCCTACAATCTATTTTAAAATGGAGGCTTCCTGGAGAGGCAATCATCCTCTTTACTTTTTTGACCAGAAAAAGAATGATTTGGGAATCTGAAGAAGACAAGGAAGGGTACATTTTAGCCTCTCCTGCATTAGAAGGCGAATAACTTTTAGGTTGGCTTTTATGCTACTGTTTTCCCCAATGGATTCGACTAGCCTCTTTGGAAATAATACATTGGTACTTCGATGATGATGTCTGATAATAAGAAAAAGAGAAAAGAGAATTGTAGATGCTGAATCAGTACTGTTTCTACCTCATTTCCATTGACTACTCAATTAGTACAATTAGGGATCTATTCTGCCTGCACTTATGCTCTTCTCATCTCAAATGTTCACATAATTAGAAAGAAAAATGGAGCTGTGGGAATATCTTTCACCTACATTATGTAAAATCATTTCCCTCTCCTTTCAATAATTCAGTGTACCTTTTGAAGTGAGGTATTTCCATCTGAAAAAGACTTGGGTGGAGAATTTGAGATTTGATAAGTATAAACTATAACCAACTACTCAAGAGTAACAGAATAAATAATATCAGTTTGGGTAACTTGCACAGAGAACTACAGAATGCAACATATTTGGTGATCATTGTCCTATGAGATGATTATTATAATGAAGCTTATTTATATCTCACCTTTTCTCCAAAACCAGGCAAGGCTCCTGATTTTCTATGGGGCAGATTCCAATTCCAGAGTTAAAGTTTGTTGTATGATTTCCTCAGAATGCTTTAAAGTGCCCTTCAATGTTGCAACAAAACAGTCTTTTCCATAGATAGCTCTCAATCTGAGAGGGAGAGGGGTGATGGCTTTCACTTCCAAATCCTAATTAGAAAAAGATTTATGCAACTGCTCATCGCATCAAATTGTGAAAATAACAATTTACTGGCACAATGTAAAACTGAAAGGCAGCGTTTTTCCTGGGCCATTCACAGTAGTGAATAGTCCAATGATAAAATTGACATTCCCCAATATGTAGAAACCTAAACAACAGGTCACTAAGTTGCCATAATTTATTTATTTATTTACTATATTTTTATACTGCCCCTCTCAGCCCAAAGGTGACTCGAGGTGGTGAACACATGGCAATGAATGACCCAAGATAAAACACATTAAAACAATTAATAAAACAACCGTCTAAAAAACATACAATTAGCAATTAAAATATAAAATACACATCTCATAATGTCATCAAGATCATTTACGATGTAAAAGTTTGCAAGACAGGAACTGATATAATTGATGTTTTATTGTAGATATAGTGCTGAAATTGTTGTAGGACTGATAGACAAGCTTTCTAATTGTCTAGAGGGGTTTATTACATTCTGCTCCTTGTTCTGAACCCCTTACAAACTCTCTTGTTTATATCAGCCAAAAGTCTGTGTTATTATCAGACGGAAGGAGATGATGCATTGTTTTAATTACCACTCTCATGTACACCTGTGGTTAATTAGCCTGGTGGCAGATCTGTAGAGGAGAACAGCTTGATGATAGATGCCGCTGCACAGCATGCCGGTTTCTCAGTTGGACAGGCTTCATTTTTGGGTTTATAGCTGCTAGTGTGTGCTCCAAAATGCATAAGCACTTCACACAGCAGTGCATTTGAAAATCACTCCAGAAGTTAGCCAGCGAGTGGATACATGAATCAAGATTGGAAAACAAAATGGAATGCATGGTTTGCATGAAAGACTTCCACTTGTTACTAGTCCAATTTTCCCTCCAGATGTTTTGAGACTACAGTTTTTCTGGTCATTGCAGTCTGGAGTTCTTGGAAGATGTCGTCCAAAATATATGGAGGGCACTACGGAGTGGATAAGACAGTGCTAGTCTGTTATAAGATGTTCCTGTTCAGTGCCTCCAGAGAACTGTTCAATTCAGCACGAACAAAGGGCTACTTTTATAATTTTGAATAACTTCAGAAAGCCCACAGTACCTTTCTGGTCAAGGAAATCTATATTTTTCAAAAAAGAAAACCATTCTCTGACATTTCCCTTGGCATCAAAAGTGATCAAATGCCTTTGTTAACCATCTCTTCTTCTTTCCACATGTCACAATGATTTTTTGCTTTCTACTTTGCCTGCATCCCACAGGCACTCTCCTCATACATTATCTCTCCCATACTTATTTCCCTACCAGTAAAGTCCTGACTATATGTTGAGCTATACCTTCCTTTTGTACCACCACAGTTTCCTCTTGAATCCTGTTGTTACCAAATATCAGTGCACACAAAATGACCTGACAATTCAGTGCTTATCTATATACAAATCATATTTGTGAGGGCAGCAATGGAGCAGTTGCAGTCCTTCTTAGATGATGCAACATGGTTAGACCCCTTCCAGTCTGGCTTCCGTTTGGGGCATGGGACAGAGACGGTCCTGGTCTCCATCACAGACCAACTCCGCTGCCAGCTCGACCAAGGCGGGTCTGCGCTGCTCGTGTTATTGGACCTCACAGCAGCGTTTGACATGGTCGACCACAATCTTTTGATCCACCGCCTGGCCATGGCTGGAGTGAGGGGGACAGTCCTGAAATGGCTGACCTCCTTCCTCCACCAGCGGTCTCAGCGTGTGAGGAGGGGCAAGGTGGTCTCTGAGGCCTCCCCATTAGTTTGTGGAGTGCCGCAGGGGGCCATTCTTTCCCCTCTGTTATTCAACATCTACATGCAGCCGCTTGCACAGCTGGTGCGGAGTTATGGGCTTGAGTGTCACCAGTATGCGGATGACACCCAGCTCATTCTGAGGATGGAGGGCAGGCCTGAATCTATCCCCGATAATTTCCAACGCTGCCTCGAAGCCGTTACTGGATGGCTGCGAGCCAGTAGGTTGAGGGTGAATCCGGCGAAGACGGAGATCTTGTGGCTAGGCCGCCCGGGTGGTGGGGATGTCCAGCTTCCGACCCTGGACGGTGTGGCGCTATGCCCATCACCTTTCGTAAAGAGCCTGGGGGTCCATTTGGACTCCCAGCTGGCCATGGAGACCCAGGTCTCCGCGGTCAGCAAGCTTGTGTTTTACCATCTTAGACAGGCAAGGAGGCTGGCCCCCTACCTCTCCCGAAATGAACTGGCCACGGTGATCCAAGCCACGGTCATCTCGAGACTGGATTACTGTAACGCGCTCTACGTTGGCCTTCCCCTGTCGGTGACCCGGAAGCTCAAGCTGGTGCAGAACACTGCCGCCCGGCTCCTGACTGGCACCCCAGCAGGTTGCCACATAACACCTATTTTGCAGGATCTGCACTGGCTGCCAATTGAGCACCTTCAAGGTGTTGGTTCTTACCTTTAAGGCCTTACACGGTCTGGGGCCAGCGTATCTGAGGGACCGTCTCTCCCCAGATTGCCCTATGAGATCACTTCGCTCCGAGGATACCAACCTTCTGGCTGTCCCCTCCGCCAAGGCTGCTAAATTCACCTCCACCCGCCGAAGGGCAATCTCGGTGATTGCACCAACACTCTGGAATGCCCTTCCGGCAGATACGTGTGCCATCCACGACCTGCTCCCCTTCAGGCGGGCGTGCAAGACCCACCTGTTTCAGCTCACCTTCCAGGTGTAGGTCCTAGTGCTATGCACCCCCCTCCAGGTTGTTGTCTTTTACTGCTGTGTTTTATTATGTTATTTTAGCGACCTTTTAATGATGTTTTTATGCCTTGCTGTTACGCTGTTGCTGTTTATTGTTGTGTTTCTCAGTATTGTGAGCCACCCCGAGCCCGCCGGGAGTGGCGGCATAGAAGCCGAAATAAATAAATAAATAAATAAATTTATCTATGCTGGCGCCACATATGTAGAGCTTATTATTTAGAAGTGCTGAGATGCCAAATAATGAGAAAAGCATGTTTTTAAGAACCTGATTGAGTAAGGGGTGTGGGCCGAGGGACTACACCATGACCCAGTAAAAATGTATAAAAGATAACAGAAAGATTGTAACAGGACGGTCAGCCCTTTCCTTGAAGGCAAACTGGTCTTCGGCTGTTCCATCTCTGCATGGCCACGCTGAAAAATAAAATATTTTTGCTTCACCTAGGAGACTGCTTGCTTCTGTTGCCTGCTCTGCGGGACCAAGGTTTTAGGGGTTCCCTTTCAATTTAAGTTACTACTGTGATAACGTTTAGGGACTGAATGAACATTTCAGGGGGGGGGGCATAATTTTCACTTGGGAGCAATACTCTTGGTTTGCCCCCTCCCCTGGCCCCCATAGCTACACTCTCACAATGGACATCAAGTTGGCTCATATGACCATTGTGGATTTAGTGGTACAGAAATTATATACTTTGCCTTAACAATAATGATTCTAAAAGTATAACTAAAAAGGCAGAGTTCTCCCCACATTTTGTTAATCTCTAGATAAATTAAGTTGTAGGTAATGTACTTAAGGACAACATTGACCTTTAAAAATCCTTACCCTTTCATAGTAAGAATTATCAGCAGTGGTTTTGTGGCAAAAATCACAGTCTTATAATGACAGTTCATGTAGGGATACTCTCAACTAGGATCCAAAAAATGCTGCTGACAAGGTTGATCTGTGTATATGAAGGAATATTTCTAGCTGTTGACACCAAGTGCAGGTCATTTGTAAACTAACAATTCTTGCTAATACAAGATCACTACCACAAAATATTTTGGATTACAAAAGTGATCACTCCTAACAATGTAGTATTGCAGATAAACTTCTATTTCCCTACTAGATATTATGAGGATTAAAGGTAAACTTGGGCTGGATCTACACTACCCTATATCTCAGGATCGGATCCCAGATTATCTTCTTATTTATTTATTTACAGTATTTGTATGCCACCCTTCTAAACCCTGAAGGGGACTCAGGGAAGTTCACAGTGTTGATAACAATTCAATGTCATCGATAAAAAAGAGTATACAAAACCCCAGATTATCTGGCTGTATAGACTCATATTATCAAGTACAAAGCAGATAATCTGGGATCAGATCCTGCGATGTAGATCCAGTGTAGATCCAGTCTTAAATAAAATAGGAGAATCTAGTGGGTAGTGGGTGGTGGGTAGCAGATAATGTCATAGTCCCCGCTAATCAGAAAGTCCTGGGACTTTCCACTATGACCATTTGTTCTACTATGCACTGTTATCTGTGTGGTATTATTGAACACGGTGTACATAACGCAGTAATGAAATACTTGCCCAGCAAAATATACTATTGTGAATACTTTTGGAAGCTGCCTTTGGTTCCATTCTAGGAGAAAAATGGTGGAAAATGTGATTAAATAAATAAATTTGATTTACTTCAGTGTAAATACACACAAGATTGGGTTATGTTCTCATGAGCATCCCAAAAACCAAACAATTCAAATTTACTACAACTATATGTAAGAAATTAGTTCCTCATTCTCTAAGTGTCTGTTGTCCTTGTACATCCCCATCTTGTTGCCTCCAGCCACCATTTCTGTTAGATTAACTTATTTGTACTGATTGAAATTGGCCACTGTGGAGTCCTTGTATTGATAACTATGGATCCGGCTGTCAGTAGAATTGTGGATTGACTCGACAGTCCTCTTCTTCAAAGCCATCTGCAACTAATCCGATTCTATTAGCCTCCAGGAGTGAATCATTAAGTTTACAATCCTAGGCTAGGGCATTTTAAATGGACAAGGACTCAGTACAAGGTTGCAGCCTAAGATAGTATTTGGTTTGGTTTTGCTGTTGGGAAAAAACATGTCCTGACTTTATGAAACAGACTGTGATTCTGTGGATGAAACTAGCAATTTCTGATAGCATAAAGTAGGTTAAGCAGCCCAGTCCTTCCCAAATCATAGTTAGATCTCAGAGGCTATGTCAAGTATACTAGCTGAGGGCTTCTCAATATTTAATATTGCTGACCTGCTTGTTAAAATGGGTCTGCCAACACTTTTGGAATGAAAACACAATCTAAAAGTGAAATGAAGACTTTTAGAATGAAAACACAAAAACTGGGTAAGAATAAACTTCTTGCACAACTAATCACAAACGTTTAATTAAGACTGAGTTAACAACTTTTGTAATACATTGAGATACTTTGTGAAGTTGCATAAATCATTAATTGATTTTGTGTTTAAGATGAGAAGCCAATGTTACATTATTTACAATACACACACTAGACAATGTTCTGGATATCTTATATTGTTCCGGTCCCCTGTCCAGGGGGATCTCTAAACCAAGCACACTAATCTAGACAAGAAGTAATCAAAAACATGGATCCCTCTGACTAGACTAGTCTTTTCCAAAAAATACTGCAGTTAGGCAAGGATATTTCTGGCCATAATAACTTCCTGATCTTCAAGGAGCAAAGTGGGGCCCAGAGTACCTTCAAGTTGATCTTTCAAAGTGAGTGTTACCCATATAGAAAAGGTTGAATTTCCAGAGTCAGATTAATTAAAAAAAAAATGAAAGCAGGATGAGGAACTTCATAGACTAATGACAATGAGGCTGAGTAATAGCACCAGCTTCACCTTCTAGGGAAATTCAACCAATCAGGAAAATAACAGCTTTAAGTGCTCAGAACTCTCATACAATCTGAGCATCCCAAATCTTCTCAGCCATGAACATCATGGTCTCAAGTGCTGCTGAGATATCCAACGGAACCAATAGAAATGTAGCTCTTTACATAATTTAATCCTTATCATAAGTCAGCAATCAAGCTACCCAAAGACTATTTTTACATATATTCAGCAACTGAAAGAGTCTAACGTATACACAAGGCCTTCAGAACATTAAATAGGGTATCTCTGTACCAGCTGATAACTAAAACTCACCTGAAGGAGGTGACATCTTGTAAGTTGATTTCTCTGTTTGCTTCCTGGCAAATGTTATGGGTGCAACAAGAGTGGAGTTCAGAGAAGAATCTGCTGGCAATGTACCACTGCAAGCATCACACACATGTCAGAGCAAATGCAAGGGAATAATCAGACTTCTGTTTTAACCAGTATGGGCAGGTAGAGAAGGTGTGAAATTGAAAAGAGGCACAGATGACTCTAACCTTATTCCTCCCAGACAGGTTTCATGTTCCTGCTTAGAGCTCAGGCCCTCATGGGAGAGTGTTAGAACCTTTATTACTTTCTCTATAATGAGTTTTTTTTTATAGATGTGTCGCAAAGTCACATTCTGTATCTCAAATGCAGGCCTCTTCTGCTATAGCCAGCCAGTAAGGGAGGGGAAGCTGTGACTCTTGCACTCCAGTATTTTGCAGTTTTCTTTAACATACTTTAAAGTCCCTGGTGAAATAGGGAGTTCTGCAGACATCATGAGGCCCACCATCATTGTAGCAACATTCATTTCCCATCAATCACCAAGCTTCTTTATGGACGAATAAGGCACAGCTTAGGGACCGCCTTCCCCTTTGCTTCCCATCACAATCTGTTTGCATGTTGGAAGGGAATCTATATCCTGCCAAAATGTAGTTGTAATAGAGTTCCCCTCATCTATAACCACTATCGATGCTGGTTGGAGTGAGTGAAATTGGAATAGAACAAAGGGAGGACAATAGACTGTTTATTCCATTTGAAATACACAGATTTTCATTCTTTTCTTCTTTTTTTGGAAATATTTTTTATTCATTCAAACAACAAAGAAAACAAAACATCAAAATCATACCTACATGACAGAGACATACAAAGAAACATAAAACCATAGCCCTCCTCCCTTTCCCTCCCCCCACAACCACCACCTCTCACACACCTATACATTTCCCCTATTGTCCTCCTAGTCCGTTTTGCAGAAGCTCACTACTTCCTTACGCCATTGCAGAAGGGTCAACCTTACTTCCCCTTCCTGTAGACGGAGCTTAGTTGTCCTATACTGCTGTACCTTCAGTTC